>OU342745.1:380153679-380760674 GCA_910589775.1 Avena eriantha
TTTTGCTATTTCTCAGTCGACTGAACGAGTTGCACATTTCTTTTAACTATGGTTGTACTTTTCTTAGGTGATTGAGACTAAAGAAAATCTCAGACGATTGAGACATAGGCAAACCCTAATTTATTTGGTCCTAAGTAAAATCCAGTAGTTGCAAGATGAGCAAGTGGATAAAGAACAAGAGGAGAAAACCCTAAAAGCGGTTAGCTACAGAGAGCAGATCTACAAACCGGGAGAGGTGGTAGACAAGGACGTGTTTCCGCATGGCAAGTTGAATGACGGTGACTTCATTCACTTCATATGGGTGCTCCGGGGTGTACTCGAGGTCCAATCCCACAAACATGTCCTCATCTATCCCAAGCCAACCCTCGTACATCCTTAGGACACGCACCACCGTCTCCTCCTCGCTGGTGTAGACAACGTCTATCTTCTTGTTGTCATGAGTAGTGAAGCTTGTCTCTAGAGTGCGTAGATCTTCCATGGCGGCAAGGAGAAGACGGGAAGAAGATAGTAGATGACAGGAAGAAGAAGAGTGATTTTTGTGAGGTAGGGGAACGGTGGAACCGTTAATGCACTTTTATGGTACGGGTTAACGATTGGGACGGAAGTCCAAGGAGAGACCGGTGGCGGTGGCCGTTCCAGCTTCTGAGTAAACAAAAAATAATTATAACGCCGATACATGGGCCCTGTTTTGTCACGTCAATACACTGGGTAGGGGGTGTTGTCCTATCCACTGTGCCAACGCTGCAAGCATATGTGACAGCCACCCCGCCTAAGCGACGGGAGTGACATAACGGCGAACTGACAGGGGGGCCCAACTTGATGCCCGTTAGCCTGATTTTTTGTATTGAAACGTAAAGTTGAATTCGTGCCGAAAAAGACCCTCTGAGTATTTGGCACACCAACTGTAGTCATCCCGACTGATTTTAGGGAACTTGGGTACCACGTTGCCTATACACCCCAACTTTCGGGCCGCAAAATGATATTCTCGATGGTGTGGCTGATGACCCACAAGTATAGGGGGTGTATCGCTGTATTTTCGAGGGAAGTGAAACCCAATTTATTGATTCGACACAAGGGGATCCAAAAATATTTATAAGCCTTAACAACTGAGTTGTCAATTCAGCTGCACCTGGAAACAATCTTGCTCACAATAGTTTATCAGTAGCAACAGTTTTGTAGTAGGAATAGTAAAGTAATAGCAGTAGTAAAATAAAGACAGTAGTAACAAAAGCAGTAACAGTGGGATTCGAGTGCGGTAGGCATAGGGATGGATGGACGGGCATTGCATGGACAAGACAATTCACATAGTAATCAGAACATAGGGCAATTGCAGATAAATAAGATAAAGCATCCAAGTACTAGACAATCCTAGGCATGTGTTCCATATATAGTCATACGTGCTCGCAATGAGAACTTGCACAACATCTTTTGTCCTGCCAGCTCGTTTGCAGCGGGGCCTCTAGGGAACTACTGGCAATTAAGGTGCTCCTTTTAATAGAGCACCGGAGCAAAGCATTAACACTCCGTGAACACATGTGATCCTCACATCAAAGCCATTCCCTTCCGGTTATCCCGATTTCTGTCACTTTGGGGCCATAGGTTTCGGACAATAACGTGTGTATACAACTTGCAGATAAGACCAAGAACAATACTATCATAATGAATCAATAACATGTTCAGATCTGAAATCATGGCACTCGGGCCATAGTGACAAGCATTAAGCACAACAAGTCGCAACAAAGTCATAAAGCACTAATAAAAGATACTAGGCACCATGCCCTAACAATCCGATACCATTACATGAACGATCTCATCCAATCCCTACCATCCCCATAGCCTACAGCGGGGGATTACTCACTCATAGATGGGGGAAACATGGATGGTCGATGGAGAAGCGATGGTGATGATGATGGCGATGATCTCCTCCAACTCCCCGTCCCGGCAGGGTGCCAGAACGGAGTTTCTGGTGCTGTTTTGTGGAATCTGGTGGTGGCGGGGGAGCGGAACTCCTTCTGGAAAAACGTCGAACCCCCCAAAGTTTTTAGGTCAGAAGGCTCCTTATAGGTGAAGAGAGAGGCCGAGGGGGTGCCTGGGGGGCCCACACCACCCCTTGGCGCGGCCTAGCCTGGCCCGCGCCACCAGGTGGTGTGGCCACCCCCTGGCTCTTCTCGGTCTCGTATTCTGGCTCCTGGAGTCTTCGGGTGAAATAGTATTTTTGGCATATTTTCCGGGATTTTTCCTCATAGTTGATTTTCTGCACAAAAAGGAGACACCAAGGCAATTCTACTGAAAACAGTGTCAGTCCGCATTAGTTGCATCCAAATCACACAAGTATAGAGGAGAAACAATAGAAAAAGTGTTCGGGAAAGTAGATACGTTTTGGACGTATCAACTCCCCCCAAGCTTAGCTTATTGCATGTCCTCAAGCAATTCAGTTGAAAACTGAGTGCGGTAAAAGAACTTTCACAAACACATTTTCTTCATATGATGTAAATATTCTCAGCAATGTGATCAACTACTTAGACAGTTCATAATAAAGAGTATGCAACTGAGTCTACTTAATAGTCATTGCAAGCTATGAAGATATTCCAACTCAAGAATAATAAGTAGCATGAGGCACAAACATAAGCAACATTGCAATGCTCATAGAAAGGTATGATAGAGTGGTATCTCGCTTGCCTTTGATTATGAATATCAAGGCACCTCTGAAGTTCAAATGATGACTAGAAGTAAAAATATGAAGGATACAAGCATCAAAGTCATAACACAAATAATCAAGTAATGGAACAAACACAAAGAATGACAACTATGCTCTCAAGAAGGTGCTCGGAGAATGTGTGGAGACTCGACAAGTAGAAGAAAAGGTTTTGAATAATTTGAAAGCCTTCCAAATGCTGAAAGTATGGTACTCATTAGCTTTGATCTCTCATTGCCCCTATCATAAGCATCTTTAATGTGGTTAAGGTTAAACTGACACAAGTAAGAGGATATGCTTGACAAGTTATAAATCAAAGCCTCATGCCCCTTACTTACGAAGACCGATCCTCATGCTACTCAACTTCAGTCACGAGTAAGCTCTTGTCATTGTAAGTATATACGTATCATAGAGAACCGCCAACGGGGTACCCCTTGCACATGACACGGGAGCTATGCCATAATCAAAATACAAGGCAAGCAGACAATGAGCATCTCGGTGATCTTTTTATTTACTATGTGCATAGATTTTTATTGAGGATGCTTCATAGAATGCTCATTATGGTTATGCTGCAAGTTTCCACCATGATTAGGCATGGCTTAGGCTAGCGGCCCAGGCATTTCTCTAACATACATACAAACTCCATGATCTAACAAGTTCCACTTTTATTTCACACCGCCGGGATCCATAAGCAAAAGAACATGATATCAACTAGGTAGAAAATACCTATGAAGCGTTGAAAGCGGTCCCCATGATACATGGTTCTGCTAACTTCAACTCATAAAGCGCAAGCATATGCACAAAAAAGAAGGACGCAATGGTTCAGGTTTATTAAGTGCAAGAAAATAAAGTGTGCCATCAAGTTCGTGAGAGCTTTACTAACTAACTTTCTCATAACAAGCAAACATTTTATTCGGAAGAAAACAAGGCATATTGAATTTGCACGGAGGTAGCAAATGATGCTAATGGGTAGGTATGGTGGACACTTTGGAAATACTTGGTTTAGGGAGTTGAAAACATGAGTAAAACACTCAGTGGAAGTGAAGGCTAGCAATTGTAAGGGAGCGACAAACGAGAGAGCAATAGCTGTCATTATCATGCTTGCAACAAAACAGGACTACTCATGGCATGAAAGTGATTCAAGATCCTCAAGACAAAATAATTCATCGAGGCTTAACTAATTATTACAGTCATGTGCATGCATGAGCATGTGCCAAGTCAATCAAATGAAACATTCAGAGGAGGATACCACGGTGTCATACCAACTTATGAATAGAGAAATTCAAGGAACCATTCATAAGACATGCTACAAACTATTAGTGAGCTGGAGCTAATCATAAGAAAGCAAGAACTACTAAGCATCCAAAGAAAACATACACTCTACATGAACGGACTAAGCATGCCCACAGTGATGAGTATATGTACAAAAATGAAAACAAATAGAGTTCGTTACCAGCCTCTTACCACGCCTCAAGTTGTCATTAATCCTCATTATTGCTCTTCACTTGTGTGTCTTGAATAATAATATGAAACCAATATCCACTGAGGACTGCCGAACCTTGAAGTAAACTCGCAAAAACCAAAGAAGAACGACAAATATTTTTGGTGTTTTCGATTTTTAAACAAGAACCAAAAGGGAAAAACAAACAAAGCAAAATCTTTTTGGGTTTTTTGAATAGTTCAAACAAAGCAAAAAGGGAAAAGCAAACCAAGGCAAAAAGAAGAAGCAAACCAAAGAGAAACAACAGAAATATTTTTGGTCTTTTTGTGTTTTTAGAAAGCAAAAACAAAGAAGAACGAAAACTAACAAGAGAACAAAAACATGAATATACAAAGTACCGACGCAACATGATATGGAGATGAGTGCGGTGTCGGCGTACCTCCCCCCAAGCTTAGGCTTTTGGCCTAAGTGGGTATCAATCAATGTACAAATAGGGGTTCCAAGCGGGCGGATCTTGGTAAGAATGGTCGTAGCTGGGCCCATGAGAAGAAGAGGAAGCTCCCCAATCATAAGCGGGCTGCTGATATGAAGACTCTCCATCATTTGAAGGCTGGACCAAATCATTCGTGACCTTCCTTCTAGTTTCCTGCTCCTGTTGGGAGAGCTCTCCCAAGTACGTGTCAAGCTCCTCCTCAGTGAGGGAACATCCTTTCTTGTTATCAAGGTTAAACAAAACAGGTGTAGACAAAAGAACAACACGCTCGGACTTGCTCTTTCTCCAATCAGCTTTTAGAAAGGTTATTTCATAAGATAACTCACTCAAACTAGCCCACGAGGAAATAAATTTATGCTGTATCATGGAATTAAAATCAAGCCTCTCTATGGGAAACTGTAGGTCTAGATGATGAGGCACTAAACCATGCAATGCTAGCAAACGAGAAGCAATGAGGCCTCCACAAATTCCACCTTTCTCACTGTTAGCAGTAAGACGAAAAGCTATCAAAGCACCCAAGTTGTAAGACCTATCTCGTCTAAGAGCAGCAGAGATAAATGCTAAATAAAACGAAGATAACTTATTGGCAGTTTTCCTAGCAAGAACACACTTGGCAATAAAGTAGGCAAAGTAGCGAATGGAGGGAAGATGAATGTTACGGATTTTTCCACTCTCCTTCGAGAAGCTACTCCCTTGACAAATTTCTGCATATAAATCCATGAGTGGTTCAGGTCTCTCTTAAATCTTCCTACATGATCCCCATTGAGGTACCTTAATGGCTGCACAAAAATCATCAAGAGAAAGGTTGACAGCAATATTGTAAATTTTGTAATGGACCGTGGGGTTAGGCAAAGAGTGACTAAATTGGAAATCCTGCACCACAGACATGGTTAGCTTCACAAATTGACAAGGTTCATATTCCAAAAAGTACTCTAACCCTGCATTAGAAACCAAAGTGTGGAAATCTTGTAGAATTCCTATAGCTCTCATGAACTTAGGGCATGGATAAATGGAGGGAAAAACTTCCTCCTCTCGGTGGACCTTCATGACCTCAGGCACCCAAAGCTCATGTTGGTTTAGGTGGTGTTCACTCATCTTCTATTCCGAAATTTAAACACCTATTAAACAAGTGATTGCAAAGTAAATATAACGAAGGATTCTACTCATAGGGACTTGCAAGTGGCCTAAACAAGCATCAAAACTATATCTCTAAGCATCAAACAAGTTTACAAGCTCTCATAACTAGTCTCCTTGGACAAGGGGAGGAGTCACATACCAGGGAACAAATGCTCCAAATTTCAGCAAGAAAGATGGGCTGAGCAAGGAGATCGAAAAAATCGAGAGCAAGCACAGCAAGAATGCAATTTTGAGCTATGAACTGGAGCTTACTCGGGAGAGAGAAGAAAGTGGAAGGTGAGAGAGTTAGTGGGGGCCAGGGGTGGCCACACCAGGGCATGGCGCCACCCAAGGCTGGCCGCGCCACCATGTGGTGTGCCTGCCTGGTGGGCCCCCCGGTATCTCCCAGGTACTCCTCTGCCCCTTTTTTCACGTAAAAATTTAATATGAATTTTTTGGAATTTTTCGAGACACTTTATTTTTGGGCATTTTTCAAGTATAGAAGAATGATTTTTCTGACAGACAGATTTTTTCTTCTTTTGGAAACATGATGCAAAGACAAAACAAGGCTAGAACTACAGAAGTTCTACCATGCAAGCAACTAACGACACAAAGAAAACTAAACGAAAACAAAAACTAAAATGCAAAAGATAGAAATAAACGGAGATAATCATAATGAAAACATTGTTTTGTTCAATGGAATCCTTTTGTTAACAAGGTTGATCAAGTCTTGCTACCAAAACAATTGCATATGAGACAAAACTTTGTACTCCACAAATGATTATGTTACCTCAACCTTGATAGCAATGGTCCCAATCATAATAGTTTCAAATTTTTCTCTTGGTATGGGACAATATATTTCTCCAACTTGAATGCCTTCAACATGTTCAATTGAATTCAAACCATAAGTCCTTTCAATCTTCTTAGGGAAATAGACAGTATGTTCCTTGTCATTAACATTGAAGGTCACCTTTCCTTGATTACAATTAATAACAGCTCCTGCAGTATTAAGAAAAAGTCTCCCAAGAATAATACACATATTATCATCTTCAGGCATTTCAAGCACAACAAAATCAGTTAATATCAAGCAATTATGAGCCACCTGAACAGGTACATCCTCACATATACCCACAGGAATAGTGGTAGATTTATCAGCCATTTGCAAAGATATATCAGTTGGTATTAATTTTTCAAGTTGAAGCCTCTTATAGAGAGAGAAAGGCATAACACTAACTCCATCTCCCAAATCACACAAAGCAGTTCTAACATAACTGTTCTTAATAGAGCAAGGGATAGTTGGAATCCCTGGGTATCGAAGTTTCTTAGGAACCTTACCATTGAAGGAATAATTAGCATGCAAAGTAGAAATTTCTTCATTAGGGATCTTCCTTTTATTCGAGACAATGTCCTTCATATACTTTGAGTAAGGAGGCAATTTAATAGCATCAGTCAAAGGAATTTTCAAGAATAAAGGCTTCATCCACTCAAAAAACTTATTATAGTGGTCATCTTCCTTTGACTTGTGTTTCTTATCAGGGAAAGGCATAGGTTTTTGGACCCAAGGTTCTCTTTCACTACCATGTTTCTTAGCAATAAAATCTTCTTTAGTGTATTTAGTAGTATTAGTGTGGTTGTCAGGTTCTTCTTCAACTTTTTCTTCATTAGGAACTTCATTTTATTCATTGCCACTTTCAGTTTTAGCATCATAGATAGATATACTATTAGGATCTATAGCAGGTTCAGAGGGTTCTACAACATTTTATGTTTCTTTTTCCTTTTCTTACGAGTAGAACCACTATTTTCAGCTTGTTGAGAATCCTGCTCAATTCTTTTGGGATGCCCCTCAGGATATAGAGGATCCTGGGTAGCAGCTCCACTTCTAGTTCTAATTTCATAAGCATGTTTTTCTTTAGCAGCATTAACTATCAAGTCGTTTTGCACTTTAACGAGTTGATCTATTTGAGTTTGAACCATTTGAAAGTGTTTAACAATCATTTTAACATCATTAGAGGTTCTTTCTATAACATCTTTCAACTCAACAATAGCTCTAGTGTTTTCCATTAGATGATTTTGCACCCTTTTATTAAAGTTATCTTGCTTAACAATAAAGATATCAAATTCTTCTAAGCATTGATCAGGAGGTTTCGAGTAAGGGATATCACCTTCATCAAAGTGTTGGAGAGAGTGTACCTCAATAGTGGATGAGTAGGGAATAGGCTTACATAATTCTTCTATAGGAGGTAAATTCTTGACATCTGCACCTTTAATCCCCTTCTCCTTAAGACATTTCTTAGCTTCCTTCATCACTTCATCATTTAATTCAATAACTCCCCTCTTCTTTGATGTTGGAATAGGCACAAGAATAGATGGTTCAGGTACAATTACTTCAGGTATAGCTTGTTTAGGAGGAGTCCAATCTTCATAATTCTTGCTTATTTTAGCCATTAATTCCTCAGCTTCCTTTGGAGTCCTATTCCTGAAAACACAATCAGCACAACTATCTAGGTACGTCCTAGATTCGTCGGTTAGTCCATTATAAAATATATCAAGAAGCTCATTCTTAGGTCAAGGACTTCCAGCCTGTGAATGAATCAAAGCACAAAACCTTGCCCAAGATTCAGGCAATACCTCTTTTTCTCCCTGCTTAAAATCAGAAAGTTCCTGCAAAATAGCATGTCTAGCACTGGGAGGAAAATATTTCTGCATGAAAGTACTAATCAAGCACTCAGGGCTATCAATAGATCTAGGAGGTAAATTACTAAACCAAGTTTTAGCTTCTCCTTTCAGTGAAAAGGGAAAAATCTTAGCAACAAAGTAAGTACGCATCTTAATATCATCAGAAAACAAGCCACTCATGGTAGAAAGTTCATTCATATGTGCTACTGCACTTTCATTCTTAGTCCCACAAAAAGGTTCTTTCTCGACAATAGCTATGTAAGATAGATCGAGAGAGAAATCATAATCTTCATCTATAATGTTTATGGGAGAAGCAGCAAACTTAGCAGCAGGATATAATTTCGGTCTAATAGTACGCCTCTCAAGGAGACTCTTAACAACGCTCCTATCATGGGTGTTCTTACATTCTTTAATAAACTCATCGGTCATCTCAACATAACCATCTTCAATATCATAACTCTCACTAGACTCAGGTGAGCTAACAGGCGTGGTAGTGTCTTCATTAGGAGTTTCGGTATTTCCCACTATAGTTCTAGCAATCGTAGCATCTAGGAAAGGACCAAATGAACCACTCTTATCGAGCACAGTAGAAGCAGCATCATAAGCATCAGAAGTTTCAGATTCAGCAGTTGTAACAGTGTGTGTAGCATGTGTATGTGGTGATGTAAGGAACTTACTCAAAACAGACGGTGAATCAAGAGGAGCAGAGGTGTTCAGAACCGTACCTCTTCTTGTAGTGGATGGTAAAATAGGAACCTTGCCATCACGGGACTTACCCATGATGGATGGATAGCAGCGAACAATAGAGCATCCAAGTGAACTTGATAAATAAAGCTATGCTCCCTGCCAACGGCGCCAGAAAATAGTCTTGATGACCCACAAGTATAGGGGGTGTATCGCAGTATTTTCGAGGGAAGTGAAACCCAATTTATTGATTCGACACAAGGGGAGCCAAAGAATATTTATAAGCCTTAACAACTGAGTTGTCAATTCAGCTGCACCTGGAAACAATCTTGCTCACAACAGTTTATTAGTAGCAACAGTTTTGTAGTAGGAATAGTAAAGTAACAGCAGTAGTAAAACAAAGACAGTAGTAACAAAAGTAGTAATAGTGGGATTCAAGTGCGGTAGGCATAGGGATGGATGGACGGGCATTGCATGGACAATACAATTCACATAGCAATCAGAACATAGGGCAATTGCAGATAAATAATATAAAGCATCCAAGTACTAGACAATCCTAGGCATGTGTTCCATATATAGTCATATGTGCTCGCAATGAGAACTTGCACAACATCTTTTGTCCTGCCAGCCCGTTTGCAGCGGGGCCTCTAGGGAACTATTGGCAATTAAGGTGCTCCTTTTAATAGAGCACCGGAGCAAAGCATTAACACTCTGTGAACACATGTGATCCTCACATCAAAGCCATTACCTTCCGGTTATCCCGATTTCTGTCACTTCAGGGCCATAGGTTCCGAACAATAACGTGTGTATACAACTTCCAGATAAGACCAAGAACAATACTATCATAATGAATCAATAACATGTTAAGATCTGAAATCATGGCACTCGGGCCCTAGTGACAAGCATTAAGCACAACAAGTCGCAACAAAGTCATAAAGCACTAATAAAAGATACTAGGCACCATGCCCTAACAATCTGATGCCATTACATGAACGATCTCATCCAATCCGTACCATCCCCATAGCCTACAGTGGGAGATTACTCACTCATAAATGGGGGAAACATGGATGGTTGATGTAGAAGCGATGGTGATGATAATGGCGATGATCTCCTCCAATTCCCCGTCCTGGCAGGGTGCCAGAACGTAGTTTCTGGTGCTGTTTCGTGGAATCTGGTGGTGGCGGCGGAGCGGAACTCCTTCTGGAAAAACGTCGAACCCCCCGAAGTTTTTAGGTCAGAAGGCTCCTTATAGGCGAAGAGAGAGGCCGAGGGGGTGCCTGGGAGGCCCACACCACCCCTTGGCGCGGCCTAGCATGGCCCACGCCGCCAGGTGGTGTGGCCACCCCCTGGCTCTTCTCCGTCTCGTATTCTGGCTCCTGGAGTCTTCGGGTGAAATAGGATTTTTGGCATATTTTCCGGGATTTTTCCTGATAGTTGATTTTCTGCACAAAAAGGAGACACCAAGGCAATTCTGTTGAAAACAGCGTCAGTCCGCATTAGTTGCATCCAAATCACACAAGTATAGAGGAGAAACAATAGCAAAAGTGTTCAGGAAAGTAGATACGTTTTGGACGTATCAGTGGCCAGGCCCCAGCCCCTCTCCGTCTCGTATCATGGCTCCTGGTGTCCATCGGTGAAAAACTGACTTTGGCTTTTGTCCCGTCCAATTCTGAGAATATTCATTTTCTGACTTTCCTGGAACCAAAAACAGCAGAAAACAGGTAGCTGGCACTATAGCTCTTGTCAATAGGTTAGTCCAAGAAATCATATGAAAAGTACTCCAAAGTGTGGACAAAACATAAGAAAGTAGATAAAACCAAGCATGGAACATCAAAAATTATGGATACGTTTGCAACGTATCACTCTGCTCCCTAAAAGGATTCATGCCGTCTGTACTTAAACCAAACCATAAGTTCCTCGCGTCACCTGAAAAGTTCGAGTACTTTCTCTCCATGTTTCGGCGGGGTGTCTCAGTTTCCCGTCTTTCTTACGCTCTTGTTTGTGCCATCGCAACAACCTGGCATGCTCAACTATGGTATTATAGGAGCATACCACATAACCTTAGCAGGAACCCTCTTCCTGGGGGGCTAATCATCGCCCTCAACATCACCAGGGTCATCTTGTCTTATCTTGTACGGACATGCAGTGCATACCGAGCATTTATCCATATTCTCGTACTTCTCACCGTGGTCCAGGATGCAGTCATTAATGCATGCATGTATCTTCTCCACATCTAATCCTAGAGGGCAGATAGTCTTCTTTGCTTCGTACGTTGTCTTGGGCAGCTCGTTATCCTTTGGAAGCTTCGGCTTCATTATTTTTAGTAACTTCTCAAATCCATTGTCAGATAAACCAGCCTCTACCTTCCATTTCAGCAGTTCAAGTGTGGTACCGAGCTTTGTGTTGCCATCTTCACAATTTGGGTACAACAACTTTTTGTGATCCTTTTGTATGGCCTCCAACTTAAGCTTCTCCCTTTCTGTATCGCATTATTGCTTTGAATCAGAAATTACCCGACCAAGACCATTAGCGGGCTCATCCGATGCCCGTTGTTCTTCTCATTGCCGCCTCCCTCTTATTCATTGTCTTTCATTATAGTATCACCGTATTCTTCAGGGGACATACGATAGCTGTCATCATCCTCCTCTTCTTCATTTTGTTCCAGCCTAACCCCTCTTTCTCCGTGCATGGCCCAACAATAATATCCAGGCATGAAACCTCTTCGAAGTAGATGGCTTTGAAGGATTCTTGGGGCAGAGGGCTCCGCCACGTTCTGACAGTCGACGCAGGGACAAGGCATAAAATTATCCACTTTATTTGCCTTAGCCACATCGATAAATTTATGCAGGCCTGCAGTAAAATCGGAATCGCGTCGGTCGCCGTACATCCATCGCATGCGCGCATCGATCTGTGTCATAATAATTAACCATTACAATAACATCGTGAATAGTGAAATGACCACCCTACATGGAGACATGCAATATTTTTGTATCATTGACAAATAAAGAAGATAAGGTTGCTAACCTCGACCAAGGATACCATGTTGTGCGAGCTTAAGTGTGGCTCGGACATTTCTTCGAACACCTTGTATGCAATCAAAGGAAAAAAGCTAGCACCCACACCTCACACACAATCCAGCAAAATTTGGTGGCAAATGGCAAAGGACTGGGTTTATTTATAGCCAGGGGAGGGTCTTTGATCCCGGTTTGTGCCATTAACCGGGACCAATGCTCGCGGAGCGCCACGTGCCACTCGTCGGGGCATTGGTACTGGTTCATGCCACGAACCGGGACAGATGCTCCGAAATGAACAGGGACTGATCTCTAGGCGGCACGAACCGGGGCCGAGGCATGTCATTGGTCCCGATTTGTGAGCCGAACCGGGATGGCATTTGGGTGCTGGACCAAAGACCCTTTTTCTACTAGTGTTGATGCACTCCAAGGTTTTAAAAAAACTAAACTAAATCTGACCACACGATATTTTTTATGGAATTTATTTTTATGGAATTTAAGCATATAAATTCCATAAAAAAGATAACGTGAGGTCGGATTTAGTTTAATTTTTCTTTGAAAATCCATTGATTTGTTTCCACTATCTCTCTTCTTTTGAAATTTCTGAACTTATTTCTGTTACATTTATCTCTTTTGATGGGTTTCCTTAATATAACCTAGCTTTGTAAAGTTTTGGGGTTCGGTTTCCCTCGATAATAGGATCAGGTCTGGAGGAACCCAGCACCATTATGACGAGGTTCATAAAAAACATCCAAAGTATCACTCCACATAATCTGATATTTTCACATTCTTTAGGGATCTATGCTACCCGACAACTGATTATGCTTTTCAGTTTATGTGATCCAAAATAACCTAGGTAGTCTATGTTAGGATACATGTGCTATTCACTACAGAGTGTACCTCGGCTTGTGGTGCACCTGATGTACTCACTCCGTTTCAAAATATAAGATGTTTTAGCTTTATTAAATGGGTATATTTAGACTCTTTTAGTATATAGGTTCACTTCGAACGTACACACTAAAAAAGATCTAGATACACACTTTTCACCAAGTTAAAACATTTTATATTATGAAACAGAGGGAGTATTTACGAACCAGAACTAACCTCGATTGTTTGTGTTAGAGAAACCCCCTAAACCCTACACGGGATTACTGGGTTTTTTTATCATGTTTTGGTTTTCAAAAAGATCCACATGAACTTTGGTGTCTTGTTCTTAATCGTATTTGCTTTGTATTTGCCAGTCGAGCTTCCTCTCAAAGTACACACATACACAACCTCAAGCCTGAGATCTAGCTTCGTCAGAGCGTGCAATTATTTATAGGCTTAAGCGTGGTGGAAAGGGAGCGATTTGAGGCTATCTACGTGCTTGCTGCCGTTTGCACGGAACAGCTGGCTCGGTGAGCAATCAGTATTTCTCTACCTACGCGTGAGGGTTTTCCTTTTTTTTCTTCTGGTTTGTGGTCCCGAGTGTGGGCCCGAGATCTTAATTGCGGTTCCTCATATATTTTCCATGTTTTGGGAGTTGCTTTTCTGGTCCTCTCGCTTTGACCTACGTGCCCGAGTTGGATCTTCGCCGTGGTCTCGCCATGGGTCGGCGTCTCTACTTGTTCCTCTAGTTGCACAGTCAGAGAGAAATTACTGCCCGGCCTACAGTCAGGAAGCCGCGGCCTGCAGCCAGGGGTTTGTCGGGTACCGGTCGCTGGCCGAAGGTCTAGCAGCGGTGGCTACGGGCATCCGTCGGGGGTACTGGCCACTAGCCGGAGGTCCAGCAGCGAGCGGTGGAGGGCCAGCACAATAGCTAAGCAGCTGTCCCATCCATTGAATTATTTCAGTAACTCCACCAATTCCTCCTATCCATGGACTTTCCCAAATCCATTGGGCAATACCAAATTTTCTTGGAGCGAAATATCGAGTTATTTTGGGTATGCGTAATCTCAAATCAAATGGTATGGGTAATTGCACTGACCCAGCATACCACTGCATGTGTAGTACACTATAGTCATTGACATGACATCCACAGAACACCGCTCTATAATATCACATCCCTCAGAGTGGTACAACAGATACATTGCAGGTCCACATTACAAACATACACACTTCATTATTATTACAAACCAAGAGTTCCAAACTTCAAGTGTTACAAAATCACAAACCAAACTTAAGTAGTTTAAGTGGAATATATAAAGTTCAAACTCATATTCCAAATTGGGCTCAACAACTTATTTTATAAAGATCCTGCTGCTTGTCTCAATCGGTTTACTAATAACTAAGGCAACTACTCGAACTCGTTGCCCTCCACTCCATAGCGTATTTCGTCGTCCACCCCTTCAACTCCTCTGGACAGATCTGGCTCTTCGTAGTAGACATCCTCTTGTCCTTCAGCTGCGTACATCGAAGGGTCTTCTGGATTCTCAGAGTCTAAGCAGGGGTTCAGAGGAAAGAGTGAATAACAGCTTTACCCAGCAAGTTCATTATATGCAAGGTGGGAATTTTGATGCTCTATCTACTACCTCGGACTATAAGTCCTTGGCAATATGCAGTTTTCGTAAACATTTCTTCAAAGATTGATTTTATTATCAAAAACTATGCCCATCAGCCTTCACAGGTTGACCAAAACTTCATGGAGTTCCTTTCCTGCCGCGTTTCGTAGCTCCTTTCCGGAAGAAGGAGTAACATGTCACAATTCTTACACTCTGCAAAGGTGCGTTACTTTACCCATGAGCGATCAACTCCTTGTTGCACAACTGGGCGTACTTTCCCGTCCACAATTCCGTGATGTGGGGCCCAGTAGGTGATCCAAGCCAATCACTGCCCTCTCCATGACTCCATACGTCTGCACGATCCTCCGGGGCTGACTGCACATCTGTTAAGCTCCCTTTCGGGCAATCTACAACCCTGGTGAGTTCCCGAAGACTCTATGAGCCGGTAATGCCCCTAGCAAGCTCCATAAAGGTCCGACTGTACCTCCGGCAGCCGCTCATAGATAATCTAGATACCAAAAACATGGAGCCTAACGGTGCTCACCCATATGCTGGATCCGCACAAGGAATTCACAGCGTCACGTTAAGGTCATCTTGCCTCCATATGAAAGGAAGAAGATATAGCTGACTTCTTTGTCCCATTCCAAATCTCATGGTTAACGCGTAATATACGGCGCTAGAATCACTGATGTCATGGATTGTTAAACCTAAGGTGACTGGTGCAATTGGAACCCTAAGTTCCATTGCTAATCTTTATTATCACTTAGGATGATAACTACATCTTATTTATTAGAGAGATAATATTTTCTTTCTCCATATCATAGATGATAACACATAATTTGCAATATCTTTGATAAAGACTCTTCAAAGGACATGAGCACGTGATGAACTTGCCTTGTGACTGCAAGGTAGTGAAGTCGGATGCTTCCACCTGACCTTGAGCTCCGGTTTCTACAGAGAACCATTATTTCCCGGTAAGGAGAATATTTAAAGAAGCAAGATGCAATGCATAGTAATGTCATGGAAGGTTTATTATTTATTTATTTGCATGATTTATCCCCTTAATAAAAGTTTGTTATTTTCTTTATTTAAAAGAAAAAATTATTACTTTAAGTCTTTGAATTTTTCATAAATATTACATTTCGTATTTTTTATAAGGACTTATACTACTTAAAGAGTTTAAAATTGAATTTATTTAAATTTTAACTTATTTAAATATTTAATTAAAATTCCTTTAAGGAAATAAGACTTTATTTTTATCATATTTGATTTACCATTCAAAATTACAAATTAGTATTTTTCTAGAATATCATTTCCTTTTGGAATTGTAAAAATGAATTTTATTCAATTTTTATTTGTTTATAAAATTTTATAAAATTCCAAAAGGAATACATGCCTTAGTAATAATAATTATAATTTTAATTACCTAAAATTTAATTTGTTATTTTTCTTAAGTAGATGACATTTTTATGGATCCATTAATATTTTGTTTATATTTTTAGGACTTTTATTTTATTTCCTAAAGTCGTTTTAGTCCTAGGGGTATTTTGGTCATTTGACAATTTAATTATATTTTCCTGTTTAAAACTAGACCTAGCCCATTGGGCTGGCCCAGCCCTGACCCGACCCAGCCCTGACCCGGCCCATCTGGGCTGGTCAACCCTTATTCGTGAAGGGTACTGGACCACACCGGCCCAGTACGCACTCCACCTATCTCTCGCCCCCTTCGTGTTCTTCCTCGACCTATTGCGGCGCGGTGTCGCCGACGCCGTTGCCGCTCGATCGCCGCCGTCCTGGGCCTCCCCGGTCACCACCGTGGTGTATGGCGAGGTTGCGGACCCTGCTCCTTCGCCTGGTCCATTTCAATTTGGCTCTAGGGCCCTCCTTCGGCGAGACTGGTTCTGTTCCAACCCCTAGGGTTTGGGTGCTTCCAGTGATGGCTTCGCCGCCGCTCCAGTGGTGCTGTGAGGTGCTCCCGTTTTGTTGTGGTGGTGTTGTGCATCCTCAAATGATGTTGTGGCCGCCGCCTCGGCTCGGTGCGGGTTGTAGCGCCCTTCAGGTGCTCCCCGTGCCGCTGTGCGCTTGTCGGCCCCTCTGCTTCCTCTTCTAATCTACAGCGAGGACCTTGAGTAAGTTCTTCTGCTTCCTCTTTGTATTCTCTCTATACTTCCCTTGTTGTCCACTGAATGCTCCAGAGAAAAATTCCTCTTTAAGGTTATCTGTTCTATTAGGGTTTCACTCCTCTATATTGGTAATTGAGGATACTGAGCTATTTAGGAATGGCTCTAGTGTTCATTCTATGCTGAACCATAGCCTACTAATGACCAAGAAATTACTGATATTCCTGTAAGATAAAATGTTATCTTAGCCTTGTTACTGCCAGCACACAATTGGGAATGTTGTGACTTTAAGCTAGCCTATTATCTGATTAGTGATGACGGTTAACTGATTTCAGTACTGGAACTTGTATTTGGCTATCTAGAATTATCATTGAGGTCTCTGGTGATAGTTCTTCTATGTAAAAGAATGATTCCTAATTGATATATTAGGAAGATGATTAACTATTCCTCTTTAAATGACCTGGACTATGTGATCTCTGGGTAGGATTGGCTTAGTTAGAACAAGTCTTGGTGACACCTTCCTAGGAATGGTACACATGATTTGCTCCTGTACTGGCTTTATTCTACACATACTCCAGAATGGCTTGATGCTAAATTGAGTTGAAAACTCCTGCTGGATATGTTGGCTTATGATATTCAATAATTGCTTTATGCCTGTGATGCTGGTCTGAGGCAATACTAGATAAAAACTAAGGTTTTTTATTGCATGTGTACCTCTTAAATATGTTTTGGTACTTAGTTTAAAACAATGGTTCTTATAGACTTGGAGAAAATGATTTGCTAAACCATGTTGTGTATTATAGCTTTAATATGCACTGCTTTCTAAGATGTTGCCATCCTTTGGATGTGCCCAGAAACATTCAGTTACAGTTAATGAATAAGTGGATGTATTAGCATGGTTTATTCTCCAAGATCCATGATGCATAGGCTGAGATCTTGGTATTATTTGCAAAGATGGATTGCTTGGCTTTAGTTTTAATTCCTCTATGATGGATACACCCCACTTGGGTGAATCTGAGAGGATTATGTGTAAAACAACACATGCTCAACTAAAAATTAGCATGTGATGGAAAAGTTGTTAGAATCATGATTCTGAATGGGATCGGAACCTCTATGGTAGGATCGTAAATCATAGGATCATAACTTTTAGAATCGTGAAATCATAGATTCTACTTAATAGAGTCGTAGAATCGATCCACTCAATTTGGGTTGTAAAGTCATAGAATCACATGGTAGAATCACGATTCTGACAACTTTGTGTGATGGTTTTGTATAACTCACCACACAGGTTGTTTTGTTGCTGCTGTGTTGGTGTTACTGGTGGCTTGATCTTGGCCTGCACCTCCTAGTATTGTGCCTGCTCCTCCTAGTCTCATGTGATCTGGAAGTTGCCCTTGCTATCCTTTTGCACCCCTCCTCCTTATGTCACCATTTTGTGGTCTACTGCTTAGTTTGATAGAGTGGCTGGTGATTTTGTTGAGGCTTTGGTAAGCTCGATGAAGTCTGAGCGTGTGCTTGAGAAGGAGAGTGTGTTGTTTGTGGATGAGCTTCGGCTGAGTGCTCTGTTTGAGTGCTAGTAGTGTTGCTGTTGTGTTGACAGCTGATGACCCACAAGTATAGGGGGTGTCTCGTAGTATTTTCGAGGGAAGTGAAACCCAATTTATTGATTCGACACAAGAGGAGCCAAAGAATATTTATAAGCCTTAACAACTGAGTTGTCAATTCAGCTACACCTGGAAACAATCTTGCTCATAGCAGTTTATCAGTAGGAACAATTTTGCAGTAGGAATAGTAAAGTAGCAGCAGTAGTAAAGTAAAGACAGTAGTAACAACAGCAGTAAACAATAGGATTCAAGCGCGGTAGGCATAGGAATGGATGGACGGGCGTTGCATGGACAAGACAATTCACATGGCAATCAGAACATAGGGCAATTGCAGATAAATAAGATAAAGCATCCAAGTACTAGATAATCCTAGGCATGTGTCCCATATATAGTCATACGTGCTCGCAATGAGAACTTGCACAACATCATTTCTACTGCCAGCCCATTTGCAGCGGGGCCTCAAGGAAACTACTAGCAATTAAGGTGCTCCTTTTAATAGAGCACCGGAGCAAAGCATTAACACTCCATGAACACATGTGATCCTCACATCAAAGCCATTCCCTCCGGTTATCCCGATTTCTGTCACTTCGGGGCCATTGGTTCCGGACAACAACATGTGTATACAACTTGCAGATAAGACCATAAACAATACTATCATAATGAATCAATAACATGTTCAGATCTGAAATCATGGCACTCGGGCCCTAGTGATAAGCATTAAGCATAACAAGTCGCAACAAAGTCATAAAGCACTAATAGAAGATACTAGGCACCATGCCCTAACACTCTGATGCCATTATATGAACGATCTCATCCAATCCCTACCATCCCCATAGCCTATAGCGGGGGATTACTCACTCATAGATGGGGGAAACATGGATGGTCGATGGAGAAGCGATGGTGATGATGATGGCGATGATCTCCTCCAATTCCCCGTCCCAGCAGGGTACAAGAACAGAGTTTCTGGTGTTGTTTCGTGGAATCTAGTCGTGGCGGCGGAGCGGAACTCCTTCTAGAAAAACGTAAAACCCCCTGAGTTTTTAGGTCAGAAGGCAACTTATAGGTGAAGAGGGAGACCGAGGGGGTGCCTGGGGGGCCCACACCACCCCCTGGCGTGGCCTGGCCTGGCCCGCGCCACCAGGTGGTGTGGCCTAGGACCAGCCCCCCTCTGTCTCGTATTCTGGCTCCGGGAGTCTTCTGGTGAAATAGGATTTTTGGCATATTTTCTAGGATTTTTCCTGATAGTTGATTTTCTGCAAAAAAACTAGACACCAAGGCAATTCTGCTGAAAACAGCATCAGTCCGTGTTAGTTGCATCCAAATCACACAAGTTTAGAGGAGAAACAATAGCAAAAGTGTTCGGGAAAGTAGATACGTTTTGGACGTATCAACTCCCCACAAGCTTAGCTTATTGCTTGTCCTTAAGCAATTCAGTTGAAAACTGAGTGCGATAAAAGAAACTTTCACAAACACATTTGCTTCATATGATGTATATATTCTCAGCATGTGATCAACTACTTAGACAATTCATAATAAAGAGTATGCAAGTAAGTTTACTTAATAGGCAATGCAAGCTATGAAGAGATTCCAACTTAAAAATAATAAGTAGCATGAAACATAAACATAAGAAACATTACAATGCTCATAACAAGGTATGATAGAGTGGTATCTCGCTTGCCTTTGATTATCAATGCCCAGGCACCTTTGAAGTTCAGGTGAAGACTAGAAGTAAAGATATCAAAGATACAAGCATCAAAGTCATAACACAAATAATCAAGTTTTGAGACAAGCATATTACACTAAGAATGAAAACTATGCTCTCAAGAAGGTGCTCATAGAATAGGTGGAGACTCAACAAAGAAATGAAAAGGTTTTGAATAGTTTGAAAGGCCTCCAAATGCTGAAAGTATGGTACTCATTAGCTTTGAGCTCTCATTGCCCCTATCATAAGCATCTTTAAGATGGTTAAGGTGAAAGTGAGGTCCAATCTGAGTTATATGCTTGACAGACTCTAAACTGGAAATCCCATGTCCCTTGAGTACGAGGATCGCTCCTCATGCTACTCAACTTTAGTTACCGGTAAGTTCTTGTCATCGTAAATACGTGCGTATCATAGAGAACCGCCAACGGGGTACCCCTTGCCCGATGATACAGAAGAATCCCCATATCAAAATGACAAGGCAAGCAGACAATGAGTATCTCAACAATCTTCCTATTTACCATGGGAAAATGGTGCTTTTTCTCTCTTTCCTCTTTTCACATACCTCTCTTTTTTCTTTTTCTCATAACTCGTGAAATGCCGAGTAGGCACGAATTCCCCCAATTTGCGACCTACCATAGGATTTGTTATGTAAATAGGTATATGTTCCTTTCCATTATGAATCGCGATTGTATGTACCCCTTTAGCAAAGAAAAATAGACACGATGTCGCTTTATTTTATCGCATTGGAAAAGACTATCCATATCCTATGTACCTAACCCTTCTAGGGGATTCTGTGTCAGAAAGTGTTAATATTTATTTCATTTCATTAAAAATAAGAAGGCAATTCTGTTCATAAGAAGAAAGAGAAGCAGATCTATTCTATACTCGATAAGTGCCAATATGCAATGGGTAACTTGGCCAATTTTCAAAAATGAAGAATAGATCCCTACCCCTCTTTGTTTATCATTTGAATCGCCGATTCCTTTTTCTTTATTCAATCTGTCTTACCTCATAGTTATCTCTCTTTTTTATATAAGAAGAATGCTTCATAGATATCATTATGGTTACGCTGCAGGTTTCCACCATGACGGCATGGATTAGACCGGTGGCCCAGGTGTTTCTCTAACACACATACATAACTCCATGGACTTACAAGCTCCCCTTTTATTTCACACCGACGACATCCGCAAACAAAAGAGCATGGTATCAACTAGGTATATATTTACGAGTGTTGAAAGCGTTCCCCGTGAAAGCACGGTTCTGCTAATCCCCAGCCTATAATTTGCAAACATATAACTTTCATGGACAGTCACAATGCTTCAGGTTTATTAGGTGTAGGAAATAAAGTGTCCCATCAAGTTCATGAGAGCTTTACTAACTAACTTTCTCATAACAAGCAAACATTTTATTCGAAAGAAAACAAGGCATATTGAATATGCACGGAAGTAGCAAATGATGCTAATAGGTAGGTATGGTGGACACTTTGGCAATATTTGGTTTTAGGGAGTTGGAAACATGAGTAAAACATACTCAGTGAAAGTGAAGGCTAGCAATAGTAAGGGAGCGACAAACGAGAGAGCAATAGCTGTCATAATCATGCTTGCAACAAAACATGACTAATCATGGCATGAAAGTGATTCAAGACCCTCAAGGCAAAATAATTCATCGAGGCTTAACTGATTATTTCAGCCATATGCATGCGTGAGCATGTGCCAAGTCAATTCAAATGAAACATTCAGAGGAAGATACCACGGTGTCATACCAAGTTATGAATAGAGTAATGCAATCAAACATTCATATAACATGCTACAAACTATTAGCAAGCTGGAACTAATCATATGAAAGCAAGAACTACTAAGCATCCATAAATAACATACACCCTATACGAATAGACTAAGCATGCCCACAATGATGAGTATATGTACAAAAATGAAAACAAATAGAGTTCATTACCAGCCTCTCACCACACCTCAAGTTGTCATTAATCCTCATTATTTCTCTTCACTTGTGCGGCTTGAATAATAATATGAAACCAATTCCCACTGAGGACTTCTGAACCCTGCAACAAACTCACAAAACCAAAGGAGAACAACAAATATTTTTGGTGTTTTTTATTTTTAAAATAAGAACCAAAAAGGAAGAACAAGAAAAGCAAAATCTTTTTGGGTTTTTTGAATAGTTCAAACAAAGCAAAAAGGGAAAAACAAACCAAGACAAAAAGAAAAAGAAGAAAACCAAAGAGAAACAACAGAAATATTTTTGGTCTTTTTGTGTTTTAGAAAGCAAAAGCAAAGAAAGAACGAAAACTAAAAAGAGAACGAAACATGAATACACAAAGTACCGATGCAACATGATAAGAAGATGAGTGCGATGTCGGCGTACCTCCCCCCAAGCTTAGGATTTTGGCCTAAGTGGGTGTCAACCCAGATACGGGTAAGGGTTCCAAGCAGGAGGATCATGATAAGAATGATCATAGTTGGGCCCTTGGGAGGAAGGAGAAGATCCCCTATCATAGATAGGCTGCTAATATGAAGACTCTCCCTCATTCGAGGGCTGGACCGAATCATCCGTGACCTCCCTTCTAGTATCCTGCTCCTGCTGGGAGAGCTCTCCCAAATACGTATCAAACTCCTCCTCTGTGAGAGACCATCCTACCCTGTTATCAAGGTTTAAAAAAACAGGTGCAGGCAAAAGAACAACATGCTCGGACTTGCTCCTTCTCCAACCAGCTTTGAGAAAGGTTATTTCATAAGACAACTCACTCAGATTAGCCCAAGAAGAAACAAATTTATGCTGTATCATGGAATTAAGATCAAGCCTTTCTATGGGAAACTGTAGGTCTAGATGATGAGGCACTAAACCATGAAATGCTAGTAAACGAGAAGCAATGAGGCCCACACAAATTCCACCTTTCTCGTGGTTAGCAGCAAGACGGAAAGCTATCAAAGCACCCAAGTTGTAAGTCCTATCTCCTTTAAGAGCAGCAGAGATGAATGCTAGATCATATGAAGATAACTTATTGGCAGTTTTCCTAGCAAGAACACACTTGGAAATAAACTAGGCAAAGTAGCGAATGGAGGGGAGATGAATGTTATGGATTTTCCCACTCTCCTTCAAAAAGATGCTCCCTTGGCAAATTTCTGCGTATAAATCCATGAGTGGTGCAGGTCGCTCTTTAATCCTTCCACATGATCCCCACTGAGGTACCTTAATAGCTGCACAAAAGTCATTGAGAGAAAGGTCGACAGCAATATTGTAAATTTTGTAGTGGACCATGGGGTTAGGCAAAGAGTAACTAAATTGAAAGTCCTGCACCACAGACATGGTTAGCTTCACAAATTGACAAGGTTCATCTTCCAAAAGTGCTCCAACCCTGCATTAGAAACCAAAGTTTGGAAATCCTGGAGAATTCCTGCAGCTCTCATGAATTCAGAGCATGGATAAATGGAAGGAAAAACTTCCTCCTCCCGGTGAACCTTCATGACCTCAGGCACCCATAGTTCATGTTGGTTTAGTTGATGCTCATTCATCTTCTATTCTAAGATTAAAACACCTATTAAGCAAGTGATTGCAAAGTGAATATAATGAAGGGCACTACTCATGGGGACTTGTAAGAGGCCTAAACATGCATCAAAACTATATCTCTAAGCATCAAACAAGCTTACAAGCTCTCATAACCTGTCACCTACAGCAGCAAAATACTCAAGATATAATCCACTAAACACAAATCTACTTGGACAAGCGGAGGAGTCACATACCGAAGAACAAATGCTCCAAATTTCAGCAGCAAAGATTGGCTGAGCAAGGAGATCAAAAAATCGAGAGCAAGCACAGCAAGAATGCGATTTTGACCAATGAACTGGAGTTTGATCGGGAGAGAGAAGAAAGTGGCAGGTGAGAGAGTGAGTGGAGGGCCAGGGTGGCCCACACCATGGCATGGAGCCACCCAGGGAAGTCCGCGCCACTAGGTGCTGTGCCTGCCTGGTGGGCCCCTTGGTACCTTCCAGGCACTCCTCTGCCCCTTTTTCAAGTAAAAATTTAATATGAATTTTCTGGAATTTTTCGAGACACTTTATTTTTGGGCATTTTTCAAGTATAGACGAATGATTTTCTGACAGAAAAAGATTTTCTGGAAATGATACAATGACAAAACAAGGCTAGAACTACAGCAGTTCTAAGACACTCTAACATGCAAGAACTAACAACAAAGAAAACTAAATGAAAGCAAAACTAAAATGGATAGAATAAAAGTATATGGAGATAATCACGATGAAAACATTGTTTTGTTCAATGAAATCCTTTTGTTAACAAGGTTGATCAGGTCTTGTCACCAAAACAATTTAATATGAGACAAAACTTTGTATTCCACTAATGATTATGTTACCTCAACTTTGATAGCAATGGTCCCAATCATAATAGTGTCAAATTTTTCTCTTGGTATGGGACAATATATTTCCCCAACTTGAATGCCCTCAACATATTCAATTGAATTCAAACCATAAGTCCTTTCAATCTTCTTGGGGAAATAGACAGTATGTTCCTTGTCATTAATATTAAAGGTCACCTTTCCTTGATTACAATTAATAACAGTTCCGGTAGTATTAAGAAAAGGTCTCCCAAGAATAATAGACATATTATCATCTTCAGGCATTTCAAGCACAGCAAAATCAGTTAATATCAAGCAATTATGAGCCATTTGCAAAGATATATCAGTTGGTATTAATTTTTCTAGTTGAAGCCTCTTATAGAGAGAGAAAGGCATAACACTAACTCCAGCTCCCAAATCACACAAAGCAGTTCTAACATAACTATTCTTAATAGAGCAAGGGATAGTTGGAATCCCTGTGTCTCCAAGTTTCTTTGGAACCTTACCATTAAAGGAATAATTAGCAAGCAAAGTAGAAATTTCTTCATTAGGGATCTTCCTTTTATTCGAGACAATATCCTTCATATACTTTGAGTAAGGAGGCAATTTAATAGCATCAATCAAAGGAATTTGCAGGAATAAAGGTTTCATCCACTCACAAAACTTATTATAGTGTTCATCTTCCTTTGACTTGTGTTTCTTATCAGGGAAAGGCATAGGTTTTTGAACCCAAGGTTCTCTTTCACTACCATGTTTCTTAGAAATAAAATCTTCTTTAGTCTATTTAGTATTCTTAGTGTGCTTTTCAGGTTCTTCTTCAACTTTTTCTTCATTTGGAGCTTCATTTTCTTCATTACCACTTTCAGTTTCAGCATCAGAGACAGATATACTATTAGAATCTATAGCAGGTTCAGAGGGTTCTACAATAGTTTTATGTTTCTTTTTCCTTTTCTTACAAGTAGAGCCACTATTTTCAGCTTGTTGAGAATCCTGCTCAATTCTTTTGGGATGCCCCTCAGGATATAGAGGATCCTGGGTAGCAGCACCACTTCTAGTTCTAATTTCATAAGCATGTTTTTCTTTAGCAGCATTAACTAGCAAGTATTTTTGCACTTTAATGAGTTGATCTATTTGAGTTTGAACCATTTGAAAGTGTTTAACAATCATTTTAACATCATTAGAGGTTCTTTCCACAATATCTTTTAACTCATCAATAGCTCTAGAGTTTTCCATTAGATGATTTTGCACCCTTTTATTGAAATTATCTTGTTTAACAATAAAAAATATCAAATTCATCTAAGCATTGATAAGGAGGTTTAGAGTAAGGGATATCACCTTCATCAAAGTGTTGGAGAGAGTGTACCTCAATAGTGGATGAGTAGGGAATAGGCTTACATAATTCTTCTATAGGAGGTAAATTCTTGACATCTGTAGCTTTAATTCCCTTCTCCTTAAGACATTTCTTAGCTTCCTTCATCACTTAATCATTTAATTCAATAACTCCCCTCTTCTTTGATGTTGGAATAGGCACAGGAATAGTTGGTGCAGGTATAATTACTTCAGGTATAGCTGGTTCAGGAGGAGTCCAATCATCATAATTCTTGATTATTTTAGCCATTAATTCCTGAGCTTCCTTGGGAGTCCTATTCCTGAAAACACAATCAACACAACTATCTAGGTATGTCCTAGATTCTTCGGTTAGTCCATTATAAAATATATCAAGAAGCTCATTCTTAGGTAATGGACTTCCAGCTTGTGCATGAATCAAAGCACAAAACCTTGCCCATGATTTAGGCAATATCTCTTTTTCTCCCTGTTTAAAATCAAAAAGTTCCTGCAAAATAGTATGTCTAGCACTAGGAGGAAAATATTTCTGCAAGAAAGTACTAATCAAGCACTCAGGGCTATCAATAGATCCATGAGGTAAATTAGTAAACCAAGTTTTAGCTTCTCCTTTCAGTGAAAAGGGGAAAATCTTAGCAACAAAGTAAGTACGCATCTTAATATCATCAGAAAACAAGCCACTCATGGTAGAAAGCTCATTCATATGTGCCACCGCACTTTCATTCTTAGTCCTACAAAAAGGTTCTTTCTCAACAATAGCTATGTAAGATAGATCGAGAGAGAAATCATAATCTTTATCTTTAATGTTTATGGGAGAAGCAATAAATTTAGCAATAGGAGACAATTTGGGTCTAATAGTACGCCTCTCAAGGAGACTCTTAGCAGCGCTCCTACCATGGGTGTTTTTACATTCTTTAATAAATTCATCGGTCATCTCAACATAACCGTCTTCAATATCATAGCTCTCACTAGACTCATGTGAACTAACAGGTGTAGTACTGTCTTCATTAGGAGTTTCAGTATTTCCAGCTATAGCTCTAGCAATCGTAGCATCTAGGAAAGGACCTAATGAACCACTCTTATCAAGCACGGTAGAAGCAGCATCATAAGCATCAGAAGTTTTAGATTCAACAGTAGTAGCAGTATGCATAGCATGTGTGTGTGCTGGTGTAACGAGCTTACTCATAACAGATGGTGGATCAAGAGCAACAAAGGTGTTTAGACCAGTACCTCTTCTTGTAGTGGATGGTAAAATAGGAACCTTGCCATCACAAGACTTACCCATGATGGATGGATGGCAACGAACAATAGAGAATCCAATTGAACTTAATAAATAAAGCTATGCTCCCCGACAACGGTGCCAGAAAATCGTCTTGATGACCCACAAGTATAGGGGGTGTATCGCAGTATTTTCGAGAGAAGTGAAACCCAATTTATTGATTCGACACAAGGGGAGCCAAAGAATATTTATAAGCCTTAACAACTAAGTTGTCAATTCAGCTGCACCTGGAAACAATCTTGCTCACAGCAGTTTATCAATAGCTTCAGTTTTGTAGTAGGAATAGTAAAGTAGCAGCAGTAGAAAAGTAAAGACAATAGTAATAACAGCAGTAAACAGTAGGATTCGAGCGCGGTAGGCATAGGAATGGATGGACGGGCGTTGCATGGACAAGACAATTCACATGGCAATCAAAACATAGGGCAATTGCAGATAAATAAGATAAAGCATCCAAGTACTAGATAATCCTAGGCATGTGTCCCATGTATAGTCATACGTGCTTGCAATGAGAACTTGCACAACATCTTTTGTCCTGCTAGCCCGTTTGCAGCGGGGCCTCCAATGAACTACTTGCAATTAAGGTGCTCCTTTTAATAGAGCACCGGAGCAAAGCATTAACACTCATTGAACACATGTGATCCTCACATCAAAGCCATTCCCTCCGGTTATCCCAATTTCTGTCACTTCGGGGCCATTGGTTCCGGACAACAACGTGTGTATACAACTTGCAGATAAGACCATAAACAATACAATCATAATGAATCAATAACATGTTCAGATCTGAAATCATGGCACTCGGGCCCTAGTGACAAGCATTAAGCATAACAAGTCGCAACAAAGTCATAAAGCACTAATAGAAGATACTAGGCACCATGCCCTAACAGTCTGATGCCATTACATGAATGATCTCATCCAATCCCTACCATCCCCATAGCCTACAGCGGGGGATTACTCACTCAGATGGGGGAAACATGGATGGTCGATGGAGAAGCGATGGTGATGATGATGGCGATGATCTCCTCCAATTCCCCATCCCAGCAGGGTGCCAGAACGTAGTTTCCGATGCTGTTTCGTGGAATCTGGTGGTGGCGGCGAAGCGGAACTCCTTCTATAAAAACGTCGAACCCCCTGAGTTTTTAGGTCAGAAGGCAACTTATAGGCAAAGAGGGAGACCAAGGGGGTGTCTGGGGCGGTCAGACCACCCCCTGGCGCAGCCTGGGCTAGCCCGCACGGCTAGGTGGTGTGGCCTGGGCCCAGCCCCCCTCCGTCTCGTTTTCTGGCTCCGGGAGTCTTCTGGTGAAATAGGATTTTTGGCATATTTTCCAGGATTTTTCCTGATAGTTGATTTTGTGGACAAAAACTAGACACCAAGGCAATTCTGCTTAAAACAGCATTAGTCTGTGTTAGTTGCATCCAAATCACACAAGTTTAGAGGATAAACAATAGCAAAAGTGTTCAGGAAAGTAGATACGTTTTGGACGTATCAACAGCACACTACATGCATTCTGTGACTATGCTGTGTGCCTGTGTGGCTTGGTCGTGTGGATTGATGGGTTCGTAGCATGGAAAACAAAAAAATTCTACCGCAAGAACGAACAAAACCCAGATCTAATCTAGATAAAAGCCAAGATCTAATCTATTAGACATGAGCAACGAGATAGATAGGAACTAACCCTCGTTGATCCGAAAGCGTTAACGAGATTAGATCTCGTGGTTGATCTAGTCGATCACTTGCCGATCTCAAGATCATGTGGACGATCCTTCCGGCGTCGTCGTCCAGCAGCGCTTCCGCCGTCGGTCAAGTAGACGATCCTTCCGGCGCCGCGTTTCGGCAGCGCTTCCGCAGTCGGTCACACGTGCGGAGTCGAAGCAGACCTTCCTCTCCCCGTTCCAGCGAGCAGCGGAGGTAGTAGATCTTCTCCACGGAATCCCAGCAGCACGACGGCGTGGTGGTGGTGGTGGAGTAGAGAATTCTGCAGGGCTTCGCCTATGCCTGTGCAGAAGATGGTGGAGGAGAGAGGCGGCAGAGATTGGGTGTTATGGGAGCAGGAGAGGAGGGGGCGCCCCTGCCCCTCTATTTAAAGAGGGGAGGCGCCTAGGGAGAGGGAGTCCTTGTAGGACTCCCCTCCCTCTCTAGGCCGGCGGATTGGAGGTGGGGCGAGGAGTCCTCCTCCCCCACGAATCCGTATCTTGACCCACCAGGACTCCTTGATCCCTATCTTGATTTTTAAGCAAACTCCAAGATATCTTCTAGAACCTTCCGGAACATTCCGAAACCTTCTAGAATCCTCATACAAACACTCCGGAACATTTCCTATCTCATAAAATGATCTCCTATATATGAATCTTATTCTCCGGACCATTCCGGATCTCCTTGTGATGTCCCGAATCTAATCCGAGACTCCGAACAACATTCGGTCTCCAACGCACATTCCATATCTACTTAAAACAACTTCGAACCTTAAGTGTGTCACCCTATGGTTCGTGAATATGTAGACATGATAGAGACACATCTCCTATCAATAACCATCAGCGGGACCTGGAGATCCATAATGGCTCCCACATACTCAACGATGACTTCGCGATCGATTGAACCACTTACATACGAAACTAATTCCCTTTGTCTCGCGATACTATACTTATCCGAGGTTTGATCGTCGGTATCTCCATACCTAGTTCTACCTCGTTACTAATAAGTACTCTTTACTCGTTCCGTGATATGTCATCCCTTGTGACCTAGTCACACGCTTGCAAGCTAACTAGATGACATTCCACCGAGAGGGCCCAGAGCATATCTATCCGTCATATGGATGGACAAATCCGAATCTTAGTTCATGCGCTTCAACACATACTTTCAGAATACCCAATGACACTTTTATAACCACCTAGTTACGAAGCGGCGTTTGATGTCATCAAAGTATCCATCCGGTGATGGTGATTAACATAACCTCATGGTCGAAGGAATAGGTTACTATGTATTTGAAAGCTTACAGCAATACGAACTTAACGACTTGATCTTATGCTACGCTTACTATGGGTGTGTGTCCATCACATCATTCTCCTAATGATATAACCTTGTTATTAATCACATCCTAATGTCCATGATCAGGAAACCATGATCATCAATTAATCAACAAGCTAGTTTAACAAGAGGCTTACTAGGGACTCTTATATGTTTACAAAACACACATGTATTAGTGTTTCCTAATAATACAATTATAGCATGTGATGTAAACATTCATCATAAACACAAAGATATAATAATAATCACTTTTATTATTGCCTCTTGGGCATATCTCCAATAGTCTCCCACTTGCACTAGAGTTAATAATCTAGATTACATGGTAATATACCGAACACCCATGGCATTTTGGTGTTGGTCATGCTTTGCCCTAGAGAGAGGTTTAGTCAACGGATCTGCTACATTCAGATCGGTGTGTACTTTGCAAATCTTTATGTCACCATCTCGGACATACTCGCGAATAGCGTGGAAACGTAGCTTGATGTGCTTCAGCTTGCTATGTGACCTTGGCTCCTATGCATTAGCTATGGCACCTGTGTTGTCACAGTAGATGGCCATCGGGTCCAACGCACTGGGAACCACGCCGAGTTCAGTAATGAATTCCTTCATCCAAACAGCTTCTTGTGCAGCCTCCGAAGTAGCTATGTATTCCGATTCAGTTGAAGATTTTGCCACAACGCTTTGCTTCGCACTCCTCCAGCTCACTGCAGCACCATTCAAAATAAATACGTATCCCGACTGTGACTTTGAGTCATCCGGATCGGTGTTCCAACTAGCATCGGTGTAACCGTTTACAACAAGCTGTTCATCACCTCCATAAGAAAGAACCATATCCTTAGTCCTATTTAGGTACTTTAGGATATTTTTGACCGCTGTCCAGTGCTCCATTCCAGGATCACTTTTATATCTGCTAGTCAAACTAACAGCATGTGCTATATCCGGTCTTGTACACAGCATGGCATACATGATAGAACCTATGGCTGAGGCATAGGGAATGTTATTCATTTTCTCTCTATCTTCTGCCGTAGCTGGACTTTGAGTTTTACTCAAGGTCTTACCTGACAACATGGGCACGAACCCTTTCTTGCTATCTTCCATTCTAAACTTCTTTAGAACTTTGTCCAAGTATGTACTTTGTGAAAGCCCTATTAGGCGTCTTGATCTATCTCTATAAATCTTGATGCCTAGAATATATGCCGCTTCGCCAAGATCCTTCATTGAAAAACTATTATTCAAATAGGTTTTGACACTATTAAGAAGTTCTATATCATTCCCAATCAACAATATGTCATCTACATATAGTACTAGGAATGCTACAGAGCTCCCACTCACTTTCTTGTAAATACAAGCTTCTCCATAAGTTTGTATAAACCCAAATTTTTTGATTACTTTATCAAAACCTTGATTCTAACTCCGGGATGCTTGCTTCAGTCCATAAATAGAGTGCTGAAGTTTGCATACCTTGTCAGCATCTTTAGGATCGACAAAACCCTTGGGTTGTACCATATACAACTCTTCCTCAATGTCACCATTAAGGAACGCCGTTTTGACATCCATCTGCCAAATCTCATAATCAAAATGTGCAGCAATTGCTAACAAAATCCTCACAGACTTTAGCTTTGCTACTGGTGAGAAAGTCTCATCATAGTCAACTCCTTGAATTTGTCGGAATCCTTTCGCGACAAGTCGAGCTTTATAGACGGTAACATTACCATCAGCATTTGTTTTTCTCTTGAAAATCCATTTGTTCTCGACAGCTTTACGGTCATCCAGTAAGTCCACCAAAGTCCACACTTAGTTTTCGTACATGGATCCCATTTCGGATTTCATGGCTTCTAGCCATTTTTTGGAATCTGGGCTCATCATAGCTTCTTCATACGTCGCAGGGTCATCAGCGTTGTCTACCAACATGACGTTCAAGGCAGAGTCATACCAATCAGGAGTGGTACGAACCCTCGTTGACCTGCGAGGTTCAGTAGTAACTTCGTTCGAAGTTTCATGATCATTATCATTAGCTTCCTCTTCAATTGGTGCAGGCGGCACTAAAACATCTTCCGGTGCTGGGCTACTCTCAAATCCGAGAGAAGGTTCAACAACCTCATCGAGTTCTACTTTCCTTCCAGTCACCTCCTTCGAGAGAAACTCCTTCTCAAGAAAGGATCCATTCTTTGCGACGAAAACTTTGCCTTCGGATCTATGATAGAAGGTATACCCAATTGTTTCTTTAGGGTATCCTATGAAGACGCACTTCTCCGCTTTGGGTTCTAGCTTATCAGGTTGTAACTTCTTTACATATGCCTCGCAACCCCAAACTTTAAGGAACGACAACTTAGGTTTCTTACCAAACCACAATTCGTACGGTGTCGTTTCAACGGATTTAGTTGGTGCCCTATTTAAAGTGAATGCGGGTGTCTCTAATGCATAGCCCCAAAATGATAACGGTAAATCTGTAAGAGACATCATAGACCGAACCATATCTAAGAGAGTTCGATTACGACGTTCGGACACACCATTACGCTGTGGTGTTCCCGGCGGTGTCAATTGTGAAAGTATTCCACATTTCTTTAAATGCATGCCAAACTCATAACTCAGATATTCACCTCCGCGATCAGAACGCAGAAACTTAATCTTCTTGTTACGATGATTTTCCACTTCACTTTGAAATTCCTTAAACTTCTCGAAAGTTTCGGACTTATGTTTCATAAAGTAGACATACCCATATCTACTCAAGTCATCCGTGAAAGTGAGAACATAACAATATCCACCACGCGATGCTACACTCATTGGACCGCACACATCGGTATGTATTATTTCCAATAAGTCTGTAGCTCGCTCCATTGTACCAGAGAATGGAGTCTTAGTCATTTTTCCCATTAGACATGCTTCGCATCTTTCAAGTGATTCAAAATCAAGTGATTCAAGAAGTCCATCTAAATGGAGTTTCTTCATGCGCTTCACTCCAATGTGACCAAGACGACAGTGCCACATGTATGTAGAATTATCATTCAATTTAATTCGTTTAGCATCTATGTTGTGAACATGTGTATCACTACTATCGAGATTCAGTAAGAATAAACCTTTCATCTCAGGTGCATTACCATAAAAGATATTACTCATATAAATCGAACAACCTTTATTCTCAGACTTTAAAAGAGTAACCGTCTCGCAATAAACAGGATCCAGATATAATGTTCATGCTTAACGCAGGCACCAAATAAAAATTATTTAAATTTAAAACTAATCCCGAAGGTAGATGTAGAGGGAGCGTGCCGACGGCGATCACATCAACCTTGGAGCCATTTCCAATGCGCATCGTCACCTCGTCTCTTGCCAGTCTTCGTTTATTCCGCAGCTCCTATTTCAAGTTACAAATATGAGCAACCAAACCAGTATCAAATACCCAGGCACTACTATGATTACTAGTAAGATACACATCTATAACACATATATCAAATATACCTTTCTTCTTGATGTTGCCATTCTTCAGATCCGCCAGGTACTTGGGGCAGTTACGCTTCCAGTGACTAGCACCCTTGCAGTAGAAACACTCAGTTTCAGGATTAGGACCAGCCTTGGGCTTCTTAGCAGGTGCGGCAGCTTTCTTGCCGTCCTTCTTGAAGTTGCCCTTGTTCTTAGGCTTGCCCCGTTTCTTGAAATTGGTGGTCTTATTGACCATCAACACTTGTTGCTCCTTCTTGATCTCCACTTCAGCAGTTTTCAGCATGGACGACAGTTCAGGCAACGTCTTGTTCATGCAGTGCATGTTATAGTTCATCACAAAGTTCTTGTAACTTGGTGGCAGTGATTGAAGGAGACGGTGAATCCCCAATTAATTAGGAATCGATATTCCCAACTCTTGGAGCTTCTTAGCGTACCCAGACATGGTGAGCACGTGCTCGCTAACGGAGCTTCCTTCTTCCATCTTACAGTTAAAGAACTTTTCGGAGGCCTCATAGCTCTCCATGGCCGCGCGAGTCTCAAAAATTAGCCTGAGCTCCTTAATGATCTCGAACGGGTCGTGGTGCTCAAAACCCTGTTGGAGCTCCGCTTCTAAACCGTACAGGATGGCACACTGAACTGTGGAGTAATGATTCTTCCGAGTGGTGAAAACATTCTTTTCGTCATCGGTGGCATTATCTGCAGGTGGGTCACCTAGCGGTGCATCGAGCACATAGGTCAACTGACCAGCCCTGAGGACGATCTTCAGTCCACGAAACCAGTCCGTGAAATTGCTTCCATTGTTCTTAAGTTTTTCTTTCTCTAGGAACGCATTGAAATTGATGGAGGGGTTCGCCATAATCTACAACAATTTGCAAGTTGTTTAGACTAAGTTTATGATAAATTGAGTTCAAATTTAATTCTTAAACTAACTAGGTGAACTCCCACTCAAAACAACATCCCTCACATTGTCTTAGTGATTACACGAACCAAATCCACTACACCAAGTCCGATCTTCACGAGAGAAGATGTAGTTTCATCGGCGAACAATCTTCATGTTCATCATATCAATTATATGATTCATGCTCTACCTTTCGGTATTCCGTGTTCCGAGACCATGTCTGTACATGCTAGGCTCGTCAAGACAACCTTATTTTCCGCATGTGCAAATCTGGCTTGCACCCGTTGTATGCACACGTAGAATCTATCACATCCGATCATCACGAGATGTTTCGAAACGATGAGTCTTAGCAACGGTGCCAACTAAGGGTGAACACTTTATTACTTGAAATTTAGTGAGAGGGATCATCTTATAATGCTACCGTCGCGATCTAAGAAATACAAGATGCATAAAGGATTAACATCACAGGCAATTCGTAATTAATGTGATATGATATGGCCCTTTCTTCTTGTGCCTTTGATCTCCATCTCCAAAGCACGAACATGATCTCCATCATCACCAGCATTGCGTCAAGGTCAGTGGCGCCGCTTCATGGTGGTCCATCATCACCAGCAACTATTACAACTACTTGGAATAAAGCTATTACAAGATGAATAGACACGCAGGTCTTAACAGAATTAAAGACAACCATTAGGCTCCTGCCGGTTGCCATATTACAACAAGGATCATTGCATACATCAAATACAATCACAATCACATGTTGGCCATATCACATCACAAAACCCCTGCAAAAACAAGTTAGACGCCTCTAATTTTCTTTGCATGTTTTACGTGGTTTGGGGCTTTCGCATAAGACCGATCTTACCTACGAACAAGAACCACAACTTTGATACAAGTGTTGTCAAGATGCTCATTGTAAATTGAATCTTAACTATGGTGGGAGAGACAGACACCCGCAAAGCCACTTGTGCAAGGCAAGTTGCACGTCAAGCGTGGAGCAAGTCTCATGTGCGATGACATGTAATGTTAGCCCGAGCCGCTTCATCCCACCATGCCGCAAGATGCAAAGTACACGCTAAGACACCGACAACAAAAGCATCAACGCCCACAGAACCATTGTGTTCTACTCATGCAACAGATCTACGCATAGATACGGCTCTGATACCACTGATGGGTTCGTAGCATGGAAAACAAAAAATTCTACTGCAAGAACGAACAAAACCCAGATCTAATCTAGATAAAAGCCAAGATCTAATCTATTAGACATGAGCAACGAGATAGATAGGAACTAACCCTCGTAGATCCGAAAGCGTTAACGAGATTAGATCTCGTGGTTGATGTAGTCGATCACTTGCCGATCTCAAGATCGTGTGGACGATCCTTCCGGCGTCGCCTTCCAGCAGCGCTTCCGCCGTCGGTCAAGTAGACGATCCTTCCGGCGCCGCGTTTCGGCAGTGCTTCCATAGTCGGTCACACGTGCGGAGTCGAAGCAGACCTTCCTCTCCCCGTTCCAGCGAGCAGCGGAGGTAGTAGATCTTCTCCACGGAATCCCAGCAGCACGACGGCGTGGTGGTGGTGGTGGAGTAGAGAATTCTGCAGGGCTTCGCCTATGCCTGTGCAGAAGATGGTGGAGGAGAGAGGCAGCAGAGATTGGGTGTTATGGGAGCAGGAGAGGAGGGGGCGCCCCTGCCCCTCTATTTAAAGAGGGGAGGCGCCTAGGGAGGGGGAGTCCTTGTAGGACTCCCCTCCCTCTCTAGGCCGGCGGATTGGAGGGACTCCTCCCCCACGAATCCGTATCTTGACCCACCAGGACTCCTTGATCCCTATCTTGATTTTCAAGCAAACTCCAAGATATCTTCTAGAACCTTCCGGAACATTCCGAAACCTTCTAGAATCCTCATACAAACACTCCGGAACATTTCCTATCTCATAAAATGATCTCCTATATATGAATCTTATTCTCCGGACCATTCCGGATCTCCTCGTGATGTCCCGAATCTAATCCGAGACTCCGAACAACATTCGGTCTCCAACGCACATTCCATATCTACTTAAAACAACTTCGAACCTTAAGTGTGTCACCCTACGGTTCGTGAATATGTAGACATGATAGAGACACATCTCCTATCAATAACCATCAGCGGGACCTGGAGATCCATAATGGCTCCCACATACTCAACGATGACTTCGCGATCGATTGAACCACTTACATACGAAACTAATTCCCTTTGTCTCGCGATACTATACTTATCCGAGGTTTGATCATCGGTATCTCCATACCTAGTTCTACCTCGTTACTGATAAGTACTCTTTACTCGTTCCGTGATATGTCATCCCTTGTGACCTAGTCACACGCTTGCAAGCTAACTACATGACATTCCACCGAGAGGGCCCAGAGCATATCTATCCGTCATATGGATGGACAAATCCCAATCTTGGTCCATGCGCTTCAACACATACTTTCAGAATACCCAATGACACTTTTATAACCACCTAGTTACGAAGCGGCGTTTGATGTCATCAAAGTATCCATCCGGTGATGGAGATTAACGTAACCTCATGGTCGAAGGAATAGGTTACTATGTATTTGAAAGCTTACAGCAATACGAACTTAACGACTTGATCTTATGCTACGCTTACTATGGGTGTGTGTCCATCACATCATTCTCCTAATGATATAACCTTGTTATTAATCACATCCTAATGTCCATGATCAGGAAACCATGATCATCAATTAATCAACAAGCTAGTTTAACAAGAGGCTTACTAGGGACTCTTATATGTTTACAAAACACACATGTATTAGTGTTTCCTAATAATACAATTATAGCATGTGATGTAAACATTCATCATAAACACAAAGATATAATAATAATCACTTTTATTATTGCCTCTTGGGTATATCTCCAACATGGATCAGCTCATGTGAAACTATCTCCCCTGTTATCCTTTTACTCTTTACTACCTGGTGAAACTTGCCCCTTCTTCATTACTCGATGATGTAACTGGAACAATGCATCTCATTGTTCATCACTAAGAGTAATATTTAACTAATTAACCCTTGTTTTCTTTTAGTTGCTTTATCTTATTTGCAGGAACAAGATCTAAAGATACAAGATTTAGTCTAGGAATAGCTAAGTAGTATAGATCTTAATTGTAATCTCCCTTTCTTTATTCTTTTTGTAAAGAACCTTGTAAAGATTTATTATAAGATAATAAAGTTGTATTTCCATTCTCTGTAATGTTCTACTTTTGTTGTATTTATTACAATTTGTAATGTTGGGGTATACTTAGGAAATAAGAATTCATTTCTTATCTCATTTTCATTGTCTCAGATCCTTATTGTTGTTTACTATATCTATGATTTAATCAAATAATGTTAATAAAGTATTTTGGAAAACAATTTAATATTACTAACTCCCAAATCTTAAATACTTTCAAATTGATTTAAATTTAAAATTTGAATTCATAATAACTTCTCCAAAACTTAATAATTCCCAAAAGTCATGTCAAAATTCATAGCAATCACTAACAAGAGCTATTCCTACCTCTAGTTAATGAAAGAAACTCTGATCCCTTTAGGTTTTTGTTTGGCAAAAAATTTACCCTATTTTTACAGATGCATGCATGCACAAACTTATATTCCTATTTCTACCCTTCGTTGGATCCTAATGCTAGGATGTTATAGTAATTTTGTGTTTGGGTTTTGGATAATCTATCCTCTACCCAACGACAGCTTTACTTTTCACCCTCTTGTTTACATGTGCTTTGTTCTTCTGTTTGCAGGTTGTTTGATGTGGACACCGACGATTGCTTGTTGCGTTCCTGTTGGGTGGGTGCCTGCCTAGGCTAGTGTGGGTTTTAGGGTGGGCATCCGTGGTTGTTTGGTGATATCCCAGTTTGTTGATTTGAACTTTAATTGGCCTAGTTTAGTTACTCCCTCCAACCCAAATTACTTGACTCAAATTTGTCAAGATACGGATGTATCTAATACTCAATCATGTCTAGATACATTTGAATCTAGAAAAATCTAAGTCAACTAATTTGGGTCGGAGGGAGTATTTTGATGTTTGCGATGTGTGATGTTCCTCATGGGTTGGTTGTTGCTACTGTGTTTTTCTCATTGTTTGGGTGTTTCCCATAGTAGCTATGGAGGGCGGCATGCAACACTTTATAGCTCCACGGCTACTGCTGTCATTTGCTCAGACATCTTCTTCGTTCATGTTCTAGAGTGTTGGTCTTGTGGCTGGTGGGGGGCTGCTCTTTTGCTTTCCCTCTTCGAGCAGTTCTTTGCTAATGTGCCCGTTTTGTCACACCGTCCTGGATTGATGTGTAGGAGTATGTGAACTATCATGGGCAATTAGCTGTCAGTTTTGTGGGTTCTGCAAACAAAGCTCCATGAGGTACAGTGGATTTTCTACATTCTAATCATTTCTATGCTGTTTACAGTTTTGGTTAAATTTGTGGAAAATAGATGTTGTTGAAATTAGCATGTTTCAAATTTCTGCAACATAACTTCCATACAATATGTGATGCTTCACAGGTCCAATCTCCTTGTAGCTGTAAAACTTTGATCGTATACTTTGGTATTGTCAGTCTATAACCCTTATGTTGGTACCATAGTTGTATCTTGGCATAAAACATTGTACACTAAATGCACACGACGATAGAATTAAATACTCCTTGTCAAATGTATGGGACGAATAAGTACTTAGCAACTATAACAATAGTTGAAAACTCAACAAAAATGTCATTTTGCTAATCCTTATATTTTCCATATGACATGGCATATTACTGGGCAAGCATATCTCAGCGGGTACTTTTATTGAGTAAACTATGACGGTTGGTCCCTTTCTGATTTTTCTACTGCTAAGACCCTGACATACCATATTATGGAAAAGTGTTAATTGCGGGGTTGCTTAGACAACAATTTTGATATAACCATCATTATGAGAGGTCTTCCTATTTTCTTGGATATGGTTTAGTTCATTTTCATTGCCTCTAACACATATATGTGTTTCCACGCATAAAGGTTGCAGTCTATCCTCTGGACTTTTCAGAGTTTGCTACCAAACAGACCGATTGTGGTCGTCGTGGTATGAAATTTGATTATCCTACTTAGTAAACTAAATAGTTTAAATATTGACATAAGCTTTTGTGAGTTTTGTGGTCAATAGTAACATTTTCTCACTACAAGATATGTAAAGTGGAGATCAATGCATTATTTTGGCACCGTAAAGTAATATAAATATTTGGATGCAAATTTAGATGATATGATTTCTCTTAACTGAGTACCAAAGTCTATTAGTCTTTCAGCTATATATACATCTGATTTTGTAGTCGTGTTGGGATTCACATTTAATCAAAAGAGTTTGGTATTTAAGATAGGTTTCATATTGTAAGTTCATAAACAAGAGTAAATTCACTTTTACCCTGTTAGGTGTGTATCCATAGTATTTTAATAGTTGGCAAGGGTTTTCATAGATACAAAATATGGACAATTAATTAAACTTAAAATACTAGCAGTATACAGTATGGCTCTTTAATTGTCAGTTTGTGATATAGGGGAACAACATTTTCCATACTAGCTCTCACTCAAGTAACATGCTTGGATAAGAAAAAGAACATGCACATGGTGATGCCAGATTTTACTATTATTTTTTGCTTCCTTTTTTCTTAGGAATAGAGGTAGAGCAGTCTCTACCATAGTGCCAAATCATAGCCAATGATTGGACTTATATTTTAGAGGAATATAGTCAGTTGTATGCTTATATTTAGAAGTTTTTCTTTTATTTAATTGAAGCTTGACCGTTAGTGTCAATGTGAAACTCTATGGGAGGTTTAAGGGAAGAAATACCATGAAATCAACATACTGCACCAGGGAACAATGATGACCTGGTTGTGGTCCTAGATCCAACATGCTTTTTAGTCTGGCTCTTTTGGTTCTTATCAAGAACATAGGATTGTCTTGGTTTTGGTACTTCGTGGTGCAAATGATGGTTCAAAGAGGTGAAATACATATTTCCAAAAGGAGAAGTGAAATACATAGAAATAAGTCAAGGACCATCTTTTCTTGCCGAGGTTGCCTTGTTGAATTCATATGATCGTTTTTCTGAAGCCCGTGGTACTCGATGCCTCTGGTTTGTTCTATTACACAAATTCCAGTCTTAGAGGTTAAGTGAATCTAGAACTAGAACTTATGAAAGCACATGAGGAGCAAAGCATTGCTTTGTTTTATATGCTAAAACAACTGTTTTTTCTTGGACAACATTATAAGATGGAGTATTCTAGCAATTTGTATCCTTCAATGCTACCACGCCGGCCACGGTGTGCTAGGACAAAATGCAAGCGGCATGGCGGGGCAGATAAAGTAGGTGGAGGCAGCAACACTCCACGTGAAATACGCAAGACACCGCTCGACCATGCCTTCTCCACATCTTCCTCGTGGGTTGTGAAATCACCACCTAACTAGGTATAATTCTCCTACTATCACCTCTCCCAAACTTTGTAGAACACTAAAATCTTCTATATTTGTTCATCCAGCTTGTGCATCTATAAATACTGTGAAGCAGGCCATGCTCATGTAGTGCATTAGATTTTAATTTTTTCAGATTTGGATATGCATTAGACTATTTCGATCCCTTTGTTAGGACCATTGATGATTTTATGATGAATATGTGAATCCTTTGGATTTTAAAAGCTTTATTAGGAGTTAGGATCACACGGGAGAGCAAGTGCAACCAGTCTTTTTTATATGGTTTGATTCTTCGAAATTGTAAGCCTTGCTGGCTACGGCTACTCTCATGCTATTTGTAGGTTGTCGTGTGGGTCTAGGTAATGTTTCGTTGCTGTAGCCAGATTTGGCAGGTGTCGTGTTGTGCGTAATTGGATGGTTTCATTTTGTTAATGCTCAGTGACAAAATTTCAATAATAGTTGTTGCATTATCTTCAAACTTATCCATGCTCTAAAATATATTTATGTTCATGATCACAATAATTTTATTTTTATTTTTTGACAGGATGATCGTAATAAACTTGGTTCACGATTGTGGACCATATAATAACTTTTGGTTCATATATGAAATTCTGGTTATAACTAATAGAGAAATATGCTATGGATTTTTGTACCGAGGAATGAAAACTTAAGTTTCCTAATCTAGATGGACAAAAGATATGTTTAACTGTTATAATTAACAGTAAACATGCAATGACATTAATTTGGCTATGAATACTACATGTCAAAGTGAAGTGCTTTGTGGACAAATTGGTAGATAATGATTGAAAATAAGGTTTGCTAAAAAATTATTGCCATAAACAAGAAGCACTGATTAGAAATAGGTGTAAGCGTGGGTGTCTTGGACTTTTTTCTTTCTTGTCTTCTCCACGATCCGTGTGATGCCATTGATCTTGGGTTTCAGCGAGGCATGCAGTAAGAGCTTCTGGTCATCCTCATCTACCTGCACACCTGAGTATGTTACCTGTGTGTGATACTCCTTGCTCAACTAATTACATCATTTATTTCATTCTTTTCTCAGAGTTGCATATCGTGGAGAACCCTGGATATCTCTAAGTCGGAGAAGAAGGGGAGGGCAGGAGGCAAAAAGGCACCAATGTGATTTGGTTTTCTCTCATGGATATGCTACATTTTAAAGGGAAGTGGTCACTTGCTTGGAGATTTTGATATTTGTGGGTTTGTAGGAGATGTCATAACATTTTTTCGATAGGTAGTATGTAAACTTGGACAGGCACTGGCCTGAGCTGATAGCTGGTATTGTCCTGTTGCAATATCTGAAAATATGAATCCCCCTATGAGGTATAAATCGGCACATCTTGTGTGGTCAGTGCGAAAATGATTATTTTAGAAACATAATCGTGGTCTTGATGCTCAGAACCATGTCATGTAGGCTCCTCATGAATGAATCCGTGCATGGAGAACTTATTAGTGTGCTAATTCTCATTTTTCCATATACAGATAGCATGCCTATACCTCGTAATTAGAAAGTGAATTTCTTCTCGGTAGATTGACTATTTCTCTTGCTTTGGGGGTTGCCGGGGGCACACGTTTTTCGCTCTGTCACATGCATGTCATGCATACTAGTAACATTTAGGCCTCAGGAGGGTGCCCGGAATAAGATTGTACATGATGTGGTGTCATAGAGCTTACGTTGTCCCTATTTCTTTTGCCGTATTCCCTCAGTGCCGAGTGTGCATATACATAAGAACAATTTGCTTGCTCACATTTTTTGAAGGGGATTTTGAAATAATTCTTCTTTCATAACTTCATATCTGTTTTTGTGATTACTGGTCTTTTTTTCTCGATGCGGTGTCTCGATCTCTATTATGTCTTGTGTTCTTTGATATTGGTATATAGGTAGAAATTTCGCAGTGCCTTGGTGCTACCTGGAAGTGCAAAGTCTAATGTGATAAGTATCAAATGATGATTGACATAATCTATCTTGGCGCATTTTTTTTATCTTGTGATTTGAGACAGGGACCTTTGCATCACAGATATTGGTTTGGTGCGTGAGAGATCCCTAGGTTGTTGTATGTATTCAAATTGGGAAGTGTATTTGGCTCTAGAGCACCAGTGTTCCCTTCATTTAAAAAATTCAAATATCATATTTATAAAAAAATTAAAAATCTAAAAATAATGTTTGGACATAGTTAATGTTGTATCCTACAAGCAAAATCTCAACCCAAAATACTTTATATTAGGAGCTTTGAAATGTGCATACTCAGATCCATAGTTTTGTAGCTAATAATACAAAATATTTGAAATAGAGATTTTGCATGTTTGTGTGATACGTTGTTGGCTACTTGGATACATTTTAGAACTTTTTATAACTCGGAAATAGTTTTCAATTGAAAAAAGTTCACGTGTGTCCATGTACACCAATCTTGGCAATCTCCACACTAATATTTTTTCAAGTTAAATTAGAAACGACCATTTGGAAGTATCTTTGTTAGGGGATTGTTGGAGAAGTGTAAAGGTGGAACATTCCATAACTCTATGATTTACCGGTCAATCGAATAGGATGACACTTACACTGGTGAAGTGCGACTATCGCTACGTCGGCAGTATAAAGTGGACCAGCGACATGCACAAAACTGCATGCACTCGCACGCAATCCTCCTGCCAGGTTGTGTTGAACAACACACTTTTATATGCCAAATATGTTTGCACACCGTCAATTAGGACAAAATATTCAACCTAAAAATGTTATTCATGACAGTGGCATAGACAAAAATGCCTACAATTTTACCATGCAAACCACGGGGTTAAAAAGCGATACGCAGACGGCGAGGTGAAGCTCGCATATCCGTCTAGTACAAAAGTACGACTGAGATCTACGCAACGCTAGCCTCAAGCCTGCAGCACGCATGCTCTTATTCTTCCCCTTCAAGCTCAAGTGATCAGTTCTGACAGTCCAGCATACCTAAGCGATTAAATTGTAGCCTCGCTACTGGAAGGAGAACTTGAACACCATGTCATGGCTGTACACCTGCCCCGGCCTGACGATCTGCGACGGGAAGTTGGGGCGGTTCACGGCGTCGGGGAACCCCTGCGTCTCCAGGCACAGCGCGCCGTACCGGTCGTACACCTTGCCGCCCTTCCCGCTCACCCCGCTCAGCCCGTTGCCCGTGTAGAACTGCACCCCGGGCTGGTCGGCCCACAGCTCCATTGCCCTGCCGGACGCGCCGTCCCGGACAACCGCCACCCGCCGCAGCTGCCGCAGTAGGCCGCCGTGCTCCCCGCCGTCCACTGCGTAGTTGGTGTCGTACCCCGTGACGCCGCGGCGCAGGAGCTCGCCCATGCGCGCGCCCACAGCCGCCGGCCTGCGGAAGTCGTAGGGCGTGCCGGCCACGGGCGCGAGCCGCCCCGTCGGGATGAGCGCGGCATCCACAGGCGTGTACCGGGAGGCGAAGAGGCGGACCTTCTCGTCCAGGATGCTGCCGCTGCCATGGCCGCCGAGGTTCCAGTAGGCGTGGTGCGCGAGGTTCACCGGGGTGGCCTTGCCCCGCGCGGTCGCGTTCATGTGCACGCTCAGCACGTGCGGGCTCGAGATCTGGTACGTCACGTACACATCCAGGTCGCCTGGAAACCCTGTCCAAGTTCACCCCCTATACTTTGTTAAAATCCATGCATAGTAACATCAATTCAGTAATACTCCCTCCCTTCAGAAATATAAGATATTTTAGCTTTGTGAGATAAATATATCTAGACGTTTTTTACTATATAGGTTCACTCTGAACCTCGACGAACCTATACATTAAAAGACGTCTACATACATCCGATTGATAAAACTAAAATTAAAACGTCTTATATTTCTGAGCGGTGGAAGTAGTAGCAGATCATGTCAAAAAGAAAGGCAACATTAGCACAGTAATAACAAAAAAAGTTAACAAAAGAGCATGAAGTGCTATGCAACTTTTGTGTTGGGATGTACAGGTACAATACACCCTAAATTAAGCATTGGGAAAATGGTATTTTACACAAAATAGTATTGATTTTTTAACAAACAGAATATATTAATATCAAGAAGATACATCAATAATATATTAATAATGGTACGACATTGCTAAACAAATGAATATTAGGTCTAACAAAAAAAATACAACGAACTCCCGAAGTGCTTTTTTTTTGCGGGCAATCGAAGTGTCGTTATACCAACATAAAGGTGCATCAAAGTCATTTGAGGTCGTTCACTCCGAGCCCTGGCTTTTGCATCTTTTGAAAAAACTACCTTCAAAGGTTACACAAAGCCGCACGAGCCACCCATCTAGTAGGATAAATATCATAAAACCTTGTTGAAAAGACAAATCTCAATAAATGTGTTTCAAGTACAATACACCCTAAATTAAGCACTGGAACCGGGATTTCCCGGCGGACGACGTGGCTGCATGGGCAGTGCTTCGGCCAACGCTCGGGGCGCGGAGACGCGCCTGTTCGTCAGATCTGCGGTTGGGCGTCGGCCGGTGAGGCGGGTTGGCAGCCCAGCTCGGGCGGTGGTGGATCCGGTGCCTAGGCCACCGGATCTGGTGAGTGTGGCTGCAGCCATGGCCTCTCAAGACGGGATCTCGCTGGCCGGGAAATCCTAGTTCCTGGCTGGCCGGCGGCAGGAGCTTCTCTTGGGGTCGGGGCGGCGGGCCTAGGCTTCAGCGTCGTCCCCTCGATGGCAAGGATATCGGGGCGGCGGCCCTGGGCATGATGGTGGTCTACGGCATCAGTAGGGTCGTGTAGAGGATCTCCATGGCGTCGACAAGGAAATCGAGGTCCATGGATCGACAGCGGGTTTGGCCCTCGGGATCAGGCACCTCGATGGTAGATGTGTTAGGGGTTGGTGGTAGGCGACGGAGCCACATTACTCGGCTTGCTGCTCCCTAGCCTAGGCCCCATGTGGGGTTTGGCGGTCGAGATCACACTTCGGGTGAAAGCCTTGTACTTAGGTGTCGGCGGCGGCGGCGCCCTAGGGTGTCGTTCTCCTTCTTGATCGCGTCGTTTGGTAGCTACGATCCTCTACCGACGCAAGTGCCTGAAGTCTCTCTAGGTGAAAACCTATGCTCTCCGGAGCAGGCGGCGGTGACGCACACACGTCGTTACTTTGTTGGAAGCGTCGCCTTGGAGTCTTTCAGCCTCGCGGTGCGAAGGGTTTGCGGTTGTCGCGTGCGATGGCTCCGTGGTCTTGGTAGTGGATGCGGGAGCGGCGGCTCCGGGCGGTGGAAGTGCGCCGAATGGAGAGGATTATTTCAATTTCCGCAAAATCCCCATAGGATATTTACTGCTCCGGGTTTGGTCAGGATAATCTCGGTATATCCCTGCAAATACTTCTTATTTTTGTCTAGATTGAAAACTCTCCTACATGGTAGAGTATTTTTGGGAAAAAGTATTTACGGCGATTGGAGAGTATTGAGGTCTTGTTTACTTCTCTCGTATTTTTATCCACTAGAGTTGTGGGGATATGCGGGGATTTGGTGTTCACCCAATATATTGAGGTCTTGTTTACTTCTCTCGTATTTTTATCCACTAGAGTTGTGGGGATATGCGAGGATTTGGTGGTCACCCAATACTCTCCAATTTCCGCAAATATTCTTTCTCAAAAATACTCTACCATGTAGGAGAGTTTTCAATCTAGATAAAAATAAGAAGGATTTGCGGAGATATCCCGGAATTATCCCAGCCAAACCAGGAGTAGTAAACGGACTACGGGAATTGGAGTAATCCCCTCCATTCCCCGCAAATACCCTAGTGAATACGAGAGAAGTAAACAAGGCCTGAGTGAACATAATCCCCGCATATCCCAAAAACTGTAGTGGATAATAATACGAGAGAAGTAAACAATGCACAATAAAGAAAAACAAACCTAGCTTACAACCAGGAGTTCTCTGTTTACTTATTTTCTTTTCTCTAGAAGGTGGGTGTATGTAGTACACTCCAAGAGTTGGTGTTGTGATTTCCTAAAATATACCTGGATCATGCCATCATTCTTGTTCCACTAGGCGTCTAGGCTCGTCTACAAGTGTATATGCCAGCTGCTGACCAGTATGTGATGCGCATGAGACCAGCTCACTAGTCTCGAATCAGGCTTTCGTCGCGCTTTATAAATAAAACACACAGGTGAGACCGTTGTTGGGCCAGACAGCATAACGCCCAAAGGAAAAGACACAACACGATACTAAAACAAGAAAAAACAAAAAGGAATGGAGACGGAGGTGAATTGACTAGACGAGAAAGACCGCAACCGCTGTGCCCTCTGAAGAATGCCCACCCCGCTCTTAGCCCCGACTCGTCAAGCACCAAGCAGCACCCTCAAGAGGGAAAGCGGTCACTTCTGCCAAGACCATAGACTGGCCCTAGGGTTTCCCCCGGCACACAGAGGGAAGTGGATGAAGGGTAGCAACGACGCCCTTCGAGAAGGAAGATGCCACCCGTGGGCGACACCATGTCGGTGTCGGTTGCGCCGACAAGGATTTCTCCCGAAGACCCTATCCACAAGCCTCGTACGAGTTGTTGCACAGGAGACCCGTAAAGCCCGTAGTCACGCTGCAACCGGCCGGACGAGGTCACCGTTGGACCCTGCGCAAAACTACAGTGCCACCATCAGCGGAGCAAGGTTGAGGAGGGCAGACCCACGCGCTCCCGGCCCAGATGGAGCCCTGAGGGCGCAGATCTGGGCCTAGGGAGCCCGGCCAGAGCAGCCCCGTCCCCGCCTGCCGCTTGCCGCGCTGCCCCGCCACCCGCCGTCACGCCGCCGCTTCGTCCTCGCCCGGCCGCCGCCGAACCTCCGCCGCCCAGAGCACACCGCCACCGGAGGAGAGGGGGGCCCCTACCCTGCCTCCACAGCGCGAGGAAAGAAGAGCCACCACCGCCGGCACCACCTGGGCCGCACCCGGTGGGCCCTGCCAGCAGCGGCGATGGGGGAGAGGTGGAGCAGGTGAATTGATAGGGGTCGGGGACGGGGAAAACTTGACACCGGTGTCTCCACCAGCTCACTAGTCACTAGTCACTACTGCTGAGTCTGCTGCTGCTATTCGACGATGAAAAAGGAGGGGAAAAGGTGAATTGCATGCTTAGAGCATCTCTAACCCATCCGTTTCCGTGACCAGATCTTTTTATTTGCTCCTCTAACCGCCGAAAGCTGCTCTGACGCAAAATTATTTCTCCAATTGTGTGTGACACAGCACTAACACAGGAAGCTGCATGTTCTTCATTGCAAAAGGAGGTAAGATATGTTCAAATGCTATATATCCTGGCACACATGACACATCTACTTGCCCAAGCACTCGTTCCGGAAAACAAAAAGGGAAACACACTTGTTCACACCAGAAATTTGTAAGGGTGCGCGAGTGGACACTCCAGGAGTTTTAGCTATGAGTGCTCCAAATTCCTTACCTTGCTCTCCGTTGAAGCTACGGTAATAGAGAGTGATGAACGGGGAGCTGCCACCTCCGACGTGCTCCTTCACCGCCCATACGACCTTGCTGAATCCTCGGTGACCACCTGAACAACAACAACAACAACAGGAACAGGATTCAGCAAGGTCGTAGCTGAATCCTCTTGCACAAAGGGGGAAGAGGGAAATAGTTCCTCTTGTACCGAACGTACCGTGGAGGGTGTTGTTGCCGTCGTTGGGGATCAGCCGGTAGGCTCTGCCGTCCAGCGTGAACCTGGCGCCGGCGATCCTGTTGGCAACGCGGCCGATCAGCCCTCCGAAGTAGGCCGTGCCGTTCTGCACATACACGCCAGATTTGAGACTGAGACTAGAAACAAAACAAAAGCCCTAAGTCTGAGGTTTGCATCGCTTGAAGATACTGTATCAAATAATGGTGATCAGCATGGGTCGAAAAACTGGTTATCAGGACGAGGAACAGAGGATGAATTAAGCAAATCGGATATTCAAGATTCTGAAAGTCGGAGGGGGTAACTAAGTCGATATATGCTATATATGCATTCTGAATTGGACAAGCTATATATAGAGAGTAAAAGTTGCATGCACAGTGTATATATGTTCTTATGTTCACTACGAGCCAAAAAGAAAAGAAAAGGAGCAGAGGGGTCTATGTTAGTTCTCACAACATATTCAGCAACTGTATCATAGCCGAGGACTACATCCGCCAAGTTTCCTACAATGAAAACGAAAGATCTGCATACCGTCAAAAACCTCTCTCCGCGAACTCCGGAAAGAAAGAAGAGCCGCATCGACCATTACCTCTGGAGTCGGGGAGAATGACAGACATGAGAGTAGCACCCCAGTTGGTGACCTTGATGGAGAAATCCCCCTTCTTGAGCTCATAGACGCCAACCATCTTCCTCTCGGCCACCGCATCGGCATGGCCGCCGCCGGACAGGCCAAGGGCCACGAGGCACGACACAAGAACAGCGACAGACAGTGGATGTAGGGCTCTCGCCATTGTCATCACAAGGCGTGCGTAGGCGAATGAAAAAGCTACAGTCACCTTAGCTAGAAGAGCTCGGAGAAGGGAGACGTACGTGGAGGTGGAGGCAAGAAGATATAAAGTGGACTCGTCGGTCCTTTCCTTGGTATGTGTGACCACCACACCACCCCCAATATCGATATTGAGTGTTCTGTCAGAGGGTACGATATGGATATGATACGTAGGCCTGCCTTGTGCCGCGCAAGCCGTACACTAGGCACTGGCTTCCTTCCCGGCCGGTGAGGTGACCATCGTGTCACAAATCACAATTCGTGTGCAGCGCTACTTCGATGATCGGGGTGTGGCTGTGTCCCGTCTTGCCTGATCAGCTGACAGTGGCTGGCAGCAGTGCGCGTCCCGGATCGGAGGGCTGAGGCTGCATGCCTTACAAGTTTGGGAATCAGTGATCACACAGGATCAGGCAAAGGCTGTGAATGAGCTAATTGGTGCATACACGGTTGGAGGTGGCGGGATATTTTTATCTCACATGGATGGCAGCATAATTTACGTATCGGTCTTCCGTTACCTTAGACACCATACGAGCTCTATGTCTATGTGATTGGCGTATTCTGTCTTTCTTTTTAGTCATGTGAAATTTTACGGCTTTGTGCATCTTAACTATACAGAGGTTGGGTGTAAGTTCTTCGCTTGTATCATCGTGATACTACTTTTGAGTTTAATAAAGCGCATTTATCGAAAATGTGACTATGTGAGTATCACCAAGCAGATGATCAGGGCTTCATTAGTAGGTAAAATGCTTGGAGGCTTTAGAGCATCTCTAGCTATTGCATCCTCCGGGAGAATTGTCGGCGGTTAATACAGTCTTTTCCTGAGATCGCTAGTTTCGCCCAGTCGCGCCCCCAAGACTGGCGGCCCATCCGGCAAATTTTGGTAAAAAAAATAAGGCAAAATGGAAACCATATTTGATGACATAGTGACATTTTAAATTTAACTAGTTCAACAAGACAACCTCCTAATGTAAACATGTAAGGGTACATTGCCCCTATGTGTGATTTTGGTAATTAATGACAATTATTATGGATTAATGTTTGTATTGAGTTATATATGAAAGAATATTATATAGGTAATGCTTATAGTCTATGTGGTGGATTCAAGTATGAATACCATGAAGATAAATATATACCTTGAGTATCGTCATCAAGATCATTGATTTAAAGAGAAAAATATGATATGATCAAGATCTTGAGAGTTTAATCTCAAGAGAAGAATTTAAGATATTGCTCTAAGTAGGCGTCACGATAGTCTCACGAGTCAAGCCATGGTTGACTAAGATTGCGAGCATGCAATCAAATGAAGAGTTCTTTATGTACCTCGGGATATTAAGATAGAGCATGAGAAGATACATGATTGACCAATACAAAGAGTGAAGATTGGATTCAAGTTTGTCAACACATGAAGCATAAAGAATGTAACACAATAGATCTTTTGGTATGGTAAGCTTTGTCAATTATGCTTCAAGAACTAACCCATTATATATATATATCCCTTTGTGTTATCTATGTGGGTTAGGTATCTTTCCATGGGATGCATCAAAAGTAAAGATTTTATATAGCCCGTGAGAGGATAACATCAAGTAGTGATCATCATCAATATTAAGAAGTGCAAGTTTAATATAAGCATCTCAAGAAAATCATATACTTGAATCTTGCCTTCCATTTGGTTATAATGGACATGTGAAGATGTGCCCTAATAAAGTTATACCATAGTGGTGTATGGGAAGAAAATTATGAGTCTTCACGAAGCAACAATGATCAAGTGAAGCATTCCAGGTTGAATGGAGACTGAAATGTTGTCATCAAGATCAAGCGGGATGCGCAAGTCAAAGGTATGGCCTTGATATGTTTTCCTTTTACCAGTATCAAGGTGGTTGTTGGGAGACCGGGTTATAGGATGGATAGCCACACTACCAAGAGACGCTTTCGGTTGGGTAACTTGATCACATTGCCTTAGGGAGCTCAATCCTTTGCATACTTTGTATCCCCTTATTTTTATTTCTTCTTGGTGTTTCTCTATGTGAGGTTCTTGATTTATTTCTAGCTCTTCAACAAGCCCTAGTTCATCGAAAACGAAATTCGTATGCATCCTATTTTGTGTTTTCAAGTTTAAAGGTTTTACCGGTTCTTCGTTTAGGGAGATTTCATACCTCTCCTTATTTGGTATTTACCTCTTTATTTTTCTTGGGTTTTATAGCCTCTATTAGATAGAGATTGTTCATAGATTTTCAAAAAAAAAACAAGTTTGCAAAAATCTGAACCCGGATGCAAAAAGTTATCTCAGTTTTCGTGAAGGTTGTTGCCTGTGAGTTGTACGTTCGGCTCAATGGTTCTAACCGACCCTCAATCGACTGGATAACATGAGGTGTTCTAGTTTTGGTCTGGTTCTAGCTCCGGTTTAACCGAAACCACCCCGGTAAGCCTAGAAGTGACCCAACGGTCATACCCATTGAAGGGGTCTAAAAGGGGGCCTTCTTCTCCAAAGTTATAGGGATCTTGAGCATGTTTTTTATCGCCATTTTTGAACCTCTTTAAATTGCGTCCTCTCCCATACCTCCTATGATTCTTTTATCATTTTTGAGGACTTTGAAAGAGGAGATCTAGATCTATAATCCCCATCAATCAATTTCTTCTCTAAGTGAGGGGAACCCATTGGATCTAGATCTTGGGGTCATTGATTGACCTCTATCATCGGTCTTCATCTCTAATTCCTCCCTAGCACTTGTTTCTTCGGTGGGATTTGAGAGTGACAGATTTGAACACCTTTGGTGTTCTTGCTTTGCATTCTTGCATAGTGTTGAGATCTCTATTACGAATTCTTCAAGTGAGAGACCGTGAGCTTGTTACTCTTGGAGGGTGACCTCCTAGTTGGCTTGATGGTTAGTGTCGCGGTGATATCTTCGTGGAAGATTGTGAAGAGCCTCAGGCTTCTCCTTCATGGAGCTTGTGAACTAGTTGTAAAGCTTGCCATCTCCGGAGTAGGGGAAAACCTAGCCATAAGGAAAGGACATATTCCTTTGTGGGATAGACTCGGAGAATAAGGTGAGCCTTTGTGGCGTTGGGAAATCCTTCGGGGAATCCCACACCTCTCCAATGTGACGTACCTTACTTCGTGTAAGGGAACACATGAATATATATTCACCTTTGCGTGTCTTGATTATCTCTATACCCGAGTTTACTTTCCTTGTGATATCCATTGAGCTTGAAGTACTTATATCTTTCCTATCACTTGTGTTATATATATAGTGCTATCTTGCTTAACTTAGATTTGTTGTTGGTGCACTTAGTTGAGCCTAGATTATTTAGGTTTTTTGCTTGTAAAATAAACGTTAGTTTAATTCCACATTCCTTCAAGCCAAAAACATAATATTTTTTAAATTGCCTATTCACCCCCATCTAGGAGACATATCTATCCTTTCAAAATAAACTAGGTGTCCTTTGAGCACCCACAGGTACTCCACCAGATCATCTTGAAGTTGGTGATGCTTATGCGGGTCTCGGATCTCCTCAGGCATGGCGAGGAAGGCATCAAATGCGGTCAGCACCTGGTGATCAACACCTGCAAGAGAACCCTTCCTAAAATATGGTTCAATGTCAAGAATTCATGTCTACCACCCGCTGTCAATGATCATGTTGTGCAAGATTACGCATGCATTCATCACCTCCCACATCTGATCTTTTGACCAGGTCAGAGCTTGGTACTGGACAATAGAAAATCAAGATTAGATCACGTACACCAAATGCCCGCTCAACATCCTTACTTCAAGATTATTGTTCCTTGGCAAAGTGACATCTATTTCCCACAACATGGTTGGAGATTGTCTTCACAAATGTGGACCATCTCAGATGGATGCCATCCGCCAGGTAGTATCCCTTGGTTTACTTGTGGCCATTGAGCACAAAGATCACCGAGGGAGCATGGCTTTAACAAGATTGGCAAAGACATTCCAGAACTGCAGGACACTGATGACATTGTGTGATCCTATCATCTTGAAGAACACATGCCAAATCCAGAGATCCAGATCAGTCACTACCTCAAGTACCACACTATAAGCTCATTTGTGGCCTTTGTACATTCCCTATCAAGCAAATGGACATTTATTCCATTCCCAATGCATGTATAGTGGACGATTCCAAGCATCCTAGGGAAACCTCTTGCTTCTGGGATTCGAGAAGTGTCTTCAACATTGGGTGATCTCAAATATGTTGGTCCAAACACTTCCACCACTGCTCTACATAACATATACATGCACTTGATGGCAGTGGACTCGTCCATGTATAGATAGTCATCATGTGTATCAGTAAGAGCTCCATATACAAGCATCCTAATGCATGTAAAATGCATACATGAACTTTCTAGTTTGTTAACATGTTTTCCCACATATTTGCATCATATATAATGTTATATCCACGTTTTATATTGATTTTTGGGGATTTACCAATGATCCCCTTTATTTTGGTTATAACCCGGTAGGGAAGAAACCATGTTTTCAATGTTTTTGATGTTTCAGGACCTATACGGAGTCAAATGAGCCTGAGCTTTTGGGGATGTCAATATTTCTCCACGACAAGCATCTGGAGTGCAAGAACCTCACATGGAGGGCCAGGAGGCCCAAAAGAGTCTGGGTGGCGCGCCACCTACCCTCATTTCCTCCTCGGTCATCCGATCACCTTGATTCTTTCGCCCACGGAGTTCTCTTTACCTAAAAACCCCTATATAAGGATCCCCTGGGGAGTCCTCGAGAGGAGAATACACCAGAGATGAAACCACCACCAAATAGAGTCAGATCCAGTGAAGATTGGAGGGGCAAACTCCACCGGAGCCGCCTCTGGGGGATCTCCACCCTCTCCAACATCTCCAGAATCATCACCATGATGAAGAGGGAGTAGTCCACCTCTAGGCTATGGGGTTGTGGCAGTAGCTTGATCTATTTCTCTCCTGTTCTTTGTAGATCTAGTACCATATGAGTTGTCATACATGATTATGGTCATATTTGTAATTCCTATGTGGTGGATCCTTGTTCTATGATTTGATATTTGAGATTGGAATCTATTTTGTGTAAGATGTATTGATAGATGCATATAATATACCCCGTTCTTAATTGCTTGTTTTGATCCAACTTGTATGCAAGAACTTGTATGAGGAGAAGTGTGTATTAGATGGAGTAGCATGGTGGTAGTGATTGAATTGTGACAAATAATATTCAAGATCTACTTTGGTTTTTACCTTTCTTTTGCTGCCTCACTAGGGATAAAGAAATCATGTGCTATAGTTATCATGTGACAGTGTGATAATGTTGTTAGGTCAAGGTAGAATATTTGTATTTCAAACATCATGTTATATTACTTAAAGTTATACTCTGATTTGTTCTTAATTCAAGATTGCATGGAGTTTCCCTTTCTTGAGGAGTATAAGCATAGAGATGTATTTCATCTCTATGCTAGAACGTGATGCCCATATTAATTTCTTATCAAACACATATAGAATTTCCATGAAAATTTATCATTGATGAATTGTTTTGTGATCACTACAACTTAAAAAAGAGAGTAGACAAGTGAACCCATGAACCCAGGTCCAATTTTAATCATAAGAAACACCTTTCCATTGCATCTACTATCTTTATATTTTCTGCAATTAATTATTTCGAAAATATAAAAATACTTTCTCTACTTGCAATCACTCATAAAAACCCAAAAACAACTCTACTATCTTCCATATCATCTAGTTTGCATTAATTTATTTTATTTACTATCTTTATTTCAGTTTAATTTATATTTTATTTCATATTACTAATACGAAACCTTGTGCTTGACAACCACTTGGTGGAGTTGGGGACACAAGACAAATTATTTTACTTTACATGTTGCTTAAAGATGAGAAGACAAAAACCCTTCCATAACCAATTCCCTAAGAGTTCGATATAAACCCTCAAGTCACCCTTGTGGGGAAAAGAAGCATGCTACAACACTCTACACTTGGAGTCCCAACGAAAACTGGCCACGATTGTTTCCATCACTAAAGGGAATATGCCCTGAGAGGCAATAATAAAGTTGTTATTATGTATATTCCAAGTATATGATAGATGTTTATTTTACATGCTATAATTGTATTAATATAGAAACGTTAATACATGTGTGTTTACTAAACAAATGGAAAGTTCCTAATTATGCCTCTCTTTAAACTAGCTCGTTGATTAACAAGATGATCAAAGTTTCCTGATCATGGACATTGGATGTCATTAATAACGAGGTCACAACATTGGAAAAATGATGTGATGAACATTCATCCGAAGTATAGCATTCTGATCAAAGTCATTGAGTTTATATTGCTATAACATCATACGAAGTAATCCTAGTCCTTAGACCATGAGATCATGTTAATCACTAATACTAGAGGAGTATCTTGATAACATCAAACGTCACACCATAAAAGGGTGACTATAAAGATGGGTTCAGTGCTACGAAGGTGTTATGTAGAGGCTCATGGATCAAGAGTGGGATTTGTCCATCCCGATGATGGATAGATATACTCTTGGCTCTCTCGGTGATATCACATTGAGAATAGCTTGCAAGCAAGTGATGTGATCACTAGAATGTTATATCACGGGAACAAGAAAAGAGTGCATGTAGGTAACGAGATCAAACTATGTATTTGGATACCAATGATTGAATCTCGGACATGTAATGTATCGTGAGACAAAGGGATTAAGTTACTAGCGTTAAATGTTCTCACAATCACAGAAGTCATCGTTGAATGTGCAGGAGTCAGAATGGATCTCCAGGTCCCGCTTCTGATTATTGATCTGAGAGGAGTCTCAATCATGTCTGCATTATTTGTGAACCGTAGGGTGACACACTTAAGGGTTGCCAAACACCATTTGGAGCATATATGTTTTAGACGAAAGAATTGCAAAACGCTGGAATCATTTCGATAGAAACCAGAATTGTTTCGGGTGAAATTGCAAAAACTGGTTCTGCATGTGATATTGAAATGTTGCAAGGGGTTTTATGTGAATGTTTGTTAATTAAAGTAATTAACAAAATTCTTAATAAAATAAATAAAATAGTTTTATAAAATGAGAGTTGCATTAAATTTGGTGGAAATTTAATGCATGTGAGTCGAACTTTGAGTGGAGGCTAAATTTATGTGAGTGGAGCTTCCACCACATGAATGAGGAAGAGGTGGGGGCACCCTCCAAGGTCGCCGGCCATGGGAGGGGAGGAGCCCCCCTCTCCTATAAAAGTCCCCCTCTCCTCCCTCACAAAGCACACCTCCTCGTGAAGGATCTCTCTCCCCCTCTAGATATATTCCCCATGGTCTCGAATTAGCGAGATACATGTTCCCGGTGGCTTTTTGTCTGGAAGGAGTTGTTGCTTCTGCTGATTCGCTGGAGCGAGGAGGTGGAGGTTGTTCGGTGGCCTGAACGTGTGTGGGAGGATGGATGCGTTGCTGATTTGCGGCGCTAGGACTTCCACACGATCTTGAGATCGGCAAGCGTTCGACTACATCATCCACAAGTTCCAACTCGTTAACAAAGCTTTGTTGTCTTCGAGGGTAAGTTCTCCATGGATGTATATCCACCCGTTTCTTCTATCTAGTAGATAGATCTTGACGTATAGTTCCCATCGTAGGAAATTTTTGTTTTCTATGCTGCGAACCCAACAATCACATCCTCACAGCAGCAATGCACTTCTAGAGCAAGGAAAACCTATCTTGCCAGCGTAGTCCTTCTTGTATATGAAGTAGTCGTTAAACTCCCGGACGGCCATGACAATCTTCATGAAGAGCTTCCGGTTCATCCTAAAATGGCTCTGAAATACCTCAGGTCGAGCAATGGATCATCGACCAAGTAGTCGGCGTACAACATGCACTATACCTCCATCCGCTACCTAAGCTTGCTCTTGCGACACCCCAATTTGGATCCTCCACAGTGTGGTTGTGCGGCTAGGGAGTACACGCCGACTAGACAAGAGATGATCTTCAAATGCTCTTCATCATCTGGCGGTGCAGCTTCCTCTTTCAATTAGAGGAGTGAACATGGTCTTGTCATCGGAGTCCATCGCCGTGCAAGCAAAACTCCAAACTCCTCATGGGAAGGGTTGATGCGAGGTTGACTAGGGAGTTGCCCGTGGCGGTCTCAGGCGGCGAAGCCCGACCACAAGAGGAGGTGGAGGATGGTGTGACAATGCTCGGCCTTGCAGCGAGGAAGGGGATAGGGGTGGTCCCAGTGGCGCTCAGAGGCGTGGGGTGGAGACAGGGGCGAAGCGTGAGAAAAGGGTGAAATGGGGGATTCCATGTTGTGCCACCGATAACTCTGTCCCACGTGCCTTTTTTCCCTTAATTGTTCACCCCCAACATCCTCCCACGGGTTCACTAGAGCCAAAATTGACCCATGACGGTGAAAAAATGGACCCTATGGGGCGGCTGGGTGGATTTTGCAGCGCTGACGCGTTTGGGAGGCCGGTTGGAGATGCTCAATATATTAATTTCCTAAAGACATTACAGATGAACACAACCCTATTAAAAAGAACAAGAAGAAAATAAAAAGAAAAGACCTCGCTACGGTGACCAAGACACGTAGTCACAAAACAATGCCTTCAACAAGGTTATTTTTAGGCCCAACCAATTAAGACCGGACCTTAGATTTTCACCCATGGAGCAAGTCTATCCTCTCAAAACAATATCTTCAAACAAGGCCATTGATAGACACAACAAATTCAGGCCAGACTTTGGATTTTCACGCTGAAATATAAGACTATGTACTACTCATGTGCTACCGCCCTCACTTTCCATTGTCCCTGCTACAAAGTCAAGAACGTCATGAAAACGCAGCTCACCATCACCAAGAAAGAGTTGGAGATGCTCTTAGCGAGCCCGAATTAGGATTCTTGAGGTAACACGCCTATGGCCGGTACCTTTCGTAAACAACCATACTAGCCAAAAACTAGTAGTTTTGATATAATCTATATGAGTGTATTCACAAAATTGCTTCAAAAGAAGTGTGTATTGACAAAAAAATTGAATTGTTTCAATTTTGGATCTGGTAGATCTACTAGTAATAGCTCTACCTGGTAGATCTGGCAACAAGAAGCTGGGCTGGTAGCCAACTTTAGCACTATGTTGCCATACATGATTGACTCTATGGCATATTCCCAACATGAGATTCAGTTGTGGAACTATATATTCATATTGTTCATACTAGATGTCCTTGGTCGTTTAGATTGTGTTGGACACACAACTTGACTAATATGAAAGTTGGCTGATGACTAGGTTCCACTTGTCATGAGCATGGTGATGCTATTCTAACTTACACGGACTCGGCTAAAGAGTTTAGAGAGTCGTACTGACCCATAGTTGAGATGCAACGAGCATGTTGTCATTAGCAATCTCAAGCAATCGAATCCTTTGACCTGAGGTGATCGCATGATCCGTGTTATCGGTTCCGTAAATGGGTAGTTATAAAGGTAGAGTTCGTAACAATATGGGATTTTCCCCTCCATAATGGAGAGATATTCTCTAGGCCTTCTCGTGCGATATGATTCGGAAGCATGGCCATGCGCGACTCAGTTAAGTGTTAACTGAGGAGTCTGACTAAGTGTTAGTCGAGTAAATCGTATATCACAGAACGAGAAGAGAGTTGAACTAATAAAGGAATGGAAACTACTCACCTATAACTCAATAGGTATATCGTGAGACAAAGGGACTTGGACAAAACATTGATAAATGTTTGTCTTCTGACATTATGGCACTTGGGAGTTGGCACATCTTGCTAGAGGCCGCTACTAGCTATCGACTCGGAGTGGTGACTCGTGTCGTGTCTAGGTGTACGTGAACCTATAGGGTCACACACTTAAGGGAAAGGAGCCCATGTGAATAAGATCCATGTGAAGATTGAGATACGACCTAGATGGGCCTCAAGTGTTGAGCCCATCTAGGAGTGTATATAAGTGGAGTGACGAGGGATATTCCCTGACCTAGCCGTCACTCTCTTCCCTCCCTATTCGGACTAGACAGGATCTAGCAATCCTCTACCTGGACCTCCTCCTCGCACGTGTGGATACCAGTAGAGACGTTGCATGTGCGATGCTGGAGACGAAGGAGTTCGTAGTGGATCCGAAGGAGTTTGTGGTGGATCTGAAGGTGCTGTTCTTGAGATTGGACGACACTACATCAACTAACACGCTTCATCGATAATCTGCACTTGCGCGTCTAGTGGTAAATCTTGTGGCCTTCTACCTCAGCTAGATCTTGGAAGCAGCACGTAGGAGATTTTTTTGTTTATCTCTGTGTGGCCCAACTTCTCATAACAGGGTTTTATTCTCTGTGAGTCCTTTACCTAAACGATAATCACTGGGTTTACCAGTTTAGTAGCAACTTTACCTAAAGTACACTTCTTAAGATATGTATTCCTCATAATATCTAGTCAAGCTCTTTTTTATTAAAAGACTTCCATGCTTATTCAGCTAAAAGGGAACTGTACATAATATCTAAGTTTGAAATCCCCGAAACACCTTTTTCCTTAGGTAAACGCACTTTATTCCATGCTACCAAGTGTTATTTTCTTAGAAAAAACTGCCCCTCAAGGGCGACACTAGGGTTCCCAACCCAAGCACCACTAGCCCGCATCCCAATGTTTTCCCTGCCGCCAGCGTTGGACATGGTGGTGGCGGGCCCTGGTGCCTAAGGTGCTCGGGGGAATGGATGACGACGGTATCCTTTTGAGGCGGCTAGGGCAGTTCTCCTATGGAGGTTGAGCGCGGCGATGAGGACAACGTCCTTGGCTATGCGGTGGCACCCTTCTCCTCCATCTTCTGGCTTCTCCATGGTTATGGTGGATGGCGGTGTGTCACGGATCTGGCTCCCGCTCAGGTCAGTCGGTGGCGGCCAATGTCCATACCGTGGCACGGTTGGGGCCTGGCGTGGAATTGATCTGTTCGGTCGGTGGATGGTGGCATGGGGGTATGATTGTCTGTATCGGTGAATAAAGGTGGTTTGGCCTTGCTGTTTTTAGCTCCGTGGTATCGATCTGCTGCTTTTCAGCTTCCTCAATCTAACCGCGCGCCGATGAGTTTTGGTCTTCCTCAAGAGAGCTTTCTACATTTTGTGAAAGGGCGCTACTAGATATCTAGAGCAGAATCGATATGGTCATGCATGCGCTTATCTTCAGCCCGAGTCGTTTCATTTGGGAGAGGTGCGAGCTTCACCTTTTGTCGGTGACGTGGGACATGTCCTAATCTAGATTTCTATGAAAATGACAGAGGTGTATAAATTCACGATGGATGCGATCGGAGGTTGGTAATGCAAAGAGGTTACTGGGTGTGATGAAGACAATGAAGCACATGTTCTTCCTATGTGTCGTGTGTTTGGTGACTTGCAACCGTAGCCTTGGTAAGCGGGGGTGGCCGGCAGCACTGGTGGACTGCATTCTAGATGGTGCTCTTCGAGTACCGAGCCACGATTTCTAAGGTGAAAATCCAAGGTCTGGATTTTATTAGTTGTACCTGGCAATGGACTTGCTTAAGGCATAGTTTTGAACTCGGACTTTCTCTAGGGTGAAAATCAAACATCTATGTTTGGACGATGATAATACTTGTGCACTATTTCCTTCTGGGTGGCGTTGTTTTGGAGAATCTCGTTTGTAGTCCGAGTATTGTTTTTGGTAGTGGTTAGAGTGCTACTGTTACAAGTGGTTCATCACTCGATAGGGTCTTTATTTATTTTTTTATTTTTTTTTCTTACCTGTGTGCATCCGTGATGTCTTGGATATCTTGTTGGTGCAGAGGCTAGATGTAATTGGTATCTGCGTGATATTAATATATTCCCCTTATCATAAAGTGTTATTTTCTTTTATTTTTATCTCCACTCCACAAGAATCCAGCTCTACTAGTTTGCATCCTCTTTCTTACCCCATGAGGTATTTTATAGAAGGATATCATGCAAAGAAAAATACTTGTGAGAGAGGAGTTTATAAGAATTATTGTGCCCGAGTATACATAGTTTTACTACCATCATCTCACTTTTATCATTTTTCAATAGTACGGTTCCATACATAAATCATTAATCCCTTCTCATTTATAGGGATACCAAGATATTTATAGCTAAGTCCCCAGTTTTACAAGTGGAAATTTCTTCAAAAGCTTCAAATCTTCTCAACTTATTTCAGGACAAGAAGTCGTTCAAATAGGCGCATATCAAATTTCATGTTTATGGCTTGTTCAAGGTCTTCCCAGTGGGGAGAATGACATCATCTACATATTGTTATATGGAAACACATCCTTCTGTTAAATGTCTAAATGTCCAGTCAAACGAGTTAAAAGGCCCTTGGACCACTGCTCTCTTAATAATTATAGATAGGTCATAAACTATAAGGTCAACTAGCAAATGTGTAAGGGATCGGCTTGTCTATGCAGTTGATGAGAATTAAAACATGTTCCTGTTTCATCATTCACCTTAACGACGGCAACTTCCCATTTCTAACTTTTTGCATAATCATATCATTCCACTTGCTAAGAAATCCTTTTATCTCTAAAGCATGCAATACAAAGCTCCACTTGACTTTGTCAAAATCAATTCACATTTAATAGATAGATGGCTCTATATGTTTGAATTTTATATGCATCATGGCTGTAACACCCTCGAATCGGCCCTATGCAAGTTTTAGCCCTTTCCGCCAAACCCGCATAGAAACGATTCAAGGACGCCCACCAGGCACTTTCGTGCGGGTGGAAAACGAATTAATACCATTACACAACAGTACTCGATGGGACCCACAGAACAGATATATATACGACACGACTCCATGAGTCAAGAATACAGATATACAATACAAAGATCCAAATCACCTTGAAAACGATAGAGCGTCCGAGTACGAACAAGATGCAAATGGGGCTAAGAGCCCTGAAGAATAACCAATGGAGTCCATAACCCTGCCCAGGCCAAGCCGGAAGAGTAACCCTGCTAACGACGTCGATCTCAAACCTGCTAAAACAAAAGGGGTGCTGACAAAGGGCAAAGGAAAAAGAGGAGCGTCAGTACTGAGGCCAGTACACGGCGAGGCTAGAATTCGGCGGCTCTCGCCTACATAGGTATGGTGGACTGAAGCGGCAGCGCAGCAGCTCTAAACAACCTATAGAGACTCAGTAAAACTGGCGGCTATTAGAGAGGGATAAGAAAGACCTATTTGGGTCCAACCTGAAGCTAACACCAAACAAACCCATCCTGGTATTTCTCCCTCGAGACCAAACGAGGAGGTCAGACCAAGGAACTCACACAGTTGGCAATTTTACTCATTCCGTTATAGTTGCAGCAATTACTAATCAGATATAGATAGCATGAGTCATCCTGATAGCATAAGTAGTGGGGAGTTTTAGTTAACATTCCATTGTAGCTGGAACATTTACTAGTCAGATATAATTGTCCTGAGGAATCCCAAACCCAGCATTTGTTGGCACTTTTATAACATTTCATTGGAGTTGCAGTACTTACTAGGCAGGTATAGCATGTCGCAAAACATCCTAGATCCACCAGTTGTTGGCATTTTAATATCCATTCTGTGATAGTTGAATATGATTACTAGTCATATATTAAGTCAAGTTTATAGCACTACTTTAGTTATACTTGTCTATGATCGAGATAATGTGCTCCAAGTCGTCCATAACCGCGGACACGGCTTTCAGAAAGATTTACCCTGCAGGGGTGCACAAATAGCAACACACACTCGATCAACCTCGGAAAAACCAACTCAAAACCCAACGAGGCTTTCACGACAAAGCAATCACAGGATTCATAAAATATTTCAGGGGGGCACCCCACTAAGCTACCCGCAACGAAGTTGGCCGGCTCCAGACCCAGGGTTTGTGTGGACGGCTGTAAACGACTGGGAACTCGAAAGTGTGATTGGGCTTGTCGATACAGCGAAAACGTGTCACGATCCTAAACAGTACAGGTGCTTCACGCACAATCGTAAATAAAGCAGTAAAGCATGGCATAAGTACAGGATAGTAATAAAACCCCAAACTAGTTTGTGGCCCCAAGAAATAAAAATGAATCAAGCTCTGACTCGGGGGGTCCATAAGGCCTCCCGGATGTGGATAGTGCGAAAAATCAAGGAACAGGTATCAAGTACTCGGGGCCTACGGGACACAAGTGGGCATAAAAACCAAATAGCATATATTGCCCACCGGTGCCTCTTTTATTAGTTGTCCCAGCAATTTAATAGTTGTATTTAAAGTCATAATCATCTTCACCATAAATATCTGCCAGCATTCCAACAACTGTGGTACTCGACAACATGAGATCGCACCTGAGCAAGCAGCTATGACTCACAAGGCCAGCTATCTACCAAACAACAGGTATTAGGAGGTGTCCATGGCGATATAGAGGTTGCACGGGATATAACTGGGGCACGGAAACTAAAGCATCGAGACACGGATAGCAATAGATCAACAGGAGGAAATAAAGACTATAAATGCAAAATAAGTAGAAGGAGAAGAGGTGCTCGCCTAGGAAACACTATCGACGGATCATAACCGGAGAACTTGTCGATACTCGCATTAACTCATCGGCCTAATCTGCGAAGAAGCAAACACTAGAAGAAACACCGGATACAATATTTAATACTACGGCAGAAGATCCGGCAAGCTTATGATATGATGCATGGCATGGCACAGATGCGGTGCAATTAGGCAATATTAAGCGGAACCGGGGTCCCGACAATTAATGAATAGGTTCAAGTTATTTAGAACCCCCGCAATTTAAATGTTGTATTAACAAGACAAAACATGGCATTGGTTCACTACACAAATTTAAATGGAGTCCGGAATAAGGCTAGAATAGCCTGCATATGGACCCCATATTTAATTTAGGTGAATCGACTATTTAACCCAACCCACCAGATGACATGTATGCAAGCATGACGATTGATATGCAACAATTTATATAGATGCCAATTTCTAAAATAGGGCTCGGAAAAGGGGTCACACATGTGAAATCGAAGATCTTGGGTTCACCAAGGGGTTCGACGGGATCGGTCTTCAGACTCCGGGAACTGGGTCTTCGGATCCGGGAAGGAGAGCTCGGGATCTTCTGGGTGTCGGCGGGATCGGTCTCGAGTCTTCGGATCTTCGGACATCCGGGGTCGGGGTCTTCGGAATCTCGGCGTCTTCGAGTCCAGGTAGAAGATCTTGGGTTCGACGAGAGGTTCAGGTCCCGTGAAGGAGGCCTTGGCATAACTTGGCGTCGATCTCGGTCAAATGGATGGCATCTCGAGAGGATCTTGAAAAACTTGTCGATGGTCCTATGTGTCTAATTTGTTGGACTTACTCACTAGGAGACCTTGGTCGGCAACTACTTGTCTTGAACAGAACATGAGATCCAGTGATTGCATCATGATAGGTGGCCAACGGCAGAAGCTCACAGAACACAAAGAACATGGCCGTGGTCCGTGGAGGAGTCGTGCGGGGCCGTGTCTACGAGTAGCAGATCCTAAAAGAGGATGTCGGCCCGAACTGGAGGAGACCGTGCAGGTTCTTCAACGCGTCTTTGGAGCGGTACCTGCAAGGAACAGAGGCACCCACGCGAGGCACTCGTCAGCACAGGGACTCGGCGAGGCAGAGGAGCCCGAGGAGCGGCCTGTGGCGACATGACGCAGTGCAACGGACGGTGGCAGTTTGCAGCGAGGAGGGACCCGACGGTGGCAGGGAGGAGAGGCGGCGGCACTCCGTTGAAGGGCGGCCTGGGGAGGAGACGAGGGCGGCCGAGGCGGCCAGGGGGCAGCGCTGCAGGACAGGCCGAGGGCCGTAGAGCAGAGGAAGACGACGAGGGACGGTGAGACGAGGTGGGTTGCAGGGGGACGCGACGGGACGAGATCCGCGGGGTCCCTGGTGGCCGGAGCTTGGTCGAAGCGACGACCTAGCTCATCCTTGCATCTGGTGGCGCTAGGGCAGGAGGCGGCGGAGCTTGACGGTGACCGGGAGCAGGCGTAAAACTAGGGGCGGCGCGACGGCGCTGACACGGGCGAAGGCCAACGTGGTGCCAAGCAGGACGAGCGGCAAGGGAGGCGCGGTGGCGAGCCGGGTAAGAGGGGGTCGCCTAGAGGCGGAGGGCGCCTGCGGCGGTGTCGCTCGAGCGAGAGGCCAGCGAGCAGAGATGGAAGGCGAGCGAGGTAGGTGGTGGGGGGAGAGGGGATTGAGAGAGTGGGGTCACGGGGTGGGGCTGGGCCAGGCCTCGCGTCGATCGCGTGTGGGATGGGGCGGTTCTGTACGCGGATAGGGGAAGCGGGGTGGAGGCGTGACAGGCAGGTGGGGATCTGGGAAGTGGCCAGGCGGGGATGCGTGCAGGTGGCATTGGCGGGGTGAGGTGGCGATCGGTGGTTGGCTGGGTGAGGTGGAGGGGCCAGGTGGCGGGGGTGTGGGCGGGAATTGGCGGGGTGAGGCGCGCGCGCGTGCAAGTGGGGCTGGCGGTGGCGACTGGGAGTGGAGTGGAGGCTAGGGTGTGGGGGTAGGTAGGTTTGGTTAGGGTTGGGCTTTGGATAGACTAGGGTGTTTATCTGGAGGTGGCCGGCTGGGCTTTCAGGCCCGGCTGGCTGCCTCCCAAAATAATTTAAATATTTTATTTATTACAAACAAGCCTTTTAGAATCCTTTTTAGACAAAAGAAAAATATCCGGAACGACCGGGGTTTTTGATTTGAAATTAGAGACGGGGTATTTAGAAAACAAAAATAGGCTTTTCGAAAATAGTTTTAGTCATAACCATGCATGATGACATGACGATGCTCAAATGCAATGTGGCATGATGACATGAGCATGCGGTCATGATGATGCAATGCACAAAAACACAGCGATTTTCTAGTAGTGATTTTAGCGGGATGCTACAATGGCTAGAGAGTAGGAGGTGTGGCGGAGGCCGAGCTAAGGCATGGGAGGTGACTAATCACCGGAGAGGCCAAGCTCGGGCTTGTGAAGACGGTGATGTCCGGGTGGTGGTGGTGATTCGTGGTGTGAATCAGGCGGAGAGGTGGCAGGAGTGGCGGTGTCTATAGGGAAGCATCCAAACTTTGTCACCGATTGTGTATTAGCGCCGAGATGGAAGATGATGGCCGCCGAGGGAGACACCGTTGGCACATGGAGCTCTTAAAATTCACCTGCCACAAAATAATGTGTCTAGTGAGTTAAAAAAATCAACAAAAGGCCGTCTACTTGTTGGAAGTGAGAGGGGTGTTTGTTGGGACCCTCCTAAAATTTCTTGGGAATGTAGGCCTCTATTGGGAATGTGCTAGGTGCATCTAACCCACAAAAAGCAGTTTCCCAGGAGTTAAGGGTCTCTTTTGATTGAAGGACTTTCAAAATAATTTTTGAGAAATCCAATCCTTAGAATTATTTTCTTAGGAAGTCCTTTCGATCAAAGTAATGACACCTTCGAAATTCCTATGGACTCTAACCTCTTTTTTACTCTCATTGCGTTGGACCCTGACATTTTTCATGTGTTCCATCCAAATGACTATTCCTACAATTTTCCTCGTCTTATGCTCCTGCGATCCTATCTAATTCACGTGTTTTGCCTATTCCTCTGTTTTGTAATCCCGTGATCCAAAGAAGCTGTGGATCTAGTAGAGATGCTTTTGCATACGATTGAAGCCAAGATCAAATTACTGGCAGAAACTGTTACCTATGACAAACAAGTATCAACATAAAATGCGTTCGGAACTCATTTCAAGTCCACAAGCAGCTTTATCATCAATAGAGTTGATGAGAATCACCCATGAGATAATCCAGCAAATTTGTATCAAAACAAAGGTTGCATTATTACATATCGGTTTAATCAACAAGAATTACAACCTAAAAGCTTTCCCATCCCCAAAGCTTTCGAACCTGCCAAGAATTTAAGCTTTCAAGAGCCCCCTTGTCACAAATGACACCAACCATAATCTGTAAAGTGCCATACTCCCTTATAATCCACCAATCTAACATCTATAAGATCTGTAAACTGTTCATCTTCTTTTTGTGGTTTTAAGAATAAGAAGAAATATAATTTGGACAGAAGTTTAGACCAGAGCGAGCGCCTTCAGAGTTCGTCGACGTCAATGACGTTCCTGAAGCTCCCACCGAGCAATGACAGGAGGCCACCACCGTGCACCCTCCCCTCGGGAACAGCGAGCTCTCCACCCTCTCTGCGCCTATCGCACGGCGACGGCACGGACGGCGACGAGGACTTCATAGAGAGGGGAACCAGCACCTGAGGAGGTATCAGCTCCTGCCTCCCCGCCGCGGCCACGGGCGAGCCGTCGCACTCCGACACCGTGCTCACTCCCGAAGACGAGTAATCGTAGTTCACGGCGCTGGCGGCTGCGGCCGACAATGACACAATGCCTCGGAAGAGGCCCGGCTCGATCAGGCTCCCGCAGCCGCTCTTCCCTGCCCCGCCACCGCCGCGACGACGTTGCTGGGACTGCGAGGCCACCAACGTCGCGTGTGCGGCGCAGAGGCCGCTCCTGCCGCGGGCAAACTTGTCGCAGCCCGTGCCGAACGTGCACCGCTTGCCGCCGCCGTGGGCCTTGCAGAACTCCGTGCTCCCCTGCGCGCTCTTGCCGCAGCTGTCGACCTTGCACCGCTTGCCGCCGCCGTGCTTCACGCAGAAGTCCGTGCGCCCGCGGGCGCTCTTGCCGCACCCGGGCACCGCGCAGCGCTTCCCGCCGCCGTGCGCCACGCAGTAGCTGGTGCCCCCGTGGACGCTCTTGGGGCAGAGGCCGCCGCCTTCGTACATGCAGCGCTTCCCGCCGCCGTGCGCCTTGCACAGCGGCGTGCTGCCTTCCGCGCCCCTGGAGCAGCCATCGAAGACGCACCTCTTGCCGCCGCCGTGGGACTTGCAGTACAGCGTGCTGCCCTGCGCGCCCTTGCGGCAGTCCGGGTACTGGCACCGGCGGCCGCCGCCGTGGGAGATGCAGAACCCGACCTTCCCCTCGGCGCTCCGGATGCAGCCCTCGACCGCGCACCGCTTCCCACCTCCGTGCTTGATGCATCTCCCCGACTTGCCCCGCGCGGCTTTAGGACAGCCATTGTATCCGCACCGGCGACCTCCGCCGTGGGCAATACAGTGATCCGTCTTACCCTCGGCGCTCTTGGTGCAGCCGAGCAGCATGCACCGGCGGCCTCCTCCATGGGCCTTGCAGTAGGCCGTGCGGCTCTCGGCGCCCTTGTAACACCCCGGTTTCTGGCACCTCTGCCCGCCTCCATGGGCAATGCACAGGCCTGATGCGCCTCTCGCGCCTTTAGAGCACCCTTTGAACCTGCACTTCTTCGGATGCCGGCGATGAGCCGGCTGCCCAGGGTTTGTGACACCGGTGACAGCATCGCAGCTCACACCAAATGAAGTCTCTGTCATGGTCGTCCCTGAAGGTTCAGGGCTGAACTGAAGGTGACGCTGAGCCTGCCCATTTGCATTGTCCGTCAGATCATCATCTGCCTCTTGAGCAAAGAACAGCGACGGCATGTAGCCACCGGAGCTCCTCCTTGCCGACGTCGAGCCCTCGTCGACACCGGAAAAGGATATAATGTTCCCTTCAAGCGCTTCAGAACGCTGAACAATAGCTTCAGCATTGCCCCCCTGCTCATGAAGCCCAAGGCTCATCGTCCCAGGATTAGTGAACGATAAACTCCGGCCAAACAGCGTCACTGGCGCGTTCGACTTGCCTGCTCCTCCGGCAGGCTGCTGGTAATCCACCGTGGTAGGTTCGGGCGACGGACCCAATCCAAGGACCAGCCTGCACGCATCATCTTGTGCTGAAGCATGTCCAGACCTCCAGACACCCCTGCTATTGCCACGGCTGCAGTTGTCCATCGCTGAACCCCGGAAGTCCAAGGAAAATGAGGTCTGGCCATTGCTGACTGTCGTGTTATAGCTCGGCACAGGGTGTCCGGCCATCAACACCGCAGAGCTGTCCATCAGGGGCTGGCTTCCATGGTGACGGATATCCGCAAAGCCGTTATTCATCTAGGCTAATTACCTTTATACACTGAACTGAGTTTTTTTTTGTTTTCCTTTTGAACTGAATGAAGGTGGCAGAAGTAAGAACAATCAAATATCTGTCGGCAACAGAAGATCAGGTGGTTCCTGATCTTCTATATGTGCATGGTGGAGTAGACGAAGTCGAAGAATATGAGCAGCGCCGAGGTACCGTTGAATCCGCTGCTAACAAAACCTGATGTGTCTGCCCTGTCCATTACCTTCTGGCTTCAGCAAAATCTCTGACCCAGAAGGTACTTGAGCCCTGTCAGACTAAAACCATCCGATGCACTGACAATCTTATCTGATAGTTGACCATTCAGTGTGTTCCTTTTCTCAACTAGACGTTGAGCATCAACTGGGAGCAGAGGAGCTCAAATGCTATACATGTGCCAGGGCGATCTTCAGATTAGAACAGTACTGCAGCAAAATGGAAATGGCAGGTCAGATGGTGTTCATGCTCCAATACATAGAGCTTAACATGACTCTTGATTAGCAGTATCGAAATAGGTTAACTAGCGAAATAGGTTAATACTCGTGAACTTAAAAACAAATCAGAAAAAAGATTGGTCTACCTATATCTGCATTTAAACCGGTAAAAGAATAAATCATTGGCTCCTGAAAGGGGCCCTGAATTCGTGAAGCTAAAGATCATTTTGGAGATAAAGGAGTTATGTGTTTCCTATTTCCTCTTTGGGAGCTTTCTCGTCCAGTGGTCTGATTGACCATGTGGCTGCACACCAACCACAGAACAACGTGGAATCTTACACAATTATCGAAAGGAGAATCAAACTAGTAGGCAAACAAAGGACTGGTAGAGTGAATATTCGTGAGATGCAACTCAAGTTGACCAGAAGAAAGAATATCAGTAGGAAGAATCAGGAATGACTCAAATATGATGGAGACCTTTAATCAAGACCTTCTCACATCAAACGATTTTCTTTTCTTTTTCGCAAACTATAAATCTTATACTACTCATTGAGGGGTAAAGCAGAAAGTTTGACACATGAGCACACACAAATTCAGCGAAAACCATGGTTCAACAAAAAACAAGTAATCTGGACATATTTGACAGATGTAAGGTCTTGCTCATCATTAGCCATGCCTTGAGAATACCGGACATAAAAGGGCATGTCAAGTGCACAATAAATAGCATAAGTCAAAGCTTCCTTTCCATAGGAGCCACATACTAATATAGTGAAATTCTGTTAAACAAGTTGGCTTACACTTTTGAGCCTTTCTGACTACGAATCCTCCACAACCCCTATTGAACAGATAACTGAATGACATTGCTTTTTCTTTCGAGAAAGGAGGCTGCAACAACTGATAAATCCCCTAGTGCATATATAACAACTGATAAATCTGTAGAACGCCGTCCACTGCCCCCATCACATATAGATGCAATTAATTAGTTTGGAGTCAGATTAGTTCAAGTCGTACCTAATAGCTACAGCTGCGGGAGATCATTCCTCTACGGACTACAGTACAACCATCTGGGTCAACATTGATAACCATGACAAGGAGCATAATTTTCAAGGGTAATTGGAAGTGTCCATCCAGTTGACTAAACGATCTAGTGCTCCAATACCCGTGGCCGCGGAGAATGATCATCGGAGGTATGGGGATGCAACCTTCGTGGCTCCGAATTTCAACCAAAGCTCCATACGAGCAACAGAAGAACCAGACAAAACTGCAACAACCCTTACGTGATACATGTTCTGGACAAAACTTTACTGAAGAAATCGTTTAAACAACCTAGGATGTACCAACTACTTTAAGGAACATGTTATCAGACACGAGACAAAGACAAAGTTTCCTGTACTTCTATGATTAATTGTCAGTTTTCAAGAAGAGACGACCCAATTGCGTCAAAACAGAAAATTGTTTTCAGAAAATACCCACTTTATAACATGAAACAGCAGGAGTTACTGTATGATGTAGATGAACATGGAAGAGAACACATGTGGCTAGCCATATGTAGCACAAGGAGCAGACATACAAACAGGAAATCCTAAAGATAAAAACGTAGCTCCCGTTCCTCCTACAGCATACATAGCTCACGATAAATCGAACTAATTAAGATCATGTAGTTAAATTAAATCTCGTCAATTCAAAAGGAAGAACGGACAAATGACAGATCTAAGTAAGTATACGAATTGCCTAATTTAAGCGTCCATGGCAGAAACCTCAAACCCTAGATTCAGGAGTCAGACCTCTGAACTAGAACCCATTCGCAAAAGCTAGCTCCCGCACACACAACAGAACAAAATTATATCGACAGAAACGCAAACAAACGGGCAATGAAATGAAAACAAGAGAGAGCAGAGCACCAAATCCTGGAGAAGGGAAGATGGACGGGGTAGGGAGAAGCCGGGGATTCACCTAGGATCTATCCCAATGGAGGAGGCTCTGCTGGTCTTTGCTCGGGAGAGAGAGAGAGAGAGAGAGATTCTCTTGTGTTAGAGGAGGCAGAGAGAGAGAGGGCGTGTGTTTATGGTCTCAGGCTGACGGTGTTTGCTTGTATTTTGCGAGGGGATTCGTAGGTGCGCGACGTCAGATGACGGCGGCGTGGCGTTTGCTTCCTTTCCCACGCACCTGGCTCCCTCCGGGTCGGCTCGCAGCGCAGCCGAGCCGAGCCGAGCAGCGCAGCGTAAATGGCCGGCGGCTCTGGCTCTGCATCTGTGGTGTATGCTTGTTTGGTTTACGTTTCGCGAGGGCCCACCTTGGTGGATTGTTCTCCACTCTCGCGAGTGGTTTGCTTTCTCGGAATTGTGACAGTAGGCTGGTAGGTTCCGTTTGAGACGGAATTCTGATGGTGATATTTTCAGGGTCCATATCCCATTAGCCGTGTGAAGCACAGTATTTTTGAACAGCTTGTCTCGAAATAGACTTTTGGCCCATTTTATAAACCAAAACAATCATTCAAGATACAACGGTTCGGAAAAAATAAAATGAGGGGAACAACACAAACATGCCCAACAAGAAAAAAAAAGATACAAAGGAACACAATGGCAGATTGGCGAAGCGTGATGGCAACCCGAAATCGTTGCGCCCTCTGAAATTGTCCCACCATACTACATGCGCCCCGGGATCATCGAGTACCAAGGCAGCACCTCCAAGGAGAGCTACGGAGGCCACTGTTGCCCAGACTAGCAAGTTGGTTCTAGGGTTTCCCTCAGCATGCGGAGGGAGTGGAGAGAGGGGAATCGTCGCCATACAGGTGGGAACACCGACACCCACGGGCGCCGCTGTGTTGGTACCGAACGTTCTGGCAAGGATTTCTCCCGAACCCATAACCACAACCCAAAAAATATGTGGCGCCAAAGCCATGTGAGGTCGCATGTGCAGAGTTTGGGCCCAACAAGGCTCGTAAAGCACCACCTAGATCCAGGCCCGCCTATCCTAGATCTGGACCAGACGCTCGCGACAGCCGCTGCCTCCACCTCTCCGACGCACGACCACCCTGCACCCACCTACCACCACACATAGCCACTGACTCGTCGGCCGACCAAAATGGCCGCCCAACGATTAGCACGTCGCCACCACTCTTACTGTCGGCCTATCAGCCTATGCACCCTAGTCCCAATGCCACCAACGCAACCTCTCTATGGCTACCGCTGCATGGAGTTCATGGTCACACTACTGTCAGCATATGCAAGCCCTCCTGGCTACCGCTTCCTTTAATAAGCACCGACGACCCAGCCATGTGGAACCCCCATGCAGCCGGCCCTTGAGCAACCCAACCCATCGTCTGCGCTTCCCCACCTTCTCGAGCAACCCCTAGGATCAAACGCTCGTGTCGCCGACGATCGAAGATCATGTCGCTCCTCCACCGAATTGAAATAGAACTCACCTCCTTGCACCTCCCATGAACCGACTATGAACTAGACTTTTAGCTGGCTCGGGTCTTGTTCTCCGCGTAAGCCCATGGGTGGGCGACCATGGGCCAACCACACCGTGAACCCTATAAATGGGCATACACGGCTTGACATATCTTGGACATTTGTCATTAGCTTCATTGAAAAATGGCATGTGTCTGAGTTGAAGTCTCATACCACAGGTGTGGATATCTATTCTGCAGTATACGTTAGGGGAAATAACTGTGTGCGCATGTGTTTCGGTCAAAAGCGTCAAATGGTGGTGACTCGGTGAGAAAGATTTTTCTAGCTCCAACAAGTTATGTATGCAAGGTTGTGAGTAACCATGATAGAGGATTTGGTTCCCCATTTCCCACTCATCGGGCAGATCTAAAAACAAAATAGAAATATCAAGAGCCGCAACATCTAAATAATAAGACCATGTGCAAGTTTCATGTACATGCCTCAAAGATTAGGCGATGGTGAATTGAAATCAAGGGGCGAGGTTTGTGGATGACATACTAACAACCGAGAAAATTATGGTGTTGTAGGTTGAGACATAGAGTTTAGTGAAGTTGGTGTTCATGTTGGTGGGAAATTATCATAGGAGTTGATGAGCAAGTGTCAACGGAGAAGTATGCAGGAGCATATCATTGCATTATCAACCAGAGATCTATCAATCAGGCGAATTTGTTTCCTCTTCCTCTGCATATGTATCTTGTGCGGGTCATGGTGGAGAGATTGTGGCGGTAGATGAAGAGGATTTGTCGAAGGAGGAAATACATCATGCCTTTTAACTTGTTGTGGTGCTAGAACCTGATGAGGCCGAAAGGAACACTAACAACGAAGGAGATGAAGTGAACAGTTTAGCGCAGTCGGGAGAGATGACATGTCCGAGGATTGCATGGCACTCTCAAAGGAAAAGATATTAGGTACTAGTACACATATTGTTGATAGTGCTCTTCTCGTGCCAAGGTGGTGTTATGTTTGATGTCGGTCCTCCTTGATCTAGTCGTCAACGAGTTCTAAAATTCTCTGCCGGGGATCTATACGGATTGGCGCTCCTTGATACCTAGGTCGGATGGGATCTAGTCATGCACGTGCATATAATAAGCTTGTGCGGCTTCGAGAGGGCATAGCGCGAATCTCCGATGCATGACACACTAGGACATGTCGACGTCTCGATTTCCATGGTGTACACAGAGACGGAGAATGTCATAGCGAATGCGATTTGAGGACCTGAAATAGTGGCAGAAGGGGTCTTGGATATGATGAAGACTTTACTTCACATGCTTTTATCCGGACATGACTTGTGGGGCGATGTTCTCTCCCATTTTGGACATCTGATACTTGTGAGCCTCTTGTCTTGTAGTAACGGCTTACCAAGTGGGGCGGCAACACTAGAGAACTTTAGTTTTGGTGGTGCTTCTTGAGTATCGAGTCTTGACTTTCAAAGTAAAAACCTAAGGTCTGACCTTCATTGGATGTACCTGGCAGTGATTTTGTTGAAGACACTGTTTTGAGAGCTCGAACTAATTTCTTCGATTGGGCAATGATGGCTTGTGCACTATTTCATTCTTGGAGACTAGACTTTTGGAAAACCTTTATTGTATTCCAGGTGTTGTCTTTGGCGGTGTTTTGTGTGCCGTTGCAAGGGATTGATCACCGTGGAGGGACATTTTCTTCTTGTTGTTTTTGTTTGTGTGCTTTCTTAATATCTTTCAAAAAATTTATTCGTATATAGACCGGATATAATTGGTATTTTCGTGATATTAATATATTTTGTTTGCCGGAAAAAAAGTGAAAATACGAAATTCCTGAATACCAACCACGGATTCTTGAATGAATTCTTCATTGTTTTACAATAGCTATGATAATAGCGTTTTGAGCAGATCCCGCATAATCTGAAACCGCAAAAGTCATTTGTGATTTCTAGTGAACAACTTTTGCGGTATTAGATTTGCATTGGTAGATCAGAAACGGCAAAATGAACTGCATTTAAAAAAAAGTCTTGGCGGTATATCTGCGGGAGTTCATCATACATACATACACACCAAAATTGTGCAGATCATAATCGATATTTCACCAAGCCACAAGCTCGGGCTCGAATCCTAGTAGATCTACTGATGCGGCCCATCCTACGGACGCTCCTACATCTACACCACCGAGTTCCCCAAGTGGACCGATGACCCGTGCCTATAGCCTACCATAGCGAGAAACGGACGTCCTTATGCAAAACGGACGTCCTATAGCCTACCATAGCGAGAAACTTGATGGTGCTCGTCTTAACTATCCGATTTATGACAAAGAGCTTTTTGCCTTAATTCGCGTTTTTCAAGCTTGACAACCCTACCTATGGCCCAAAGAATTTATCATTCATTCCGACCATGAGTCGTTGAAATATCTCAAAGGCCAAGCCAACTTGAGTAAGAGACACGCTAAGTGAGTTGATTTCATGGTGTCTTTCTCGTACATAGTCAAGTATAAGAAGTGCAAAGATAATGTAGTTGCAGACGCTTTGTCTCGCAAGCACACAAGCTTTCTTACGAGACTTGAAATCAACGTGTTAGGTCTTGAGAAAATAAAATCTTTATATGCTTCTGACCCGTTCTTTGAACCAATTTTCGCGAAGTGCTCCATTGACAAAGGATTTGATGATTTCTATTTGCATAAGAGCTTTCTTTTTAAACAAAACAAGCTTTGCATTCCGAAATCGTCACTCCAACTTTTGCTTCTCCAAGAATCTCATGGTGGATGCCTCATGGGTCACTTTGGCCGCAACAAGACATTGAACATGCTCTCCACTCACTACTTTTGGCCCATCATGAAGCGCGACATGGAGCGCTACGTTCAACGATGCACAACATGTGTTCAAGCTAAGTCGCAAGCTAATTCCTATGGTCTTTATATGCCATTGCCTATTCCTCACACCTTGGTCCGACAGCATGGATTTCGTGTTAGGATTGCCTAGATCTAAGCATGGTCATGATTCTATATTTGTTGTTGTGGATCGCTTTTCCAAAATGGCACACTTCATACCATGCCATAAGACCGACGATGCTTCACATGTTGCAAATCAGTTTTTCAGGGAAATCATCCGTCTTCACGGTGTGCCACGAACAATCGTCTCCGACCGCGACGTCAAATTCATGAGCTACTTATGGAAGACCCTCATGGCCAAGCTCGGCGTCAAGTGATATGTCCAATTTGCATCACTATTCTATGTCTTAATTCACTATTATTCATTGATATATTTCGTATTGAGAGGTGATACTTATGTTATTTCATCTGTTTTTGCATGGTTGATGACTTTTGGAGCATGGACCGCTACCGTCAGGATTCTGATGGAAAAGGTGCTGTTTGGAGGCAAAATTCGCGAAGATCAGAAAATCCGGGAAAATATACGGAAAATTCTATTTTTCCAGAAGACTCAGGATGCCAGAAGATGTAGTGGAGGTGGGCCACAGGGGGCCCACACCGCCCCATGGCGCGGGCAGGCCTAGGCCGCGCCTGGGAGTGGTGTGGCCGCCCTGGCCCACTCCAGCCTCTCCCCTCTGGCGTATATAAACCTCCAGAAACCCTAAGAATTGGGGAGCGACCACAGAAAGATTCTGCCGCCTCTGCGGGGCGGAAAACACCGAGAGAGAAAGATCTCTCCGGCAGACAGATTTCTGCCAGGAGAATTCCTTCCCGGAGAGGGGAGATCGTCGCCATCAACACCACCATCAAGCTGGACTTCATCGGGATCATCATCATCATCACCACCACCATCATCACCATCAGCACCCTCATCACCATCTCCATATTGCTGTAACAATTGCGTTGAATCTTGCTATAGTTCATAGGGGAAACTTTCCCGGTGTTGATTACTCTTTGTAGTTGATGCTATTGAGTGAACCATTGAATTATTGTTTATGTTCAGATTGTTATACATCATTATTCCATCTATGATCATGATCCATATGATGTCTTGTGAGTAGTTCGTTTTGTTCTTGAGGACATGGGAGAAGTCTTGTTGTTAGTAGTGGAGTTGCGTTGAGAAAGATTCAATAGATTGTTATTTAAGTTGTGGTGTACTTCTTCTAGTGGTGTCATGTGAACGTTGACTACATGACACTTCACCTATATGGGCCTAGGGGAATCCATTGTGTATTTGGCTACTAATCGTAGGGGTTGCCGGAGTGACATAAACCTGAACCCCGTTAGGAAACCATTGCACAAGGGACGTAAGGGTCTTAGAGTTTAAAGCTGTGGTTAGGTTTCTACCTTAATTACTTTCTTGTACTTACGGATGTTTGCAAGGGGGTTTAATCACAAGTATGTATTAAGTCTTGGATGGGACGGTACATTAGCACAGATTCACCCACACAACACTTAGCAAGCTAGAGAAGATTAATCGACTATATGAAGCGAAAGCACTTGACAGTCTTCCCATGTGTCCTCGAGAACGTTTGGTCATCTATAGAAATACAACCGGCTTGTCCTTTGCTGCATAAAGGATTGGGCCGCTTGCTGCATTTATTCCTACTGTCTTTTATTTACTCGTACTTTGTTTACTTGCTTTATCAAAAACCCCTAAAAATCCATTTGCTAAGTATTTGCAGAGAATTCCTAATCCATACCACTAGCCAGCACCTTCTGCTCCTTGTTGGGTTCGACACTCTTACTTATCCAAAATACTACGATACACGCCCTATACTTGTGGGTCATCAAGACTATTTTCTGGCGCCGTTGCCGGGGAGTGAAGCGCTATTGGAGAGTGGAACTGGTAAAGGAAATTTCTACTGTGAGTATTGTTTACTTCTGCTAGTTGCTTTATTTTCGTTATGGATAATTCGCTGAGTTTCTTATTTGGTAATGCTACTACCACTGCTAAGGTAGTAGATAAGCCACCACCTACTGAGAAAGATGTTTTCAAAATACCTACAAGAATTATTGATCGTGTTATGGATAACTACTGTGTTGGGGATGGAACTGTCCATCCCGGTGATCATTTGCTCTTTATACACGAATTATGCGGATTGTTCAAGTGTGCAGGTATTACTACATATCAAGTTAAGAAGAAGTTATTCTCATTATCACGGAAAGGAAGAGCTGAGGAATGGTATAAGCTGCTGAAGAATGGTCAAGCTCTGGAATGGGAGGAAATAGTGCCTCTCTTTTATTCAAAGTTTTATCCTCCTAGTGAAATTCATAAATATCGGAATCAAATATACAACTTTTGGCCTCTTGATGGAGAGAGTACTGCTCAAGCTTGTGGGAGATTAAAGTTACTAATGCTCAAATGTCCCATTCATGAGCTCCCAAACAATATTATTATCAATAACTTTTATGCAAGGCTCCCTCTACATGACAAGGATTTATTGGATGCTTCTTGTGCTGGATCATTCACTCGCATGGAAGAAGAAGTTAAATGGGACCTTCTAGACCGTATTCTAGACAATGCTGAAGCTTGGGAAAATGACAAAGGTAGAAAGTCAGGTATAAATTATGATTATGAATGCCTTGAATCTTTTATGAAAACTGATGACTTTCGAAATATTAATAATGCTTATGGTCTTGATTTGCAAGTTATTACGAATTGCTTTAGAGCTTTTGCTTCGTATATTGAAATTCCAAAAAAGGGATGGAATAAGTGCCATGCGTCTTATAAAGATATTGTTGACCATGTTCCTATTGGGAGCACTGAGTATTGCATTATTGATCATATCCTACATGAACCTTACATCGAGAAGATTCCCTTCCTAGATAAGGTAAAGGATCATCCTATGATAACTAATGTAATCACTAAGAGTGGAAAGAAAACTGTAAAACCTGATGAACAAATAAACATTGAACCTGCCGTAGCAATTGTGAAAGACCTTGTTACTAAAAGCGTAGAAGATGGGCACATAGTCTTCTGTGAGGATGCTTCCAATATTGTTTCACATCCCAATAGATCTAAAAAGGCTAGTGTTCCTGTGTTTTCTGTTAGAATTGGTGATCATTGCTATTATGGTTTATGTGATATTGGTGCAAGCTCTAGTGATATTCCTTATGAGCTTTACAGAGAAATTATGCATGAAATAAGTCCTTGCGAGTTAGAGGAGATTGATGTGGTTATTCACCTTGCTAATAGAGAGACTATCTCTCCAATTGGCATTGTGCGAGACGTGGAAGTCCTTTGTGGTAAGATCAAGTATCCTGCTGATTTTCTAGTACTTGGTTCAGCTGCTAGTAAAACTTATCCTATCATTTTCGGTAGACCTTTCTTGAGTACTTGTGGTGCTATTATTGATTGAAAGAGGGAGAAAATCTTGACTAAGTTTGATGGGGAATCTTATGAGTTTAATTTTTCGAAATTTACTAAAGAACCTTGCGAAGAGGAAACCCCTAATGAGGATTTTAGAGTTGAACAACTTGCTTCTATCTCTTTTGCTCCTAACAATGCTTTGCGGCAATTTATGGAAGATCACGAAAGTGAGATCTTCGTGGATGAAAGGAATGAGATTGACGAGATCCTCCGTCGTCAACCCAGGTTGCTTAAACATGACTTGCCTGTAGAAGACTTGGGTAGCACTTTGCCACCTAAAAAGGACCCGGTCTTCGATCTAAAACCTCTCCCTGATGATCTTAAATATGCTTTTATTGATGATAAAAAAGATATATCCTGATATTATTAGCGCTAAACTTTCAGGGGAGGAAGAAGAAAGATTATTGGAAGTTTTGAAGAAACACCGAGGAGCTATGGGCTATACTCTAGATGATTTGAAAGGGATTTCACCTACTATATGTCAGCATTTTATCAACATAGAACCAGATGCGAAGCCAGTAGTGGAGCACCAACGACGTTTAAATCCTAAGATGAAGGAAGTGGTAAGGAATGAGGTATTGAAACTCCTTGATGCTGGTATTATTTACCCTATTGCTGATATTGAATGGGTTAGTCATGTTCATTGTGTTCCTAAAAAGGGAGGTATTACCGTTGTCCCTAATGATAACGATGAGCTTATTCCTCAAAGAATAGTAGTAGGCTATAGGATGTGCATCGATTTTAGGAAAGTCAATAAAGTCACTAAGAAAGATCACTACCCGCTTCCTTTTATTGATCAAATGTTGGAAAGGTTGTCTAAAAAGACCCATTTTTGTTTTCTTGATGGTTATTCTGGTTTCTCTCAAATTGCTGTTAAACAACAAGATCAAGAAAAAACTACTTTTACTTGCCCTTATGGAACTTATGCTTATAGACGTATGCCTTTTGGTTTATGTAATGCTCCTGCTACTTTCCAAAGGTGCATGTCTACTATCTTTCATGGCTTTTGTGAGGAAATTGTAGAAGTGTTCATGGATGACTTTTCTGTTTACGGAACTTCTTTTGATAATTGTCTGCACAACCTTGATGAAGTTTTGCAGAGATGTGAAGAAACTAACCTTGTTCTTAATTGGGAGAAATGCCACTTCATGGTTAACAAAGGGATTGTTCTTGGGCATAAAGTTTCTAAAAGAGGAATAGAAGTTGATAGAGCTAAGGTTGAGGCAATTGAGAAGATGACATGCCCAAGAGACATAAAAGGTATTCGTAGTATCCTTGGCCATGCTGGTTTCTATAGAAGGTTTATTAAAGACTTTTCTAGGATATCAAAACCTCTTACTAATCTTCTTCAAAAGGATGTACCCTTCGTTTTTGATGACGATTGTAAGGAAGCTTTTGAAACTCTTAAAAAGGCTTTAACAACAGCTCCTATTGTTCAACCACCTGATTGGAGTTTACCCTTTGAAATAATGTGTGATGCTAGTGATTTTGCTATAGATGTTGTCCTTGGGCAACGTATTCATAAAAAGCTGAACGTTATCCATTATGCTAGTAAGACTCTAGACGCTGCTCAAAGGAATTATGCTACTACTGAAAAGGAATTTCTAGTTGTTGTCTTTGCTTGTGATAAGTTTAGGCCCTATATTGTGGACTCAAAAGTAACTATTCATACTGATCATGCTGCTATTAAATATCTTATGACAAAGAAGGATGCTAAGCCTAGGCTTATTAGATGGGTACTGCTTTTACAAGAGTTTGATATACATATAGTAGATAGAAAGGGTGCTGAAAATCCTGTAGCTGATAATTTATCTCGCTTGGAAAACATCTCTTTTGATCCTATGCCTGTTAATGATAGTTTTCCAAATGAGCAATTAGCCGCAGTAGGGGTGAACTCGCGAGGAAGCCCTTGGTATGCTGATTATGCTAACTTTATTGTCTCCAAGTATTTGCCTCCAACTTTTACAGCTCAGCAAAGAAGAAAGTTCTTTCATTTGAGGCATTATTTTTGGGATGACCCACACTTATACAAAGAAGGGGTTGATGGTATTATGCGAAGATGTGTTCCAGAGTATGAACAAAAAGAGATATTGCGTAAATGTCACGGGAGCGCCTATGGAGGACATCATGCAGGAGATAGAACTGCACAAAAGGTATTACAATCAGGTTTCTACTGGCCTACCCTTTTTAAAGATGCAAGAAAATTTGTTTTATCTTGTGATGAATGTCAACGTGTTGGTAACATTTCTATACATAATGAAATGCCTATGAATTACTCTCTAGTAATTGAACCTTTTGATTGTTGGGGATTCGACTTTATGGGTCCTTTCCCTCCTTCGAAGGGTTACACTCATATTCTTGTTGCCGTTGATTATGTTACTAAGTGGGTAGAAGCCATTCCTACGAAAAGTGCTGATGGAGAAACCTCTCTAAAAATGCTTAAGGGTGTTATCTTTCCTAGGTTTGGAGTGCCTAGGTATCTCATGACTGATGGGGGTTCTCATTTCATTCATGGCAGTTTTAGGAAGACCCTCGCTAAGTATGATGTTAATCATAGGATTGCTTCAGCTTATCACCCCCAAACTAGCGGGAAACTAGAGTTATCAAATAGAGAAATTAAATCTATCTTACAAAAGACTGTTAATAGGTCTTGAAAAAATTGGGCTAAGAAGTTGAATGATGCTTTATGGGCTTATAGAACTGCTTATAAGAATCCCATGGGAATGTCTCCTTATAAAATGGTTTATGGGAAAGCTTGCCACTTACCCTTAGAATTAGAACACAAAGCTTACTGGGCAGTGAAAGAACTAAATAGAGATTGTAAGCTAGCTGGTGAGAAAAAACTTTTTGACTTAAGCTCTTTAGATGAATGGAGGAGTGAAGCCTATGAGAATGCTAGGCTCTTTAAAGAAAAAGTTAAAAGATGGCATGACAAGCGAATACTTAAGAGAGAATTTCATGTTGGTGAGAAAGTTCTATTGTATAGGTCTCGTTTCAGATTTTTTGCAGGTAAGCTACTATCAAAATGGGAAGGACCTTTCATCATTGAAGAAGTATACCGTTCAGGAGCAATAAAAATTTCTTCTCTAAAAGATAATACTACACAAGTAGTGAATGGACAGCGACTCAAACACTATATTGCTAGAGATTCTTACAATGAATATGTTGATGCCTTTCAAGTTATAACTCCAGAGAAATTCATTGAGGACCAAATTAAGAGACCTGCAGAGTCCGTTTCCAACTAGGTAATAGTTCTGGTAAGAAAAGTTCCGTGAAAATACAATCCAACTATATTTTTGCAATTTTCAGTCAATAAGGAAAGCTATGAAGCGAAAAAGGGACGGAACTGGAGCTAGGGTGGCCCACACCACCCCATGGCATGGGCCCACCCCTGGCCGCGCCACCAGGTGGTGAGGCCACCCAGGACTCCATCTCTGACCCGTTTTCTCCCAGTACCTTCCTTTTGATATGAAACTTCGTAATATATAACCCCTAGATCTTCCGAGGTTCGTATATCGTGTTTTTGTTGTGTTTTTGTTTTGATCTGTTTCTGCCAGGTGTAATCTCAGATTTGGAGCCACAATGTATTCCCCTGGAACATCCAAGGGAGATCCCTTAGAAGATATCATCAACCCATATATGAGAGAATTGAAGATTCATCCCAAGGAGTTGTTGCTCGAAGGTGGGGAGGTCCGGATTAAGGAGGTTCAAGGCCCTAAAGGTGAAGGAAATCTGGAGGACAGGATGGAAGCATTGGAGCAAGAAGTCTTTAGGTACAGGAAAATGGCGGAGCGCGAAGTGGACATCATCCACAAGATTTGTTCCGAACTCATCGTCGAGCACCAAAAGGAGACTTCTGAACTCAAAGATGAAGTCTTTTCACTCCGCCAAACAACCAACGAACTGCAAGCACAGTTCTATGACGTTCAAAATCAAAACAGTGAGTATGAGGCTAGATTTAAACGCATAAGTGCTGCTGCAAGTTTCTGGATGTTGGAAACCACGATGTCCTTTGTTGATGGGAAGCCTTTACCCTGGAAGACGGACGAAGATGAGAAGATACCAACACCACCTAAGGAGTAATTCGTCATCAGGTTTGGCATCCCCTTGGTTTGTTCCAAGCTTGGGGGAGTGCCGCGGTATCATATCACTATCATCTATCTTTTTACCTTGTTAGTAGAGTCATATCATGAATAGAGGGGTTATTTTGTAGTATGGTTTGCATTATGGAAGTGTCCCCTCTCTCGTTAGATTTGTATCCCTTGGTGTGAGTTTCCATTATGGAGTACTAATGAGAAGTTCTATCATTCACTCTTTTGCATAGCTTATGATAGTTTTCAATTCGTGGTTATATGATTGATCTTGTTGTTAGTATTGGTAGCACTTTGGGATCATTGAGTTAATTCAGTTGGTTTTGGCAAACCTGGCTCGGTCAGTAGCAACACCCTTTTTGAGAGTTGAAAATAAAAAGATAGAAGTACTCTAGAGGAAAATAATTTCATCATCTTTCTTTCTTGATTTGCTCATAAGTCTAGTTTTCTCTAGTTAAGATATTTTGTGCTTCCAAGGAAGATTGCATGTTTGTCTTTACCATTTGTATGTTTGTTTGTTTCCTTGAACTCTTATACTTGCTACCCAGCCTTGCTAGCCAAAAACCTGTACTGAGAGGAAATTCATCTCGTGCATCCACTTCCTTTAAACCAAAACCTTTGCCATTTGTGTCCACCATACCTACCTAGTAGCATTATTGCTATTCCAAGTAAATTCTTGTTTTATCTACCTCCCAAATTAAACTTGTTATGTGAAATTTAGTGATTAAAGCTCTCACGAACTTGATGGCACACTTTACTTTCTTGCATTTAATAAACTTGAACCATTGGGTCCTTCTTTAGTGTGTATATGCTTGCGCTTTATGAGTTGAAGTTAGCTGAACCATGTATCATGGGGACCGCTTTCAACACTTCATTGGTACTTGTACCTAGTTGATATCATGTTCTTTTGCTTATGGATCCCGGCGGTGTGAAATAAAAGTGGAACTTGTAAGATCATGGAGTTTATATGTGTGTTAGAGAAACGCCTGGGCCGCTAGCCTAAGCCATGCCTAATCATGGTGGAAACTTGCAGCATAACTATAGTGAGCATTCTATGAAGCATCCTCAATAAAAACCTATGCAAATAGCAAATAAAAAATCGCTGAGATGCTCACTGTCTGCTTGCCTTGTCATTTTGATTATGGGATAGCTCATGTGTCATGTGCAAGGGGTACCCCGTTGGCGGTTCTCAATGATACACATGTATTTACAATGACAAGAGCTTGCTCGTGAATGAAGTTGAGTAGCATGAGGATCGGTACTCACAAGTAAGGGGCATGAGATTTCAACTTATAACTTGTCAAGCATATCCCTTTAGTTGTGTTACTTTAACCTTAATCACCTAAAGATGCCTATGATAGGGGCAATGAGAGCTGAAAGCTAGTAAGTATCATAATTTTTGGGAGCTCTTTATGAGACTTGTAATCCCTGCTTCCCTCTTTGAAGGGCCCTTTCTTTTACTTTGTAGTTGAGTCAGTAAACCTATTCCCTTCTATCTCGGCAAGTATTTTGAGTTGATGTGTTTCATTCATTCATACGATGATTTATGCATTCATGTTTCTTATGTTCCTTGTTTTGCACATTGCTCTTATCTTGATGTTTACTACTTTGAAAGCTTTCGTTGAAAAACCAGCTATTTGTGAACTCCAGCAAATTATCAACTATTCTTCGATAAAGAGCTAAGTTTGCCATTACCAATTATGATTCACTCTATGTATCTTTATTGTGTTTCCTTTACTCATTGCAAGTTGAGTTATATAATAGTGAGTTGTCTTCTATTATGATTTATGCTTTTGATGAATGTGATGCTTCTTGTCCGTATTCTTTTATCGACTCTTCACTCCATAAACCTGAGGTCATGTTTATTGAGCTCAGTTTCGCTTGGGGACAAGCGAAGTCTAAGCTTGGGGGAGTTGATACGTCCATTTTGCATCACTATTCTATGTCTTAATTCACTATTATTCATTGATATATTTCGTATTGAGAGGTGATACTTATGTTATTTCATCTGTTTTTGCATGGTTGATGACTTTTGGAGCATGGACCGCTGCAGTCAGGATTCTGATGGAAAAGGTGCTGTTTGGAGGCAAAATTCGCGAAGATCAGAAAATCCGGGAAAATATACGGAAAATTCTATTTTTCCAGAAGACTCAGGATGCCAGAAGATGGAGTGGAGGTGGGCCATAGGGGGCCCACACCGCCCCATGGCGCGGGCAGGCCTGGGTCGCGCCTAGGAGTGGTGTGGCCGCCCTGGCCCACTCCAGCCTCTTCCCTCTGGCGTATATCAACCTCCCGAAACCCTAGGACTTGGGGAGTGACCACAGAAAGATTCCGCCACCTCTGCGGGGCGGAAAACACCGAGAGAGAAAGATCTCTCCGGCAGACAGATTTCTGACGGGGGAATTCCTTCCCGGAGAGGGGAGATCGTCGCCATCAACACCACCATCAAGCTGGACTTCATCGGGATCATCATCATCATCACGACCACCATCATCACCCTCATCACCATCTCCATATTGCTGTAATAATTGCGTTGAATCTTGCTATAGTTCATAGGGGAAACTTTCCCGGTGTTGACTACTGTTTGTAGTTGATGCTATTGAGTGAACCATTGAATTATTGTTTATGTTCAGATTGTTATACATCATTATTCCATCTCTGATCATGATCCATATGATGTCTTGTGAGTAGTTCGTTTTGTTCTTGAGGACATGGGAGAAGTCTTGTTGTTAGTAGTAGAGTTGCGTTGAGAAAGATTCAATAGATTGTTATTTAAGTTGTGGTGTACTTCTTCTAGTGGTGTCATGTGAACGTCGACTACATGACACTTCACCTATATGGGCCTAGGGGAATGCATTGTGTATTTGGCTACTAATCGTAGGGGTTGCCGGAGTGACAGAAGCATGAACCCCCGTTAGGAAACCATTGCACAAGGGATGTAAGGGTCTTAGAGTTTAAAGCTGTGGTTAGGTTTCTACCTTAATTACTTTCTTGTACTTACGGATGTTTGCAAGGGGGTTTAATCACAAGTATGTATTAAGTCTTGGATGGGACGGTACATTAGCACAGGTTCACCCACACAACACTTAGCAAGCTAGAGAAGATTAATCGACTATATGAAGCGAAAGCACTTGACAGTTTTCCCATGTGTCCTGGAGAACGTTTCGTCATCTATAGAAATACAACCGGCTTGTCCTTTGCTGCATAAAGGATTGGGCCACTTGCTGCATTTATTCCTACTGTCTTTTATTTACTCTTACTTTGTTTACTTGCTTTATCGAAAACCCCTAAAAATCCGTTTGCTAAGTATTTGCAGAGACTTCCTGATCCATACCACTAGCCAGCACCTTCTGCTCCTCGTTGGGTTCGACACTCTTACTTATCGAAAATACGGCGATACACCCCCTATACTTATGGGTCATTGTCAAGCTCTTCTTTTCATCCGCGTCGCATCCGCAAATAGATGGACAAACCGAGGTTGTCAACCGAAGCCTCAGAACTCTACTACGTGTGTTGATCAAGAAAAATTTGAAGGATTGGGAGGAATGCATTCCCCACGCCGAGTTCGCCTACAACCGAGAAAAACACTCAACAACCAAGATGAGTCCATTCATGATCGTCTATGGTTTCGAGCCCCTCACCGCGCTCGACATCCTACCACTACCTCTCCACGAGCGCACGAACATGGACGTCGAGAAGCGCGCACAAGCTATGAAGACGCTTCATGAAGAAACAAGAGCAACTATCGAACAACAAGTCCTTCGCCAAGCTTCAAGGTTAAACAAGGACAAGAAGCACATGATCTTTGAAGAAGGTGACCTTGTGTGGATACACCTAAACAAAGACCGCTTCGCCAAGGAATGTGACTCCAAGCTCAAGCCAAGAGGAGATGGTCCCTTCAAGGTCCTCAAAAGAATCAACAACAACGCCTACATCATCGACATACCGACCTCCAAGTACCTTGCAAGAAATACATTCAATGTCAAGGATCTCTCACCCTACCATGGAGATGTTCAAGATAACAACCATGCAGAGTCGAGGATGACTCTTTCCCAAGGGGGGGATCTCATCCGGCCCGTCCTACGGACGCTCCTACATCTACACCACTGAGTCCCCCAAGTGGACCGATGACCCGTGGCCGAGCCAAGTTCCTTCAACATAAGGTGAATTTGCTCCTCTCATCATGTGACTTTGACATACACCTGGATGGCTTGCTACTTCATACCACTACTCGGTGCATCATCAGGTACGAACCCCCGCCGCGTTGACCCACAAGCCCTGAGGCTACACCTGGCCTGAAGCTACCTGAGCCGGAGTGTCCGCCCGGAACCAGCCGGAGTGTCCAGCCTTCCCCAACCCCAACCCGGCGTGGACATTCAGAAGGCCAGTTCGGACACTACTCGGACACTACCCAGAGTGTCCGGCCACCCCGGACTGTCCGGTCAACTCGACCCAGACTATCTAGCCTGAAGATGGGCCTACGAGCCTAGTTGGGCCCTGTGGCCCATGTACCCCTCTACTTCGCCCAGAACTCTACTTTAATGCCTGAATTACCCCTGAACTTGTGGTTGGCCTATATATAGTCCCCCACCTCCATTGTAAACCCTAGGCATGATATTTGGAATTAGTGGAAACCCCTTGTGGATCTATCTAATTCTTGCCTCATGCTCCTTTGACAAAGGAGCACCAAATATCCCAAACCTCGTTGGAGTTTGCATTGTGCCTCCGCATTGTACAAGGCCTTGGCATCGGTGTCCCTTTGCCAAGCCGTCAAGATCTCACCGAGTCTCCTATCTCGTCGTGTCGGTTCGAGAGAGAGTCCTCCGCCCGACGCCGATCCTAGGGATTGCGCCGGACCGGTCACCTCCGACGTGAGCTATTGGTGTTTATCATGGTTTTGCGTGAGTGTGTTCATCGCGTTCTTCGTGTGTGTATTCGTCGTGTTCATCCTTCCCTCCTTCCCCCGCACTCCACCCTCGATTTTAGTGGGATTCGTGAAAGATCGGGCCACCCTAGAGGTTTGCCCTCAACATATTGGTATCAAGAGCTTCGTTGCTCACAAATTCCCCCACAAATTTTTCTTCTATCCACCAAAAATTCGAAAATTCCCCAAAAAATAGCCCCATATTTGCCTTTGGATCGATCTCTTGATTTGGAGTGTTATTTGTGGTTTTGATCCGACCAAACCTTGTCTTAGGAGTTGGTCCAGCTTTATCCTGCGTTTTCCCAGCCCGATTTGGCCAGTTTTTCGCGGATTTGAGGCCTTAAGGCGAGGATTTCTGCTCAAGAACATGAGCAGGAAACCCGCGTCGGAGTGTCCTAACCAATCCGACCGTAGTGTCCGGCCTAACCAGAGTGTCCGGCCCAGACAGACTGGAGTGTCCGGCCCAGACAGACCGGAGTGTCCGGCTGTAACGCCAGTTTTGACAGTTTTGCCTCATTTTTCGCATTGGCTAATTTCCTTTGTTTGCTCGTATCCCTTGTGCGTGTTAGCAACTAATAGCAAGCTTCCGCATCAACAATTTCCGCGCTCATCGACACCATGGCCCACAAACATCATCCCGCACCACCGACGCTAAGTTCATCATCACCAATGAAGGTATAACTTGCGTCACCTTGTTAACCCCTATCTTCCTTTGTGTGTACCTATCCCATGAGAGTGGCTCATCTTGTGTTTGCTTGAGCATTGTGCATTTGTCCTTCGATAGTGAGAGTGCAAGAGCAATATCAAGTGTGACTAGGTAGCATCAAGGGAGAGAGAAAAAAAGATACAAATAAAAAGCAAAAGAAAAATAGTCTCCCATTACCAAAGAGAGTCTCAAAGCTTGTAAGCAAGAGAGAAAGAAGAGCGCCCAAGGAAAGTGCACAAATCCGTTGCTCACTTTTCTTCTTTGCAAACGAGCCATGGTCTCTTCTTGCATTGGCACGACAACGAGCTTAGTCTTCGTTAGGACATTTTGTTTGCTCATTTTCATAGTCGTGTCAATCCCAACTATCTCCACGTGTGTGTATATAGGCGTAGGTTCACCCTTTTGAGTTTTTGACCTTCGCCTTTGACTTGAGTTTTGTTGGATTTTACACACTTTTGACTATCCCTTTTCTTTTGGTTGGTTCTTTGGCATTCCATACTCCTAACCTACCACCAACAAGCTTTTGAGAGTTAGTTATTTCTTTAGTGTGAGTTTCTTTGCATTTCCACTTTGCACGCTTATAGCTCTCACTTGTGGTTTCTAGTTTGGTGCAATCCCCAAGGTGAGGTACAAGGCTAACACCACCATATTCCACTTCCATATACAATACTTGTGTGTTTTGCATGATGGATAGGCACGGTGAGTCGAGCCTAGCACCTCACCAAGAAGAAGATCAAGGTCCGTACATGACGCGTGCAAGTCACTTCATCGTTCGACAAGAGTTCCGTGAACGTTGCCAAGCCCTTGAGACGCGAAAATATGAACAATTTGGCGAGATGCAAGCCGAGTTCAAGAACGTCGACAACCGCTTCGACGGCCTCGAACGACAAATGCACGCAATGCATCACAACTTCGACCACCAAAATGAAGCGCTTCAACGCTCCGTCGCCAAAACAAATGACAATCTTCGATGCCTTATCGACGGAATGGCAAGGCCACGTTCACACGCATCAAGCTCTTCAAGTTCTTCGCGTCATCATGCACCTCCTCAACAAGATCTACATCCAAGTGCCCCAAGACGCAATGATGCCCCCATGGTTGAAGATGGATGTTCGTCGACCTATGTACCTTCCCCACGGCACGCCGCAACATCAAGCTATGATGGTGATTTCTCTTCAAGTCCAAGAGCAAGGCAAGAAGAACAACGTCATCACGCAAGGGCATTAGTGCTCCAACAAGAGAAACCACAAGAGCAACCGCAAGTGCAACCACAAGTGCAACTGCAAGTCTACCACCATTGACCGCGACACATACTTGACAGAACAAGTGATGACTCCAATTTGGAGAATCAAGCTCGTCATCGACGTGAAGCTCTCCAAGATCCTCCTCCTCGTCATCAACGTCATGAACATCCACACTGACACCATGGTCATCACGAGGCGCCTCCTCCACCACACCAAAACTTGGAGCGCCAAGTGGCTCAAGTTGAGAGATGCCCACCACATCAAGATGCTCATGACCATGATCTTCGCTGTGAGGCCCATGTGCCTAACCAACGTCACCAACCAAGGAACGAGTCTCCTCTTTGTCGTCAACCGCATCAAGAGGCTCCACACCCTCGTCACCATGAGGCCCAAGCGCCTCAACCATGTCAACAACCACCCCAAGAGCAAGAGCAAGCTCTTCAACAACAATATCAAGAGCAAGCTCCGCAAAAAGGTCACGAGAACCAAGTTCCACCTCCTCAACCACAAGATCATCAACAAGCTCGTCACAACGATCGCATGGAAGATGAAGACCATCATCAACATGGCAAAAATCACTACCGTGACCGCAATGAGGAAGAAACATTTGGCAAGCTCAAGTTCACAATGCCCAAGTTCACCGGATCCAATGACCCTGAAGAGTACCTTTTGTGGGCACTCAAGGTCGACAAGATCTTCCGCATGCACAACTATAGCAATGAAAAGATGGTCGCCATGGCTTCGCTTGAGTTTGATGATTACGCCAACCATTGGTGGGAACAAGTTCAAGTTGCTCGTGATGCAAGACAAGAGCCGCCAATCACAACTTGGCATGACATGAAGGCTCATATGAGATCCCGCTTTGTCCCCGCGCACTACACGCGTGACCTCTTCAACAACCTTCAAGCGCTTCGCCAAGGGACAAAGACCGTGGAAGAGTACTTCAAGGAAATGGAACTCAACTTGATTCGCGCCAACATTGATAAACGCATGGAGCAACAATGGCACGTTTCCTTATTGGCTTGAATCACCCAATCAAGCGCATCATCGAGTTCCAAACATACAACACCATGGTTGAGCTTGTGCACATCGCAACAAAGGCTGAACGTCAAGTGCAAGAGGATATCAATTACAACAAGCCCAAGACGTACTTCACCTACAAGCAAGCTTCAACCGCTACACCAACAACTTTCAATGGAAGCTTCTCAAGTACCCCCAAGCCCACACTTCCTCAAGGAAAACTGCCCCCAAGTGGCAAACAAGCAAAGAGTGATACACCTTTCAATGGTGAATGCTACAAGTGTGGAGGCAAAGGACACAAGTCGTCCGAATGTGGAAACAAGAAAGTCTTGTTCATCCATGACAATGGTGATGAAGAGTACTTGAGTGAAGATGAATTTGATGCTCGAGTCAAGGAAGCAATGGCAAGGCAACGAGTGGAAGATGACCAAGAAATTCTCATGTGTGAACATGACGCAAGTCCATTGCTTGTCGTCACAAGGATCTTGACCACTCAAGCACAAGAGCATGAAGACCAACGCTCCAATATCTTCCAAACACGAGCCGGCATCAATGACAAATCTATCAAGGTGATCATTGACGGAGGTAGTTGCCACAACCTTGCTAGCACCGAGTTGTGTGAGAAGCTCAACCTCACCCTCCATCCGCACAAGCACCCCTACCACGTGCAACGGCTAAGTGACCAAGGGTCCGTGAAGATCAAGCATACCGTATCGGTCTCCTTCACCATTGGTCCTTACAAAGATACGGTGGAGTGTGATGTGGTTCCTATGACAGTTTGCCACATGCTTCTTGGTCGACCATGGCAATTTCACAAGGCTGCTCAACATGATGGTCGCACCAATGTATACACCTTCAAATGGCTCAACAAAACATGTGATTTGCAACCGATGACTCCTAACCAAATAATTGCAGACAATGCAAAGGCTTTAGCAAGGGCGCAAAGCACAACACCTACTTGTGAGAAGAGCGGTGAGAGAGAGAACCACCTCATAGTGAGTGAGAGGCACAAGCCAAACTCGAGTGCAAAAACTAAGAGTGTTCTCCTTGCCACCAAAAGTGAGATGAGAGATGTTCGGAACAATCCATCCATCTTGCACTATGTCCTCCTTTGCAAGGGACTAGCGCAAGGAACTAATGAATTAACCAATGTTCCTCCATCTTTGATGAGTGTTTTGCAGGAATTCAAGGATGTGTTCCCTGAAGAGCTTCCACATGGACTGCCTCCTCTTCGCGACATCGAACATCGCATTTACCTCATCCCCGGTGCACCACTTCCCAACTGCGCCGCTTACCACACGAACCCGGAGGAGACAAAGGAGATTGAACATCAAATCAACCAACTCATCTCCAAAGGTTTGATCCAAGTTAGCACTAGTCCAAGTGTCGTACCCGTGATTCTTGTTCTAAAGACGGATGATACGTTACGGTTATGCATGGACTTCCATCCAATCAATTCTATCACCGTGCGTTAACGACATCCCATACCACGCCTCGATGACATGCTTGATGAGTTGTGTGGAGCCACTATTTTTTGAAAATTGATCTTCGTAGTGGTTACCATCAAATACGCATGGCTGAAGATGATGAGTGGAAAACCACCTTCAAGACCAAACTTGGTCTCTATGAATGGTTGGTTATGCCCTTTGGTTTTTCTAATGCCCCATCCACCTTCATGCGCCTTATGAATCACATCTTGCATTCTCTCATTGGAAAAAGTGTTGTTGTCTATTTCGATGATATTCTTGTTTATAGAAAATCACTTGAGGACCATATTGTTGGAGATATGCCTAAGAGGCAATAATAAAAGTGATTATTATTATATCTTTGTGTTTATGATGAATGTTTACATCCCATGCTATAATTGTATTATTAGGAAACACTAATGTATGTGTGTTTTGTAAACATAAGAGAGTCCCTAGTAAGCCTCTTGTTGAACTAGCTTGTTGATTAATTGATGATCATGGTTTCCTGATCATGGACATTGGATGTGATTGATACCAAGGTTATATCATTAGGATATTGATGTGATGGACACACACCCATAGTAAGCGTAGCGTAAGATCAAGTCATTAAGTTCATATTGCTGTAAGCTTTTAAATGCATAGTAACCTAATCCTTCGACCATGAGGTTGTGTTAATCACCATCACCGGATGGGTACTTTGATGACATCAAACACCGCTTCGTAACTGGGTGGTCATAAAGGTGTCATTGGGTATTCTGAAAGTATGTGTTGAAGCGCATGGACCAAGATTGGGATTTGTCCATCCATATGACGGATAGATATGCTCTGGGCCCTCTCGGTGGAATGTCATCTAGTTATCTTGCAAGCATGTGACTAGGTCACAAGGGATGACATATCACGGAACGAGTAAAGAGTACTTATCAGTAACGAGGTAGAACTAGGTATGGAGATACCGACGATCAAACCTCGGATAAGTATAGTATCGCGTGACAAAGGGAATTGGTTTCGTATGTAAATGGTTCAATCGATCACGAAGTCATCGTTGAGTATGTGGGAGCCATTATGGATCTCCAGGTCCCGCTGATGGTTATTGATAGGAGATGTGTCTCTGTCATGTCTACATATTCACGAACCATAGGGTGACACACTTAAGGTTCGAAGTTGTTTTAAGTAGATATGGAATGTGCGTTGGAGACCGAATGTTGTTCGGAGTCTCGGATTGGATTCGGGACATCACGAGGAGATCCGGAATGGTCCGGAGAATAAGATTCATATATAGGGGATCATTTTCTGAGTTAGCAAATGTTCCGGAGTGTTTGTATGAGGATTCTAGAAGGTTTCGGAATGTTCCGGAAGGTTCTAGGAGATATCTTGGAGTTTTCTTGAAAATCAAGATAGGGATCAAGGAGTCCTGGTGGGTCAAGACTAGGAGTCGTGGGGGAGGAGGACTCCTCCCCCCTCCCCAATCCGCTGGCCATAGAGGAGGGGAGTCCTACTAGGACTCCCCCTCCCCAAGGCGCCCTCCCCCCTTTAAATAGAGGGGCAGGGGCGCCCCCTCCTGGCCCTCTCCCATAACTCCAATCTCTGCCGCGCCTCTCCTCCTCCTTTCTTCTGCACAGGCAAAGGCAAAGCCCTGCAGAATTCTCTACTCCACCACCAACACCACGCCGCCGTGCTGCTGGGATTCCGTGGAGAAGATCTACTACCTCCGTTGCTCGCTGGAATGAGGAGAGGAAGGTCTGCTTCGACTCCGCACGTGTGACCGACTGCGGAAGCGCTGCCGAAACGCGGCGCCGGAAGGATCGTCCACTTGACCGACTGCGGAAGCGCTGCCGGAACGCGACGCCAGAAGGATTGTCCACACGATCTTGAGATCGGCAAGTGATCGACTACATCAACCACGAGATCTAATCTCGTTAACGCTTTTGGATCTACGAGGGTTAGTTCCTATCTATCTCGTTGCACATGTCTAGTAGATTAGATCTTGGCTTTTATCTAGATTAGATCTGGGTTTTGTTCGTTCTTGCGGTAGAAATTTTTTGTTTTCCATGCTACGAACCCATCACATATAACACATGTCAAGGAAGTATTGCAAATCCTTCGACATGAAAAGATTTACGCTAATCTTCCCAAGTGCACTTTTTCCAAAGACACGTTGATTTTTCTTAGATTTGTCGTTTCTTCGAAAGGAATTGAAGTTGATGTTTCCAAGGTAAAAGACATACGAGATTGGCCCATCCCAACAAATGTGAGTGAACTCCGAAGTTTTCATGGGTTGGCCGGTTTCTATCGTTGCTTTGTGAAAGACTTTTCAACCATTGCATGACCTCTCAACGAGTTGACGAAAAAGAATTTCACCTTCGTGTGGGGCAAAGCACAACAGAAAGCTTTTGATGAACTTAAAAAGAGGCTCACCGAAGCACCTCTCCTTGCGTTACTGGATTTCACAAAAACTTTTGAGATAGAGTGTAATGCTAGTGGTATTGGCATTGGAGGAGTCCTTATGCAAAATGGACGTCCTATAGCCTACCATAGCGAGAAACTTGATGGTGCTCGCCTTAACTATCCGATTTATGACAAAGAGCTTTTTGCCTTAGTTCACGTTCTTCAAGTTTGGCAACACTACCTATGGCCCAAAGAATTTATCATACATTCCGACCATGAGTCGTTGAAATATCTCAAAGGCCAAGCCAACTTGAGTAAGAGACATGCTAAGTGGGTTGAGTTCATGGAGTCTTTCCCATACATAGTCAAGTATAAGAAGTGCAAAGATAATGTAGTTGCGGACGCTTTGTCTCGCAAGCACACAAGCCTTCTTACGAGACTTGAAATCAACGTGTTGGGTCTTGAGGAAATAAAATCTTTGTATGCTTCCGACCCGTTCTTTGAACCAATTTTCGCAAAGTGCTCCATTGACAAAGGATTTGATGATTTCTATTTGCATATGGGCTTTCTTTTTAAACAAAACAAGCTTTGCATTCCGAAATCGTCACTCCAACTTTTGCTTCTCCAAGAATCTCATGGTGGAGGCCTCATGGGTCACTTTGGCCACAACAAGACATTGTACATGCTCTCCACTCACTACTTTTGGCCCAAGATGAAGCGCGACGTGGAGCATTACGTTCAATGATGCACAACATGTGTTCAAGCTAAGTCGCAAGCTAATTCCTGTGGTCTTTATATGCCATTGCCTATTCCTCATACACCTTGGTCCGACATTAGCATGGATTTCATGTTAGGATTGCCTAGATCTAAGCATGGTCATGATTCTATATTTGTTGTTGTGGATTGCTTTTCCAAAATGGCACACTTCATACCGTGCCATAAGACCGACGATGCTTCACATGTTGCAAATCAGTTTTTTAGGGAAATCGTCCGTATTCACGGTGTGCCACGAACAATCATCTCCGACCGCGACGTCAAATTCATGAGCTACTTATGGAAGACCATCATGGACAAGCTCGGCGTCAAACTCCTCTTTTCATCCACGTCGCATCCTCAAACAGATGGACAAACTGAGGTTGTCAACTGAAGCCTCGGAACTCTACTACGTGTGTTAATCAAGAAAAACTTGAATGATTGGGAGGAAGGAATTCCCCACGCCGTGTTTGCCTACAACCGAGCAAAACACTCAACAACCAAGATGAGTCCATTCATGATCGTATATGGTTTTGAGCCCCTCACCGCGCTCGACATCCTACCACTACCTCTCCACGAGCGCACGAACATGGACGTCGAGAAGCACGCACAAGCTATGAAGATCCTTCATGAAGAAACAAGAGCTACTATTGAACAACAAGTCCTTCGCCAAGCTTCAAGGTTAAACAAGGACAAGAAGGAGATGATCTTTGAAGAGGTGACCTTGTGTGGATACACCTAAGAAAAGACCGCTTCCCCAAGGAACATGACTCCAAGCTCAAGTGTAACACCCTCATCTGATAAGGCTAAGTTCCTGTGTATAGTGCTAATCCCTGGATCGTTTCACTAGCAGACAAGTACAAAATGATACCAAATATAACCGTGCATCATGAAGATAATGAATATGATCCAGAATTTACATTATATTATAGCGGAAACAATACAAGGTAGATCTCCATCCTTCAAATGTGCCACAGGCGAACAATTGTTGAGTGGAGTCTCGTGACCTAATACGATCACTCAGAATCGGTATAACCTGCAACATAAAACGTAGCATCCCCGAAGGGTCAATACTTGGAATATATGGCAAGTAGAGCTAAGTAAGGAGACAACATATCTAGCAACTACATGCTTATTTTGGCTAAGTGGAGGCTTTGGATGGCTTGCATTTTCTTAAACAGTTTTGCCCGACTTTTAAATCAAGTTTGATCACAACAACCCATTAAGTTCACCCATCAAGTTTTATTAATTCTCAAATTGGAATGAACGAGAACATGTCATAGCATCCATAATCCAGCAACTCAATCGTCCATTACCGGGGACACGGCTAAGCACTTAGTTTTACACCCTGCAGGGGTTGCACACTTTACCCATATGACTTGGTCGACCCGCTCGTACCACGACACGCATAATGAGTCATGATAGGGAGAAGCCCAAGAAGAGACAATTCGGGAGGTAGCTCCCCAAGCCCATCCACGCACCGTACCAACCTATCACATTCACTACATCTCTGGATACAAAGAGCTCGGGTCGCCACGACCTACTAAGTCCATCCAGCCACCCATAACTCACTGGCATATGGTTGTACACGTAAGCTACCAAATCAAGACACTAATCATTTCTCTGAAATCTGGGTGGCCATCCACAAGTGAGCTACTCAGGTAAACCATAGACATGGGCCCGACATTCACGAACCAAACAATTACCAATTCCACCCAGAGAGTTTATTGATTAAGTTGTTTTAGTTGAACAAAGCATACACAATACCATAGCATGGTGTAGACCCTTCCCTCGTCTAGATAGCATGGCTAAGCTCAACTAGCATACGAAGGCTCAACTACAAGTGACTCCTACCAAAATACATAGGACATAGCATAGCGATAGTAATTCCTACTCATGCATCTACAAGAAATACAATACACATGCATTAGGAAAATAGTAGGACAATTCATGATCAAAATAGCACCTACTTGCCTTTGTTGTAGATGTAGTCGATTAGATAATCCTCACAAATATAATGGTTGCACTCGTCGTACTCAAAAGACTTGCAATCACAATGCTCGCAATCATAGTTGTTGCGATCATAGTAGTTACACTCATCGCAATCTATTGTTCAAAAGCAAAAGCACAACAACATATCATTCAAACATTGCAATCATGCAACAATACAACAATACAATAAAACAGTGATGATCCAATGCATGCATGATGATTTAATATGTCATAATGGTTGTAATTAGTTATCTAAACAATGCTAGATCACATGATGCATGTAGAAGTGTTTTAATGCAATATAGTATTTGTTATCCAATTTTAATTGCCAATAAAGGAGTTTTAACATAACTGTTGTAGCTTCTGTACTAGTTGCCGAATTTAATTTTTATCTGAACTCTAATGGATAGAGGGCTTTAATACGAACCAATATCAATTGGATTCACCCTAATCGGAGTTATAGATCTTTTTCTAGGATTTATTTAGTGTTTAATGGAGTTTAATTAATCTGAACAGATCGTACTGACAACAAACAAAACTAAGTACAGATCTGAAAACTAAGCAAGATTATGAACTCATGGACATATTACTCATATTTTTCGGATCTGTAGATTATTTACTATGAATTTAATGATTTAAAAAGCCAATAATACTAATTAATTATTCGCTAGTAATCTATACAGCAAAACCCAGATCTAAACAGATATTATCAAACTACATGAAATTATCTTCGATTTGATATATTATATGTAATTATTGAACATAGTATGAATTTTCTATGAATTTTACAAGTTAGATCTATAATCTGCAATTTTAAATTCGAACGGAATATTCTAGGGAATATTCCGCTGACTGGACAGGTTGACCGGGACTAGACGCTGACCTGGCAACGACGTCGCGGTGATGAGGCGGCTGACCGGAACGATTGAATCTGGACCGTCGAGATAACATCCGGTGGCTTGGAGAGAAGTTGGCTCCAAAACGGTTCCATTTTGTCTCGGAAAAGATTAGAAACAGATATGTATTAGAGAGACAAATCCGTAGATCAAATCGAAAAACTTTGAACATGAAAGTTGTGGAGAATCATTGGATCTACATTTTCACCAAAGGAATTTGGATTTGAATAAACAAGCGCGAGTAAATCTTGAAATTACACCGTCAGATCTGAAATATTGCGTTGCGAAATTCTCCGGCTGTGGTGGATTAAAAGAGGTGAGGTTTGTCAGGATTGAATGATTTTGATGAGATCTACAACTTTTGTGTTGTAGCCAAAGGCATCCGACGAAGTTAAATAGGTTTAGAAGCAAAATATGATTCAGTAGGGTGTAGATTCGGGATTTCGAGAACGAAAAGTGATACAGCTGTGGCTCCGGAGGATTATATAGACTTTTAGGACGGTGGGAAGATAGATCTTGGAGTAGGGAACGAGTAGAAACAAACTGAAGTCGATTCGGAGTTATAGATAAAAAGATATAGATGTTTGAATAGAGATAGGTTTAGAAAATAGATTGTTGCACGCTTTTTAAAGCAATCCGCGGGATCTATCACTCCCTGCGCTGCTGGCTGGTTCGCTCGGCTGAGTGGGCTGGCCGGTGGCCCATTTCATTTTGTTTTTTTCCTTTTTTTCTTTTTCTTTTTCTATTTTGGTATTTTCTTTATATCTTTTGCATACAAACTCTAAATGACATGATTTTTGTTTTAAAATTCAGTAGATCATTATAGGATCATATTTGTAACATTTTCACTAGTTTGAAGATGGTTGCTATATAAATGTCTATATATTCTTTATAGGAACATTTGGGCAAAATAACTATCGGATTTAGATATTAGGATTTGGATTCAATTTTTGGGAAGTTTGCATGGATTCAATGCAATGCTTATAAATGCTTCATGATTTTCATTTTCGCAAACATTCACACAAATACTAAAACTAAAACTCATTCCACGCCTTTTTGCCTATATGGCTACTTAGGTCATAACAGAGTGAGGTCTTTCCAATTCAAAAGGTTTGTTTTCCTTGAGAATTTTCAACGAAGTCAAACAATCAACCAAACTTATTTTATTTATTTCACATTCCAAAATTAGAAAATTTTGGGATGTGACAGACTACCACCCTTAAAAGGAATCTCGTCCCGAGATTCGGGAAGGCTAGAAAGAAAGATGGGTTAAGGGTCCACTATGGTGCTACCACACTTAAAAGGAAATTGACTAGATTGTTTATTGGGAATTCACATGGCTCCTATTGATTCTCCCTTGGACATGTATTGGTACAATGTCCCTACATTTTCTAAACTCCATGATTTATAGATTCTAGGCTAATAACTACTTGAACTAGCGAAACTCTTATGGTGGGCAATTAGGGAACGTTTGCTTCACGATACCCATTATACACGGTTGAGATTCATCCTTATCGTACATTCCTACGCTTAGTGATGAATGCTTTTGTAAAGGTTCAAAGTCATACCATCCTAAGGTCCAGGCTTAACGCCGTCTCTTTTCTAAGGTTGGAAAGGCACTCAAGATTCGCAAAGCCAACAGTACAAGAGCAAATAATAAGAGTAGTAGGAATGGTGATCAATCCATCCTGCACCCAAATCATTACCCTGCATGAGGATAGGTGAATCGTGTTTTCTACCACTCGGGCATCCTCACTTTCCTTGTAGATGGTTTCCATCGGCACGAAACAATGCTCGATGCAGACTCCCATGTACTCAATCAATAAAGCTACTACAAAAGGTAAAGTATTGATACTTCAACACCTTTGGGTTGCGTAAATCTACTACATAACATCACTTGCAACACTTCATACTTCCATATCCTTTTGTTGCATTACACAAACTATTCACACTCTTTGGGGCATCATCTTCCAAATATTTCCACTAACTCATTCCCCCTATATTAAACACATCGTTTTATCTTGAAGAGTTTAAGATAAAGAAGAATAGATTCTAGAGAAAAGAACTACTAATAAAATAGTTCTACCCATGCAAACAAACTCATTGTCCAACAATCATACAAACATTCAACGATAAGCAATCAACACACAAGCAAACAATCATAACAAACAACACTCAAGCCAAAATAATTTTGTTTATGTTCCAGAAGTTTTGTTTTAGTGGCATACCATCCACAAAATAGTTTTTATTTGATTAAAATTCGTTTGGGGGTGAACCTACAATCATAAAAGCAATGGACAGAATCTGTCCTGAAACTACAGCAGTGTTCACGATTTTTTCTGGGCACCTTAAACTCATCACGAATTTTAGCCAAATTTTTTTCAGGTGCTACAGGTAATTACCCTTCAGATACTAAAATATGAGCGCAATCCGAGTTACCAGTAAGGAATTAAAAATCGCGCGGTACAACTGGTCAGGCAGAAAACTGCAGCAGTAATACCACGAATTTTTAATCAAAACCTTCATTAATTCATTATAAAAACTATCAAAAATATTCTGAAACTTTGAGGTATCAAGTATCACAACCTAAACATAATAAAACCACTACCACACAAGTTCTTGCGATAATCGATTGCTAAATCTAAACGAAATCCTATCAATACTATATGGTGGACATCATCTAACTATTCTTGGATCTCGCACTTCTTCACACGAGTGCTCATCTATAAGTTTTGAACAAGATGAGATTAGAAAAGAAGGATAAAGTCTTACAAGAATCTAATAAATACAAAGTTTTGAGTTCATCCTACAAAGAGTCTTCCTTCTATGTTTTAGAAGAGGAGAGTATGAGAATTGAATAGGTAAAAGATACAAGAACAAAATTTGTAAGATGAGAATAGATAGGATGAAATAGGTTTATATTCATATGGCTTTTCTATTCCAATAATAGGTCACGATCCTACAGTCAACACACAGCTCTGATACCATCTTGTAACACCCTCGACTGATAAGGCTGAGTTCCTGTGTATAGTGCTAATCCCTGGATCGGTTCACTAGCACACACAGTACAAAATGATACCAAATATAACCGTGCATCATGAATATAACGAATATGATCCAGAATTTACATTATATTACAGCGGAAACAATACAAGGTAGATCTCCATCCTTCAAATGTGCCACAGGCGAACAATTGTTGAGTGGAGTCTCGCGACCTAATACGATCACTCAGAATCGGTATAACCTGCAACATAAAACGTAGCAGCCCCGAAGGGTCAATACTTGGAATGTATGGCAAGTAGAGCTAAGTAAGGAGATAGTATATCTAGCAACTATATGCTTATTTTGGCTAAGTGGAGGCTTTGGCTAGCTTGCATTTTCTTAAAAACTTTTACCCTACTTTTAAATCAAGTTTGATCAGAACAACCCATTAAATTCACCCATCAAGTTTTAGTAATTCTCAAATTGGAATGAACGAGAACATGTCATAGCATCCATAATCCAGCAACTCAATCATCCATTACCGGGGACACGGCTAAGCACTTAGTTTTACACCCTGCAGGGGTTGCACACTTTACCCATATGACTTGGTCGACCCGCTCGTACCACGACACGCATAATGAGTCATGATAGGGAGAAGCCCAAGAAGAGACAATTCGGGAGGTAATTCCCCAAGCCCACCCACGCACCGTACCAACCTATCACATTCACTACATCTCTGGATACAAAGAGCTCGGGTCGCCACGACCTACTAAGTCCATCCAGCCACCCATTACTCACTGGCATATGGTTGTACACGTAAGCTACCAAATCAAGACACTTATCATTTCTCTGAAGCCTGGGTGGCCATCCACAAGTGAGCTACTCGGGTAAACCATAGACATGGGCCCGACATTCACGAACTAAGCAATTACCAATTCCACCCAGAGAGTTTATTGATTAAGTTGTTTTAGTTGAACAAAACATACACAATACCATAGCATGGTGTAGACCCTTCCCTCGTCTAGATAGCATGGCTAAGCTCAACTAGCATACGATGGCAATCACAATGGTTGCACTCGTCGTACTCAAAAGACTTGCAATCACAATGCTCGCAGTCATAGCTGTTGCGATCATAGTAGTTACACTCCTCGCAATCTATCGTTCAAAAGCAAAAGCACAACAACATATCATTCAAACATTGCAATCATGCAACAATACAACAATACAATAAAACAGTGATGATCCAATGCATGCATGATGATTTAATATGTCATAATGGTTGTAATTAGTTATCTAAACAATGCTAGATCACATGATGCATGTAGAAGTGTTTTAATGCAATATAGTATTTGTTATCCAATTTCAATTGCCAATAAAGGGGTTTTAACATAACTATTGTAGCTTCTGTACTAGTTGCCGAATTAAATTTGTATCTGAACTCTAATGGATAGAGGGCTTTAATACGAACCAATAGCAATTGGATTCACCCTAATCGGAGTTACAGATCTTTTTTTAGGATTTATTTAGTATTTAATGGAGTTAAACTAATCTGAACAGATCGTATAGTATAGATCTAAAAACTACGCAAGATTATGAACTCATGGACATATTACTCATATTTTTCGGATCTGTAGATTATTTACTTTGAATTTAATGATTTAAAAGGCCAATAATACTAATTAATTATTCGCCAGTAAGCATTACAACAAAACTCAGATCTAAACAGATATTATCAAAGTACATGAAATTATCTTCAATTTGATATATTATATGTAATTTTTGAACATAGTATGAATTTTCTATGAATTTTACAAGTTAGATCTATAATCTGCAGTTTTAAATTTGAACAGAATATTCCAGGGAATATTCCGCTGACTGGACAGCTTGACCGGGACTAGACGCTGACCTGGCGACGACGTCGTGGTGACGAGGCGGCTGACCGGAACGATTGAATCTGGACCGTCGAGATAAGATCCGGTGGTTACGAGAGAAGTTGGCTCCAAAACGGTTCCATTTTGTCTCGGAAAAGATTAGAAACAGATCTGTATTAGAGAGGTAAATACGTAGATTAAATCGAAAAACTTTGAACATGAAAGTTGTGGAGAATCATTGGATCACCAAAGGAATTTGGATTTGAAGAAACGAGCGCGAGTAAATCTTGAAATTACACCGTCAGATCTGAAATATTGCGTTGCGAAATTCTCTGGCTGTGGTGGATTAAAAGAGGTGAGGTTTGTCGTGATTGAAAGATTTCGACGAGATATACAACTTTCGTGTTGTAGTCAAAGGCATCCGACGAAGTTTAGATAGGTTTAGAAGCGAAATATGATTCGGTAGGGTGTAGATTCGGGATTTCGAGAAGGAAAAGTGATACAGCTGTGGCTCCGGAGGATTATATAGACTTTTAGGACGATGGGGAGATAGATCTTATAGTAGGGAACGAGTAGAAACAAACTGAAGTCAATTCGAAGTTATAGATAAAAAGATATAGGTGTTTGAATAGAGATAGGTTTAGAAAACAGATTGTTGAACGCTTTTTAAAGCAATCCGCGGGATCGATCACTCCCGTGCGCTGCTGGCTGGTTCGCTCGGCTGAGTGGGCCGGCCGGTGGCCCATTTCGTTTTGTTTTTTTTTCCTTTTTTTCTTTTTCTTTTTCTATTTTGGTATTTTCTTTATATCTTTTGCATACGAACTCTAAATGACATGATTTTTGTTTCTAAATTTTTCTAAAATTCATTAGATCATTATAGGATCATATTTGTATCATTTTCACTAGTTTGAAGATGGTTGCTTTATAAATGTCTATATATTCCTTATAGGAACATTTGGGCACAATAACTATCGGATTTAGATATAAGGATTTGGATTCAATTTTTCGGAACTTTGCATTGATTCAATGCAATGCTTATGAATGCTTCATGATTTTCATTTTCGCAAACATTCACACAAATACTAAAACTAAAACTCATTCCACGCCTTTTTGCCTATATGGCTACTTAGGTCATAATAGAGTGAGGTCTTTCCAATTCAAAAGGTTTGTTTACCTTGAGAATTTTCAACAAAGTCAAACAATCAACCAAACTTATTTTATTTATTTCACATTCCAAAATTAGAAAATTTTGGGATGTGACATCAAGCCAAGAGGAGATGGTCCCTTCAAGGTCCTCAAAATAATCAACAACGACGCCTACATCAACAACATACCGACCTCCAAGTACCTTGCAAGAAATACATTCAATGTCAAGGATATCTCACCCTACCGTGGAGATGTTCAAGATGACAACCATGCAGAGTCGAGGACGACTCTTTCCCAAGGGGGGGTTGATGCGGCCCGTCCTACGGACGCTCCTACATCTACACCACCGAGTCCCCCAAGTGGACTGATGACCCGTGCCCGAGCCAAGCTCCTTCAAGATAAGGTGAATTCGCTCCTCTCATCATGTGACTTTGACATACACCTGGATGGCTTGCTACTTTATACCACTACTATGTGCATCATCAGGTACGAACCCCCGCCGCGTCGACCCACGAGCGCTGAAACTGCACCTGGCCTGAAGCTACCTGAGCTGGAGTGTCTGCCCGGAACCAGCCGAAGTGTCCGACGCGACTCGGCCGGAGTGTCCGGCCTGCCCCAACCCCAATCGGGCATGGACAATCAGAAAGCCAGTTCGGACACTACCCGGAGTGTTCAGCCACCCCGGACTGTCCGGTCAACTCGACCCGGATTGTCCGGCCTGAAGATGGGCATGCGAGCCTAGTTGGGCCATGTGGCCCATGTACCCCTCTACTTCGCCCAGAACTCTACTTTAATGCCTGAATTACCCCTGAACTTGTGGTTGGCCTATATATAGTCCCCCACCTCCATTGTAAACCCTAGGCATGATATTTGGAATTAGTGGAAACCCCTTGTGGATCTATCTAATTCTTGCCTCATGCTCCTTTGACAAAGGAGCACCAAATATCCCAAACCTCGTTGGAGTTCGCATCGTGCCTCCGCGTTGTACAAGGCCTTGGCATCGGTGTCCCTTTGCCAAGGCATCAAGATCTCACCGAGTCTCCTATCTCGCCGTGCCGGTTCGAGAGAGAGTCCTCCGCCCGACGCTGGTCCTAGGGATTCCGCCAAACCGGTCACCGCCGGCGTGAGCTATTGGTGTTTATCGTGGTTTTGCGTGAGTGTGTTCATCGTGTTCTTCGTGCGTGTGTTCGTCATGTTCATCCTTCCCTCTTCCCCCGCTGACGAGGGTTTAACTCATCAATGCCCATTGTTATGGACTTGGGTTTTGGAGAAGGAGGGAGTGCTGGAGACATCTATCGGCTAGCAAACAAGCACACAGGGGACAAAGGATTTACCCAGGTTCAGGCCTCGTAGAGGTCCCTACTCCTGCTTGTCTGCTCGTGGAATTATCGAAGGAGTCGAAAGTTACAATGGTGCGCAGATGCAATCTGGCGAGAGTTGTGGAAACTAGGGTTGCGTGTGTGTCCTTCTCGCCGCCCCTCCTAGCCTTTATATAGATAGGCTAGGTCTCGGGTAGCAGGTCGAGTCGGTTACAAGTTAGGGTTTTCCCCTTCAAACTTTCTATCTTTAGCTTCTTCTTGTCTCTCAAGCAATCGAGAGTCCGCAGGTTACTCGAGTCCTTTCGTCTGGGCCTTGGCGACACCGTGGGCCTGTACGTATTTAGACCGTATATACCAAGCTCGAGTACCTGTAGGGTATACCCATGTCACCCGTACTCCACCCTCGATTTGAGTGGGATTCGTGAAAGATCGGGCCACCCTAGAGGTTTGCCCTCAACATCTACTACCAACCCTAGCCGGCGATTCTACTAACCGAGGCGTCTACGACGTGGAGGGAGACAGCGCCGCTATAGTCAGAGCCGTCGGACTCATCGTCGTAGTTGACGACGACGAAGTCGAAGCGCTCTGTGCTGCTCTAGCGAACGGTCTCGCGAAACTGTGCCTCGTCCTTGTCACGGACCTCGCCCTGATGCTTCGTCTTGTCCCAAACATCAGTGAATCATGGGAGTTCTACACCGCGGCAAGGAAGAGTGGGTCGTCAGTGCCGCTAATTTCCCCGTCGCTGTTGTCGACCGCGATGCCCGCCTGCTGCACCTAATGTTGTTGCTGCACCTATTGTTGTTGCTGTGGCGGAGGAAGAGCGACGCGGGCAGGCACAACGGGCGCGCATCCACCTACGAGATGCTGACATCTGCGGTGTGCGTGTCGCCGTAGTTGCTCGTCCCGAGCGACGCTGGAGAAGAGGTGTGGCAACGGGAGAGTGCTCCACACACCGACGCGCGGCCTCCGATATGCGCATGTGTCGCTCCTCTTCTGACAGGGGCGAGCCACGATGCGCGGTGGAAGCTCCTACACGGCGGGACGAAATGACACCCGACAACCAAAATTGGCCGGGGATTGGTCGTCATGGGTAGATAGGGGGTGTGGGGGACTTATGGCGGCATCAATGTGGGTTTGGTTGCTGGAATCAGGCGATGCCGAAGACACGACTAGGATTTCTGCAGCGAGGGATGGGGAAATGCCGATGCGGGATCCCGCAAATCGACCCGCTCGAGCCGGACATATAGTGGCCACGGGCGGTGATATGCGGGCATCCTCGCATAAAATTTTGCAGACCGGGATCGTATGCTGGACCTGGTCGAATCGTCTTTTCGACCTAAACCTACAAAACAATCTAACGTTTTTATTGGTCATACTGTTTTGCGGGAATCTGCTAGAGATGCTCAGGCTTTGCGTACCAACCACGAATTCTTGAACAAACGTGCGTAGATCTTACGAACTATATATAAAGAAGTTTCACACAACAGTGTCAACTATGCAAGCTAAAACTGGGTCAAGTGGATGGAGAACTGCTGGGAACGTATACGAGACTTGAACTAGCTAGCTACCCATCCTTTTCAACCAAAAGCAGAGGCTGCAGCGACACGATGATGCGATTGGCTAAAGCATAACGTGCACAAGTTTGCATCTCTCCTTCTGGGTCTCTCCAAGACTCCAACTGATCATAAATGCCCGGTCACTTGAATTTGCTCGGTTGGTAGCGATAATAATGTAGGGCGGACCATGCCTGATGCCAATTATTGTTGCCCGGTGTAGGGTTTTTTCGGCAGCATCACTTGCATCATTGCATGCACGTATACATCTTGATTCTAATGCCTGCACCTTTGTATTTGAACCGGACATGAAGCACAAGTACAACAGTAATATTATAATGTTCAAAGTTAACAATTACTCCCTCTATCTAGAAATATAAAACGTTTTAGCGTTATTAAACAAATGTATTTAAACGATTTTTGTGTATAGATTGAGAGTGAACACACTAAAATACATAGATACATTCGTTTCATAAAACTAAAATGTCTTGCATTTCTAAACGGATGGAGTACTATGTTGGGTGCAATTAGCGACCGGAAGTAGGCGCGAAGGTCCACGTCCTCCACATCCTTTTTACCCGTTCTCTATCGGAGTGGGTGGGCTTTTTCCTAGATCCGGTTAGCCGGAGGTCGTTAGCTAGACATGTTGCTAATAGTGATGAGTTCGACAATAGGTATACGTGCGTACCGCAAGTGAAAACATTCGATTTTCCCTTCCAGCTAGATCATACAACGTCTACGTGCACGTGTCGTATTTTTGTTGAATGTGTTGACTCGTAAATCCGCTCCGTGATGAAATCCTAAGTTAGATCTTGTTGCAGTCGTCAAAATTGGTGCACACTCCACGATCCCTTGTTAAAGGACTTTGCCTCGATTAATGTATTTTTCGTTGTTCGGTCCTTTCTCATATAGAGGGCATGTTGTAGGTTTGTGGAGATATATATTATCACAAGGCTAATATTTTGAAGTCTTGTTTTTCCAGTTTTTTGGGTTGGTTTTGCCTGACAATTTTACATAATCCATAATTACGTGCATCAGTCCATGTAGAGCACTCGGGTCATCCTTCTTTATGAAAAATATCGAGAAGTTATGTAAATTGAATTTTGAAATATGAGATTATGGTGAGCCAGCCGTGGTGGCAGATTTTCACAAAAAAAAAAAAAAAAAAACTCAACACTTGACGCTTCGCTATCATCATGGAGCGAATAATTGCACGGTTTCCCTTTTGCCCTCGTCGGCTCAGCTCCTCGGCTCCCCTGGCTGGGCCCGTCCACGGCTCGGACTTGGACGTTCCCGCGTACGATTTCACCGTAACGCCACACGGCGATTCTGTACCCAACCAGCTAACTCCTCCTACTTTCACGCGCCCGAGGCGCGGACCCCGCAAACGATACTCCAGACCCTCTGGAGCGCCCACTGGACAGGGACGGCCAGCTCAGGGGCGCGTCCCACATGTCAGCGACCGTCACGGAATCTCTCCAATAGGATTCCTGGTAACGAGCTCGTGGTCCCCGCGCGCTGCGTGCGCCGGAAACGACAAGAAACAAAGACCCAGCGACTCTCCCGGCCTCTCGGCGCCCGACACGCGGTGCGCCGCCATTCGCCTCGATGCACTTGCTATATCCCGGACGTTGCCGGCGGGTAGACCGGCCACCGGCGAGACGGGCGGGATGGAATTTTCGGTGGCGTTTTTTGAGCCGTGCGAAGCTGTGATGCGCGCACCAGTTCTTGGCGGGTGGCTGGGTGTTGCTGCTTCATCCGCTCGTCCAATACGAGAAAGGTAAGTGATTCGGGTCAGCACGTACGTAATCAAAGGACGAAATTGGGTGCTACTGCACAGTATAACGAGGCCAATTATTGGTTCTCCTCCTCAAAGTTCGGCTAGCTATATAGGTTGGTAGATGGCGATGAGTTTTTGTTTTGTTGGGGAACAACTATGGATGGCCATGAGCTGATCGAGCATGGATCAGTTCAGTTGCAAAAATGGAGGTCCCAACTCTAGCTTGTTTACTCTCTTGTTTTATCGGCGGATGACTTGGTGTTCTACCTTGAGGTACTAAACCGTGTCCGAATTCACAAGCTAGAGCCTAGAGGCATGCGCTGTCTCCATGCGATGCTAATGGCGTGGAGAGTTGACAGTTGTATCGGTTGGTTGCTATATATCCATATAGCGGGACAAAAGCTTATTCCGGGAGTTGACGAAAGCTGCTAGTAGATGGTTAGAGACACAAATATAGAAGAAATTTCTTCGGATTAAGCAGCGGGGTGCTTCTTGTCTTGCAGAAAGATATAGGTATATCTTTCGGAAACCACACTGAAAATTCGGAGAGGCAGTAGTGCACACCGTACCGTAGCGAAAACACGACATGGAGAAAGGGGTTGCTAATATGTTCAATTGCTTCATCAGATTGCAAGGCACCCACCAGGGGAAATGTTCACTACTGCTAGTACGTAGCACATGAAAGCGACGGTGTATGGGGCATGCAGTTTGTTAGCACCCTGATTAGTTAATTTGGCTGCACAATCACGAGCTTTGGCCTGCAACTATCGGGTGGATGCGATGCAATGGATCCTTCTTGATTCCAAAAGACAACTTGGGAAGGAATTAAAATAACACCCTTACTTGCGAGAGTGGTGACGCAGGAGGGAGCAGCCATTCGTAGGCCACAAAGGTTTCCCTGGATATATAACCTGCCGCTCAATTATCAGTGGTTATTTAGTATTGCACCGGATACTGCATCAATCTAGATCCACTGAGAATTCTGTGTAAGTTTATACTCCATGTGTACTCCATTGGTGGGTGGGTGCACCGGCCTGACCGTGTTATGCGATTATACGGACATGGACACAGCTCGTGCACGGGCTATGTTACCCCGCGGGAAACCATCAGATTCATGGTACTGTGGGTACAGATGGGTGGAGTGACGCATGACGTTGGCAGATATGATTAACAAATAATCGCCGGGTTACTAAATGCACTCCACGTAACCGAGCACCAGCTAGATTGCACGTAATTGGGGATTAAAAATTTGTCAAGTAGCTAGATATATATACCAAGTGTCGCACAGGAACCGAACTACATACATCACGCGATGATATATATGCCGCGTACAGCGCATTTTTGCCCTTTCTAGTGCGCAGAAGGGTAGAACGCGCTGTCACAAGAAATTCATAGGACTTGTTTTCTTTTTTGCGAGAGTGGCTCATCAAAGTGTCTATGAGACAAGTGCTAGATTAATTTCCTACCGTTTAATTCATGTCACCCGTTGTTAGATTTGTTTTCTTCAATCATGGAGCTATATGATATCAATTGATGCGTCCTTTGTTCTTATGAGATCTACTAATCTGCGAGTTGATAATGACAAATTTCTCGCATGATGACTGTATAATTGAAAAGATGGTTTGGTATTTTTCTTTATGAGTGAATAACCCTCTGTATTCTGAAAGAGCACTTCTAGCTAGGTAAATATTAATTTTTGCAAGGAGATTCATCAAGTAGAGCTTTTGTATATTTAGATGCGTCACCATTATCTTGCAATTTTTTGTTAATTTCAAAATAAGTTTATCTTAGAAACAAAGTCTATTTTAATGGTAGCGAAATATGTTATGAGTGAATGTCACTGTATAGTCAAAATATGCAATTTACACATGGCTATAATCTTAACCAAATGTCGATTTCTCCTCTTGTTGCTGCAAAAACGTCAATGATCACTGTTACATCATACTGAATAAATTAACGGAAGTGGCCAATAATAGTGAACACCTGGTCAGATCTTGTTTAGTATGGGAAAAAAAGATTCCTGATCTCCGCGTTGACTCGAATCCATCCTCGAATAACAATTGGTTCGGCCTCCTTTTTTATGAGAGAATTATTGATCCAACTTGAACTGCGGAGTATTTCCTTTTCAAAACATCTACATCACAATTAAAATTCAGAAAATGCAGCTAGCGAGCGTTTTCAAGTTGATGCATGCATCTACTCAAGAGGATTTAACTAATTTTATTTATTATACGTCGACTTTGGTACCTCTCCTAACCAAACTTCATCTATCTATTTAGTCATCGCTCGGCGGGGCCATGCTTGGTGTTTTAGGTTAACTGTACCTTTGCTTCTTTTTTTCGAATGCCATCACGATATAATTGCCATAAAATGCACAAATCAGTTTTCTTATATAGGGGGGAGTACACATAGCAGTTTGTGATTGAATACTAGCCGAGAGCAAGTATATAGCATAAAACCACCACTTTACATTTGAAATTTACCAAACACCACCACTTTATGGTTGCGAGACAAAATCCCACCACATTTTGACAAGTTTTTTACAAAAAAACATTAATCAATTATTGATCCCTAGCTGGCGCTGTTTCTGATAGGCTCCACACTTCCTGCCATCGTGGCGAGTGGGTCCGTGCAGGGCCGTACCCTGTAAATGTGCCACCTTTGTCAAGGGCGTCACATTGTATGGTGTCACGTCCTTGTCAAAGGCGTCACACTTAGACTTGGGCACATTTCTGAATTTTAGTATTTTGATCGTCATTTGTAAATACAAACTTAGATTGAGGTGTTTTTGGTCTCGTTGGATTCGTGTGGACACAAGCTACAAAACAATAGTATTGGATCTTTACTTTATGTTGGTGGAAACATATCACTTTTTCCACTTCATATGGCTAAGTCTTGGTTTCTGTGTTGATGTTGTGAGTGATTGATCGCCGTGGCTAAGCATTTTATTTTTTATTTTTTTGTTGTGTGCATATTTTAATATCTTTCGAACATTTTTTTGTGGTACAAAGGTTGTGTGTAATTGCTAGCTTCGCGATACTAATATATTCACTTTGTCGAACAAAAAGTTAAAACATGAATTCTTGAATACCAACCACAAATTCTTGGACGAATTCTACATAGTTTTGCAGTAGCTATATTAACGGTTGTCTTTGCATACCAACTACGAATTATTGAACAAACATGCATATATCTTACGAACTAATCCCTCCGTCTCAAAATATAAGATGTTTTAACTTTTGCGAAACAAATGCATCTGAATGCATTTTAGTGTGTAAGTTTTGAGTGAACCTACAAATTAAAATGCGTTAGATACACTTCACAAAAGATAAAACATCTTTGAAAATGGGGAGTATATAAAGAAGTTTCACACAACAGTATCAGTTGTACGAGCTATGGATGGAAAACTGGGAACGCACACTAGTAGAAAACGGACCTTTGGTCCAGGGGTATTAGCCCCGGTTTTGCTACAAACCGGGACTAATACCCCGGTCCAACGGCTAGAACTGGCCGCAGGGGGGTGGCAGACACTAGCCCCGGTTCGAACGGGACCTTTAGCCCCGGGTCGTGTAACAAACCGGGGCTAAAGGGTTTCAGGCAGGCCAGGTCGGGCGCCAGACCCTTTAGTCCCGGTTGTTACATGACCCGGGGCTAAAGGTGGACCTTTAGCCCCGGTTCTAGACACGAACCGGGGCTAAAGGTCTGGCTATATCTTCTTCCCCTGCCCGAGCCACCATTCAAGCTGGTGGCTCTCCTCTCTATCTCTCTTTCTTGCTTCAAGCTCGAGTTCATGCCCTTTTTTTCCTCAAGATTTGTCTATATTTTGTGGTGCCCCATCTATCCAAAGGTTCTAAAAGGTGAGCAACTTCATCCTTTGAACTCTCATTGCTATATTAGCTCATTTCATGCTCTATCTTATAGATGGATTTGTGGATTTAGTTTGGTAGTAATTTTTGCAGTTCGATGTTTAGAGTCTATCTATCTTGTATTAATGTAAGGAACTCTAAGGTAAATATCACAATATGTGGATTCTATCAATATATCTTGTTTTGGCACATAGAGTCTCGAAAATTGATTTTAGAAGCACACACATGCGTGAGTTCATTATTCTAACTAGCTACCTGGGCAAAATATCCTTCTTCGTCTACCTGCGTTCAACAAACTGAAAAATTTGTAACAAAGATAGGGTTAATTCATAAAAGCTTGATAAGAAGACATCACAATTCACATATTAGGGAGTACCTCTATGGCGAGCTCCTCGAAGATGTCTGAGGACGGGATCCTAAGACATCTTCGAGAAGCTCTGCCGTAGTGGTGTCCCTGCTCTCCCACACCATCTTTCGGTTTATATCTTCTCTAGCTAAATCGGTATGCTGGTGGAGCTAACTAATTTCACATATTAGAGAGTGCCTCTACGGCGAGCTCCTCGGAGATGTCCGAGGACGAGGTCCTAAGACATCTTCGAGAAGCTCTGCCGTAGTGGTGTCCCTGGTCTCGCACACCATCTTGCAGTTCTTCACAAGAATGCATACCTATTTATAGATTAAGCAGCACAACATAGTGTCGGGCACTGATGACATAATGTCGACACACTCACGCTGGCATAGTGCTGCCACCCACCCAAAATAGTGTCGGCATTTAATTTACTGGCTTAGTGCTGCCCACTGAGGACATAGTGTCGACATGTTGTCTCCACATCCACATTTAGTCCCGGTTGGTGCCTCCAACCGGGACTAAAGGTTCATCATATCTTTAGTCCCGGTTGCTAGTTTTAGATTAGTACTAATTAATTATGATTATGTTTGATGTACTTAATTAATTATATATTGCAGATGAGACGGCAATGGATATACGCTGACCGACTCTCTAACGAGTTCATTAAAGGCGTGCATTCTTTTCTTCTTGTGGCCGAGGCAAACAAGCGGAGTGGTTTTATGTCTTGTCCATGTGGTGTCTGTCGGAATCATAAAGAATACTCTTCCTCAAGAGTCCTTCACAACCACCTGTTTCGGTTCGGTTTCATGACCGGCTATAATTGTTGGACCAAGCACGGAGAAAGAGGGGTTATGATGGAAGACAACGATGAACAAAAGAATGACAACGACTACCCTGAATACGATGGTACTAAAATGGAAGACATTGATGAAGAAAAAGATGAAGAACGGAGATCAGATCTGCCCGATGATGATCTTAGTCGGGCCATTGCTGATGCCCAGGAAGAATGCGTAACTAAAAGGGAGAGGTTGAAGTTCAAGAAGATGTTAGAGGATCACAAAAAATTGTTGTACCCAAATTGTGAAGATGGACACAAAAAATTGGGTAGCACACTGGAATTGCTGCAATGGAAGGCAGAGAACGGTGTGACTGACAAAGGATTTGAGAAGTTGCTGAGAATAATGAAGAAGTTGCTTCCAAAGGATAACGAACTGCCCGCCAGTACCTACGAAGCAAAGAAGGTTGTCTACCCTCTAGGATTAGAGGTGCAGAAGATACATGCATGCATTAATGACTGTATCCTCTACCGCGGCGAGTACGAGAATTTGGATGCATGCCCAGTATGCACTGCATTGCGGTATAAGATAAGACGAGATGACCCTAGTGATGTTGAGGGCGAGCGCCCCATGAAGAGGGTTCCTGCCAAGGTGATGTGGTATGCTCCTATAATACCACGGTTGAAACGTTTATTCAGGAACAAAGAGCATGCCAAGTTGTTGCGATGGTACATGGAAGACCGTAAGAAAGACGAGATGTTGAGACACCCCGCTGATGGATCGCAGTGGAGAAAAATCAAGAGAGAGTTTCCAGACTTTGCAGGTGATGCGAGGAACTTATGGTTTGGTCTAAGTACAGATGGCATGAATCCTTTTGGGGAGCAGAGCTGCAGTCATAGCACCTGGCCTGTGACTCTGTGTATTTATAACCTTCCTCCTTGGTTGTGCATGAAGCGGAAGTTTATTATGATGCCAGTGCTCATCCAAGGCCCGAAGCAACCCGGCAACGATATTGATGTGTACCTAAGGCCATTAGTGGGATGAGAACAAGTAGGAGGAATTGGACCTACGAGTGTTGTTGTTCATAACAATCAATGATTGGCCTGCTCTTAGTAACATTTCAGGACAGATAAACAAGGGATACAATGCATGCACACACTGTTTAAACGATACTGAAAGTATATATTTGGATAAATGTAAGAAGAATGTGTACCCAGGGAATCGTCATTTTCTTCCGCCCTCGCACATCCTAAGAAAGAAAGGTAAGCATTTCAATGGTGAGGCACACAGCCGGTGTAAGCCTATCCGCCGTACTGGTGATGATGTATTTTACATGGTGAAGGATTTAAAAGTAATCTTTGGAAAGGGTCCTGGTAGACAATCTGTTCCGAAGGACGATGTCGGACCTTTTTTTAAGGTTCCTTTATTTCGGTGCAAATGGGTCAAGCTGACAGGAGGCGGGGTTGAGGTAGACAAGAAATACGGAATGACAACAGTGGATCTCAACAACCTTGCGTATAGAGATGAACCATTTGTCCTAGCCAATGATGTGGCTCAGGTTTTTTATGTGAAGGACATGTCTACCAAACCGAGAAAAAGGAAAGATAAGCAAAAAAATACAGCATCCGATGAGCCAAAGCGCCACATAGTTCTTTCAGGAAAAAGAAACATCATGGGGGTGGAGGATAAGACAGACATGTCAGACGATTATAATAAGTTTCATGATATTTCACCCTTCGCTGTGAAGGATGACCCAAGCATCCCATTAAATAAGGAAGATGCTCCATGGTTACGGATTAGAAGAAAACCCTAACATGTGTGGATATTGGTGATGTACAATATTATTAAACCTTTATTTTTAATGATCTTCTTATATGTATATGGATATGAACTATCTCGATCTCAATAGGTAGTATTGCAACTTGTTGTGGCCAGACATTTATTAATATTAAAACATAAAAATTAGTCATAATCATATCTAGCCCTGTAGTACACAGCTTCTGGGTCGTCTTCGGAATCGTCATCGTCATCGTCGTCGCTCGTAGCATGCGGATGGATCCTCAGCCCTTCCTCGTAGCACGTGGATGGATCCTCCGGCCTCGGATTCACGACGCACGAGGGAGGGGGCTCCCGGATGACGACCCTAGTATGCCCTAGGCCTTCACCACCACCACCATTCTTGTGGCTATGCTGCTGGTGAAAGTGCGGGTACCTCAGGCGAGGATGGTCTCCCATGGCGATATAGCGCATCACACCGGCGATAGTCCGGTTCTCCCACCACAAGCGGCGACCAGCCTCGTTGTGGTTCACTGAGGGCGGGCCATCACCCTCGTACCTGGCGAGCTCCCTTTCCCGCCGGTTTGCGAAGAAGGCATTCCAGGTGTCAAGGTTGTCGGGATCCCAATGGGGATCCACCCGCTGCTCCGGCGTGAGCTCGAGGTAGAAGTGGTTCGTGATGGCCGCCTGGCGGGCCAAACCTTGAGACATAGGAGGAACAGGAACCCCTCCAGCGCTCAGCATCCAGCCAGCGGGCAGCCGGTACCCCGGTGGGCATGGGTAGCTGGAGGCGCATAGCGCCTCGGTCTCCTCGAGCGTCAGAAAAGCTCAGTAAGCGGTGTCCATTGTTGTGAGAGAGAAGGTGTGGATGTGTCGATAGAAATGGCGGTCGGCCTAGATATAGAGGGACATGGCGGGAAGCGGGGGAAATGGCGGGAGAAACATGGCGAGAAGCGGGGGAAATGGCGGGAGAACATGGCGGGAAGCGGGGGAAATGGCGGGAGAACATGGCGGGAAGCGGGGGAAATGGCGGGAGAACATTTCTACTATATTTTTGTGAATATTTTGCTATATTATATGTATTTTCCATTTTTAAATAATAAACTATATTTTTATTATTTTTTATGAACATTTCTACTAAATATAATACTTGTTAAATAATAGATAATTTCATTTAAGTTGTATAATAAAGTATGATAATAGATTTAAATTATAGATCTTCTTTTTCAAAAAAATTTGATATATAATACATAATTTTCTGAAAACTATAAACCATTTTGGTTTTTACGCCAAAAATAACCTTTAGCCCCGGTTTGTAATACAAACCGGGGCTAAAGGTCGGTGCGCGGGAAGTGCGGCGGGCCGAAAACACCTTTAGCCCTGGGTTGTAATACGAACCGGGGCTAAAGGGGGACTAAAGGGGGGGCTAAAGGGGGATCTCACCCGAGCTATTCTCCGGTGATGGTTCCTCTTCTGTGGCTGCAGAGCTCCCGTAGCACAGAACGCAGCAGCCGCGTTCGCTAGTTTATCTTAATAATGTACTTTATCTTATACTTTATCCTATAGTGCACCCGAGCTATTCTCCGGTGATGTATTAATAATGTACTTTATCTTATACTTTATCTTATAATGCACCCGAGCTATTCTCCGGTGATGTATTAATAATATACTTTATCTTATATTATTGTACTTTATCTTAATCACTAAGTATTGTATCCGAGTTGTCGCAGTTGTAATATTCTTTTACTTAATGCAATATTCTTTTTCTGTATTAGTTAAGCTATGGACGGTAGACAGAATGAAGAGGAGCTCCTCGACATTATAGATGAGGGTACTAGGGGGTCTTATTATGATGACTCCGAATATCTTAATTTGTCTGGAGGAGACGATGGTAGACCAAATAGTGGAGACGATGGTGCTAACCATCGTGGAGACCATGGTGAAGACACCATAATAATGACAAACTCCGTCAAGGTATATAAAGCATCTATCGATTGTTCACTAGTATAGATGCACTAATTGATTCGTATATATGTACTGACGATTGTTTTTTCTCTTAGACCTCCGCTTCCGGCCAATCTTCTACAAATACAAGAGGCCCGACACACAAGTTGCCCGCTGATGTCCGTTTCAGCATTGATTTAGTCTCTCCGCAGGGTCAACCGCTGGAGCCCAAAGAAGCTGTGAATGTATTTACAAGTCAATGCGGAGTGATTGTTAGAGATAAAGTCCCGATCACCATGCGAAACTGGAACAAGCCAGGAAAGAAAAAGGATCCAGCTGGGGCTAGTTTTGTAGATGACAGAGCGAAAGATACAATGTGGAATTCTCTCATGACACATTTCACCCTACTAGTCTTGGAGACTGATGAGCTCACACAGCAAATGACGAGGAAAGTCAAGCACTTTTCTCTTAAGAAGATGGCCGAACTATTCAAGGAATGGAAAAAAAGATTGTACCACAAGTATGTCTTGAAGGAAACAACTCCTCCATTCGTTGGCCCACTAGAGTTGCAGCAGGATAACTGGGCCGCATTTGTGGAATACAAGACCTCGACACCAGCTAAGGCAATATCAGCAAAAAATAAGAAAAATGCAGCCAAAAAGAAATATCACCATCATATGGGCACAGATGGCTACAGGAGTGCCATGCCTAAGTGGGATAAAGCTGAGGCTGACCTAGAGGCTAAAGGGGTCACTCCAGCTACGTCTAGTTGGCCCTTGAGGTCAAGAAATTGGGTATTCGGGCATGGGGCATCATTAGACCCAGAAACAGGCGAGATTGTTGCAGCCGAAGAAATTTCTTTACCCAAGAAAGAACTTGTTAAAGTGATGAAAGAGGTTGAAGAGGGAACATTTGTTCCCGACAGAGAGAACGATGAGCTGACAAAGCCTCTCGGGAATCCTAAAAAGGCTGGACGAACAAGAGGGTTCGAACCTTCTTATCCATGGGTTATCGGGTTTCCCGAGCACCGTGACATGTACAGAAGCCGATCGAGAAGAACAAACCGGCAAAAAGAGGAGGATATGGAGCGGTTCGCGAGGTTTGAAGCCACGCTGCAGGAGTATCGCCAAGAGCTTAATGAACTTAAAGGACTCCGACAGCAAGATCCTACACCAGACAGTACGGTCGGCCCATCGCAACAGAAAAGCAGCGTGGCTTCCACGAAGGGCCATGGTAATGATGCCACGATGGATGTGTACCCCGTGGATGTAATTAAGGAGAAGACTAGTTGTGAGCTGCATGTTGAACTGAAGAATATTTCCATGAAGGTGGCAGTCGGCTTTGCTTTACCTTCTGCACCGGGAGCGACCTACCATTGCAATCCGATTCCAGCTGGCTATGCTCGTGTCGGTGTGGATGAAATTCTACCTATGTGTCAGTCACTACAACTTGACATCCCTGGAGGTGAAGGGGAGACGACACTGGGAGAAGTCACGAGTGGCTTCATTCTTTGGAAAAAAGAATACATCAAGTTTCCAGGCTCGACACCAAGGCCACCTTCTCCACCAAGGCAACCGTCTCCTCCCAGTGCACCGTCTCCTCCAAGTCCACCTCCAAGTGCACCGTCTCGTCCCAGTAATAGTCCAATCCATGACCCCAACACGAGTCCATTTCAATCTACACAGCCGCCTCCACCCACTAAGGGCCAAAAGCGGTAGAATACCACCGCTCCGTCTAGCGATAACCAACGCCCGAAGCGACAGTTGTCGCCCCTCCCAAGAGTACCGTCGGTTCCTCCCAAGAGGGCTTACGACCTGACCGATGAGGAGACCGATGCGGTCGTACGGGCCGAAGTGGATGCTCATTTTAAAAAGAAACAACCTGAGCCAGAGGTCCAAATAAAACCGGAAACCAAGGAGCACTTTAGGAAATTACTGACGCAACCATCCCAAGCTTAGTTAAATGAGCCAGATGACTATACACGATGTCTTCAGAAGACATTGAAACAGAAGAGATCAAGCGGTACAGGAAGCATCAAAAAAGAGGTTCCCCAGCAGGGGGAACAAGCAAAACAATTGAGTGGTAGCGGAAGCATCAGAACAGACGTCCCCCAGCTGGGGAAACAAGCAAAACAATCGAGTGGTAGCCGAAGAACCAAAAGAGATGTTCCCCAGCTGGGGAAACAAGCAAACCAATCGCTCCCCCCACTCCAGGTGAACATACCCAAACCTCAACTATATGAGGAAGAACCTATGGATCCGGAAACGGCTAGGATATTGGCCGAGCAATGTGGTATGCCTATTCATGAAATTATTCACGGCGATATGCCCAAGGCTGAGGTAGCACCCAAATTTGTTAACAGGGAGCCTCTGGTCAGTTCTGAGAGGCTTCGGGATATGCCAACACAAATGCGACGATTCCATGAATGGTACATAAAAGCATCAAAATAACAACAAAATTGGCTCATACTAAAAGTTCGAAAATCGCATTACTTTATTGAAGACGAGGTCCCTATTGAATTTACAGAATTATTTCAGTTATTCAATCTAAAGGAACTCGACAAAACTATCCTCAGTTCGTATTGTCTGTAAGTGATTACTTTATTTATGTAATTAGGTCTCTATCTCAGCTTGTTCAATTTATTGCCGGTAAGTATACTCACTATATTCTTTTGTACGCTATATATAATGATGCAGAATGAAGATGCTCAATTGTAAAAGAAAGGCTATCAACGGATTTGGGTACATTGACCCACATCGAGTTCATGGAGCTATACTAAAGAATAAACCACTGGAGACCGAGCACAACTTGTTGCGGTTTCTCACGAAACAGCATTTCTGTAACGAAATATTATTTCCTTACCACGACGGCAAGTGAGTTTTTGTACACATTAACTTTTGCTTACTCGATGTTCAGTGTAAATGATGAGTTACTGGCGTATGTAAACCTTGCGTAGGTACCACTGGATTCTTCTAAGCATTTCACTTGACATGGAAAGAGTTCACATCATGGACTCACTAAACAAAGACATTGAAAACTACCGCATCATTATCGATGCGCTCTAGAGGTAATTTCAACCATTATCGCACTATATCGGTTTCTTTCGTTCATTTTCTGGGATATCAAGTAGTTATTAACTCATACATTAATTTTCTTTGTCGGGTAGGGTTTGGACACAGTTCAAGAAACATGTCCGCGGTCAATGGCGTGAGGAGCTATTTTTTAAATCACTCTCGGTAAGTAGTACGAGCTAAGTCCGCGCATCTATTTAATTCTAGTTTATGTGCATTTATCATGCTAGCGTTATTATTTGATTGAATTCTATTCTTGTAAAGTGCGCGTGGCAGCCACGGGGAACTAATCTATGTGGATTCTACGTGTGCGAGTTCATTCGCATCAGTATTGAGAAGCCCTCGGAAAATATTCGAGTAAGTAAACAATATATTCACCCTTTATTTTTATTACAAAAAGTCGTGTTGAGTCTAATTCATACGATCTCCTTTTTACATAGTTGGACACGATGCGGGACAAGCTCCTACCAGTGGACCGCCTTATAGCAATCCAAGAGGAATTTGCTGCATTTTTTCTCGACGAGGTCATAGACTCACGCGGAGAATAGTGTATAAGTAGACCCTAAAGCATCCATATAATGATCTTCATGTAATCAAATAGACATGCTCTGGACTGCATATATGCTTGTAAGAGTAATTATATTATATATTGCGTCAATGTGTACAAGTACTGTGTAGTAGCGTTCTGTATGTATACGAAAACTTGTTTCTAATGAAAACACAGAATGAAAAATAATTGGACACAAAACACAAAATGAAAAGAAAAACACAAAACCATAAAACCCCATCCCCTGCCGCGGCAGCCAAATGGCACAAAATGCTGCCGCGGCAGGGAACCTTTAGTCCCGGTTCGTAACACGACCCGGGGTTAAATGTCCTGCCGCCCAGCGCGCCTAGCAGGCCACGTGGTTGGACCTCTAGCCCTGGTTCGTAACTGAACCGGGGCTAAAGCTTGGACCTTTAGTCCCGCTTTCGCAGCCCTGGTTCGAAATCCGGGGCTAAAGGCCCTTACGAACCGGGGCAAATTGCCCGGTTTCTACTAGTGTATGCGAGACATGAACTACTCTCTCCATTCATAATTACCTCGCATTCTAGGTTTAGTCAAAGGCAAACTTTATAAACTTTGATCATATATTTAAGAAAAAATATTAGTATCAACAACATAAAAACTATTATATTAGAATTGTTATAAACTATATTTTTATATTATATGCATTGGAAATCATGTATGTTGATATTTTCTTATATTGTTGGTTAAATTTTGTAAAATTTAACTTTGCCTAAACCCAGAAACGCGAGGTAACTGTGAACCCAGTAGCTAGCTACCCATCCTTTTCAACCAAAAGCAGAGGCTGCAGCGATACGACGAAGCGATTGGCTGAGGCATAACGTGCACAAGTTTGCATCTCTCCTTCGGGATCCCTCCAATACTCCAACGAATCATAAATGCCCGGTCACTTGAATTTGCTCGGTTGGTAGCGATGATAATGTAGGGTGGATCATGCCTGATGCCCACTGTTGTTGCCCGGTGTATGTTTTTTCGGCAGCGATCGTTTGCATCATTGCATGCACGTATACATCTTTGATTCTAATATAATGGCTGCACCTTTGTAATTGAACAGGACGTAAAGTACGAGAGTATCACATATATGGATGATTTTCGTAATTATGTGCAACTATGCTCACTGAAATTTTAGTCTTCAAAACATAACAATTATGATTTCCACCCGCTCAGTTGTTGTTGCCCCGTGTCACCCTCCTCTGGCGACACGGGGAAACCCTAGCTGCCGCTGGCTCTTGAGGCCTCCCCCCACCCACCCCCGCATCGCCGTCGTCATCGGAGGGGCCGGCGAAGCCGCGCAAGCCCAGAGAAGGTGGCGGTGGGGCGATCTTCTTTCGTGGTCCTCCCTCTCGGAGGCCATGGCGTGCAGCGGGCAGCGCGAGGTGGCGGCGTGGTTGCGGTTGTGCGTGGTGATGGCCGCCGGCGTGCGGAGGCTGTGGCGGCGCTATAAGCATAGAGGCGGGGGCGCGGTGCGTGCCGACTTCGCCATGGCGTGAGGTTGTGCTCCTATAGGAGAACGAGGAGGGTATTGTGTCGGCGCATGGAGGCCGACTGCAGGAGGCCGGATGGACGCCGAGGTGCTAGCCTCGGGAGGCGATGCGGTCATGGCCCAGTGGGGATAGGTCGTGGCTTGTATCGCAAGGTGGCGACTCGGTGCTTCAAGGGTTGCGAGGTCGTCAACCCAGCCGATGTGACTTGAGGAGTCGGTCTGGCAGGTAAGCTGGGGTGGCGGCCTCAGATGTCGGCACAACTGTTGAGGTCTGCGAGCGGCTGCTTTGGTTAGCTAGGGCTATGACTAGTCGAGTCATGCGGCGTTGTGGCTCGCGTGCGAGTAGGCGATGCTGAAGCGGAAGCCTTGAAGTTGGGGTGTGTTCTTGTTGCGAGAGTGTCCTAGCGTCGCGTGGGCGGCAGGGCTCTCTTGCTTGTGCGGGTTATGTTCAGGTTTTCGATCCGGTTTTCCTTATAAATGGGATCACCCTCTTTCTTCTATCAATGCAATGCCAGAGCTCCTGGCCCTTTGACGAGGTTTTGTAAAATAAACTTAATAATTATATGAGAGGGTGCAACTAGCGACCGGAAGTAAGCAGCGAGGTCATCCACATCCTTTTAACCTGTTCTGTGTCGGTTTGGGTGGGCTTCTGTCCTAGATCCAATTAGCGGGGTTAGCTTGATAGGTTGCCTATAGATAGTGACGAATTCGACGTTCAAGTGAATACATACGATCTTCCCTCCCAGATAGATCATACAATGTTGGCGTGCATGTGTCGTGTCCTTGTTGAATGTGTCGACTCGAAAATCCGTTCTAGGGATGAAAATCGCAAGTTAGATCGTGTTGGACTTGTCAAAATTGGTGCACGCTGCACGATCTCTTGTTAAAGGGCTTTGTCCCTTTTTTTCAAGGATACGTCCTGGGAGACGTATCTTTTTCATAGAAGGAGGGCCAAGAGGCCAAAATTTACACCACACCGCATCACAGACGTCCCGAGCGCGAGTCCACGCTGCCTTGGGGGCAGCACTCACCCTCTATCCAACTACTCGCGACATCTCCACCTATCTACCTAGCTCAAGCAGTCTCGGAAGAGCCGCGCATCTATCCACAAGCCTGCTTCATCGGAGATCTTCTAGACAACTGCTTCGGCTGAAGGGGAGGCTCCTTCGAAGACCACATCGTTTCGATGACGCCTGAGCGACCAACAGACCAAGGAAATTCCTGTCCAAAGATCACGCTCGCGGCCCTTACCACCACGCCTTCCCTGAAGCCAAGCGACTATCTTAGTATCCTGCTCAGGAAACCACTGGCTCTTTCCCCACCACCCAAGGCAGATGCTCCACACTTCTCAATCAAGGACACACCCCATGAGGAGGTGGTCGATGGATTCTCCACACTGATCGCAGAAGGGACATGCCACGGGGTGCTGCAACCCACGCCGGCTCAACCTATCAGCGGTGCAACATCTGTTCCTCAAAGCTAGCCAAAGACCAACCTTGCAGCTGGCGGGGGCTCGCGAGCGCCAGATCTGCAGCGCTCCTGCCATCGAGGTCTGTCCAGCGAACAAAGCCTGGTAGCAAGACTTCGCGGTGTAGCAGCTAGTCGGATCCTAGTTCTACTTGAAAATATCCTGCGTCCCCTCTGTCAAGGTGACGCCCATCAGGCGGTCTGTGACTTCAAGCAGTTCTCGGATGGCTGCCGCGTCAAGGTCGGGGGACATCATGGAGCCAGGCCCCCGGAAGACCATCGCGCACCCTACGAGTCGCGATCGCGTTCGCCGGCACTGCCGCAAATAGGTGTGGTGCGACATCTCTGAGCCTTACACACGGTAGCCATTTGTCTGTCTAGAAGAAAGTGTTGCCTCCATCCCCTAGCACCGAGGATGTAGCCGCGTCAAAAAGCTACTCAGCAAGTACTGGAACTCGGATGCTAAGATTTTTCCATGGTCTATCCAACTCCACCCGCTTCAACCACAACCATCTAGCCCTTAGCGCGATGTTCCAGAGGCGCAGGTTGGGGATGCCAAGACCCCCTAACTCCTTGGGCATGCACACCCTATCCCATGCCACCGGACAATGACCACCGTGGACGTCCTTTCTCCCCTTCCAAAGGAAGGCACGAATTATCTTCTCGATGGCAATGATGATCTCAATCGGGATGTCCAAGGACATCATTGCGAATAGAAGGATGGCCGAAAGCGTGGTCTTTACTAGCTCGAGCCGCCCTCCTCTATTGAGCATTGAGGCTTTCCACGATGGCAACTTGGCGGCCACCTGATCCACGATCGAATGGAGCTGCGTTGCAGATGGTTTCCGCAAGGAGAGCGGCAACCCCAGGTAGCGGAGTGGGAACTGCGTGATGGGGCATTGCAGTTCCCGAGAAACCAGGTCCCTGTCCTCGGTCGAACATCTGATCAAGCTAGCCGAGCACTTGTCGAAGTTGGTCCATAGGCCTGACGCCACCCCAAAGTCCTCGATGATCCCAGAGATCACCTAGAAATCCACTGCCAACGGTCTTAGGAAGGTGACAACATCATCCGCATAGATGGAGGTGTGATGTTGGAGGCTCGTTGCCACGAGCCTAGTGAGGAGACCCAGACTCTCTGCCTTGACGACCATCAGATGAAACACCTCCATGATAAGGATGAACAACTGTGGGGAGAGGGGATCCCCTTGCTGAAGTCCTCGCCTGTTTGCCACTTTAGAACATGGGCAACCGTTCATTAGGATGCGTGTGGTGGCCATAGACAGAAGAGCACATATGCATGAGAGCAACCGCTCCCCAAAGCCTAGTTTTTTAGGACTTCCAAAAGGAAGGCCCAATCCACCGTGTCGAAAGCCTTGGTGATGTCTAGCTTTAGGAGTACTATTGGGGTCTTGTTTGTGTGGAGTTTGCGAGCTGTCCCTTGCACCATCATGAAATTATCATGCAGGCACCTTCCATGCATGAATGCACTCTGGTGTACCCCCACCATCTGAGGGAGGATGGGCGCCACCCTGTTCGCAATCACCTTGGCAACCCACTTGGCAATCCCATGGATAAGGATGATCGGTCGGTAGTCCCGTACCTCCTCTGCACCCGGCTTCTTGGGCAAGAGCATGATCAGGGCACTGTTCACCGCACCAAACCCTCGACAATCCCTCCTAGAGAGTGAGTTAAAAGCCTCCATGACATCATCCTTAATAATGCTCCAAATAGGTCACGAAAAAACGGGCGGAGAAACCATCCGGTCCTGGGCACTTATCCAACGGTATGCCTCTGATGGCTGCCAACACCTCCTCATCTGTGAACCCACCGTCAATGTGCTGGAGGTCTGATGACCCACAAGTATAGGGGGTGTATCGCAGTATTTTCGAGGGAAGTGAAACCCAATTTATTGATTCGACACAAGGGGAGCCAAAGAATATTTATAAGCCTTAACAACTGAGTTGTCAATTCAGCTGCACCTGGAAACAATCTTGCTCACAACAGTTTATCAATAGCAACAGTTTTGTAGTAGGAATAGCAAAGTAGCAGCGGTAGTAAAGTAAAGACAGCAGTAACAATAGCAGTAAACAGTAGGATTCGAGTGCGGTAGGCATAGAGATGGATGCACGGGCGTTGCATGGACAAGACAATTCACATAGCAATCAGAACATATGGCAATTGTAGATAAATAAGATAAAGCATCCAAGTACTAGATAATCCTAGGCATGTGTTCCATATATAGTCATACGTGCTCGCAATGAGAACTTGCACAACATCTTTTGTCCTGCCAGCCCCGTTTGCAGCGGGGCCTCAAGGGAACTTCTGGCAATTAAGGTGCTCCTTTTAATAGAGCACTGGAGCAAAGCATTAACACTCCGTGAACACATGTGATCCTCACATCAAAGCCATTCCCTCCGGTTATCCCGATTTCTGTCACTTCGGGGCCATTGGTTCCGGACAACAACGTGTGTATACAACTTGCAGATAAGACCAAAAACAATACTATCATAATGAAACAATAACATGTTCAGATCTGAAATCATGGCACTCGGGCCCTAGTGACAAGCATTAAGCACAACAAGTCGCAACAAAGTCATAAAGCACCAATAGAAGATACTAGGCACCATGCCCTAACAATCCCAAACAATCTGATGCCATTACATGAATGATCTCATCCAATCCCTACCATCCCCATAGCCTACAGCTGGGGATTACTCACTCATAGATGCGGGAAACATGGATGGTCGATGGAGAAGCGATGGTGATGATGATGGCGATGATCTCCTCCAATTCCCCATCCCGGCAGGGTGCCAGAACAGAGTTTCTGATGCTGTTTCGTGGAATCTGGTGGTGGCAGCGGAGCAGAACTCCTTCTGGAAAAACGTCGAACCCCCCTGAGTTTTTAGGTCAGAAGGCAACTTATAGACGAAGAGGGAGGCCGAGGGGGTGCCTGGGCTGTCCACACCACCCCCTGGCGCGGCCAGGCCTGGCCCGCGTGGCCAGGTGGTGTGGTGGCCCCTGGCTCCTCTCCGTCTCGTATTCTGGCTCCAGATGACTTCCGGTAAAATAGGCACTTTGGCTTTTGTCCCGTCCAATTCCGAGAATATTCATTTTCTGACTTTCCTGGAACCAAAAATAGCAGAAAACAGGCAGTTGGCACTGTGGCTCTTGTTAATAGGTTAGTCTAAGAAATCATATGAAAAGTACTCCAAAGTGTGGATAAAACACAAGAAAGTGGATAAAACCAAGCATGGAACATCAAAAATTATAGATACATTTGCAATGTATCAACATCCCCAAGCTTAACTCCTACTCGTCCTCGAGTAGGTAAGTCATAAAAAGAAAGAATAATTTTTGAGGTGACATGCACCATCAAAGACTTGATCAAAGTATTTGTAAAACATTGAAAGCTGGGATCATAGTACTTCAATCATAACATGAAAGACAAAGTTCTAGCAATAAGACAAAGAAACTATGATGCAACATGAAAAGGCACAAACAAAAGATTCATGAATAACAATGCTTTGCAAGACGTTTGTTTGTTTCACATAAAGAAAACATAGCATGGTGGTATTCAGCGTGTCCCTCATAGAGTAGCAAATATAAATGCATAGGACACCTTCAAATTTCATAAGAGTGACTAGATACAAATAGTTTAAAACAAGCAATATCAAAGTTATGCATCAATCAACAAGTCTTGGGACAATGCACATAGAACTAAGAATGGCCACTATGCTCTCAAAGTAGGTGCATAAAGATAGAAGGTGGAGACTCACTATAATGGTGGAAGAAAGGCCTTCATAGAAGGAAGCAGGGATTCAAGTTTCATAAAGAGCTTCCAAAAATTATGGTACTTATAGCTTTCAGCTCTCATTGCCCCTATCATAAGCATCTTGAAGTGATTAAGGTTAAGTGAACAAACTATGGTGTACATGCTTGACGAAGTATAAGTATGCTTTTTTACCATGGGAATATGGTGCTTTTTTCTCTCTTTCCTCTTTTCATAATCTCATTTTTTCTCTTTTTTCTCAATATAGGACTCTTTTTTTATAAGAAGAATGCTTCATAGACAGCTCATTATGGTTACGCTGCAGGTTTCCACCATGTCAGCATGGATTAGACCAGCAGCCCAGGCGTTTCTCTAACACCTATACATAACTCCATGGACTTATAAGCTCCCTTTTCATTTCACACCGACGACATCCATATACAAAAGAGCATGATATCAACTAGGTACAAGTACCAAGTGCAATGTTGAAAGCGTTCCCCATGACAGCATGGTTCTGCTAATTCCCAACAAATAAGTGCAAGCATATACAACATAGAAGACACAATGGATCAAGTTTATTAAGGGCAAGAAAAGTAAAGTGTGCCATCAAGTTCGTGAGAGCTTTAATCACTAGTTTTCTCATAACAAGTTTAATTCGGAAGGTAAACAAAAGCATGAATATACTTGGAATAGCATAAGCTAGTAGGTAGGTATTGTGGACTCTTTGGAATAACTTGGTTTAAGGAGTTGGATGCATGAGTGGAACTCATACTTGGTTGTGGAGGCTAGCAAAAGACTAGGAGCGACAAACTAAGAGAGCAATAATGGCCATAATCATGCAGAGCGACAAAACATCATTGATCAAAGCATAAAGTGATACTACAAGTTGAAAACCAAAGGATCATAAAGGCTTATGGCGACTTGAGATAGTCATAACATGGTGTGAGCATGCGCCAAGTCAACCCAAATAAAACATCAATGGAGAATACCACTATACTATGCTTTAATATGCTAAAACAACGCATGATTCATCCAAGGCACATTAAGCAATCTCAATTGTTTATAACAAGTAATGCTATAGCAAAGAATACTAAGCATAAAGCCAAAACAATATCAAGCATGGCATGACAAAGCATAGGCCGCAGTCAAAAACAAGCTCTTTTTACCATATAAGTATGAACTTTCCTACTCTTTTCCAATCCAAACCAAACTATTTGAAAACCAATGTATGAAAGAGGAGGTCAAACCAATTTATTCAGGAAACTAAGCAAACCACGCAAACTAAAAACCAAAACAAAAACAAAAAGAAGATGCTCCAAGAACAACACAACTGTGCATGAAACAATATAAATAAAGCGTTTAGAAGAAACCTGGGATTTTTATTGATAAAGAAGGGGATGCCTTGAGCATCCCCAACCTTTGACGCTTGTACTTCTTGGATATTTCTTGGGGTGACACGCGTGGCATCCCCAAGCTTGAGCTTTAGTCCATCCTTCATCTCATTACTCATTCCTTCCATACACCTGAAATTTTTCCTTCATACAAAACTTCACATAATCTTTATTAGCAACATTAGTGCACTCAAGCAAATGCAGAAAATGATAGAAATCTGTCAAAACAGACTAGCAGGTAAAGACAATTTTTTTCGAAGACCTTCTGTTGCTAAAATAAAAAAGTGTTGAGCTAACGTAAGTTAGATAACAACCTGGGGCAGAAGCACAAAAATTCACGCCTCCAATAGACGTTTAGATATTTTACACGAATTTTTACGGTGAAGCACATAAATCTGTTTCGGGACAGCAACTTCCCAATCATTACTTCTCTCTCATTAGAGGTTACTCTTGGCACAAAAAGCAAATAAAAAGGATAAGTAGCGGTTATTACTACTAAAGTAATAACTTCCAAGACTCATCTAAAACTTTTGGGTTATTTCCCAATAAATACTTTTCTTTAACGCCTTTAAGTTAGGCATAAGCCAAAACTAAAATGGATAGAATAGAAGTAAGCGGAGATAATCATGGTGAAAACATTATTTTGTTCAATGAAATCCTTTTGTTAACAAGGTTGATCAGGTCTTGTTACCAAAGCAATTTCATATGAGACAAAACTTTGTATTCCACTAATGATTATGTTACCTCAACCTTGATAGCAATGGTCCCAATCATAATAGTTTTAAATTTTTCTCTTGGTATGGGACAATATATTTCTCCAACTTGAATGCCCTCAACATGTTCAATCTTCTTTGGGAAATAGACAATATGTTCCTTGTCATTAACATTGAAGGTCACCTTCCCTTGATTACAATTAATAACAGCTCCTGTAGTAGTTAAGAAAAGGTCTCCCAAGAATAATAGACATATTATAATCTTAAGGCATGATAGTTTGAGAGGATGCTCGCATAAGAAATATGAGTTGAAGTAAAAGAGAGCATCAAGAAGCAAATTCAAAACACATTTAAGTCTAACCCACTTCCTATACATAGGAATCTTGTACGCAAATAAATTCGCAAGGAACAAAGTGACAGGCATAGAAAGATACAACAAGAGTGACATCAAAACTTTCAGCACATAGAGAGGTGTTTCAATACCATCAAAACTTCTACAACCATATTTTCCTCTCTCATAATAATTTTCAGTAGCTTCATGAATAAACTCAACAATATAACCATCACATAAAGCATGCTTTTCATGATCTACAAGCACTAGAGCTTTATTATAAACATTTTCAAAAGAATCCTTAGGAACATAACATTCATCCTCCTTTAGTAAGCATGGGGGACAATCAAATAATGTAAGGGATAAAGAGTTACTCTCATTAGAATGTAGGCATGGGTAGCTAATCCATTCTTCCTCCTTTTGTTCATCACTCTCCTCCTCTTTTTCATCTAATGAGCTTTCAGGTTCATCAATTTCTTCTTCCATAGGATCCTGCAAGGCATTAGTCTCTTCCATTTGTGGAAAGCATCTATTAATATATTTAAGAATATAGCCATTTTCTTCCTTGTAGTTATCAAAGCAAAATTTAAGTATACCATAAACCTCATATTTATAAGGTGAATCATCAATATTTTCAAGCAAACTAGCAAGTTCAAATGCACCCTTCCAAGCAATAAATTCCTCAATTTGTTCCGCATCAAAAAACTCATAATTTCCTTTAACATAAGAGGATATGGTAACATTATCATTATACTCACATTGAAAAGGGAGGTGTTTATACCTCTTACAGCAACAAGATTTGTCCAAGCAATAAGTAACATTATAAGTAGAGCACACGTTTCTAGCAATGGTATTCAATTTGTCAATTTGTTTCCATAAGTGTTTCCCTTTTTGTGACAAGCGGTGTTCCTTATAATAATATTTTTCATCTTCCGTAAACCCACCTTGCCAATAAGATTCAGTTTCAAAGAAACTAACCATTGCCAACAAGCATGATAAAGCAAGACAATAACAAAACAACGAAAATACCAACTAGAGTAGGAACTATATTTTTTTTGTATTTTTGATAAAGAAACAAGCAAACAAGAGGGAAATAAACTAAGCTTGAATAATAGTGAATCCAAGCGAACTTGATAAAAAAGATATGCTCCCCGGCAACGGCGCCAGAAAATAGTCTTGATGACCCACAAGTATAGGGGGTGTATCGCAGTATTTTCGAGGGAAGTGAAACCCAATTTATTGATTCGACACAAGGGGAGCCAAAGAATATTTATAAGCCTTAACAACTGAGTTGTCAATTCAGCTGCACCTAGAAACAATCTTGCCCACAGTAGTTTATCAGTAGCAACAGTTTTGTAGTAGGAATAGCAAAGTAGCAGCAGTAGTAAAGTAAAGACAACAGTAACAATAGCAGTAAACAGTAGGATTCGAGTGCGGTAGGCATAGGGATGGATGGACGGACGTTGCATGGACAAGACAATTCACATAGCAATCAGAACATAGGGCAATTGCAGATAAATAAGATAAAGCATCCAAGTACTAGATAATCCTAGGCATGTGTTCCATATATAGTCATACGTGCTCGCAATGAGAACTTGCACAACATCTTTTGTCCTACCAACCCGTTTGCAGCGGGGCCTCAAGGGAACTACTGGCAATTATGGTGATCCTTTTAATAGAGCACCAGAGCAAAGCATTAACACTCCGTGAACACATGTGATCCTCACATGAAAGCCATTCCCTCCGGTTATCTCGATTTCTGTCACTTCGTGGCCATTGGTTCTGGACAACAACGTATGTATACAACTTGCAGATAAGACCAAAAACAATACTATTGATACATTGCAAATGTATCTATAATTTTTGATGTTCCATGCTTGGTTTTATCCACTTTCTTGTGTTTTGTTCCAACTTTGGAATACTTTTCATATGATTTCTTGGACTAACCTATTAACAAGAGCCACAGTGCCAGCTGCTGTTTTTTGCTGTTTTTGGTTCCAGGAAAGTCAGAAAATGAATATTCTCGGAATTGGACGAGACAAAAGCCAAAGTGCCTATTTTTCTGAAAGTGATCAAGTGCCAGAATATGAGACGGAGAAGGGCCAGGGAGCCACCAAACCACCTGGCCGCGCGGCCAGGCCTGGCCCGCGCCAGGGATGGTGTGGTCGCTCCCGCCACTCCCTCGGCCTCTCCTTCCGCCTATATATTGCCCTCGGGACGAAAACCCTAAGTACTCGATCAAAAATCCACGAAAGAGTCTGTAGCCGTCGTCATCTCCATCCCTAGATTGGGAGGGATCTGAAACTCTTCCCGGCACCCTGCCGGAGAGGGGAATTCACCCTGGAGGCCTTCTTCATCACCATGCAAGCCTCCGGTGTGATGCGTGAGTAGTTCATCCTTGGACTACGGATCCATGTAGTAGCTAGATGGCTGGTTCTCCTCCTTTGTGCTTTCATGTTTAGATCTTATGAACTCCGTTCATGATCAAGATCATCTATTTGTAATTCTACATGTTGTGTTTGCGGGGATCCGATGGATATTGAGATGCTATTTCAGATTGATTATTGATTCTATCATGTCTTTGTTATTTGAGATCTTGCATGCTTTCCATTGTTAGTAGCTATCTTGGCCAAGTAGATGCTAGCAACTCCAAGAGTTAGTATTTATGCTCGATAGTGGGTTCATGCCTCTGGTAATCTGGGGAAGTGACAGAAATCTCTAAGGTACTAGATGTGCTGTTGCTACTAGGGAGAAAACAATAATCCTTTGTTCATAAAACAATCGTATTGTTTACTTTACACGCAGTTCATAAAGCAATAATCTGTTGCTTGCAACTTAATACTGGAGGGGGTTCAGATGATAACCTGAAGGTGGATTATTAGTCATAGATGCAGTTGGATGGCGGTCTATGTATTATGTTGTAATGCCCAATCAAGTCTCAGAGGAGTCAAGATGATTAGTATATGCATGTATTGCTTTCTCGGTGTTTATCAATTGCCCCGCTGTAATTTGTTCACTCAGCATGTTATCTATCTTAAGGAGAGCCACCTCTAGTGAACTATGGATCTCGGTCCTTTGTCTTTACATACAATCTACAATCTTTTACTACTTTGTGTTTACTTTCTGCAAACTTTTACTTCTTTCCATTCGATATGTTTAATCCTTTGTTTTCCGCAAAACACGGTGAGATTGACAACCTCATCGCAAGTTGGGGACAAAGTTTTGTGATTGTGTTGTGCAGGTCTCCACGTTGCTACTAGCACCGGTAGTACGCCCAGCCAAAGCTCAGCTAGTAACACCTTTGGGGTGTTTCCTTGCTCCTACTGGTTTGATTAAACCTTGGTTTCATAACTGAGGGAAAACTTACTGCTGTGCTCATCATACCTTCCTCTTGGGGTTCCCAACAAGCTCTACGTCGATCGACGAGCACATCAAGATCTTTTCTGGCGCTGTTGCCGGGAGTCAAGGACATCTTCACAAGGGGAGTCCCTCATAACAAATCTCTTTACTTTGTTGTTTTTGTTTTTCTTAGTTTCTTTTGCTTTGTTTGCTTGTTTTGTTATTCAAAAATCAAAAAAAATAGTTTTACTAGTTTGGTTTCGTATTTGAAAAACACAAAAAAAATAGTTCCTATCCTAAGTTGTCACTATGTCTAGCCTTGCTCCAATCACTATGTCACCCGAGGAAATGATTTTCACTTTTAAACAAGGAATTGAGGAAAGTTTTAAGGAAGCTTGGTCTAGAGTCTCCGATCTACATGAAAAAACTGAGCCTAAAATGACTCAAAGCTTGTTCCTTAGCAGTTTTTACCTTGGAATTGCTATTTTCTATAGATATGCTTTAGATGCTGTTGTGGGAGGTGATTTCCTCCATTGTAATGAGGATGGTGCTATTAATGCTATAAAGAAATTGATCCTCACTTACAACTTGCCTAGCCAAACTGATACTTCTTTCACAAAAATATTTGCTAGGTTGGACACTCTTGAGGCTAGCACTACTAGATTAGAAAGTTGCTATAATACGATTAGGGAGCATCACGATTATGTTCCAATAAAATTTGAACCATCAAAGTGGTTCCCTACAGTAAAGATTGAGATGGACACTGAAACTTTTCAAGCTTGCTGTGATATCGTGTCTGAATTTTGCCTTATGCCCAAAGATATTTATAAATCTCTGAATACTTGGGGGCTCATTGAGGGAGGAAAATAAATATCTCTTACTAATAATACTACCATATTACCTCTTGGAATAGCTGAAGGAGTGTTTACAAAGATCCTTGGGAAAACGATTTCTATTGATTATCTTGTTATTGAATGTGCAGGAAAAGAACAAATTACACTTGGAAGGTCCCTATTAGAACTCGTTGGAGCAATAATAGATGTGGGAAAGGGGACCATGCACCTTTCTTCTCCACCAAACAATCATATTTTCCCCAAGGTTAAGAATAAAAGTAAGAGAGGTAAGGTCAAGAAAGTTGGTCTTAATGCTTCTTCATTTGAGAACACTTGATTCTTTCTTTGCTTCTTATGCCTAACTTAAAGGCGTTAAAGAAAAGTACTTATTGGGAGATAACCCAAAAGTTTTAGATGAGTCTTGGAAGTTATTACCTCTGTAATAACCTCTCCTTATCCTTTTTATTTGCCTTTTGTGCCAAGAGTAACCTCTAATGAGAGTGAAATAATGATTGGGAAAGTTGCTGCCCCGAAACAGATTTTTTGTGCTTCACCGTAAAAATTCGTGAGAGAGCTCTGTATGTGGGATTGAGCTGTAATGTTTTCTGCTTCTGCCCCAGGTTGTTATATAACTTTTGTTAGATCAACACTTTTTGATTTGAGCAACAGAAGGTCTTCGAAAAAATCGTCTTTACCTGCTGGTCTGTTTTGACAGATTTCTGCCATTTTCTGCATTTGCTTCTTGTTGGTTCCTTTTTGAGTTCTTTTGGGGAATTGAGCTTTTTGAGGGAAGTGCTACAGTATCTAGTGTTCTAATGGAAGTTTATTGGTGTTGGAACTGAACCTTAAGACCTAGTGCACTAATGTTGCTAATAAAGATTGTGTGATGTTTTGTATGAAGGAAAAATTTCAGGTGTATGGAAGGAATGAGTAATGAGATGAAGGATGGACTAAAGCTCATTTTTATTGTTTCATGCACAGTTGTGTTGTTCTTGGAGCATCTTCTTTTTTTTTTTCGTTTTGGTTTTTAGTTTGCGTGGTTTGCTTAGTTTGCTGAATAAATTGGTTGGACCTCCTCTTTCATACTTTGGTTTGCAAATAGTTTGGTTTGGATTGGAAAAGAGTAGGAAAGTTCATACTTATATGGTAAAAAGAGCTCGTTTTTGACTGTGGCCTATGCTTTGTCATGCCATGCTTGATATTGTTTTGGCTTTATTCTTAGTATTCCTTGCTGTAGCATGACTTGTTATAAACAATTTAGATTGCTTAATGTGCCTTGGATGAATCATGCGTTGTTTTAGCATATTAAAGCATAGTATAGTGGTATTCTCCTTTGATGCTTTATTTGGGTTGACTTGGCGCATTCTCACACCATGTTATGACTATCCAAAGTCACCATAGCCTTTATGATCCTTTAGTTTTCAACTTGTAGTATCACTTTATGCTTTGATCAATGATGTTTTGTCGCTCTGCAATGATTATGGCCATTATTGCTCTCTTAGTTTGTCGCTCCCAGTCTTTTGCTAGCCTCCACAACAAAGTATGAGTTCCACTCATGCATCCAACTCCCTAAACCAAGTTATTACAAAGAGTCCACCATACCTACCTACTAGCTTATGCTATTCCAAGTACATTCATGCTTTTCTTTACCTTCCACTTGTTATGAGAAAACTAGTGATTAAAGCTCTCACGAACTTGATGGCACACTTTACTTTACTTGCCCTTAATAAACTTGAACCATTGTGTCTTCTATGTTGTATATGCTTGCACTTATTTGTTGGGAATTAGCAGAACCGTGCTTTCATGGGGAACGCTTTCAACATTGCACTTGGTACTTGTACCTAGTTGATATCATGCTCTTTTGTATATGGATGTCGTCGGTGTGAAATGGAAGGGGATATTGTAAGTCCTTGGAGTTATGTATATGTGTTAGAGAAACGCCTGGGCCGCTGGTCTAATCCATGCTGACATGGTAGAAACCTGCAGCGTAACCATAATGAGCTGTCTATGAAGCATTCTTCTTTTAAAAAAAGAGTCCTATATTGAGGAAAAAAAAGAGAAAAGAAAAAAAAGATACTATGAAAAGAGGAAAGAGAGAAAAAAGCACCATATTCCCATGGTAAATAAGAAGAATTCTGAGATGCTCGTTGTCTGCTTGCCTTGTCATTTTGATATGGGGATTCTTCCGTATCATCGGGCAAGGGGTACCCCGTTGGCGGTTCTCTATGATACACATGTACATACGATGACAAGAACTTACAGGTGACTAAACTTGAGTAGCATGTGGAGCGGCCCTCGTATACAAGGGACATGAGATTTCTGACTTATACTTCGTCAAGCATAATTTTTGGATGTATAGTTTGTTCACTTTAACCTTAATCACTTCAAGATGCTTATGATAGGGGCAATGAGAGCTGAAAGCTATAAGTACCATAATTTTTGGAAGCTCTTTATGAGACTTGAATCCCACTTTGAGAGCATAGTGCCACTCTTTATGCACCTACTTTGAGAGCATAGTGGCCATTCTTAGTTCTGTGTGCATTGTCCCAATACTAGTTGATTGATGCATAACTTGTTATTGCTTGTTTTAAACTATTGTATCTAGTCACTCTTATGAACTTTGAAGGTGTCCTATGCATTTATATTTAATACTCTTTTGAGGGACAAGCTGAATACTACTATGCTATGTGACGAGGGTTTAACTCATCAATGCCCATTGTTATGGACTTGGGTTTTGGAGAAGGAGGGAGTGCTGGAGACATCTATCAGCTAGCAAACAAGCACACAGGGGACAAAGTATTTACCCAGGTTCAGGCCTCGTTGAGGTCCCTACTCCTGCTTGTCTGCTCGTGGAATTATCAAGGAGTCGAAAGTTACAATGGTGCGCAGATGCAATCTGGCGAGAGTTGTGGAAACTAGTGCTGCGTGTGTCCTCTTCGCCGCCCCCTCCTAGCCTTTATATAGATAGCCTAGGTCTCGGGTAGCAGGTCGAGTCGGTTACAAGTTAGGGTTCAAACTTTCTATCTTTAGCTTCTACTTGTCTCTCAAGCAATCGAGAGTCCGCAGTTTACTCGAGTCCTTTTGTCTGGGCCTTGGCGACACCGTGGGCCCTTACATATTTAGACCGTATATACCAAGCTCGAGTACCTCTACGGTATACCCATGTCAGTAGCCCCCGAGTATCCAGTGGAATCGTAGATTCGACTGGGTACTTTTGAAGTTTTCGAGTGCCTGAATGAGTACATTTTTCGACTGCTTTCATTTATGTCATAGGGATTTGTTGATATACGTGCCTGATGTAGCCGAAGTATCGGTATCAGTTAACCACCTTAGGGTGAAACAACGCAATCTACTCGAACTCGAGTCCCCGGACTCGAATCCGGAAAAGTGCTGGCGTAATTCGACTCAGGCCGCGGAGGTCTTACAGGAGTCGAATTCCAGTTATATGGGTGTGAGCACTCGACGCGTCCGTCAAGGCATGTTCATCGTGCCTGTAGGCACGGATATGTTTCTGGTAGTGCGCAGTTAAATGCATTGCCAGGCCTTTATTCAGGTCTTACCTTCACGCTGTAAGCGCGGCATCCGAATTTTATCATCGCGGAGATGATTCGGGTAACCCAGGAGACGTAATCTCTTTGTAGGGAAAATTATGAGGCGGTGTCGCCATGATCTGCGAGTGCTGATGTAATCAACGCACAATTTTCGTGTAAATAATCATAGGGTGCTCGACCAGCGCTCCCTATGGGAGTAGCCCCCGAGTGCCTGGTTGAGTCGAAGACTCAGGCAGGGACTAAAGAAATTTTGCGACTGTTGTCATTTTTGTTTGTTTGAGTCAAAAACTTGGGTTGCGAGTGCTGTCGTCTTTTGCTTGCTTGTTTCAGTCGAAATTGTTTCCAGCGCTCCCTATGGGAGTAACCCACGTCCATAGTCGAATCGTTTTTTGAGTGGCTGGGTTTGATTGTGATTTCCTATATTCCTGCAATAAGAAAAGAAAATCATAGGGTGCACGGCCAGCGCTCCCTATGGGAGTAGCCCCCGAGTGCTTGGTGGAGTCGAAAACTCTAGCAAGGACTAAAGTAGTCGAAGTTTTCCGCTAAGTAGCCGTTGATGACGTCAGTGCTGACGCTTGCATGACCTTAGTGCCCGCATGAGCGGCTTTGACGGGACGTGACGAGCGTTGGGTCCCACTTTCTGACTTTGATTTGACTGGGCGTGCGTAATCTTATTATTAACTGTGCCTCCTCGATTTCCGCGCAGTGGAGGGACGGTTCGCGCTTCCTCTTCCCCACGTGTCGAGCGCAATATGTGCCACGCGTCCAATAGGGTTTTTGTGAGCCGTTGGATTGCATCTCTTAGGGGTTAAGTAACGATGCTACGGCGGTAAATTTCCATCTGCGCCCTTTTTCTCCTCGCTGCCATTGCCATTGCCGCTGCTCCTCTACTTTTCTCCTGCGCTCATCTCCTCCCCAGCTCTGGACCATCTCCGCTCGTTTCCAAGTTATTTTCTGCGTTCTCATCGCTGCCGCGCAATGGGAAAGAAGAAAGGAGGCGCTGCCGCTGAATCCGCCGCCACCACTGCTGCGGCGAAGAAGAAGGGTGGCTCCGCTGCTGCGGGCACCAGTACCGCTGCCGGCGGTAAAAAGAAGGTCGCGGGCACCCGCGTGACCAATGGTGCTTGGCGCCCCTCAATCATCAAGGCGTCCGATCTCCGTCTTCTTTGCCAAGACGGAGTTATTTCCGCAGCAGTCGCCGACGCGCGCGTCCCCAGCGGTGAGACCATTCCTGTGCCTCCCGCTAGTTTTCGAGTGATGTTTCTTGCTTTCATCATTCGCGGCCTTTCTTTGGCTATCCACCCCTTTCTTAGGGGTCTTCTCTGTTTCTACGGGATCCAGCTCCATCAGCTATCCCCAAATTCGATTCTTCACATCTCTTGTTTTATCACCCTCTGCGAGTGTTGGCTTGGAATCGAGCCGCACTTTGGCCTTTTCAAACGTTTATTCAAGCTAAAGCGTCAGTCCGCATCTGGCTCTTTAGTTTATGACGTAGGTAGTTGTGGAATCCATGTCGACCCATCCGCCACCTACTTCGACATCAAGCTCGCCAAGTCTGTCCAGGGATGGAGGGACAGATGGTTTTATGTTCGCGACCAAAAGGCCAAGGACGAGCATTTTGGACTCGCGCCTTTCGATCCCGTGACTCCCTGCAGGAAGATGCGTTCTTGGAAGAACGTGATCATGCCCTCCGAACTCGCGGAGACAGACGTGCTATATCAACGCGTCTGCGACCTCGAGAGTCGCATAGGCGCAGAAGAGGGAGGCTGCGCCCTTGTCAGGACTTGGCTGCGTCGTCGCGTCCAGCCTCTCTAGGCCAGAGTCCATCCCATGTTTCAATGGGGTGGTGCTGATGATGTCACTCGTGTGTCTGCCGATGGCATGTCCGTGAGTGAGGTAGATAAGAGGGTGCGATTGGTCACGAAGTACACCTTCAAGGATGTGCTTCCGAATGAGCCAGTCGTTCCTCCCTTTGATGCTTCGAATCCTCCTCCCGAGGTATAGTCGTGCTACGCAGTAGCTTATGTTCGCGATTGCTTTTCTATTGCTTACTTGCTCCTTTTGCTGTTTGTATGCAGGATTGGGCGGTGTCGCCTTGCATGCCTCCTCTCCCTGAGGGCATTATTCCTCGCGAAGCTTTTGAAGAGGATGAGTCTGAGTCGACCATCCCTTCTGATGTGGAAGAGGAAGCCCCTGAGTCCGGGAGCCCGGATACTCGCAAGCGTTCGCGCAGCGAGGACTCTGATGCGTCGACTCCTTCAACTCCAGAAGGCACAGTTGCTGGCGCGGAGTCACCAATTCCCGCCGTTCCTGTGAGGGCTGTAGCACCGTCTTCTCGCAAGAAGATGCGATTGCCCAAGGAATCTTCGTCGGAGTTGGCGGAGGCCACGTTTGATCTTGACAAGTTTGACTGCTAAGTTTATGAGGTCATTCATTCTTTTCTGTTTTCTATTTGTTGGCTTTGCCCTGGAGTTTTGCCTTTCCTTAATGCGAATTTGGTCTTGTAGTCAAGAGGCATCATCATCTTCTGGCGATGTTGAGTTTTTGAAGGAATCAGGAGTCGCGACCTCAAAGGCCAAGGTAGAGGTCGAGCGTGCTCCTTCTCCTCCGGCAGCAGCCCACTCCGGGCACAATTCTTCGAGCTTTCCTCACGAAGGGGAGCATCAAATAGTTGCTCGGATGACGGCTCAATAGACTTCTTCGGAGTCGCTAGAGGACCATGTGAGTATATCTTTCCTTCTTTTGTATTTCGGCAGTCAACGCCTTATGTTGCCCTCTTTGATTCCTTGCTTGGTGCAACAGCTCCTTGTAAAGGAGGCCGCGCGAGTGGCAGAGCAGGTGATGGCGATGGGTCATCAGCATGCGATGCTGGAGACGCGTCACTGCGTGGTCGAAAGTGAGTGCTTCCATGCTTGTTCCTTTCATCTTCACTCTGTTTTGGTATGTTCGACTGATAGCCAATTATTTGACTGCCATGCATAACGCCCTACTGCGCAATGTCGCATCATTGGAGAAGACATTGGCCGCGGCTGTGAAGGGGCGCGATGAGGCAATCGTGGCTCGTGATGATGCCCGGAAGCGCGAAGAGGATCTACGCGCCTCGTTTGCAGCCAGGGAGAAGTTGTTCGAGGAGCAACTATTCTCAGTCGCCAAGGCCCTCTCAGGTAACTTTACTGGTGGATTTTTTATTGATGCTTCTCTCTGCCTCTAGAGTTTTGCCGGTGGTACTAGAAATTTGATCCATGTATTTTGGTGTAGATGCTGGCGACTTGAGTTTTGACCCGCAGGCCCTTCGCCGTGATGACGCTCTGGCCGGCACAGTATCCGCGGTCGAGGACCGAAGCGTCGTCGTCCAGAATACATTGTCCAAGGCCAAGGTCACCGTTAGTCGCCTCCGGGAGGAGTTGATGCCAAAGGCGGAGCAGGTAGATAAAATGGACAAGCTGGTGGAGTCACTCGCCGGGGGTGTGCCTTCTACCTACAAGAACTCCCTCCGGGCAGCTGGTGCAACGATGTCACTCGCCATGGTGCAGGCCCACAGAGTCGAGATAGATCCCTCTGCGGTGTCGAAGACAATGCCTGTTGGCGCGGATGGTCAGCAGGTAGTTTTTGCTCCCTTTGTGACTGCCTGTGCCAAATATGGCCATTCGTTGATTAATACCGTTGCCAAGTATTCGGAGGAGCTCCAGCGTGCTAAGAAGGCGGCGAAAGCTTCGGCTTCAGGGGCAGGCGGAAAGTCAGTGGCGTCTGATACTGCCACGGACTTGATGAAGCCTCCGAAGGCGTCGAAGTCGAAGAAGCCAGCTGCTCCGTAGTTAACTTGTGTAATAGATGATGAATTGTCCTTTTGCTCTAAGAACATGCCTACTGGCGAGTGTGCTTGTGAATATTTTTATGCTTATCCTGAATGCATCTGCTCTCCCTGCCTTTGTGTTAGTTTGGTCGCCTTATTTGCTTCTGTCTTGATCTGTGGTAGGGCACATCGAGTGGTCCCGTAGGAGGAAACCAGGATTCATCATCTCTTGATGAGACAGTGGCACCGCCGCGCTCCAGGGTAGAGGAGCTGTATTTGCTATCGTGACTTCGTGACCGGGTAAAGCAGCTGGAGCGTGAGTTGCCCCTGATCCACGGTAACGTAGATGTGTGGAGGTCAAAGGCGGAAAAAGCCGCCGCCCGCGAGCAGTATCTGCTTGGCGAGGTGACGCAGCTGGGCGACCAGTTTAAGTGTTAGTTTGCTCGTCCTCATCTTTTCCTTTGCAGTTAGTCGCAGTGGTACGTTGTACTCATGCTGTTGGTGCCGCTTCGTGTAGTTGTTAGCGCACGCCATCCGCAGGAGGAGAGGGATAGGATTGCCATCTGCCTTCATGGTCTCACCCAGGAGCAACTCCAAGAGAGTGGATACTTCTGGGTGGATCATGATCGTGCGACTGCATTGGCGACCCTGCAGGATCGCGCTTCGCGAGTGCTTCTCTTCCTGAAGAAGTCGCAGTCATGTTTGAAGAATATCTATCGGGCGATGTTCCCATTGGATGACACGCCGTCAAGCCTGTTGGCTCTCCTGACCAAATTTCAAGATATGTCCGCTGTTCGCGAGTGCGTGAGGCAGTAATTGGTGGCTGGTGCCAAGGCTTCCCTCTCGATGGTGCGATTGCACAGGCCTGACGTGGATGTCGCCGTCGTAGCTTCCGGTCTGCCAGCGCCGCCAGCCGGATCTGCTTGGAATATGGTGCTGCACTATGAAGCGGTGGACCGTCCAGCAGAGGAGATTGTCGACTTCTTCGAAGAGCAAACCAATGTTCTTCTGTTGCAGCAGTAACCAGATTTGTATCCTGCACATAAGTGTATTTGTGTTGTAAAGTTCATATATATATTTGTATGTAATTTATTGTTGAACGCGTACAAATAGCTTTTTAAGCGTAAGGTGTGTTGCACTATGCGAGTCCTTTTCGTTAGCCTGGCCATCCCTTTTATCAACCTGCCAGGTCCGTTGCAGCTGGGTTGAGTTTGCGTTAAGGGGTTCAATTGATGTGCCAGCTACTCAGGATGTCGCGTTTATTAGTTCGAGGAACAAATGTATGTAGGGTGGCGTAGCCCCCGAGTATAATAGTAACATAAGTGAAAAGAAAAGAAACACAGAGTTTTGGGGCACTTAGCTTTTATTTATTTGGAGAACAGTACGAGGTACAATGTGTGGCTAAGTAGCCTTGGCTGGGTAGCCTAATTTGCGATGTAAAAGTAAAAACAGCTAGGAGTAGAAGCGTCGCAGTTGTGCGATGTTCCAAGTGTCGCAGTTGTGCGACCTTCTAGGTCTTGAAGGTGATAGGCGCCACCTAGGATTGCTTCTGTAACCAAGTATGGTCCTTCCCAGGGGGACTCGAGCTTGAGATGCCCCTGCTGCTTCAGTCGCAGGACCAGGTCACCTTCGACGAAGGATCTAGGGCGAAGCCTTCTACTGTGGTAGTTGCGCAGGTTCTGCTGATAGATCATGGATCTTTTTGCGGCGATTTCTCTCGCCTCGTCGAGGAGGTCGACGGAGTCTTCGAGTGCAAGAGATGACTCTTGTTCGCTATAAGCGACTATGCGCGGCGCCTTGTACCTTACTTCGGCGGGTAGTACCTCTTCTGCCCCGTGCACCATAAAGAATGGCGTGTAGCCTGTGGCGCTGTTTGGAGTTGTACCTAGGCTCCAGAGTACGGATTGGAGCTCATCTGGCCAGCAACCCGCGGCTTGTTCGAGTGGTCGAAGGAGTCGCTTCTTGATGCCACTGCAGACGAGCCCGTTTGCTTTTTCCACCTAACCGTTGGTCTGCAGATGCGTGACTGAGGCATAACTGATGTTGATCCCCAGGATTTCGCAGAATTCTTGGAACTCCTTGGATGTGAAGTTCGTCCCGTTGTCAGTGATGATGCTGTGCGACACGCCGAAGCGGTAGACGATGGACTCGAAGAACTTGACTGTGTTGTGCCCTGATTGCTTGGTGACTGGCATGGCCTCGATCCACTTGGTGAATTTGTCGACTGCGACCAAGAGGTAGACGTATCCTCCTTGCGAGGAGCTTGGGAGTTTGCCAACCATGTCGAGACCCCACTGGGCGAAGGGCCAGGCCAATGGAATAGGCCGTAGTTCTGCGCCTGGTGCGTGTGGCTTGTCGGCGAATCGTTGGCAAGCGTTGCATTTTTGGACTATGTCCCATCGCGCATGGCCGTGGGCCAGTAAAATCCAGCTCGTAGAGCTTTGGCAACGAGGGCGCGGCTGCCGGCGTGGTGTCCGCAAGTCCCCTCATGTATGTCGAGGAGGACTGCTCTTCCATCTGCCAGGGAGATGCATCATTGTAACACGCCTGTGATGCTGCGTTTATACAGTCAACGGCGAATGCCTTAGAGCGTCGCGCGATGTGCCGTGCGTCTATCGGGTCGTTCGGTAGGCGCTTGCTGCGGAGATATGTAATGTACGGCTGCGTCCAGGATTGTTCGATTATCATGACGCTCATTGGCCCTTCGAGTCCTGTGTCTGGCTCCAAATTTTCGAGTGCCATTGGCTCATTGGGTGGCGTAGCCCCCGAGTCTGTTGCTGCGCTTGTTTTCTTCTCTGCGGCCTTTGGCTTGATGGAGCGTTCGTAGATGCGCTCGAGAAATACCCCAGGTGGTATGGGGGCGCAGGTAGAGCCTATGTTGGCGAGTGCGTCCGCCTCCTCGTTGCTTTCGCGACCTACGTGTCGCAACTCACAACCATTGAAGTCTCCCTCGAGTGTATCGTAGAGGTCGCGATATGCGATCATGTTGTCATTGAGTGCGTCGCACTCGTGCATTGTTTGGTTGATGACCAGCTTGGAGTCGCCATATATGATGAGCCTCTTTGCGCCGCAGGCTTTTGCCATCCTCATCCCGTGTAACAGGGCCTCGTATTCAGCCTCGTTGTTTGAGGCTGTGAACTGCATTCGCAGGATGTATTTCAGCTTGTCTCCTTGAGGTGACGTCAATATAACACCTGCTCCTGCTCCGTCTTTCCGCTTGGATCCATCAAAGTGCACTGTCTAGAGGTAGGACATATCTGGCTTGTCCGGGAGTTGGTTTTCCATCCAATGCACGAGAAAGTCAGGGAGAACTTGCGACTTGATTGCGTCGCGCTTTTCGTATGTGATGTCTCATGGAGACAGTTCGATTCCCCAAAGCGCGACTCGTCCCATGGCGTCGGGGTTATTGAGGATATGTCCCAATGGGGCGTCGCTGACTACCACGATTGGGTGTTCTTGGAAGTAATGGCGCAGTCGTCGGGCGGTCATGAAGACGCCGTACGCTAGCTTCTGGTAGTGCAGGTACCGCTGTTTTGTTGGCGTGAGGACCTTGCTGACGTAGTATACCGGGCGTTGTACGCCATGGACCTTGTTTTCCTCCGCCCGCTCGACGACGAGCACTGTACTAACCACTTGGTTGGTAGCGGAGATGTATAGCAGTAGTGGCTCCCTTTCTCGTGGAGTCACCAGTACCGGCGAGGTGGATAATAGGCGCTTGAGATCTTCGAATGCTTCTTGCGCTTCCTTGGTCCACTCGAATTTGTCAGCTTTGCGGAGGAGCTGATAGAAGGGCAGTGCCTTTTCCCCCATTCGACTGATAAATCGACCGAGGGCCGCGATTCGTCCGGCTAGTTGCTGGATGCCTCTTATGTTCTTTGGCTTCTCCATGGCCAGTATGGCCTTTATCTTTTTCGGGTTTGCCTCAATCCCTCTCGCGGAGATGAGATACCCAAGCAGCTGCCCAGATGGTACGCCACAGGCGCATTTGTCCGGATTGAGCTTAATCCGGTAACGATCGAGGTTGGCGAATGTTTTGCACAAGTCGTCGATTAGAGAGGCTTCCTCCTTGGTTTTGATTACTATGTCGTCGACATAGACTTGGATGTTGCGACCCAATTGCTCCTTGAGGCAAGCCTGCATGCATCGGTGGTAGGTGGCTCCTGCGTTTTTTAGCCCGAAGGGCATTGTGTTGTAGCAGAACACACCGAAGGGCGTTGTAAACGCGGTCTTCTCCTGGTCTTCCTCCTTCATTCGAATTTGGTTATAGCCTGAGTAGGCATCGACGAAGCAGAGGCGCTCGCATCCAGCGGTGGAGTCGATGATTTGATCGATTCGTGGTAACGGGAAGTGATCTTTTGGGCAGTGCTTGTTTAAAGAAGTGAAGTCCACGCACATCCGTAGGATATCCGTGTCCTTTTTTGGCACCAACACCATATTGTCAAGCCAAGTGCTTTCCTTGATCTCGTGTATGAATTTGGCCTCGAGGAGTCTGTTGATCTCCATGCCAACTGCCTGCGCTCGTGGCTCAGACAGTCGCCTGATTGTTTGCTTGACTGGCCTTGCGTCGGGGTTGACGTTGCGTGCATGCTCAGCGAATTCCCTGGGAACTCCTGGCATGTCCGCAGGACACCAGGCAAAAATTTCCCAGTGCTCACGGAGGAATTCAACGAGCGCGAGTTCCTATGCGGGACTCAAGTTGTTGGCGATGAGGGCCGTTTTGGCGGGATCTGTCGGGTGGACCTGCACCTTCTTTGTGTGCACAGATGAGTCAAAGGAGAGATCAGGTGAGCTTGGCCTACTCGGGGGAGGCAGGCTGTTGTCTGTCGTTTCCTTCAATCGCGCGAGCTCCTCCTGCATGCCGAAGGACTGGGAGATTCTGTTGAATTCCCTATCGCAACTGTCGGATCGCTCAAAGCTTCCGTTGATCGTGATGACGTCGTTGGGACCTGGCGTTTTCATCTACAGGTAGGCGTAGTGGGGTACCGCCATCAACCTAGCGAACGCGACGCGTCCGAGGATGCAGTGGTATTGTGAGGGCCAGTCGACGACCTCAAAATCGATGCGCTCGCGCCGGAAGTTCCTTGGCATGCCGAATATGACGTCGAGGTTGATTTTGCCCGGGGGTATACGCCTTTCCCTGGGACGATGCCGTGGAACGTTGTGTCTGATGCCTCCAAGCAAGTTAGAGGGATCCTCATTGCTCGCAAGGTACTCGCGAATATGAGGTTGATGCCGCTTCCGCCATCCATGAAGACGCGACTCATGTCGAAGCCTCCAATTTGCGCCTCGAGTACAAGGGGGCAATGGCCTGGGCGAGGTACTTGAGGCGGGTGGTCTCGTTGTTTGAAGGTGATGCACGACTCACTGCCACTGAGGTACTTAGTGGTGGATGGTGGTGAGTGTGTGGCCAAGTTGACTTGGCGAGTGATGGCTTTCTGCACCCTGTTGGAGGGGCACCCCTTTTGGATCATCATGGTACCCATGGCCCGTGGGTATGGTTCTCCTCCGTGGTGTTGGTCCGGTGCAGCTCCGTTCGGTGGTGGCCCCGGTGGAGGTGGCGGTGCGCCATGTGCCACGGCGCCCGGAGCGGCCTCGTAGCCTCTTTCGACTACGTTGCGGTTCATCCGAACCAATCCCTCGTGTAGTTTGAGGGACTCGCGGTAGTCCTTGAGGAGGTGGCTGGACTTTCTCTTGCCATCATGCTTGTCGATGTAGAAGTGTACCATGCATGGTCCTGACAGTTTTTCCTCGATGGAGGTCGCGGGTGCCTCGTCACGAGTGCGGCGTTGCCATACTTGCATGGTTTTCCCGGAGTCGCGGTATCCATCGCTGTGGTATCCGCTGTTGCGGTTGTCGTCGCGTGTATCGGCGTAGCCGGCTGCGACCATGTTGACGTCATCACGGTCGTCGTAGATGCGCATGCGGCGTTTGCCTTGGCGGTCACGTCTGCGTTCGAGTTCTGCCTCCTCGTCGGAGTGAGCGCGGTTCTTCACCGAATCTTCTCCATCCGCCCACCGATTCGTGATCTCCATCAGGTGGTCGATGGTCTGGGGCTTTGAGCGGCCCAGCTCCTCCCTGAGCTCTAGACGACGAACGCCACTGTTGAATGCATCAATCGCGCGGTCTTCCGAGATGTTTTCCGCGAAGTTCTTGATTATGAACCACCTTCGTATGTATGAGCGCAGCGATTCGCCAGATCTTTGCTGGCAGCATCTCAGTTCTTCGATTGATGCAGGCCGTTTGTACGTGCCTTTAAAGTTGCGCACGAAGCTGTAGACCAGTTCATCCCAACTGCGAATGGATCCGCGTGGAAGGCTATTGAGCCATGCCCGGGCGGCGTCCTGCAGCTGTAGCTGCAAGCATTGCATGGCAGTACTTCGACTGCCTCCATGGAGCCTGACGGAGGAGATGTGATCCTCTAGCCAGATTTTAGGGTCCTGTAGACCGTCTAACTTCGGATTTTCTGACGGAAGTTTAAACCCCTTAGGCATTCGCTTCTGCCTAATGGATCTGCTGAAGCATCTGGCGCCACAGAGTTCCCCGTCTTCCTCTTCCGAGTCAGTCGACCGAGCACGTCGTGCTCTTGACTTGTCGATCTTGCATTGTGTGAGGTCGTTGCGCACATCGTAGTCGCGATCGTGTCGCCGTGAACGACGGCGTCGAGACAGGTCGTGACTGTCGTCGCTGGATGAGGGTGAGGAGTAGCGTTTTGCTAGCGCTTTGCCCTTTTTTGGGTCTGGTACTGGCTCCTTGTCGAGGGCGGCCTCGATTAGTTCCAAACCTGCGATCGTAGATCGGTGCATGGCGGTTCGGGGATCTCCAGCCGGTGGCTGGTTGTTGAGGAGGTACATGGTGGCTGCTGTCACCGCGGCCTGCGGCGTCCTGGGGACCACATTGCCTCTTGTGTCGACTGTCATAGAGCCGAATCGAGGACTTTCGCGGCGTCTATGCGCTCTTGTTCGGTGAGGTGAGCCATTCGCGACTACCTCTTCTTGGCGATGTACTCGTTGCCTCGTGAGGAGGATCCTCCGTAGGAGGAGAGCCCAGCGCGACGAAGGCTCGACTCGTCCGCCGCCTTTTTACGCGCCTCAATTTGCGCGATTGCTTGTTTTTGGCATGTGAACTCTTCTTTTAGGAGCCAGTGGTAGCCCATCAGTAGTTCCTGCAGGGACCCGAGGGGTAGCGGTGTACCTCGTAGGGCCTCGCGGCAGCGCTCCCACTCTTGCTCGTTGAGCTTGATTACGACGCGTTCGCCGGTTTGCTCATTGATTATACTGGGAGGTTCGACTGCTCCCCCGTTGGCGCCGTTACCGCCGTTGATAACGGCGTTTCCGCGATTGGCGGTGGTGTCGCCCGCGTTAATGACGTCGCACATGAAATGATTGGGGAATCTGCTGCTTCCACAACTTTCAGATTCAGAACCGTAGGTTCCATCTTCTGTGGCCAGATCGCTCAGATCGGAGTCATGACTGCTGTCGCTGATCGTGTTCCCGACCGCCACCGGAGCATTGAGCTCACTGAGGGTGCCGATTGATGGAGGGAACCATGATGCCGGGGCAATCGCCGGTGTCGTCGGTTGATCAGGCATGCGAAGCGTGCCCATCTGACCAACTTGGAAGCGGAAGTTCCCAATCGCCAGGCTGATTCCGTCGCCCACGGATTCGAAGGCCGGGCGGGTGGCCGGCGTGTGGACGGTGAAGTCGAAGGCACCGAAGAGCTGGCGAATCTCCGCTGTTGCGGAGTTGTAGATTGCAGTTGATGGGGCCGAAGAAGCCGCAACATCAGCACTCCCAGTTCCCATAGACGGCGCCAGTTGACGAGGGTTTAACTCATCAATGCCCATTGTTATGGACTTGGGTTTTGGAGAAGGAGGGAGTGCTGGAGATATCTATCGGCTAGCAAACAAGCACAAAGGGGACAAAGGATTTACCCAGGTTCAGGCCTCGTAGTGGTCCCTACTCCTGCTTGTCTGCTCGTGGAATTATCAAGGAGTCGAAAGTTACAATGGTGCGCAGATGCAATCTGGCGAGAGTTGTGGAAACTAGGGTTGCATGTGTCCTCTACGCCACCCCCTCCTAGCCTTTATATAAATAGGCTAGGTCTCGGGTAGCAGGTCGAGTCGGTTACAAGTTAGGGTTCAAACTTTCTATCTTTAGCTTCTTCTTGTCTCTCAAGCAATCGAGAGTCCGCAGTTTACTCGAGTCCTTTAGTCTGGGCCTTGGCGACACCGTGGGCCTGTACATATTTAGACCGTATATACCAAGCTCGAGTACCTGTAGGGTATACCCATGTCACTATGTTTTCTTTATGTGAAACAAACAAACGTCTTGCAAACCATTGTTATTCATGAATCTTTTGTTTGTGCCTTTTCATGTTGCATCATAGTTTCTTTGCTTATTGCTAGAACTTTGTCTTTCATGTTATGATTGAAGTACTATGAACCCAGCTTTCAATGTTTTGCAAATACTTTGATAAAGTCTTTGATGGTGCATGTCACCTCAAAAATTATTCTTTCTTTTTATGACTTACCTACTCGAGGACGAGTAGGAGTTAAGCTTGGGGATGTTGATACATTGCAAATGTATCAATAATTTTTGATGTTCCATGCTTGGTTTTATCCATTTTCTTGTGTTTTGTTCCAACTTTGGAGTACATTTCATACGATTTCTTGGACTAACCTATTAACAAGAGCCACAGTGCCAGCTATCTGTTTCTGCTGTTTTTGGTTCCAAGAATGTCAGAAAATGAATATTCTCGGAATTGGACGGGACAAAAGCCAAAGTTGATATTTTACCGGAAGTGATCAAGTGCCAGAATACGAGACGGAGAAGGGCCAGGGAGCCACCACACCACCTGGCCGTGCGGCCAGGCCTGGCCCGCGCCAAGGGGTGGTGTGGCCGCTCCCGGCACCCCCTCGGCCTCTCCATCCGCCTATATATTGCCCTCGGGACGAAAACCCTAAGTACCCGATCAAAAATCCACGAAAGAGTCTGTAGCCGTCGTCATCTCCATCCCTAGATTGGGAGGGATCTGAAACTCTTCCCGGCACCCTGCCGGAGAGGGTAATTCACCCTGGAGGCCTTCTTCATCACCATGCAAGCCTCCGGTGTGATGCGTGAGTAGTTCATCCTTGGACTACGGATCCATGTAGTAGCTAGATGGCTGGTTCTCCTCCTTTGTGCTTTCATGTTTAGATCTTATGAGCTCCGTTCATGATCAAGATCATCTATTTGTAATTCTACATGTTGTGTTTGCGGGGATCCGATGGATATTGAGATGCTATTTCAGATTGATTATTGATTCTATCATGTCTTTGTTATTTGAGATCTTGCATGCTTTCCATTGTTAGTAGCTATCTTGGCCAAGTAGATGCTAGCAACTCCAAGAGTTAGTATTTATGCTCGATAGTGGGTTCATGCCTCTGGTAATCTGGGGAAGTGACAGAAATCTCTAAGGTACTAGATGTGCTGTTGCTACTAGGGAGAAAACAATAATCCTTTGTTCATAAAACAATCGTATTGTTTACTTTACACGCAGTTCATAAAGCAATAATCTGTTGCTTGCAACTTAATACTGGAGGGGGTTCAGATGATAACCTGAAGGTGGATTATTAGTCATAGATGCAGTTGGATGGCGGTCTATGTATTATGTTGTAATGCCCAATCAAGTCTCAGAGGAGTCAAGATGATTGGTATATGCATGTATTGCTTTCTCGGTGTTTGTCAATTGCCCCGCTGTAATTTGTTCACTCAGCATGTTATCTATCTTAAGGAGAGCCACCTCTAGTGAACTATGGATCCCGGTCTTTTGTCTTTACATACAATCTACAAGCTTTTACTGCTTTGTGTTTACTTTCTGCAAACTTTTACTTCTTTCCATTCGATAAGTTTAATCCTTTGTTTTCCGCAAAACACGGTGCAATTGACAACCTCATCGCAAGTTGGGGACAAAGTTCTGTGGTTGTGTTGTGCAGGTCTCCACATTGCTACTAACACCGGTAGTGCGCCCTGCCAAAGCTCAGCTAGTAACACCTTTGGGGTGTTTCCTTGCTCCTATTGGTTCGATTAAACCTTGGTTTCATAACTGAGGGAACACTTACTGCTGTGCTCATCATACCTTCCTCTTGGGGTTCCCAACGAGCTCTACGTCGATCGACGAGCACAACAACTATCATAATGAATCAATAACATGTTCAGATCTGAAATCATGGCACTCGGGCCCTAGTGACAAGCATTAAGCACAACAAGTCGCAACAAAGTCATAAAGCACTAATATAAGATACTAGGCACCATGCCCTAACAATGTGATGCCATTACATGAACAATCTCATCCAATCCCTACCATCCCCATAGCCTACAGCGGAGGATTACTCACTCATAGATGGGGGAAACATGGATGGTCGATGGAGAAGCGATGGTGATGATGATGGCGATGATCTCCTCCAATTCCCCGTCCCGGCAGGGTGCCAGAACGGAGTTTCTGGTGCTGTTTCATGGAATCTAGTGGTGGCAATGGAGCGGAACTCCTTCTAGAAAAACGTCGAACCCCCCTGAGTTTTTAGGTCAGAAGGCAACTTATAGGCGAAGAGGGAGGCCGAGGGGGTGCCTGGGCTGGCAACACCACCCCCTGGCGCGGCCAGGCCTGGCCCGCGCGGCCAGGTGGTGTGGTGGCCCCTGGATCCTCTCCGTCTCGTATTCTGGCTCCAGATGACTTCCGGTAAAATAGACACTTTGGCTTTTGTCCCGTCCAATTCTGAGAATATTCATTTTCTAACTTTCCTGGAACAAAAACAGTAGAAAACAGGTAGCTGGTACTGTGGCTCTTGTTAATAGGTTAGTCCAAGAAATCATATGAAAAGTACTCCAAAGTATGGACAAAACACAAGGAAAGTGGAGAAAACCAAACATGGAACATCAAAAATTATAGATACATTTGCAATGTATCAAGGTCCAAAGGTCGCACACCTAGGAAGTCAAGGTCAAGCGAGAACGGGCGGTCTCCTACCACTCCAAGCAGGTCCGTGAAGAAACTGTCCACGACCTCACCCTTGTCCTCATGATCTGATATCCGTATATTGTCCACGAGAAGGTGACTAATGAAATTCTTCTGCCTTCGATGACTCACATGCGTGTGGAAAAAGCACGTGCATGCGTCTCCTTCCCGAAGCCAAAGGATCCTCAACCTCTGTCGCGCCAAGGTCCTCTCGAGCGAGGCGAGTCCTAGGAGCTTCTTATTTAGCAGTCGACGAAGCCCACGCTCCTCCGGTGAGAGCTGTCTACACTCCATAGCCACGTCGAGGTGTAGGATCAGCTCCGTCGCCAGGAGGATCTGCGCCTTGATATTCCCGATGAACCTGGAGCTCCAACTTGACAGCTTCTTGGACACAGTCCTCAGCTTAGCATCGAGCCTCTTGAAAGGGTTGGGTTCCCAAGGCAAAGAGTTCCACGCCTCTTCGACAACTTCCATGAAGCCGTCCACTTTGGGCCAGAAGGACTGAAACTGGAATCTACGTCCGTGATGCAGGTCTGGCGCCAGGTAAAGCAGCAAGGGGCAGTGGTCTGAGGGGCCTGAAGTCCGGCTGCGCATAACCGAACCGAAACCAAAAACCGAACCGAAAAAAACCGTAACCGAATTTCTGGTTTTTCTGGTTTGTGGTTAAGGTTGTAGTTAGCAAATGTGCAAACCGAATGCACTTCGGTTTTTTCAGTTTATAACCGAAAAACCATGGTTGAACCGAATAAAACCGATTGGGCTAGCACAACAAAGAATTAATCGTTTTAAACAAAGTCCAACTTCACATATATAGCGTTTAAAGTGATTCTATGCAAGATAAATGCCTCATCGTGGTGGTTTGACCTTGTGGTTAATTATTGTCTAGTGTCTAGGTCGTGAGTTCAAGTCCTACTAACTCTCAATTTTTTTATTTAGCCATAATTTTGTTATCTTTTATTTATTTCTCTTGAAATACATTCAGTTGGGTCATAAAAGGTACAAAACCGAAATAAATGTCTATAAAACTTAGTTGTTATTTCAAAAATCGCATCAACTTTGGTTAGTTAGGTTATTACCGAAACCGAACCGAATTTGTTTGGTTATTACCAAACCGAACCGTATTTTTATACAAAACCGTATTTATCGAAGTATTAAAATCGTATTTACCAAAAAACCGTATAAACCGAACCGATTTAACCAAATTAACCGAATGCGCAGCCGGAGCCTAAAGACAAAGCTGAAAGGAAAGCATCCGGGTAGCGAGCCTCCCAGTGCACCATCGCAAAGACCATGTCAAGCTTCTCCAAGGTCGGTTGCACCCGCTCGTTTGTCTAGGTGAATCTAAGCCCGTTGAGGTAGAGCTCCCTCAGCTCCAGGAGTGCGAGAGTGCGTCTGAACCTGGCCATCATGCGGCGATGGAGGGGCCCCTGGTTCTTGTCCTCCGGGTTGACGATGAGGTTAAAATCAACAGCAACTATCCACGGACCAGCATGAAGGTCCCGAATATCCTGGAGTTCCTGGAGGAACGCCCTCTTATCGTCGTCGCCCTGGGGTCCATAGACCTCGGTGAACCACCAACTATGATCCACGCCCGTCGAGATACGAGATGTGATTGCGTTGTTCGAGAAGTGGGGTGGGTGACGGAGACCAAGGTGGATTGCCAGGCCAGCATGATCCCACCACGGGTCCCAACCGCTGGCAGGTAGAGAAAATTATCAAAGGAGGGGCCTAGGGCCACCCTCACCACACGATCGGAGATGATCGCCATCTTGGTCTCCTGCGGACACACCACTGCTGCCCTGGACGGCGACAAGACGCACGAGATTTCAAGACGACGAGCAGGGGAGTTCAAACCACGCGCATTCCAAATACTGATGCAGAAGTCAGGGTCATCAATTATTACAGAAAAGCCAGAGGAGGCTGATAGAAACTAAAAATACCACTAATCAGACACCGCACTCCACCGGTGCGTCATCGCACAAGGGTAAGGCCTCGGGCGTCTAGCCGAATAGATGAAGGATCACGTCGATGTGTTGCTGACGTAGGGGTCGCGCGAACAGATCCATGTAGGCGTCCAGAGCTTCGTCACCAATCACCTCGTCCTCCCTAGCGATCCCAAGCCTAGTGATGAGGGTACGCTGCTGCTGGCGGATCGGTGTGCCAGGGTCAAAACGTCCACGAATCCGCCCACTCCTCCTAACTGGCCCAGCGTACCTCTTCTTGTTCCGGTCTTGCTTGGCAACCGGCCTGCTCAGGACAGAGTTGATCGGCGTCTTGCAAGATTCCCAGAAAACAGCCGAGCCCTGCACCCCTACCGGCGTCGAGTCGGGAACCACGGCCTTAGGCCCATGCTGCTGATCTGAGCGAGCGTCCACGGGTGACAAGTGAACGGAAAAAACATCTAGCATGTCAAGAACAGATCTCGGGGACCCCACCCGATCAGAGGTCATCGACCAACATGTACCACCGGAGGTGTCTAGCAGCGATGGTAACAGCCCTGGCAAGTCCAACTGGCACGCTCCACTTTGGCACGGGGAGGGACTCACGTGCTTGCGCCCAATGGATTCAAAATCCACTCCATCCACGTTTGGCAGGTTCCAGGCGACAAGGGAAAACCGTCCACACCTGCCTCCACTCCTGCGCCCACGACGGGAAGCACCAACTCCATCTGGGCTGGAACCGCATCTTCAGTGGGCCACGGCTGTTCTCCCACGTAGATTGGCGATGCGCCCCGGTCAAAATATTCTGCCGTGACGCCAGCCATGGTCCGTTGCTCCTCGCTTTTCCCCGACAAGGGCGCCTGGTGGGTCCCATCATCTTCCTCCTCATCGTCTTCCACCTCCGGACACGACTTGACCTCGAACGGCGAGCAAATGGCGATGCAGCGACTGCCGCTCCAGGCATCCCTCGACGGCCGCCGAAGCAGCCCGGCGTCTTCGCCCGTGCCTCGCGGACCACACGACCTAGGTCAGCCCTCTGAGCCGTGCCCGCCGCCATGAGAGTCCTGGAAGCCATGGCCAGGTCCCCTCCGGTCGCTACCATCACCGTCACCGTCGTCTCCATCTCCCCCTCCACCCGGTGCCGGTCCGCTGCCGCCCGCCTCCATGTCCTTGGCCCGGACCAGCCGGAGCTTGATGATGTAGCGAAACATCAGCTTCTCCAGCGGGATCAAGGTGTCACCAGGGAGCACCAGATCCTCGTCCTCCTCCATCACGTCGTCCGGCTCCTCGATGAGCAGGGCCTTCTCGCGCGGCAGCAGGTTGGAATCATCGATCCATGCCACCACCTGGAAGCGGCCAAGATCCTCCCGGTTGGATGTCGTCGCACCCAACCGCTCCACCCACACCGAAGACCCGAGCAAGGCCACCACCGTGGAGCGGTTCCAGGCATGTGCCGGGATCCCAGTGAGCTCGATGTGCGCGTGGTACTGGAGTGGCCGCTTGCACCGCCTAAAGCTGACAGTTCCAGGGAGAGAACCGAAGGGAGAAGCCTCTCCCGTCCACCACTCCGGCGGCCATCACCTCGTCCCGCACACGACAGCTGCTACAGACCACCAAGAAGTCAGTCGGCCACAATCGGTGCACCGAAAAATTGTCCACCGCCAGCAGTACATGCTTTGCCACCGCCGCCGCGGCCTCGATCAGATAAACGTTGGCCCTTTGCCTAGAGACGAAGGCCACCAGCGCCCACCGAAGCGCCTCCTCCGCCGCGGCAATCTCTGCAGACCGGGGAATGATGACCGTCTCCATGGTGGGCTCCTCGTGCCGAGAAGCGCGCGACAAATCGTGGGAGGGAGGACGTCCACCCCGACCAGAGTCGCTATCGTCCGCACGTCGGGGCAAGGAGGGGATCCGCTCGTGTCCACCATCGTGTGTTCCCCTCCGCTGTTGATCACGCCCGCCATGCCCTCCTTGGTCATCACGGTCCCCCCGGCCGTCACGTGCATCCGGCGCTCCGCACCCGCGCCTGCAAAGATCGACGTGCGCGCCAAGCCCATCCTGGGCACCAAGATGCTCACGAGCACCGCGCTCTCCACGGCCACCATGCCTGGCGAATCCCTCGCGCTCTCCATCCCCGTGGCAGCCTCGCACGCTCAGGTCACCACGCGCACCGTCGACCGCACCATGCCCTCCATGGGCGCCAACCGACCCACCTTCGCGGCCCGCCCACCTGGAACCAACGGAGCTGGGCTTGGGGAGGGGGGAAGGGTGCCGCACCCCCAAGCGCCGCCGCGCCGGGACGTGGTAGGCCCTCCACCGGTGAGGTCGTCTCGGGCGTCGACGACGTTGTCAGCGTGGGAGCCGGTTGGATGTGGCTTCCCAACCGATCCAGGACATTCCCCCGACGGTCGGCCGCCTTGCGCTCACACCCCCGCGCGCTCAGCAGCTCCACCCTCGGCTGCACCTCCCGTCTGGGGTCGCTCGCCCGCCGCTGCTGCAGTTGTTCGCCGAATCCACACGGCCGGTGCCGCTGCCACCTGCCACCCTCCACGCCGCTCCGGGCAATCGCGGGCATGGTGCCCTTCCTTCTTGCAGCGCAGGCACACTGTCTCAAAAGTACAGTCCTTTGAGATGTGGCAGGTTCTCAGACTGTTGAAACACCACCTCGCCATGTTCGACGGCAGGTCCTCCCTGATGGCCTGCGCCGGGAGCTCGGCACCTCCGCCACGCCATCTCTTCTTCCCGCCCGCCTGTTGCCACTGGCCCCACCCGTCCCTATGCTCAGCACCACGACCCGCGCCCGACGCTGGGGCCGCCGGGGCCGCCTGCTCGGGAGCAGCACGGGAAGCTCCGGTTGGGGCCGGGGTCGGTGATTTCGCCGGGAGGGGCGGCGCGCCGCCGGCGAGGGCGTGCCGCTGCGGAGAACCTCGTAGTACGAGCGGGGGGAGCGCTCAGAGTCCTCGTCGTCAGAGTAGTCGGCCCATCGTCTGGCCTGGGAAGAGGTGGGGGAGGGCAGGGAGGGGGTGCGCCGAAAATGACAAGGAACGAGGACCCAGCGACTGCCCCTGCCCGGCCTGTCGCCGCCCGACATGCGGTGCGCCGCCATTCGCCTGCCTCGATCGATCGATCCGGGACGTCGATGCCGCCGGGTAGACCGGCCACCGGCGAGACGGGCGGGGTGGAATTTAGGGGTGGCCGTCGATGCTGCCGCTTTTTTTAGCCGTGCCAAGCTGTGATGCGCATACCAGTTCTTGGTGGGTGTTGTGCTTCATCCGTCGTCCAATAGGAGAAAGGTAAGTGATTCAGGTTAGCACGTACCTAATCAAAGGCGGAAGCCAATTATTGGTTATCGTCGTCACAGTTCGGCTAGCAATAGGTTAGGTTGGTGGATGGCGATGAGTTTTCTTTTTTTGAACGATAATGGGATGGCGAGGAGCTGATCTAGGTGTCAAGTGGGATCCGATAAAAGTCTCACTTCTAATTCATAGTACAAGTTTTTTGCTCCAAACTTGCACTAGATTTTGGCAGTAAATTAAAAGTGGGATTTTAGTGGGATCCCACACCTTAGGCTTAGTTTGGCAACAAAGTTTTTCTAAAACTGAAGTATGTCAATACCATGGTATTTTAGTGCCTAGCAAAGTAATATTTTTTTTTCTTTTTCTCAGTTTAAAAAAAATAAGGGTCTAACCTTTTTCTCAAATACTTCAAAAAAACAATAGTTTCAGAGAATACTTCGGTTTTAAAACCATAATATTTGTTGGATCCAAACACTCAAAGTATTTAATACTTTAGTTTTTTCAGAAACCAAAATATTTTCTCAATACTTTAAAAATACATTGATACCAGACCGGGGCTTAAGCTGGTTGAACATGGATCGGTTTGTTCATCAGTTGCAAAATGGAGGTCGCTACCCTAGCCTGTTTACTCTCTTTTTTTATTAGCGGATAACTTGGTGTCTACCTTGAGGTACTACTCAAGCTAGAGGGATGTGATGTAGATTTGATGCTAATGGCCTGTAGAGTTGACAAGAGCTGCTAGTCGATCGTGTTCACTGACGTGCGAGACCTCTCGCACATTATTGCATCCATCCAGATCGAGGACCCAGCATCTTCCAATGAGAATTCAAGGTAATAAGTTCATTGGTGCACCGGCCCGGCCGTGTTAAGTGATTACGGACATGGACACAGCTCATGCACGGGGTATGTTACCCAGCGGGAAACCATCAGATTCATGGTACTGTGGATGCAGATGGGTGGAGTGACGTTGGCAGATACCATTAACAAATAATCGCCGGGTTTTGCAGACGGCTAATAAAATGCACTCCACGTAACCAACCACGGCTGAAGGAACCGACGCTGAACCTCCAGCTAAATTGCACGTAATTGGGGATTAAAATTCTGTCAAGTAGCTACATATACCAAGCGTGCGCACGTTATTGCATGATATATATGCTGTGTACAGCGTATTTTTGCCCTTTCTAGTGCGCAGAAGGGTAGAGCGTTGTTACAAGAAATGCATAGGACTTGTTTTCCTTTTTGTGAGAGTGGCTCGTCAAAGTGTCTATGAGACAAGTGCTATAGATTAATTTCCTACCGATTATATCTCATGTCACCCATTGTTTAGATTTGTTTTCAATCATGGAGCTATATGATATCAACTGATGCGTTCTTTGTTCTTATGAGATCTACCTATTTGCGAGTTGACAATGACAAATTTCTCGCATGATGACTGTATAATTGAAAAAATGGTTACGTGGTATTTCTCTCTATGAGTGGATAACCCTTTGTGTTCCGAAAGACTACTTCTAGCTAGGTAAATACATATTAATTTTTGCAAGGAGATTCATCAAATGGAGCATTTGTATAGTTAGATGCATCACAATTATGTTGCCAATTTTATTTTAATTTCAAAAGTAGTTTATCTTACAAACAAGAGTCTCTTTTCATGATAGCAAAATATATTACTGAATGTTTCGCAAAAAAATAGTTATTGGATGTTACTGAATAGTCAAAATATACAGATTACCCATGGCTATAATCCTATAATCAGTGAGATACTAATCCAGACTCCATGTTGGTTTCACCCTTTTTCTTAACCAAATGTCGATTTCGCCTCTTGTTGCTGCAAAAACGTCAATGATCACTGTTACATCATACGGAATAAATTAATGGAACTAGCCAATAATAGTGAACACCTGGTCAGATCTTTTTTAGTATGGCAAAAGAAGATTCCTGATCTCCGCATCGACTGGAATCCATCCTCGAATAACAATGAAAAATTTCTCGCATGAAGAGTGTATAATTCAAAACATGGTTAGTATTTTTCTCTATGAGTGAATAACTCTCCGTATTCCGAAAGCAGAAATCATCCAAGTCAAAGCTGGCTCCCCCTCCCCTCCCGCGGCGCACCCTAGGGCGCCGCCGGGGGCTCCCCACCTGTCGCCAACCCCTCCCCCTCCTTGGTCTACCACCCCTCCGCCGGTGCCCCGTGGTGGCGGCGGGCCCGGCGCCGAAGGGGCCGGGTAGAGTAGATCGATGTGGTTGTTTCGCCGGTGGCGGCTAGGGTCGACGCTGGTTCTTCGGCTACGTGCGATGGCCGGGGCGGTGCCCCTGGTCGTGTGGCGGCGGTGGCTGCCGCCGGGCGCGAGATCCGATCGTGGAGATCGGCTGCTTACGGCGAATGGGCTGATGTCCGGATCTTGTTGCGGCGGTGGCTTTCCCATTGGGTTTCGGCGCAAGGTATGGCGGATGTGGTCGTAGGTCTAGGCTTCCTCCTAGATCCACCATCGGCGCGGCCTTTTGGTAGCCTGAAGGTGCGTGGGAAGGCGGCATGATGCTTCTTGCTCAGGCCGACAGACCGACGGGGGCACGTAGTTATTGCAGGCTTGTCTCCTCTTCCGCCAGAGGGGGCGGGCGGCGGTTGGTGGCGTGGGGGCCTGTTGCTCAGTCCAATAATTGCGGGCGGTCCTAGGGTTCCTTCAGCATGCAGATAAAGATCTGCTTGTTGCTTGCTCTCGTTGATATAGCCGGAAGAGGCGGGTTCCGGAAGGCTCCGCCGGCGAACTCCCATGGGCGCATTATGCCTGGAGATTGCTCGATCAGAAGGTATTTGGTCGTGCGTATCCATGTTTTTCTAGCCGTTTGGTTTCAGCGGGAGCGTTGCAAAGCTCCACTATTTGTTATCATCATGTTTCATGTCTTCGACGATCCATGATGAAGTCGGATGCGGAGAATGTCAGGAAAGCAGGAACATGAGGGCAGCAATGGTGATTTGAGTCTTTGAGGCGACGAGGAACTGGCTGCGTGATCTGTGACTCGTGACAACGACTGTTTGTGGGGGCGACAACACAGGAGGAGTTTTCAGTCTTACCTTGCAGGGTGAAAATCCAAGGTCTGGCCTTAATTGGTTGTGCCTAGCAATGACCTTGTTGAAGGTATTGTTTGGCGAGTGAAGACTTTCTCCAAGGTGAAAACCTATAATCTTTGATCAGACAACGATGGCGCTTGTGCACTGTTTCCTTCTTAAAGGCGTTGCTATTGGAGTGGTTGGACTACTGGTATTGTTCTGGTGGTGTTAGTGTCATTGTTTTAAGGAATAGTTCTCTGTAGCGGGACTTCTCTTTTTTGTAATTCTTCTTCCTTGTTTCTGGGTTGTGTGCATCCGTAAGGCCACTAGGGCATGCGTTGTTGCAGAGGCTAAGTGTAATTGGTATCTCCGTGATATTAATATATACTCTTTTCCAAAACAAAAAAAGAAGGGTAAGTATTATTTTTTGCAAGGAGATTCATCAAGTGGAGCTTTTGCATGTTTAGATGCGTCACAATAGTGTTGCAAATTTTATGTTAATTTCAAAAGAAGTTTATCTTACAAAAAAGAGTCTGCTTTTATGATAGAGAAATACACTAGTAGAAAATAGACCTTTGGTCCAAGGGTATTAGTCCTAGTTTTGCTACAAACCGGGACTAATGCCTCGGTCCCAACGGCTAGATCTGGCCTCAGGGGGTGGCAGGCACTAGTCCTGGTTCGAACGGAACCTTTAGTCCCGGTTTGTTTCAGGCAGGCTAGGTCGGGCGCCAGACCCTTTAGTCCCGGTTTGTTATACGAACCGGGACTAAAGGTGGACCTTTAGTCCCAGTTCTAGACATGAACCGAGACTAAAGGCCTGGCTATATCTTCTTTCCCCACCTGGCCGAGCCACCATTTCAAGCTGGTGGCTCCTCTCTCTTTCTTGCGTCAAGATCCAGTTCATGCCCAATTTTCTCTCAAGATTTATCTATATGTTGTGGTGCCTCATCTATCCAAAGGTTTTAAAAGGTGAGCAACTTCATCCTTTGAACTCTCATTGCTATATTAGCTCATTTCATGCTCTATCTTGTAGATGGATTTGTGGATTTAGTTTGGTAGTAATTTTTGCAATAATAACATGAGATCGATGTTTAGATTCTATCTATCTTGTATTAATGTAAGGAACTCTAAGGTAAATATCACAATATGTGGATTCTATCTATATATCTTGTTTTGGCACATAGTCTCGAAATTTGATTTTAGAAGCACACACATGTGTGAGTTCATCATTCTAACTAGCTGGGCAAAATACCCTTCTTTGTCTACCTTCCTTCAACAAACTAAAAAAATTGTAACAAAGATAGGGTAAATTCATAAAAATCTTGATAAGAAGACATCACAGTACATCTTCGAGAAGCTCCTCTATGGCGAGCTCCTCGAAGATGTCTGAGGATAGGATCCTAAGATATCTTCGAGAAGCTCCGCCATAGTGGTGTCCCTCTCCCACCATCTTGGAGTTAATAACTTCTCTAGCTATAGATTAATACGTCGGGTAACTAAAACAATTCACATATTAGGGAGTGCCTCTATGGCGAGCTCCTCGAAGATGTCTGAGGATGGGATCCTAAGACATCTTCGAGAAGCTCTGCCGTAGTGGTGTCCCTGCTCTCGCACACCATCTTTCAGTTTATATCTTCACTAGCTAGGTGCTGGTGGAGCTAACTAATTTCACATATTAGAGAGTGTCTCTACGGTGCGCTCCTCGAAGATGTCTGAGGACGAGGTCCTAAGACATCTTCGAGAAGCTCCGCTGTAGTGCTGTCCCCGGTCTCGCACACCATCTTGCAGTTCTTCACAAGAATGCATACCTATTTATAGATTAAGAAGCATAACATAGTGTCGAGCACTGAAGACATAATGTCGACACACTCACCCCTAGTGCTGCCACCCACCCAAAATAGTGTCGTCATTTACTAACTTAGTGTTGCCCACTAAGAACATAGTGTCGACATGTTGTCGCCACATCCACATTTAGTCCTGGTTGGTGCCTCCAACCGGGACTAAAGGTTCATCATATCTTTAGTCCCGGTTGTTGGCTTTAATTTTGTTTTTTAGACCATTACTAATTTTATCATCATGATTCTGTTTGATGTACTTAATTAATTATATAATGCAGATGAGCCGACAATGGATATACACTGACCGACTATCTAGTGAGTCCATTAAAGGCGTGCATTCTTTTCTCCTTGTGGCCGAGGCAAACAAGCGGAATGGTTTTATGTCTTGTCCATGTGGTGCCTGCTAGAATCATATGGAATACTCTTCCTCAAGAGTCCTTCACATCCACCTGTTTCGGTCTGGTTTCATGACCGGCTATAATTGTTGGAACAAGCATGGAGAAAGAGGGGTTATGATGGAAGACAATGAAGAAGAACAGAATGATAACAACTACCCTACTATGTCCCCTGAATACGATGGTACTACAATGGAAGACATTGATGAAGAAGAAGATGAAGAACGGACATCAGATCTGCCTGATGATGATCTTAGTTGGGCCATTGCCGATGCCCAGGAAGAATGCGTAATTGAAAGGGAGAGGTTAAAGTTCAAGCAGATGTTAGAGGATCACAACAAATTGTTATACCCAAATTATGAAGATGGGCACAAAAAACTGGGTAGCACACTGGAATTGCTGCAATAGAAGGTAGAGAACGGTGTGACTGACAAAGGATTTGAAAAGTTGCTGAAAATAATGAAGAAGTTGCTTCCAAAGGATAACGAACTACCCGCTAGTACCTACGAAGCGAAGAAGGTTATCTGCCCTCTAGGATTAGAGGTGCAGAAGATACATGCATGCATTAATGATTGCATCCTCTACTGCGGCGAGGAGTATGAGAATTTGGATGCATGCCCAGTATGCACTACATTGCGGTACAAGATAAGACGAGATGATCATGGTGATGTTGAGGGCGAGCGCTGCATGAAGAGGGTTCCTGCCAAGGTGATGTGGTATGCTCCTATAATACCACGGTTGAAACGTTTGTTCAGGAACAAAGAGCATGCCAAGTTGTTGCGATGGAACATGGAAGACCGTAAGAAAGACGACATGTTGAGACACCCCGCGGATGGGTCTAAGTGGAGAAAAATCGAGAGAGAGTTCCCGGACTTTGCAGGTGACACGAGGAACTTATGGTTTGGTCTAAGTACAGATGGCATGAATCCTTTTGGGGAGCAAAGCTGCAGTCATAGCACCTGGCATGTGACTCTGTGTATCTATAACCTTCCTCCTTGGTTGTGCATGCAGTGGAAGTTCATTATGATGCCAGTGCTCATCCAAGGCCCGAAGCAACCCGGCAACGACATTGATGTGTACCTAAGGCCATTAGTTGAAGAACTCTTACATTTGTGGCACATACAAGGTGTACGTGTGTGGGATGAGGACAAGCAGGAGAAATTTGACCTACGAGCGTTGTTGTTCATAACAATCAATGATTGGCCTGCTCTTAGTAACATTTCAGGATAGACAAACAAGGGATACAATGCATGCACACACTATTTAAATGAGACAGAAAGTATATATTTGGATAAATGTAAGAAGAATGTGTACCCGGGGAATCGTCATTTTCTTCCACCCTCGCACACCCTAAGAAAGAAAGGTAAGCATTTCAATGGTGAGGTAGACATCCGGTGTAAGCCTATCCCCCGTACTGGTGATGATGTATGATATGGTGAAGGATTTAAAAGTAATCTTTGGAAAGGGTCCTGGTAGACAATTTGTTCTGAAGGACGATGTCGGACACACACCCTGTGGGAAATCTATATTTTGGGAGCTACCCTATTGGAAAGTCCTAGAGGTCCGCTGGGATTGACGTGATGCACCTGACGAAGAATCTTTGCTTGACGCTGCTAGGCTTCTTGGGCGTGTATGGGAAGAGCAAAGATACATCGGAAGCACAGCAGGACCAACAACGTATGAAAGACCGAGACGGTATGCATCCAGAGCTGTTTTAAGGTATTGCCAGCTACGCTCTTACCGAAGAAGAGAAGGAAATATTTTTTGAAGTCCTTTACAGTATCAAGGTCCCGTCTGGTTTCTCGTCGAACATAAAGGGAATAATAAATATGGCAAAGGAAAAATTCAAAACCTAAAGTCTCATGACTGCCACGTGCTTATGACCCAGCTACTTCTGATTGCATTGCGGGGACTCCTGCCGGAAAATGTTTGAGTACCCATTGTGAAGCTATGTGCATTTCTCAATGCAATTTCTCATAAGGTAATCAGTCTAGATAGTCTACCAAGGTTACAGAAAGATGTGGTCCATTGTCTTGTCAGCTTCGAGTTGGTGTTCCCACCATCCTTCTTCAATATTATGACGCACCTCCTAGTTCACCTAGTTGAAGAGATTAACATTCTCGGTCTTGTATTTGTACACAATATGTTCCCCTTTGAGAGGTTTATGGGAGTCTTAAAGAAATATGTTCATAACCGTGCTAGGACAGAAGGAAGCATCTCAAAGGGATATGGAACAGAGGAGGTCATTGAGTTTTGTGTTGACTTTATTCTGACCTTAAACCCATCGGTGTTCCTGAATCACAGCATGAGGGTAGACTTAGTGGAAAAGGCATGCTAGGAAAGAAAGCAAGGATATGTATGGACGAACATTCTCTCACTAAAGCACACTACACAGTTCTGCAAAGTTCCACCTTGGTGGCTCCGTATATCGAGGAACACAAGAATATTGTACACTCCAACAACCCGGGGAATTCTGGCTCCTGAATTAGAGATGAACACATGAGGACTTTCGGCGGTTGGTTGCAGTCACATCTCATGTATGACATAAATGTTGGAGAGTAGTTGTACTTGTTGGCCAGGTCACCATCTTCAACTATATTGACTTTCCAAGGGTACGAGATAAATGGGAATACATTTTACACGATCGCCCAAGATAAAAAGAGCACCAACCAAAACAGTGGTGTCCTATTTGATGCAACTGATGAGAATGGGCAAAAGGATACATATTATGGTTACATAGAGGAGATATGGGAACTTGACAATGGATCTTATTTTAAGGTCCCTTTGTTTCTGTGCAAATGGGTCAAGCTGACAAGAGGCGGGGTTGAGGTAGACAAGAAATACAGAATGACAACTGTTGATCTCAACAACCTTGCGTATAGAAATGAACCATTTGTCCTATCCAATGATGTGGCTCAGGTTTTTTATGTGAAGGACATGTCTACCAAACCGATAAAATGGAAAGATAAGCAAAAGAATGCAGCATACGATGAGCCAAAGCGCCACATAGTTCTTTCAGGATAAAGAAACATCGTGGGGGTGGAGGATAAGACACACATGTCAGAAGATTATGATAAGTTTCATGAAATTCCGCTCTTCGCGGTGAAGGATGACCCAAGCATCCCGTTAAGTAAGGAAGATGTTCCATGGTTACGGATTAGAAGAAAACCCTAACAATAGAGATGTGTGGATGTTGGTGATGTACAATATTATTAAACCTTTATTTTTAATAATCAGCTTATATATATATGGATATGAACTGTCTCGGTCTCAATAGGTAGTATTACAACTTGCTGTGGCCAGACATTTATTAATATTAAAACGTAAAAATTAGTCATAATCATATTTAGCCTTGTAGTACACAGCTTCAGGGTCGTCTTTGGAATCGTCATCGTCGTCGCTCGTAGCACGCGGCTGGATCCTCGGCCCTTCCCCAGCTTGTGCACGGGGGAACGGGGGAGGGGGCACCTGCCACTCCGGCCTCGGATTCACGACGCGCGGGGGAGGGGGCTCCCGGATGACGACCCCGGTACGCCCTCGGCCTTCACCACCACCACCATTCTTGTGGCTATGCGGCTGGTGAAAGTGCGGGTACCTCAGGCGAGGATGGTCTCCCATGGTGATGTAGCGCATCACGCTGGCGATAGTCCGGTTCACCCACCACCGGTGGCGACCGGCCTTGTTGTCGTTCACTGGGGGCAGGGCGTCACCCTCGTACCTGGCGAGCTCCCTTTCCCGCCGCTATGTGAAGAAGGCATTCCAGGTGATCCCAATGGGGATCTATCCGCTGCTCCGGCATGAGGTCGAGGTAGAAGTGGTTCGTGATGGCCGCTTGGCGGCCCGAACCTTGAGGCACAGGAGGAACATGAACCCCTCCAGCGCTTATCATCCGGCCGGCGGGCAGCCGGGACCCCGGCGGGCATGGGTAGCTGGAGGCGCACAGCGCCTCGGTCTCCTCGAGCGTCAGAAGGCCCATTAAGCGGTGTCCATTATTGTGAGAGCGAAGGTGTGGATGTATGGATGGACATGGCGGTCACCCTAGATATAGAGGGAAATGACGGGAAGCGGCGGGAAATGGCAAGAAAACATGGCGGGAAGCGGGGGCAAATGGCGGGAAAACATGGATGGAAGCGGGGGAAATGGCGAGAAATATCTAGTCCCAGTTAGTAGATCCAACCGGGACTAAAGGCCCCCGAAATATCTTTTAGTCCTAGTTACTAGTTTTAGTATTAAATATTATTTCTAATGAGTATATTATTTTTTGTGAATATTTGGGTATATTATATGTATTTTTCTGTTTTTTAAATAATAGACTATATTTTTCCAACATTTATACTAAATATAATACTTGTTAAACAATACATAATTTCATTTAAGTTGTATATTAGAGTATGATAATAGATTTAAATTATAGATCTTCTTTTTCTGAAAATTTTGATATATAATACATAATTTTCTGAATACTATAAACCATTTTTTTCTTTTTGGCGCCAACCCCCCCCCCTTTTGCCCCGGTTTGTATTACTATAAATACCCCCACCTCCACCCCGGGTCTAGCCACGACCCGGAGCAGCCCAACTTCTTCCCGACGATGAACCGCCGCCGCCTGCGCCCGTGGAGGAGCACGCCGTGCTGATGGCTCAATGCACGACGCCCAAAAAAATGCTTGATGGCGGTGTTGATGTAGAGCTCGTTGGGAACCCCAAGAGGAAGGTATGATGAGGACAGGAGCAAGTTTCCCTTAGTTATGAAACCGAGGTTTAATCGAACCAGTAGGAGCAAGGAAACACCCCAAAGGTATTACTAGCTGAGCTTTGGCAGGGCACACTACCGGTGCTAGTAGCAACGTGGAGACCTGCACAACACAACCACAAAACATTGTCCCCAACTTGCGATGAGGTTGTCAATCTCACTGTGTTTTAGCGGAAAACAAAGGATTAAACGTATCGAATGGAAAGAAGTAAAAGTTTGCAGAAAGTAAACACAAAGCAGTAAACAGTTTATAGATTGTATGTAAAGAAAAGGACCGGGATCCAAAGTTCACTAGAGGTGGCTCTCCTTAGATAGATAACATGATGGGCGAACAAATTACAGCAGGGCAATTGACAAACATCGAGAAAGCAATACATGCATATACTAATCATCTTGACTCCTTTGAGACTTGATTGGGCATTACAACATTATACATAGACCGCCATCCAACTGCATCTATGACTAATAATCCACCTTCAGGTTATCATCCGAACCCCCTCCAGTATTAAGTTGCAAGCAACAGATTATTGCTTTACGAACTGCGTGTAAAGTAAACAATATGATTGTTCATTGAACAAAGGATTGTTGTTTTCTCCCTAGTAGCAACAACACATCTAGTACCTTAGAGATTTCTGTCACTTCCCCAGATTACCAGAGGCATGAACCCACTATCGAGCATAAATACTAACTCTTGGAGTTGCTAGCATCTACTTGGCCAAGATAGCTACTAACAACGGAAAGCATGCAAGATCATATATAATAAAGACATGATAGAATCAATAATCAATCTGAAATAGCATCTCAATATCCATCGGATCCCCGCAGACACAACATGTAGTATTACAAATAGATGATCTTGATCATGAACGGAGCTCACAAGATCTAGACATGAAAGCACAAAGGAGGAGAACCAACCATCTATCTACTACATGGATCCGTAGTCCAAGGATGAACTACTCAAGCATCACACCGGAGGCTTGCATGGTGATGAAGAAGGCCTCCAGGGTGAAATCCCCTCTCCGGCAGGGTGCCGGGAAGAGCTTCAGATCCCTCCCGATCTAGGGATGGAGATGACGACGACTACAAACTCTTTCGTGGATTTTTGATCAGGTACTTAGGGTTTTCGTCTTGAGGGCATCTTATAGGCGGAAGGGGAGGCCGAGGGGGTGCCAGGGGCCACCACACCACCCCCTGGCGCGGGCCAAGCCTGGCCGCACGGCCAGGTGGTGTGGCCGGCCTCTGGCCCCTCTCCGTCTCGTATTCTGGCATCTGATGACTTCCGAAAAATAGGCACTTCGGCTTTTGTCCCGTCCAATTCCGAGAATATTCATTTTCTGACTTTCCTGGAACCAAAAACAGTAGAAAACAGGCAGCTGGCACTGTGGCTCTTGTTAATATGTTAGTCCAAGAAATCATATGAAAAGTACTTCAAACTTGGAACAAAACACAAGAAAGTGGATAAAACCAAGCATGAAACATCCAAAAGTATTGGAACATTTGCAATGTATCAACATCCCCAAGCTTAACTCCTGCTCGTCCTCGAGTAGGTAAGTGATAAAAAGAAAGAATAGTTTTTGAGGTGACATGCACCATCAAAGACTTGATCAAAGTATTTGCAAAACAATCAAAGCTAGGATCATAGTACTTCAATCATAACATGAAAGACAAAGTTCTTGCAATAAGCAAAGAAACTATGATGCAACATGAAAAGGCACAAACAAAAGATTCATGCATAACAATGCTTTGCAAGATGTTTGTTTGTTTCACATAAAGAAAACATAGCATAGTGGCATTCAGCTTGTCCCTCATAGAGTAGCAAATATAAATGCATAGGACACCTTCAAAGTTCATAAGAGTGACTAGATACAATAGTTTAAAACAAGCAATATCAAAGTATGCATCAATCAACTAGTCTTGGGACAATGCACATAGTACTAAGAATGGCCACTATGCACTCAAAGTAAGTGCATAAAGATAGAAGGTGGAGACTCAATGTAATGGTGGAAGAAAGGCCTTTGTAAAAGGAAGTAGGGATTCAAGTCTCATAAAGAGCTTCCGAAAATTATGGTACTTATAGCTTTCAGCTCTCATTACCCCTATCATAAGCATCTTGAAGTGATTAAGGTTAAAGTGAACAAACTATGGTGTACATGCTTGACGAAGTATAAGTCAGAAATCTCATGTCCCTTATATACGAGGGCCGCTCCTCATGCTACTCAAGTTTAGTCACCGGTAAGTTCTTGTCATTGTAAGTACATGTGTATCATTGAGAACCGCCAACGGGGTACCCCTTGCCCGATGATACGGAAGAATCCCCATATCAAAATGACAAGGCAAGCAGACAACGAGCATCTCAACATTCTTCTTATTTACCATGGGAATATGGTGCTTTTTTCTCTCTTTACTCTTTTCATAGTATCTCTTTTTTTTCTCTTTTCTCTTTTTTTTTTCTTTTCTCAATAGAGGACTCTTTTTTTATAAGAAGAATGCTTCATAGACAGCTCATTATGGTTACGCTGCAGGTTTCCACCATGTCAGCATGGATTAGACCAGCGGCCCAGGCGTTTCTCTAACACATATACATAACTCCATGGACTTACAAGCTCCCCTTTCATTTCATACCGACGACATCCATATACAAAAGAGCATGATATTAACTAGGTACAAGTACCAAGTGCAATATTGAAAGCGTTCCCCATGAAAGCATGGTTCTGCTAATTCCCAACAAATAAGTGCAAGCATATACAACGTAGAAGACACAATGGTTCAAGTTTATTAAGGGCAAGAAAAGTAAAGTGTGCCATCAAGTTCGTGAGAGCTTTTATCACTAGTTTTCTCATAATAAGTTTAATTTGGAAGGTAAACAAAAGCATGAATATACTTGGAATAGCATAAGCTAGTAGGTAGGTATGGTGGACTCTTTTTAATAACTTGGTTTAGGGAGTTGGATGCATGAGTGGAACTCATACTTTGTTGTGGATGCTAGCAAAAGACTGGGAGCGACAAACTAAGAGAGCAATAATGGCCATAATCATGCAGAGCGACAAAACATCATTGATCAAAGCATAAAGTGATACTACAGGTTGAAAACTAAAGGATCATAAAGGCTATGGTGACTTGAGATAGTCATAACATGCTGTGAGCATGTGCCAAGTCAACCCAAATAAATCATCAAAGGAGAATACCACTATACTATGCTTTAATATGCTAAAACAACGCATGATTCATCCAAGGCAGATTAAGCAATCTCAATTGTTTATAACAAGTCATGCTACAGCAAAGAATACTAAGCATAAAGCCAAAACAATATCAAGCATGGCATGACAAAGCATAGGCCACAGTAAAAAACGAGCTCTTTTTACCACAAAAGTATGAACTTTCCTACTCTTTTCCAAACCAAACCAAACTATTTGCAAACCAATGTATGAAAGAGCGGGTCCAACCAATTTATTCATAAAACTAAGCAAACCAAGCAAACGAAAAAACAAAACGAAAATAAAAAATAAGACGCTCCAAGAAAAACACAACCGTGCATGAAACAATAAAAATGAAGTGTTTGGAGGAAACCTGGGATTTTTGTTGATGAAGAAGGGGATGCCTTGGGCATCCCCAGGCTTTGACGCTTGTACTTCTTGGATATTTCTTGGGGTAACACGTGTGGCATCCCCAAGCTTGAGCTTTAGTCCATCCTTCATCTCATTACTCATTCCTTCCATACACCTGAAATTTTTCCTTCATACAAAACTTCACACAATCTTTATTAGCAACATTAGTGCACTAGGTCTTATGGTTCAGTTCCAACACCAATAAACTTCCATTAGAACACTAGATACTTTAGCACTTCCCTCAAAAATCTCAATTCCCCAAAATAACTCAAAAAGGAACCAACAAGAAGCAAATGCAGAAAATGGCAGAAATCTGTCAAAACAGACCAGCAGGTAAAGACAAATTTTTTCGAAGACTTTATGTTCCTCAAATCAAAAAGTGTTGAACTAACAAAAGTTATATAACAACCTGGGGCAGAAGCACAAAAATTGACGCCTCAAAAAGACGTTCAGAGATTTTACACGAATTTTTACGGTGAAGCACATAAATCTGTTTCGGGACATCAACTTTCCCAATCATTACTTCTCTCTTATTAGAGGTTACTCTTGGCACAAAAAGCAAATAAAAAGGATAAGGAGAGGTTATTACAGAGGTAATAACTTCCAAGACTCATCTAAAACTTTTGGTTTATCTCCCAATAAGTACTTTTCTTTAACGCCTTTAAGTTAGGCATAAGAAGCAAAGAAAGAATCAAGTGTTCTCAAATGAAGAAACATTAAGACCAAATTTTGTTTTCATAGGAGAAGCAAAAGAAATCTTTTCTCTCTTTTTAGGGAAGTGTTCTATACCTTTCTTGAGTGGGAGTTTATATTTAATGGTGCCTTCTTTCATATCAATGATGGCACCAACAGTTCTAAGAAAAGGTCTTCCCAAAGTAATAGGACAAGAAGCATTGCATTCAACATACAAAACATAGAAATCAACGGGGACATAGGCATTGTTAACCATAATAAGAACATCAGTAAGACTCCCCATGAGTTTATTTTTAACATTATCATCAAGTGGGACATTCAAATAACAATCTTCAAGAGGAGGCAAATCAAGCATATCATAAATCCTTCTAGGCATAATAGAAACACTACTATCAAGATCACATAAAGCTTTGAAATCAAAGTTATTCACTTTCATATTAATGATGGGTTCCCAACCATCTTCTTGTTTTATAGGAATAGAAGCTTTATGTTTCATCTTTTCTTCTTTAATCTTTATGAGAGCATCAGTAATGTGTTTTGTAAAGGCCATGTTCATAGCACTAGCAGTAGGATTTTTAGCAAGCTTTTGTAGGAACTTAATAACTTCAGAGATATTGCAACCATCAAGATCAAAATCAACTTTATCATCTAAAGTAGTAGAACTATTACTAGCCTCAACACTAGTGGTGGTGATAGTATAAACACTAATGTATCTAGCAATTTCATCTTCTCTTTCCCACTTAGCATGTAACTCAGCTAATAGTCTAACATTTTCATCAATTCTTACTTGTATAGCATTAGTAGCTGCAAAGGGATTATCATTAGTTTCATGTTTAGCAGCCATTTTATTCAAAGAAGATTAAGCTTCAGCCAAAGATGCTATATTTCTTTCAGCATTAGAGAGTTTTTCCTGTTTTATTGAAAGCAGTTTGTTTACTAATAAACTCTTTAATCATAACTTCAAGTTCGGAGGGAGCACGCTTATTATTGTTGTAAGAATTTCCATAAGCATTACAATTGTTGGGAGGATATGGCTTATAATTGTTTTTACCAAAGTTGTTCCTATAAGCATTGTTGCCAAAATTGTTATTTCGTATGAAGTTCACATCAACTTGCTCTTCTTGAGCAACCAAAGAGGCTAAAGGAACATTATTTGGATCAATATGCGCTTTCCCATTAGCAAGCATAGACATAATAATATCAATCTTATCACTCAAGGAAGAGGTTTCCTCAACAGAATTTACCTTCTTACCTTGTGGAGCTCTCTCAGTATGCCATTCAGAATAATTAACCATCATATTGTCCAGAAGTTTTGTTGCAGCACCCAAAGTGATGGTCATAAAGGTACCTCCAGCAGCAGAATCCAATAGGTTCCTTGAAGAATAGTTCAATCCTGCATAAATTTTTTGGATGATCATCCAAGCAGTCAGTCCATGAGTGGGACAATTCTTTACCAAAGATTTCATTCTTTCCCAAACTTGAGCAACATGCTCATTATCAAGTTGTTTAGACTTCATTATTTCACTTATCATGGATATAATCTTAGCAGGAGGATAGTATTTTCCAATAAAAGCATCTTTGCACTTAGTCCAAGAATCAATACTATTCCTAGTTAAGGAATTCAACCATTCTTTAGCTTTTCCTCTCAAAGAGAAAGGAAACAATTTCAGCTTAATAATATCACCAGCTATATCCCTATGCTTTTGCATCTCACAAAGTTCAACAAAGTTATTTAGATGGGAAGCAATATCTTCATTACCAATACCAGAAAATTGTTCTCTCATAACAAGATTGAGCAAAGTAGGTTTTATCTCAAAGAAAGTATCTTTAGGCACAGGTGGAGCAATAGGTGTGCTCATAAAATCATTGTTGTTGGTGCTAGTGAAGTCACACAACTTAGTGTTTTCAAGAGTAGTCATTTTTTGGGTTTTCAAATAAGAAAGTAAACAAGTAGAACTAATTTTTTTGGGTTTTTGAATAACAAAACAAGCAAACAAAGCAAAAAAATAAAACTAAGAAAAACAAAAACAACAAAGTAAAGAGATTGATTATGAGGGACTCCCCTTGTGAAGATGTCCTTGACTCCCCGGCAACGGCGCTAGAAAAGTGCTTGATGGCTCAATGCACGGCGCCCAGAAAAATGCTTGATGGCGGTGTTGATGTAGAGCTCGTTGGGAACCCCAAGAGGAAGGTATGATGAGCACAGCAGCAAGTTTCCCTCCGTTATGAAACCAAGGTTTAATCGAACCAGTAGGAGCAAGGAAACACCCCAAAGGTGTTACTACCTGAGCTTTGGCAGGGCGCACTACCGGTGCTAGTAGCAACGTGGAGACCTGCACAACATAACCACAAAACATTGTCCCCAACTTGCGATGAGGTTGTCAATCTCACTGTGTTTTAGCGGAAAACAAAGGATTAAACGTATCGAATGGAAAGAAGTAAAAGTTTGCAGAAAGTAAACACAAAGCAGTAAACAGTTTATAGATTGTATGTAAAGAAAAGGACCGGGATCCAAAGTTCACTAGAGGTGGCTCTCCTTAGATAGATAACATGATGGGCGAACAAATTACAGCAGGGCAATTGACAAACATCGAGAAAGCAATACATGCATATACTAATCATCTTGACTCCTTTGATACTTGATTGGGCATTACAACATTATACATAGACCGCCATCCAACTGCATCTATGACTAATAATCCACCTTCAGATTATCATCCGAACCCCCTCTAGTATTAAGTTGCAAGCAACAGATTATTGCTTTACGAACTGCGTGTAAAGTAAACAATACAATTGTTCTATGAACAAAGGATTGTTGTTTTCTCCCTAGTAGCAACATCACATCTAGTACCTTATAGATTTATGTCACTTCCCCAGATTACCAGAGGCATGAACCCACTATCGAGCATAAATACTAACTCTTGGAGTTGCTAGCATCTACTTGGCCAAGATAGCTACTAACAACGGAAAACATGCAAGATCACAAATAACGAAGACATGATAGAATCAATAATAAATCTGGAATAGCATCTCAATATCCATCGGATCCCCGCAAACACAACATGCAGAATTACAAATAGATGATCTTGATCATGAACAGAGCTCACAAGATCTAGACATGAAAGCACAAAGGAGGAGAACCAGCCATCTAGCTACTACATGGATCCGTAGTCCAAGGATGAACTACTCATGCATCACACCGGAGGCTTGCATGGTGACGAAGAAGGCCTCCAGGGTGAAATCCCCTCTCTGGCAGGGTGCTGGGAAGAGCTTCAGATCCCTCCCGATCTAGGGATGGAGATGACGGCGGCTACAGACTCTTTCGTTGATTTTTGATCGGGTACTTAGGGTTTTCATCTCGAGGGCATCTTATAGGCGGAAGGTGCGGCCGAGGGGGTGCCAGGGGCCACCACACCACCCCCTGGCGCGAGCCAAGCCTGGCCGCATGGCCAGGTGGTGTGGCCGGCCTCTGGCCCCTCTCCGTCTCATATTCTGGCATCTGATGACTTCTGGAAAAATAGGCACTTTGTCTTTTGTTCCATCCAATTCCGAGAATATTCATTTTCTAACTTTCTTGGAACCAAAAACAGCAGAAAACAGACAGCTGGCACTGTGGCTCTTGTTAATAGGTTAGTCCAAGAAATCATATGAAAAGTACTCCAAAGTTGGAACAAAACACAAGAAAGTGGATAAAACCAAGCATGGAACATAAAAATTATAGATACATTTGCAATGTATCACGCGCTGCTACCCGTGGAGGAGCACGCCGCGCCACCGCCCGCAGAGGAGAGCCAGCCGCGCCACCGCCAGCTCCACCACCTGCGCCACCGCCCGCCGACGAGGAGCTGGCGGCCGCGCCACTGCCCGCGCCACCCGTGCCGCCCGTGGAGGAGCTCGCCGCCGCCGCGCCCTCCGCCGCCCCTGCAAGTGATCATCTAGGGTTAGGGATATTATAGTCTAATTATTTAGTTAGTGTTAGGGATTTAATGAGTTAATTAGGGTTAGTGTTAGAGATTTAGTTAGGGTTAGTGTTAGGGATTTGGTTAGGGTTAGTGTTAGAGATTTAGTTAGGGTTAGTGTTAGAGATTTAGTTAGGGTTAGTGTTAGGGATTTAGTTAGAGTTAGTGTTATTAGGGATTTAGTTGGAATACTTAGTTGGTGTTAGTGATTTAGTTAGGATTAGTGTTAGGGATTTAGTTAGAATACTTAGTTAGTTAGGATTTAGTTAGAATATATATACTTAGTTGGTGTTATTAGGGTAATACTTAGTGATTTAGTTACTGTTTATGTTTTATGATTGTTTATTGCTATTATTTAGTTATGTCGTGTCCTTGTCGTCCGAGCCTACTAGACTCCATCGGTTTCGGGGATGTCCGAGCCTGGGCTCCACCGGGTTGGCACTGGGAGGTGCTACCTGTCGGGACTCGTACCTTGGTGAGGAATCCGGGTATCATTGTCGACGCGGAGCTTCTTTGGTGGCGTCCACGAGGTCCAGGAGCAGTGGAGAGGGAGCTGAACCCCGAGGAGGTGGTACGTCGTCGTATCAGGGAGGAGGACGAGCACATACGGTGATATATGTATCTTTTGGAGACCAGGTTCTCCAATATTTTCCAGGTTCACGGATCTCCCCCGAGCTATTCTCCGGTGATGGTTCCTCTTCTCTGGGTGCAGAGCTGCCGTGGCACAAAACACGGCAGCCAAGTTCGCTAGTTTGATTATTATTGTACTTTATCTTATGAGCGAGATGTATTAATAATATACTTTATCTTATATTATTGTACTTTATCTTAATGCAAAAAAATCATTATTAGTATGTAATCTTTTTTCTGTATCCGACATATCGCAATTGTAATATTATTTTACTTAATGCAATATTCTTTTTCTATATTAGTTAAGCTATGGACGGTATACAGAATGAAGATGAGGTTTTCAACATGATAGATGAGGGTACTGGGGATTACGATGATGGCTCCCAGTATCTTAATTTGTCTAGAGGAGACGAGGATGGAGACGATGGTGCTGACCATGGTGGAGACACCTTAATAATAACAAACTCCGTCGAGGTATATAAAGCCTCTACCGATCGTTCACTAGTATAGATGCACTAATTGATTCGTATATATGTACTGACGAATGTTTCTTCTCTTAGACCTCCGCATCCGGCCAATCTTCTACAAGGAAAAGAGGCCCGACACAAAAGTTGCCGCTGATGTCCGTTTTAGCATTGACTTAGTCTCTGCGCTGGATAAACCGTTGGATCCCAAAGAATCTGTGAATGCATTTGTACATCAATGCGGAGTGATTGTTAGAGACACCATCCCAATCACCACGTGAGAGTGGAATAAGCCAGGAAAGAAAAGGGATCCAGCTAGGACTAGTTTTGTAGATGACAGAGCGAGAGATGCGATGTGGAATTCTCTCATGATACATTTCACCCTACCAGTCTTGGAGACTGATAAGCTCACATAGCAAATGAGCAGGAAAGTCAAGGAGTAGGCTCTTAAGAAGATGGGCGAACTATTCAAGGACTAGAAAAAAAGATTGTACCACAACTATGTATTGAAGAAAAAACTCCTCCATTCACTGGCCCGCTAGAGAAGCAGCAGGATAACTGGGCTGCATTTGTTGAATACAAGACCTCGGCACCAGTTGTGGCAATGTCAGAAAAGAATAAGCTAAATGCAGCCAAAAATAAATATTGCCATCATATGGGCACAGGTGGCTACAAGAGTGCCATGCCTAAGTGGGATAAAGCTGAGGCTGACCTGGCGGCTAAAGGAGTCACTCCAGCTATGTCTGGTTGGCCCTTGAGGTCAATAAATTGGTTACTCGGGCATGGGGCATCGTATGACCCAGAAACAGGCGAGATTGTTGCAACCAAAGAAGTTGCTGGACCCAAAGATGATCTTATTAAAGTGATAAAAGAGGTTGAAGAGGGAAAGTTTGTTCCCGACAGAGAGAACGATGAGCTGACAAAGGCTCTCGGGAATCCTAAAATGCTGGATGAACAAGAGGGTTTGGACCTTCTTGTCCATGGGCTATCGGGATTCCCGAGGACCTTGACACGTACAGAAGCTGATCGAGAAAAACAAAGCGGCAAAAAGAGGAGGATGCGGAGCGGTTCGCAAGGTTTGAAGCCATGCTGCAGGAGCATCGGCAGGAGCTTAATGAACTTAAAGGACTCCGACAGCAAGATCTTGCACCAGACGGTACGGTCGGTCCATCGCAACGGAAAAGCAGCGTGGCTTCCATGGAGGGCCACGATAATGATGCAACGATGGATGTGTACTCCGTGGATCCAATTAAGGAGAACACTAGTTGTGATCTACATGTTGAACTGAAGAACATATCCATGAATGTGATGGTCGGCTTTGCTTTACCTTCTGCACTGGGAGCGACCTACCATTGCAATCCGATTCCAGCTGGCTATGCTCATGTCGGTGTGGATGAAGTTCAACCGCTGTGTCAGTCACTACTGCTTGACTTCCCTGGAGGTGAAGGGGAGACGACACTGGGAGAAGTCATGAGTGGCTTCATTATTTGGAAAAAGTAATACATCAAGTTTCCAGGCTCGGCACCAAGGCCACCTTCTCCACCAAGAAACAATCCATCACATCCAAGGCCACCGTCTCCTCCCTGTAAAAGTCCACCACCTCCAAGTACAATCCATGACCTCAACACGAGTCCATCTCAATCTACGCAGCCTCCTCCACCCACTAAGGGACAAAAGCGGAAGAATATCACTGCTCCATCGAGCGATAACCGACGCCCAAAGCGACAGTTGTCGCCCCTCCCAAGAGTATCGCTGGTTCCTCCCAAGAGGGCTTACGACCTGAACGATGAGGAGACCGATGCGGTCGTATGGGCTGAAGTGGATGCTAATTTTAAGAAGAAACAACCCGAGCCAGAGGTCCAAATAAAACCGAAAACCAAGGAGCACTTTAGGAAATTACTGACGCAACCATCCCAAGCTCAGCTAAATGCGCCAGATGACTATACACGATGTCTTCAAAATACACTGAAACAGAAGAGATCAAGTGGTAGAGGAAGCATCACAAAAGAAGTTCCCCAGCAGGGGGAACAAGCAAAACAATCGAGTGGTAGCGGAAGCATTAGGACGGACGTTCCCCAGCTGGGGAAACAAGCAAAACAATTGAGTGGAAGCCGAAGAACCAAAAGAGATGTTCCCTAGCTAGGGAAACAAGCAAATCAATCGCTCCCCCCGCTCCAGGTGTTACCCGAACCTCAACTATATGGGGGAGAACCTATGGATATGGAAACGGCTAAGATATTGGCCAAACAATGTAATATGTCTATTCATGACATTATTCACGACGCTCATTGATGACCCAGTAGTATAGGAGGTGTATCGCAGTATTTTCGATAAGTAAGAGTGTCGAACCCAACGAGGAGCAGAAGGTGTTGGCCAATGGCTTGGAGCAGGAATTCTCTGTAAATACTTAGCAAACGGATTTTTAGGGGTTTTTGATAATACAGATAAATAAAGTACGAGTAAATAAAAGACAATAAGAATAAATGCAGCAAGTGGCCTAATCCTTTCTTTAGCAAAGGACAAGCCGGTTGTATTACTTAAGATGACCAAACGTTCTCGAGGACACATGGGAATATCATCAAGTGCTTTCGCTTCATATAGTTGATTAATCTTCTTTAGTTTGCTAAGTGTTGTGTGGGTGAACCCGTGCTAATGTACCAACCTTCCTAGGACTAATACATACTTGTGATTAAACCCCTTGCAAGCATCCGCAAGTACAAGAAAGTAATTAAGGTGTAAACCTAACCACAACTTTAAATTCTAAGACCCTGACGTCCCTTGTGCAATGGTTTCCTAACGGGGGTTCAGGTTTTTGTCACTCCGGCAACCCCTACAATTAGTAGCCAAATACACAATGCATTCCCCTAGGCCCATATAGGTGAAGTGTTATGTATTCGACGTTCACATGACACCACTAGAAGAAGTACACCACAACTTAAATATCAAACTATTGAATCTTTCTCAACACAATTCCACTACTAACAACATGACTTCTCACATGTCCTCAAGAACAAAACAAACTACTCACAAGACATCATATGGATCATGATCAGAGATGATATAATGATATGTAACAATCTGAACATAAACAATAATTCAATGGTTCACTCAATAGCATCAACTATAAGGAGTAATCAACACCGGGAAAGTTTCCCCTAAGAACTATGCACGATTCAACCCAATTGTTACAGCGGTATGAAGTGGTGAAGATGGTGCTGGTGGAGATGATGGTGGTGATGATTATGATGATGATCCTGATGAATTCCAGCTTGATGGTGGTGTTGATGGCGACGATCTCCCCTCTCCGGGAAGGAATTCCCCCGGTAGAATTCTGTCTGCCGGAGAGATCTTTCTCTCGGTGTTTTCCGCCCCGCAGAGGCGGCGGAATCTTTCTGTGGTCGCTCCCTGAGTCTTAGGGTTTCGGGATGATAATTGACGCCAGAGGGGAGAACCAGGGGTGGACCAGGGCGGCCACACCACCTGGTGGCGCGGCCTAGGGTGGCCCGTGCCAGGGGGTGGTGTGGTCCCCCTGTGGCCCATCTCCACTTCCCCTTCTGTCTTTCTTCGTCTTCTAGAAAAATAGGATTTTTTCCATATATTTTCCCGTATTTTCTGATCTTCGCGAATTTTGCCTCCAAACAGCACCTTTTCCATCAGAATCCTGACTGCAGCGGCCATGCTCCAAAAGTCATCAACCATGCAAAAACATATAAAATAACATAAGTATCATCTCTTAATATGAAATATATCAATGAATAACAGTAAATTACTGGTATAGAATAGTGATGCAAAATGGACGTATCAACTCCCGCAATCTTAGACTTCGCTTGTCCCCAAGTGAAACTGAACTCAATAAATATGACCTCATGTTTATGGAGTGAAGAGTCAATAAAATAATACGGACAAGAAGCATCACATTCATCAATACATAAGTCATAAAAGAAGACAACTCACTATTATATAACTTAACTTGCAATAAGTAAAGGAAACACAATAAAGATACATAAAGTAAATCATAATTGGTAATGGCAAACTTAGCTCCCGGTCGAAGAATAGTTGATAATTTGCTAGAGTTCATAAATAACTGATTTTCAAAGATGGCTTTCAAAGTAGTAGATACTAAGATAAGAGCAAAGTGCAAAACAAGGAACATAAGAAACATGATTGAATAAATCATCATATGAATGAATGAAACACAACAACTCAAAATACTTGCGGAGATAGAAGGGAATAGGTTTACTGACTCAACTAAAAGGTAAAAGAAAGGCCCTTCGTAGAGGGAAGTAGGGATTTCAAGTTTCATAAAGAGCTTCCAAAAATTATGATACTTACTAGCTTTCAGCTCTCATTGCCCCTATCATAGGCTTCTTTAGGTAATTAAGGTTAAAGTGATCAAATATGAGGATATGCTTGACAAGTTGTAAGTTGAAAATCTCATGTCCCTTGAATACGAGGGTCGCTCCTCATGTTACCCAAGTTTCGTCACCGGTAAGTTCTTGTCATAGTAAGTACATGTGTATCATGGAGAACCGCCAGTGGGGTACCCCTTGCCCGATGATACGGAAGAATCCCCATATCAAAATGACAAGGCAAGCAGACAATAAGCATCTCAGCAATCTTCTTATTTACCATGGGAAAATGGTGCTTTTTCTCTCTTTCCTCTTTTCTCATCTCTTTTTTTCCTTTTTCCCTTTTTCTCAATCTCTATCTCTTTTTTTATAAGAAGAATGCTTCATAGATGCTCGTTATGGTTACGCTACAGGTTTCCACCATGACAGCATGGATCAGACCGGCGGCCCAGGCGTTTCTCTAACACACATACATAACTCCATGGACAAAAGAACATGATATCAACTAGGTACAAAGTACCGGTGCAGTGTTGAAAGCGTTCCCCATGACAACATGGTTCTGCTAATTCACAACTTACAAATCGCAAGCATATATGCAACATAGATGGGCACCATGGTTCAAGTTTATTAAGTGCAAGAAAGTAAAGTGTGCCATTAAGTTCGTGAGAGCTTTAATCACTAATCTTCACATAACAAGTTTAATTCAGAAGGTAGATAAAAACATGAATTTACTTGGAATAGCAATAGTGCTAATAGGTAGGTATGGTGGACACAAATGGCATAGTTTTTGGTTTAAGGATTGGATGCACGAGAAGCATTCCCTCTCAGTACAGGTTTTTGGCTAGCAAGGCTGGGTAGCAAGCATAAGAGTTGAAGGAAACAAACAAACATACAAGTGATAAAAACAAACATGCAATCTTCCTTGGAAGCACAAAAGATCTTAACTAGAGAATACTAAACTTATGAGCAAATCAAGAAAGAAAGATGATGAAATTATATTTCTTCAAGAGTACTTTTGTCTTTTTCATTCAACTCTCAAAAATAGTATTGCTACTGACCGAGCCAGGTTTGCCAAAACCAACTAAATTAACGCAATGATCCCAAAGTGATACCAATACTAATGACAAGATCAATCATATAACCAAGAATTGAAAACTAAAATAAGATATGCAAAACAGTAAATGATAGAACTTCTCATTAATATTCCATAATGGCAACTCACACCAAGGGATACATAGATATCTAACAAGAGGGGGGGACACTTCCATAATGCAAACATTCTACATGATAACTTCTCTATTCATGATATGACTCTACTAAAAAGGTAAAAAGATAGAAGATAGTGATGTGATACCGCGGCACTCTCCCCAGCTTGGAACAAACCAAGGGGACGCCAAAACCTGATGACGAATTACACCTTCGGTGGTGGTGTTATTCTCTCGTCATTGTCCGACTTCAAAGGTAAGGGCTCCCCATCAACAAAGGACATCGTGGTCTCCAGCATCCTGAAACTTGCAGCAGCACTTATGTGTTTAAACCTAACCTCGTACTCACAGTTTTGATTTTGAACGTCGTAGAGTTGTGCTTGCAGTTGGTTGGTTGTTTGGTGGAGTGAGAGAACTTCATCCTTGAGCTCAGCAGTCTCCTTTTGGTGCTCGACGATGAGTTCAGAATAAATCTTATGGATGATATCCACTTCGCGTTACGCCATCTTCTTGTACCTAAAAACTTCTTGCTCTAGTGCTTCCATCCTGTCCTCCAGACTTCCTTCACCTTTAGGGCCTTGAACCTCTTTTATCCGTACCTCCCCATCTTCAAGAAACAACTCCTTGGGATGAATCTTCAACTCTCTCATGTATGGGTTGATGATATCCGCTGAGGAATCTTCCTTGGCTGATCTAGAGGAAGACATTGTGGCTCCAAATCTATTCGAAAATGGACTCTACAGGTCTCTGAATTTGGCATTTAGTAGATTCTTCTGGATTCGCCACTTGAATAACATCAATATCTTCATCTTCATACTCATATTTCTCGAGTCATGAAACCTTTCTCTTTCTTATTACACCATTTTCTCTAATAACCTGGAAATTTCTTTCACACAAAACTTTACACCATTCTCATTAGCAACATTAGTGTAAGCGAGGTAATAAACCTTATAAGTCCAATTTCAACTGAAATCCATCAAATCATAAGCTACTGTGGCAACTCCTTCCGAAAACCCAAAAATAATTCAAAAAGGAAATCGTTTAAAGAAGCAAATGCAAGAGTGGCAAAATCTGTCAAAACAGACGAGCAGGTAAAGATCATTTTTTTCGAACATCTTGTGTTGCTCAAGTCAAAAAGTGAAAAACTAACGAAAGTTAAATAACAACCTGGGACAGAACCACAAAAAATTACAGCTCAATCCGACATACAGAGATCTCTCGCGAATTTTTACGGTGAAGCACAAAAATCAGTTTCGGGACAACAACTTTTCCAAATCTTACTTCTCTCTCATTAGAGATTGATGTTGACACAGAAACCAAACAAAAAGGATAAGGAGAGGTCATGACCTAAGTAATAACTTCCAAGACTCAAAGAAACAAAAACAAACTGAAAGCAAAAATAAATTGGGTTGTCTCCCAAAAAGCTCTTTCTTTATAGCCATTAAGATGGGCATGATAATTTCAATGATGCTCACATAAGAATATGAATTGAAGTGAAAGAGAGCATTAAGAAGAAAAAATACACATGTTTAAGTCTAACCCACTTCCTATGCAAGGGAATTTTGTAAACAAACAAATAGTTAAAACCAGAAGCTGCAAGCATAGGAAGGCAAAATAAGTGCAACATAAAAACTTTCAGCATAAAACGAGGAAACTTGATATTATTGAGATGCATAAGAACAGTCTTCCCTCTCTCATAATAACTTTCAGTATCATGTGTAAATTTAATGATATAACTATCACAAGAACCGTGGTAGCAATGATCACTTATCCTAACAGAAAACACAGGGACACTTGCTCTCGTAACACCACTTTGTGAAACAATATTAGGGATATCCTTACAGAGGATAGTGTGTCCATCTTCTTCATATTTAGTGACAAAATCTTTCACATTTCCTATTATAGGTTCATCATCAATTTTTTTATCAGGTTCAATAGCTTTACTTGTACTTTCATTAACCATACTAGCTATCATAGAATGTTCCTTTATCTTAACTTGGAAAGGGATTTTCTCAATGTAAGGTTCAGGTAAAGCATGATTAGTAGTATAAACTTCAGTATTTCTTGCAGGAACACACTTAGTAACATCTTTATATGATTCATGATACTTATTCCACTTCCTTTTAGGAACTTCAATATAGGAATCAAAAGCCTTAAAATAAGTAGCAATAGCTTAAGAATCTAGATCATAAGCATTTTTAATATTTTAAAAATCATCAGTTCCCATAAAAGATTCAATGCATTCATAATCATAATTTATACCTGACTTTCTTACTTTGTCATTCTCCCATGCTTCAACATTGTCTTGAATACGGTCTAGAAGATCCCATTTAGCTTCTTCTTCCATGCGAGTGAATGATCCAGCACAAGAGGCATCCAATAAATCCTTATCATGTAGAGGGAGCCTTGCATAAAAGTTATTGATAATAATATTGTTAGGGAGCTCATGAATGGGACATTTGAGCATTAGTAACTTCAATCTCCCCTAAGCTTGAGTTGTACTCTCTCCATCAAGAGGCCAAAATTTGTATATTTGATTCCGATCTTTATGAATCTCACTAGGAGGATAAAACTTTGAATAAAAGAGAGGTAGTATTTCCTCCCATTCAAGAGCTTGACCATTCTTCAGCAGCTTATACCATTCTTCAGCTCTTCCTTTTAGTGATAATGAGAATAACTTATTCTTAACTTGATCTGTTGTAATACCTACACACTTGAACAACCCGCATAATTCGTGTATAAAGAGCAACTGATCACCAGAATGGACAGTTCCATCTCCAACATAATAGTTATCCATAACACAATCAATAATTCTTGTAGGTATTTGAAAAGTATCATTCTTAGCAAGTGGTGGTTCATCTACTACCTTAGCAGTTGTAGTAGCATTACGAAATAAGAAACTCAGCGAATTGTCCATATTTAAAAAAACAAACTAACATAAGTAAACAATACTCATAGTAGAAGTTTCCTTTACCATGGCGCTTCACTCCCCGAATACGGCGCCAGAAAATAGTCTTGATGACCTACAAGTATAGGGGGGTGTATCGCGGTATTTTTGATAAGTAAGAGTGTCGAACCTAACGAGGAGCAGAAGGTGTTGGCGAATGGATAGGAGCAGGAATTCTCTGCAAATACTTTCTTTAGGGGTTTTTGATAATGCAGGTAAATAAAGTACGAGTAAATAAAAGACAATAGGAATAAATGCAGCAAGTGTCCCAATCCTTTCTTTAGCAAAGGACAAGCCAAGTGTATTACTTAAGATGACCAAACGTTCTCGAGGACACATGGGAATATCGTCAAGTGTTTTCACTTCATATAGTTGATTAATCTTCTTTAGTTTGCTAAGTATTGTGTGGGTGAACCTGTGCTAATGTACCGACCTTCCTAGGACTAATACATACTTATGATTAAACCCCTTTCAAGTATGCGCAAGTACAAGAAAGTGATTAAGGTAGAACCTAACCACAACTTTAAACTCTAAGAACCCGACGTCCCTTGTGCAATGGTTTCCTAACGGGGGTTCAGGTTTCTGTCACTCCGGCAACCCCTATGATTAGTAGTCAAATACACAATGCATTCCCCTAGGCCCATATAGGTGAAGTGTCATGTAGTCGATGTTCACATGACACCACTAGAAGAAGTACACCACAACTTAAATATCAAACTATTGAATCTTTCTCAACACAATTCCACTACTAACAACATGACATATCCCATGTCCTCAAGAACAAAATGAACTACTCGCAAGACATCATATGGATCATGATCAGAGATGGAATGATGATGTATAACAATCTGAACATAAACAATAATTCAATGGTTCACTCAATAGCATCAACTACAAGGAGTAATCAACACCAGGAAATTTTCCCCTAAGAACTATGCACGATTCAACCCAATTGTTACAGCGGTATGAAGAGGTGATGATGGTGCTGGTGGAGATGATGGTGGTGATGATGATGATGATCCTGATGAATTCCAGCTTGATGGTGGTGTTGATGGCGACGATCTCCCCTCTTCGGGAAGGAATTCCCCCAGCAGAATTCTGTCTGCCAGAGAGATCTTTCTCTCTCGGTGTTTTCCGCCTGCAGAGGCGGCGAAATCTTTATGTGGTCGCTCCCCGTGTCTTAGGGTTTCGAGAGGATAATATACGCCAGAGGGGAGAGCCAGGGGTGGACCAGGGCGGCCACACCACCTGGTGGCGCGGCCTAGGGTGGCCCGCGCCAGGGGTGGTCTGGGCCCCCTATGGCCCATCTCCACTTCTCCTTCTGGCTTTCTTCGTCTTCTGAAAAAATAGGATTTTCCATGTATTTTCCCGGATTTTCTGATCTTTGCGAATTTTGCCTCCAAACAACACATTTTCCATCAGAATCCTGACTGCAGCTGTCCATGCTCCAAAAGTCATCAACCATGCAAAAACAGATGAAATAACATAAGTATCATCTCTTAATATGAAATATATCAATGAATAATAGTAAATTATTGATATAGAATAGTGATGCAAAATGGACGTATCAATGGGCATAATGGTTCAAGTTTATTAAGTGCAAGAAAGTAAAGTGTGCCATCAAGTTTGTGAGAGCTTTAATCACTAATTTTCACATAACAAGTTTAATTCAGAAGGTGGATAAAAACATGAATTTACTTGGAATATCAATAGTGCTAATAGGTAGGTATGGTGGACACAAATGGCATAGGTTTTGGTTTATGGATTGGATGCACGAGAAGCATTCCCTCTCAGTACAGGTTTTTGGCTAGCAAGGCTAGGTAGCAAGCATAAGAGTTGAAGGAAACAAACAAACATACAAGTGATAAAAACAAACATGCAATCTTCCTTGGAAGCACAAAAGATCTTAACTAGAGAATACTAAACTTATGAGCAAATCAAGAAAGAAAGATGACGAAATTATATTTCTTCAAGAGTACTTTTGTGTTTTTCATTCAACTCTCAAAAATAGTATTGCTACTGACCGAGTCAGGTTTGCCAAAACCAACTAAATTAACTCAATGATCCCAAAGTGATACCAATACTAACGACAAGATCAATCATATAACAGAAATTGAAAACTAATATAAGATATGCAAAAGAGTAAATGATAGAACTTCTCATTAATATTCCATAACGGCAACTCACACCAAGGGATACATGGATATCTAACGAGAGGGGTGACACTTCCATAATGCAAACCATCCTACATGATATGACTCTACTAAAAAGGTAAAAAGATAGAAGATAGTGATGTGATACCGCGGCACTCCCCCAAGCTTGGAACAAACCAAGGGGATGCCAAAACCTGATGACGAATTACGCCTTCGGTGGTGGTGGTATTCTCTCGATGAGCTTTTTGATTAATTTCCCCAAGTCCTCAATCTCGAAGGTGAGAGTACGAATCAACTCCGAGTTTTGCTCAATGCGGCTCATGATCATGTCGGGTTACAAATTCTAGCTCTTGCGATTCTTTCCCCACTCTTCCTCCTTGAAGTCTTCTTTTCCTCCATGGCTAGAACGAGGAAAATCCAAATTGGAGGGTAGTTTCTCCTTGGGCATATTCTGGTATTGATGCTCATGGATAAGGGTATGGAAAGGATTCTTGGTGCATGGATGAAGTGACCGTGGAGCCAAACTGTGAAGCGGAGATTTCCCTCCAGTTGGCATCTATGCAGTCCTTTTGATCTTGGCAGGGTTTGCCAACAATCTAATGCTTGCAATGGTAGTGCCGGTGTGCGGATGTTGGATTTGCCTCGCCTCCTCTTCATCTTCACTCTTGATCTCCTTCTCCTTCCCGGGGTCTTGGAGATCTTCCTCCATAGGCTCCTTTCCCTTATCCTTGGCGGACACCATTGATCTTCTAAACTTTCAAGAATAGTTCCTAGCAGAAACAGATCGAAACAAAAACACGACGAGAACACGATATATGAACCTCGGGGGATCCAGGGGATTATATATTACGAAGTTTTACAACAAAAGGAAGGTACTAGGAGAAAACGGGTCGGAGACAGAGTCCGGGGTGGCCACACCACCTGCTGGCGCGGCCAGGGGGCCCCGTGCTGATGTCTACGCACTTATATTCTTGTAGACAGTTGTTGGGCCTCCAAGTGTAGAGGTTGGTACAACAGCAACAAGTTTTCCCTTAAGTGGATTACCCAAGGTTTATCGAACTCAAGGAGGAAGTGGTCAAAGGTATTCCCTCTCAAGCAATCCTGCAATCAAGATACAAGAAGTCCCTTGTGTCCCCAACACACCCAATACACTTGTCAGGTGTATAGGTGCACTAGTTCGGCGAAGATATAGTGAAATACAAGTGGTATGGATAATTATAAGTGGTGATAGAAGATAACTCGATGGCGTGAAAGAGACTAAAAGCAAACTGAAATAAAGATGGCAGCAAGCAAACATGTAATAGATCTAGTAGCAAACGGTGTTTCAGTGCTTAGAAACAAGGCCTAGGGATCATACATTCACTAGTGAACACTCTCATATAGATATATTCTTCTTTATGATACTACGCTGAACTACTCCCCGGTTGGAAACTCTAATCCATGGTAGGGCTATAACAGCACACCTCAAAGTAAGCCTTTCCCATCTAGATAACCCCACACTGTCACCTTGAGCACTAGATGGTTCCAACAAACACCACAATTTCATAAAGACATCCATCTCCAAATATAACTCATAACAAGTATTTGTAATCTCTAGCCTAAGTGCCACCATGGTGTGCACGCTGTCACTTTCACACACATGGGGAGAGGAGAGATCTAATAAGCCACTTGAGTAGCAAGGTAGATCTACTTGATTACAAAGCTCATGATCACAATATGATCATGCATAGAGAGAGATGAACACATAGCTACCGGTAGAACCCTTAGCCTCGAGAGAGAACTACTCCCTCCTCATCATGGGAATCAGTAATGGTGATGGAGATGGCGGTGGAGATCGATGGAGATGGTTCCGGGGGCACTTCCCCGTCCCGGTAGGGTGCCGGAACAGAGACTTTCTCTCCCCCGAATCTCCCCTTCGGTGGCGGTGGCACTGCGGAACTTTTCGTGGTTGGAGGCTTGATGATTTAGGGTTTTTGCATCGGGAGGCTTCTTATAGGCGAAGAGGCAAGGTCGGTGGGCGGCCAGGGGGCCCACACCACCTCGTGGCGCGGCCAGAGCTAGCCCGCGCCACCACATGGTGTGGCCGCCCTGTGGCCCCTCTCCGTCTCGTCTTCTGGCTCCGTGAGTCTTCCGGTAAAATATCAACTTTGGCTTTTGTCCCGTCCAATTCCGAGAATATTCATTTTCTGACTTTCTGGAACCAAAAACAGCAGAAAACAGGCAACTAGCACTGTGGCATCTTGTTAATAGGTTAGTCCAAGAAATCATAAGAAAAGTACTCCAAAGTGTGGACAAAACATAAGAAAGTAGATAAAACCAAGCATGGAACATCAAAAATTATAGATACATTTGCAATGTATCAACATCCCCAAGCTTAACTCCTGCTCGTCCTCGAGTAGGTAAGTGATAAAAAAACAATAATTTTTGAGGTGACGGGCACCATCATAAACTTGATCAAAGTATTTGTAAAACATTTATAGCTAGGATCATAGTACTTCAACATAGCATGAAAGACAAAGTTCTAGCAATAAGACAAAGAAACTATGTTACAACATGAAAATGCACAAACAAAAGATTCATGAATAACAATGCTTTGCAAGACGTTTGTTTGTTTCACATAAAGAAAACATAGCATAGTAGCATTCAGCTTGTCGCTCATAGAGTAGCAAATATAAATGCATAGGACACCTACAAAGTTTATAAGAGTGACTAGATACAAATAGTTTAAAACAAGCAATATCAAGTTATGCATCAATCAACAAGTCTTGGGACAATGCACATGGAACTAAGAATGGCCACTATGCTCTCAAAGTAAGTGCATAAAGGTAGAAGGTGGATACTCGATATATATAGTGGAAGAAAGGCCTTCATACAAGGAAGTAGGGATTAAAGTTTCATAAAGAGCTTCCAAAAATTATGGTACTTAATAGCTTTCAGCATTCATTGCCCCTATCATAAGCATCTTGAAGGTGATTAAGGTTAAAGTGACACAACTAAGAGGATATGCTTGACAAGTTATAAACCGAAATCTCATGCCCCTGACTTACAAAGATCGAACCTCATGCTACTCAACTTTAGTCACGAGTAAGCTCTTGTCATTGTAAGTACATGTGTATCATAGAGAACCAACAACGGGGTACCCCTTGCACATGATACAGGAGCTATCCCATAATCAAAATGACAAGGCAAGCGGACAATGAGCATCTCAACGATCTTTTTATTTGCTATTGGCATAGGTTTTTATTGAGGATGCTTCATAGAGTGCTCATTATGGTGATGCTGCAAGTTTCCACCATGATTAGGCATGGCTTAGGCTAGCGGCCCAGGTGTTTCTCTAACACACATACAAACTCCATGATCTTACAAGTTCCACTTTTATTTCACACCGCCAGGATCCCTAAGCAAAAGAACATGATATCAACGGGGTACGAAGTACAAGTGCAATGTTCAAAGCGTTCCCCATGATACATGGTTCTGCTAATTTCAACTTACAAAGAGCAAGCATATACGCAACAAAGAAGGACCCAATGGTTCAAGTTTATTAGATGCAAAAAAGTAAAGTGTGCCATCAAGTTCGTGAGAGCTTTAATCACTAGTTTTCTCATAACAAGTTTAATTTGGAAGGTAAACAAAAGCATGAATATACTTGGAATAGCATAAGATAGTAGGTAGGTATGGTGGACTCTTTAGAATAACTTGGTTTAGGGAGTTGGATGCATGAATGGAACTCATACTTGGTTATGGAGGCTAGCAAAAGACTGGGAGCGACAAACTAAGAGAGCAATAATGGCCATAATCATGCAGAGCGACAAAACATCAATGATCAAAGAATAAAGTGATACTACAATTCGAAAACTAAAGGATCATAAAGGCTATGGTGACTTTGGATAGTCATAACATGGTGTGAGCATGCACCAAGTCAACCCAAATAAAGCATCAAAGGAGAATACCACAATACTATGCTTTAATATGCTAAAACAATGCATGATTCATCCAAGGCACATTAAGCAATCTCGATTTTTTACAACAACTCATGCTACAGCAAACAATACTAAGCATAAAGCCAAAACAATATCATGCATGGCATGACAAAGCATAGGCCACAGTCAAAAACAAGCTCTCTTTACCACTTAAGCATGAACTTTCCTACTCTTTTCCAAACCAAACCAAACTATTTGAAAACCAATGCATGAAAGAGGGGTCCAACCAATTTATACAGCAAACTAAGCAAACTAAGCAAACAAAAAACCAAAACGAAAACGAAAAAGAAGACGCTCCAAGAACAACACAAATGTGCATGAAACAATAAAAATGAAGTGTTTGGAAGAAACATGGAATTTTAATTGATGAAGAGGGGGATGCCTTGGGCATCCCCAAGCATTGACGCTTTTAATTCTTGGATATTTCTTGGGGTGACACGCGTGGCATCTCCAAGCTTGAGCTTTATTCCATCCTTCATCTCATTACTCGTTCCTTCCATACACCTGAAATTTTTCCTTCATACAAAACATCACACAATCTTTATTAGCAACATTAGTGCACTCATAATAATAAGTCTTTAGGTTCAGTTCTAACACCAATAAAACTTCCATTAAAACACAAGCTACTGTAGCACTTCTCTCAAAAAGCTCAATTCCCCAAAAGAACTCAATAAGGAACCAACAAGAAGCAACTGCAAATAATGGCAGAAATCTGTCAAAACAGACCAGCAGGTAAAGACGAATTTTTTCGAAGACCTTCTGTTGCTCAAATAGAAAAGTGTTGAGCTAATGAAAGTTAGATAACAACCTGGGGAAGAAGCAAAAAAATTCACGCCTTAAAAGTACGTACAGATATTTTACACAAATTTTCACGGTGAAGCACATAAATCTGTTTCAGGACAACAACTTTCCCAATCATTACTTCTCTCTCATTAGAGGTTACTCTTGGCACAAAAATCAAATAAAAAGGATAAGAACCGGTTATTACAGAAGTAATAACTTCCAAGACTCATCTAAAACTTTTGGGTTATCTCCCAATTAGTACTTTTGTTTAACGCCTTTAAGTTAGGCATGATAATTTGAGAAGATGCTCAAATAAGAAATATGAATTGAAGTAAAAGAGAGCATCAAGAAGCAAATTCAAAACACATTTAAGTCTAACCCACTTCCTATGCATAGGAATCTTGTAAAGAAACAAGTCATGAAAGCACAAAGCAACAAGCATAGTAAAGCAAAACAAGTGCAACTTCAAGACTTTCAACATAAAGAGGGGAAACTTAATAATATTGAGATGCATAAAACCATGTTTCCCTCTCTCATAATAACTTTCAGTAGCATCGTGAATAAAATTAACAATATAAATATCATATAAAACATTCTTATCATGAGCCACATGCATATAATAATTATTACTCTCCACATAAGCATAGTCATTCTTATTAATTGTAGTAGGAGCAAATTTAACAAAATAGCTATCATTATTATTCTCATCACCATAATCATCAAATATAGGAGGCATATTGTAATCATAATTAATTTTCTCCTCAATATTAGGTGGACTGAAAATATCATATTTATCATTGTAATCATCATATATTGGAGGTTTTGTATCATCATAAGCAATAGAATAGCTATCTTCCAAAGCTCGGAAACTAAAAACATCATTTCCATAACAACTAGCTTCCCCAAGCTTAGACTATTCCATAGCATTAGCAATAATGGTGTTTAAAGAATTCATACTAATAACATTGCTATTAGCACGCAAATAAAGTTCCATAGGTTTTTTAATTGTTTCTTCAAACTCTTCATGTCCTAACTCAAGATAAATACTATAAAGCTCTCTAATTTTGTTGTTGTTTTCCATTAAGCCTAACTAGTGAAAACAAGAAACAAAAACATAAAATTGCAGAATCTAAAGGAAATAACTTCGAGCACTCACACCAGAGGATGTGAGTATCTTTTACCTTACCTCCCCGGCAACGGCGCTAGAAAAGAGCTTGATGTATACGCACTTCTATTCTTGTAGACAGTTGTTGGGCCTCCAAGTGTAGAGGTTTGTAGAATATAAGCAAGTTTTCCCTTAAGTGGATTACCCAAGGTTTATCGAACTCAGGGAGGAAGTGGTCAAAGGTATTCCCTCTCAAGCAATCCTGCAATCAAGATACAAGAAGTCTCTTGTGTCCCCAACACACCCAATACACTTGTCAGGTGTATAGGTGCACTAGTTCGGCGAAGAGATAGTGAAATACAAGTGGTATGGATAATTATAAGTGGTAACGGTGATAGAAGATAGCTTGATGGCGTGGAAAAAACTAAAGGCAAACTGAAATAAAGATGGTAGTAGGAAAACATGTAACAGATCTAGTAGCAAACGGTGTTTCAATGCTTAGAAACAAGGCCTAGGGATCATACTTTCACTAGTGAACACTCTCATATAAATATCTTCTCTTTATGATACTACTCTTACCTACTCTCCGGTTCGACACTCTAATCGATGGTAGGGCTATAATAGCACACCTCAACGTAAGCCTTCCCCATCTAGAAAACCCCACACTGTCTCCTTGAGTACTAGATGAGTCCAACAAACACCACAATTTCATAAAGACATCCAACTTCAAATATAACTCATAACAAGTATTTAAATGTCTAGACTAAGTGCCACCATGGTGAGCACGCTGTCACTTTCACACACATGGGGAGAGCAGAGATCTATTAAATCACTTGAGTAGCAAGGTAGATCTATATATTACAATCTCATGATCACAATATGATCATGCATAGAGAGAGATGAATACATAGCTACCGGTAGAACCCTTAGCCTCGAGAGAGAACTACTCCCTCCTCATCATGGGAATCAGCAATGGTGATGGAGATGGCGGTGGAGATCGATGGAGATGGCTCCGAGGGCACTTCCCCATCCTGGCAAGGTGCCGGAAACGAGACTTTCTGTCCCCTAAATATCCCCTTCAGTGGCGGCGGCGCTGTGGAACTTTTCGTGGCTGGAGGCTCGATGATTTAGGGTTTTCGCATCAGGAGGCTTCTTATAGGCGAAGAGGCAAGGTCGGTGGGCGGCCAGGGGGCCCACACCACCTGGTGACACGGCTAGGGCTAGCCCGCGCCCCCACATGGTGTGGCCGCCCTGTGGCCCCTCTCCGTCTCATCTTCTGGCTCCATGAGTCTTCCGGTAAAATATCAACTTTGGCTTTTTTCCCATCCAATTCCGAGAATATTCATTTTCTGACTTTTTGGAACCAAAAACAGCAGAAAATAGGCAAATGGCACTGTGGCATCTTGTTAATAGGTTAGTCCAACAAATCATAAGAAAAGTACTCCAAAGTGTGGACAAAACATTAGAAAGTAGATAAAACCAAGCATGGAACATCAAAAATTATAGATACATTTGCAATGTATCACGCGCCAGGGGGTGGTGTGATCCACCATGGCTCCATTTCCATCCCTCTTTCGCTTCGTAGCTTTCCTTGTTGGATAAAAACTACAAAAATATAACTGGATAGAATTTTCGCAGAACTTTTCTTACCAGAACTGTTACCTATTCGAAAACAGACTCTGCAGGTCTCTGAATTTAGCATTTGGTAGATTCTTCCGAAGTCACCACTTGAATAACATCAATATCTTTAACTTCATACTCATATTGCCCGAGTCATCAAACCTTTCTCTTTCTTATTACACCATTTGTTGTGGTTCGTAGCATAGAAAACAAAAAAATTCCTACGATGAGAACTATACGCCAAGATCTATCTACTAGATACGGAGCAATGGGTGGATATACATCCATAGAGAACTTACCCTCGAAGACAACAAAGCTTTGTTAACGAGTTGGAACTCGTGGATGATGTAGTCGTACACTTGCCGATATGAAGATCGTGATGAAGTCTAGCAGGTCCGGCTCCAGCACGTCCATCAGATCCAGCTCCAGCAAGTCCAGCACCACCAAGTCTAGCACCACAAAGCAGCGGTGCATCCGTGATCACACACACGTCCGGTACCCCCCGACAACCTCCGTCCCTCGCTCTAGCAAAGCAGTCGAAGCAACAACTCCTTTCCAGATAAAGCCACTGGGAACATGTATCTCACAAATCCAAGACCATGGGGAATAACTAGAGGGGGAGAGAGATCCTTCACGAGGAGGTGTGAGTGTGAAGGTGTGAGAGGGGGGCTTTTATAGGAGGAGGGGGTGCCCCTCCCCATGGCCGGTGCCCAAGGGGTGACCCCTCACCTCCTCATTCATGTGGTGGTAACTCCCTCCACATAAATTTGCCCCTTCACATTCTCTTTTAAAGTCTCCACTTTAAATGCATTAAATTTCTCCAAATTTAATGCTCTCTCATTTAATAAAACCCTTTTATTAATTTTATTCAGAATTTTTTAATTACTTTAATTAACAAACATTCACATAAAACCCCCTGCAACATTTCAATATTACATGCAGAACCAATTTCAGCAATTTCACCCGAAACAGTTTCGGTGTCTATTGAAATAATTCCAGCGCTTTCTTAAATCATTATCTCAAACATATTTTCTCCAAATGGTGTCGGTATCCCTTAAGTGTGGCACCCTACGATTCGCGAATAATGCAGACATGATCGAGACCCCTCTCAGATCAATAATCAGAAGCGGGACCTGGAGATCAATACTGACTCCTACACATTCAAAGATGACTTATGTGATCGTGAGAACCTTTAACACTAGTAACTAAATCCCTTTGTCTCGCGATATATTACTAATACATTGCAAATGTATCTATAATTTTTGATGTTCCATGCTTGGTTTTATCTCCTTTCTTGTGTTTTGACCACACTTTGGAGTACTTTTCATATGATTTCTTGGACTAACCTATTAACAAGAGCCACAGTGCCAGTTGCCTGTTTTCTGCTGTTTTTGGTTCCAGGAAGTCAGAAAATGAATATTCTCGGTATTGGACTGGATAAAAGCCAAAGTTGATATCTTTCCGGAAGACTCACGGAGCCAGAAGGAGAGTCGGAGGGGAGCCACAGGGTGGCCACACCACCCCATGGCGCGGGTCCCCCCAGGCCACGCCAGGGCATGGTGTGGGACCCTTGGCCACCCACCGACCTTGCCTTATGGCCTATAAGAAGACTCCCGAGGCATAAACCCTAGATCATCAAGCCTCCAGCCACGAAAAGTTCCACAGCGCCGCCGCCACCGAAGGGGAGATTCGGGGGACAGAAAGTCTCTGTTCTGGCACCCTGCTGGGACGAGGAAGTGCCCTCGGAGCCCTGTCCATCGATCTCCACCGCCATCTCCATCACCATTGCTGATTCCCATGATGAGGAGGGAGTAGTTCTTCCTCAAGGCTAAGGGTTCTACCAGTAGCTATGTGTTCATCTCTCTCTCTATGCATGATCTTATTGAGATCATGAGCTTGTAATCTATAGATCTACCTTGCTACTCAAGTGCTTTAATAGATCTCTGCTCTCCCCATGTGTGTGAAAGTGACAACGTGCTCACCATGGTGGCACTTAGGCTAGAGATTACAAATCTTGTTATGAGTTATATTTGGAGTTGGATGTCTTTATGAAATTGTGGTGTTTGTTGGACTCATCTAGTACTCAAGGTGACAGTGTGGGGTTTTCTAGATGGGGAAGGCTTACTTTGAGGTGTGCTGTTATAGCCCTACCATCGATTAGAGTGTCCAACCGGAGAGTAGTTAAGAGTAGTATCATAAAGAGAAGATATTTATATGAGAGTGTTCACTAGTGAAAGTATGATCCCTAGGCCTTGTTTCTAAGCATTGAAACATTGTTTGCTACTAGATCTGTTACATGTTTGCCTACTGCGATCTTTATTTCAGTTTGCCTTTAGTCTTTTCCACGCCATCAAGCTATCTTCTATCACCGTTACCACTTATAATTATCCATACCACTTGTATTTCACTATCTCTTCACCGAACTAGTGCACCTATACACCTGACAAGTGTATTGGGTGTGTTGGGGACACAAGAGACTTCTTGTATCTTGATTGCAGGGTTGCTTGAGAGGGAATACCTTTGACCACTTCCTCCCTGAGTTCGATAAACCTTGGGTGATCCAAAGGGAAGACTTGCTGCTGTTCTACAAATCTCTGCACTTGCAGGCCCAACAACTGTCTACAAGAATAGAAGTGCATAGACATCAATTACATGTCCGAGATTCAATCATCGATATCTCCATACCTAGTTTGATCTCGTTGCCGACATGCACTCTTTTCTCGTTCCCGTGATATAACATTCTAGTGATCACATCACTTGCTTGCAAGCTATCTTACTGTGATATCACCGAGAGGGCCCAGAGTATATCTATCCGTCATCGGGATGGACAAATCCCACTCTTGATCCATGAGCCTCAACGTAACACCTTTGTAGCACTGAACCCACCTTTATAGTCACCCTGTTACGGTGTGACGTTTGATGTTATCAAGATACTCTTCCGATGTCAGCAATTAACATGATCTCATGGTCTAAGGACTAAGATTACTTTGTATGATGTTATAGCAATATAAACATAATGACTTTGATCGTAATGCTATACTTTGGATGAATGTTCATCACATCATTCCACCAATGTTGTAACCTCGTTATTAACAACATCCAATGTCCATGATCAGGAAACCTTGATCATCTTGTTAATCAACAAGCTAGTTTATATGAGAGGCAGTACTAGGAACTTTGTATTTTGTTTATTAAACACACATGTATTAACATTTCCAATTAATACAATTATAGCATGCAAAATAAACATTTATCATAAACATGGAATAAGATAATAACCACTTTATTATTGCCTCTTGGGCATATTCCCTTCACCATTTTCTCCACTAACCTGAAAATTTCTTCCACACAATTCTCATTAGCAACATTAGTGCAACGAAGTAATAAACCTTTTAGGTCCAATTTCAACTAAAATCCATCAAATCATAAGCTACTGTAGCAACTCCTTCCGAAAACCCAAAAAGAATTCAAAAAAGGAAATCGATTAAAGAAGCAAATGCAAGAGTGGCAAAATCTGTCAAAACAGACCAGCGGGTAAAGATCAATTTTTTCGAAAAATTTCTGTTGCTCAAATCAAAATGAGCAAAACTATAGAAAGTTCAATAACAACCTGGTGTCAATGAAATTCTTAACTTGTGTCAATAAAAGATACATCATTTCCAATCAACAATATGTTCTCTACATAATGTATTAGAAATATGTCTCAGCGCTCCCACTTAATTTCTTGCAAATGCAAGCATCTTCATCATCTCCGGTGAATTTAAACTATTTTAACAGTTTCATCATGGTGAAGATTCCAACTCTGCTATGCTTACTTCAACTATTGAAGTTTGTATGCCCTTTTAGCACCCTTTGAATTAACAAAACCCTTCGGACCATGTCATGTACACGTCCTAGGTAACCGTTCTATTAGAAGAACCTTGTTTTGTTTATTCAACTACCATATAACAAATTATATGTAGTGGTTGCTACATTAATCCGTAAAGACTAAACATCGCTATGAAAGATCAAATCTTGTCATAGTCAACTCCTTGATCATTGCCGTAAACTTCTTTCCGACATGTCGACTATTTCCTAGATGTTAAACATCCATGTCTATTTCTTTATAGATCCAAACATGACCGATAGGCTTTACGCCTTTTCAGAGGGTCTTCCAAGTTCAGAAACTTGATTCTCATGTATGGATAATATCACGGATTCTATGACTTCTAGTCATTTTATGGAGTCAGGGCCCATCATTGCTTCTTTGCATGCAGTCGGTTCATCATTGTCAAAACAATAACGACTTGTTTATCAAATATCACTATTTGATTCTTACCGACCCACACGGTTCAATATGAACTCTAATCTCCGAGATTACAACCTTTGTAATCACGGGAGCCATGAGCATTGTGGCCGCCACCGGGACACTTTCCGGCGCTGCGCTACTTAGCACATATAGCTAAGGTTCAACAACCTTATCAAAGTTCTATTGTCCTCCCACTTAAATTTTCGCGAAAAATTCCTTCTCAAGAAACTTGACGTTCCAAGTAACAAACTCTTTTGTCCTCGGTGTTATGGAGAAATTCCCAACAGATTCTTTGGGATAACCTACAAAGACGTGCTTATCCGACTTTGGTTGTAAACATTTTACTTATGCATAGCATACCAAAATTTAAGAAAAGACAATTTGGGTCTTATCCCAAACCATAACTTAGATGTTGTCATTTCAACGGATCATGATGGTGCTCTTTTCAGTGTAAAAGCGATAGTCTCTAAAGCTTCAATCCTTAAAACATAATGGCAGTTTTACAAATGACACCTTTGATCTTACCATGTCAAACAAGGTTTGATTTCATCTCTCAAATATGCCATACTCCTGTGGTTTATCGGGAAATACAAATTCATGGAACAATTCCTGAAATCTTAGGTGTTTTGCTAAACATGTAACTCAAATATTTTTCCTTTATGATCAAATCATAAACTCTTTTATTTTCTTGTTACAATGATTTTTCACTTCATCTTGAAAGTCTTTGAACAATTTTCAAATGTTTCATACTTCTTCCTTATTAAGTAAATATATAGAAATATTCACTCAAATTTCTGGAGAAATCATATGAAGCAAATATGGCTACACATAATGGACTATGCACATCAGCATGCACAATTTCCAATAAGCTAGTCATCTGTTCCTCTTTGGCCTATGAACGGAGTTTCAATTATCTCAAGGAAAGTTTCACAAGCGTCAATTGATCAAAATCAAAGACTCCAAAATTTCCATCAACATGGAGTTTCTTCGTGTTTTCTTTCCAATATAATTTAAAACAGCAATGTCACTTCATAAGTGATCTTTTAATCATTTGTCTTGTGACATTTTAGCAATAATGTTTATGGATGTAATTTCTCCAACTAGACTTGTAAAAGTTCATCCATCCTTGATGGAATACGGTAATTATGTGAACAACCATTCTTCTCGTAATACCGGAACAAAATAACAATTATTAAAACAAATCTTGAAGACTAGGTTTGACGTCAACGAAAAGCACAATAACACTTTATTTGTTTTCGATGATTAACATCACTTATTCTCTTACTAGTTACTTAGGCCATTGCAGTTCATGAATTGCATTATCCTGTATGACACTTCATACCAACCAATTCGGTATCCAATACCTAAGAACCACATTGTTTAACAAAAAAAGAATACATCCATAACTTGTATATCTTCTATATACCTAAGCTGGACATCTCCAAATTTTCTTTTCTGCCAAATATTTTATAGTTTCTCTTTCAGCAATTCCTTTTCCTTTTAAAAGAATCTATCAACATCAATAGTGGTGTCATTCACATGACACATAGTACAAAGTGTATATAGTCTAATACTAATACCTTTGGACTTGCACTTTGAAGTGGATCACCATCATCAAATGTTTGGTGTTCTTTCAAAAATGCATTCTTTAGTAATCTAATAATGCAGTAAACATTTTACTTACATCTTCTATTCATCCTTATCATGACAACTTTCATGATCAAGCTACTATAGCCTGTAAGGAAGAATCGCGAGTATAATGTTAGTTCCCAAAAACCTTTTTGGGAGATCTGGATGCTTAGCATCTCCATCCTTCACAAATTCTCATACAATATGAGAACATGTATTTTGCTAAATTATACTCTATCATAATGCAACCAAAAACATTGTTTCAGATATCACAATATCTTTCACACATGATGGTTTCTGAAACAATTTTCAGCTCCTATATAATCTTGATATTAAAACAACTTTTGAATATCAATAATCATGGAGGCAAACATGAACTTTAGATACTACATTGGAATTCTTACTCTTGATTTAATACTACTTATTAAACTTCATGGAGTAAATAGAGTTTGCTGAAAGTTTGCAATAGGACTTATAAACTTTCAATTGACATTCAAAACAATACGATACTAGTTCGTAAAGTAAATATCCAGAATTATATAGTTCTATTGTCTCAATTAAAACTAAGAGTAAGGTAGTAAACAGATGCCAATGACTACAACAAATTATGCAAATTCACTTCGATTTAGTTTATGACAAATTGAGTTCAACTAATCCAAATTAGAAATGAACTCCCACTCAAAAACGATATCCCTCGTGCCTTTTTGGTGATTACATGAACCAAATCCACTGCACCAAGTCCGATCATCATGTGAGTCGGTGTAGCTTCAAAGGCGAGCATCAATATGGGCATCACATCAACTATATGACTCATGCTAAACCTTTCGGTCCATGTTCCGAGGCCATGTCTGTACATGCTAGGCTCGCCAAGTAAGAACCTTAGTATTTGCATGTGTAAAACTGTCTTACACCCGTTTGTATGAAAGCGTAGAGTCGGGTACACCCGATCATCACGTGATGTCTCGAAACACGATCCATAGAACGGTGCATACTTAAGGAAGAACACATTTTTATCTTGATATCTAAATGAGGGATCATCTTAAAATGCTACTAAAATGCCAAACTAGCAATATAAGATGCAAACATCTAATGTGTAAAGTGGAATGATATGGTCCATGCATTTGATCACCATCATATGCATCATGGTATGATCTCTATCATTCCTTTGTGTGTAAGGCGAAGGTCTATGGAACTTACACGTTAGGTGTGTTGTAAGATTATCAACTATACATCAACTTACAACATTACCATATCATGACACTAGCCCAGCAACGATCTAAACTAGATGCCTCTAATTTATCAATTGCAAGTTTTTACGTGGCTTAGGGCTTTCGAAGATAGAACCGGTCTTACCTACGAACATGGAACCACAACGATGATAACTAAGTTATTAGCAACTCGTTGTAAATCAGATATTGACTATAGTAGGAGAGACAGACACCCGCCAGCCACTTATGCAAAACTAGTTGCATGTCAGTCGTGGAACCGGTCTCATGTGCGATGACATGTAAGGTTGGTCCGAGCCGCTTCATCCTACTATGCCACCAATATCCAAAATACATGAAAGATGCAATAACATGATCATCATCGCCCACATATAAACATATGTGTACTACCAGTGCAAAGCATCTACGCATAGATCAGGATCTGATACCACTGTTGTGGTTCGCAGCATAGAAAACAAAAAAATTCCTACGATGAAAACTATACGCCAATATCTATCTACTAGATACAGAGCAACGGGTGGATATACATCCATAGAGAACTTACCCTCGAATACAACAAAGCTTTGTTAACAAGTTGGAACTCGTGGATTATGTAGTCGTACACTTGCCGATCTCAAGTTCGTGATGAAGTCCATCACGTCTGGCTCCAACACGTCCATCAGATCCAGCTCCAGCAAGTCCAGCACCACCAAGTCCAGCACCGCAAAGCAGCGGTGCATCCATGATCGCACACATGTCCGGTACCCCGACAACCTCCGTCCCTCGCTCCAGCAAAGCAGCAGAAGCAGCAACTCCTTTCCAGATAAAGCCACTGTGAACATGTATCTCGCTAATCCGAGACCATGGGGAATAACTAGAGGGAGGAGAGATCCTTTACGAGGAGGTGTGAGTGTGAAGATGTGAGAGGGGGGCCTTTTATAGGAGGAGGGGTGCCCCTCCCCATGGCTGGCGCCCAAGGGGTTACCCCTCACCTCCTCATTCATGTGGTAGTAACTCCCTCCACATAAATTTTCCCCTTCACATTCTCTTTTAAAGTCTCCACTTTAAATGCATTAAATTTCTCAAATTTAAGGCTCTCTCATTTAATAAAACCCTTTTATTAATTTTATTCAGAATTTTGTTAATTACTTTAATTAACAAACATTTACAAAAAAAACCTGCAACATTTCAATATTACATGCAGAACCAATTTCAGCAATTTCACCCGAAACAGTTTCGGTGTCGATTGAAATAATTCCAGCGCTTTCTTAAATCATTATCTGAAACATATTTGCTCCAAATGGTGTCTCTATCCCTTAAGTGTGTCACCCTACGGTTCGCGAATAATGCAGACATGATCGAGACCCCTCTCAGATCAATAATCAGAAGCGGGACCTGGAGATCCATACTGACTCCTACACATTCAACGATGACTTATGTGATCGTGAGAACCTTTAACGCTAGTAACTAAATCCCTTTGTCTCGTGATATACTACATGTCCGAGATTCGATCATCGGTATCTCCATACCTAGTTTGATCTCGTTGCCGACATGCACTCTTTTCTTGTTCCCGTGATATAACATTCTAGTGATCACATCACTTGCTTGCAAGGTATCTTAATGTGATATCACCGAGAGGGCCCGGAGTATATCTATCCGTCATCAGGATGGACAAATCCCACTCTTGATCCATGAGCCTCAACATAACAACTTTGTAGCACTGAACCCACCTTTATAGTCACCATGTTACGGTGTGACGTTTGATGTTATCAAGATACTCTTCCGATGTCAACAATTAACATGATCTCATGGTCTAAGGACTAAGATTACTTCGTATGATGTTATAGCAATATAAACATAATGACTTTGATCGTAATGCTATACTTTGGATGAATGTTCATCACATCATTCCACCAATGTTGTGACCTCGTTATTAACAACATCCAATGTCCATGATCAGGAAACCTTGATCATCTTGTTAATCAACAAGCTAGTTTATATGAGAGGCAGTAGTAGGAACTTTGTATTTTGTTTATTAAACACACATGTATTAACGTTTCCAATTAATACAATTATAGCATGCAAAATAAACATTTATCATAAACATGGAATAAGATAATAACCATTTATTATTGCCTCTTGGGCATATTCCCTTCACCATTTTCTCCACTAACCTGAAAATTTCTTCCACACAATTCTCATTAGCAACATTAGTGTAATGAGGTAATAAACCTTTTAGGTCCAATTTCAACTGAAATCCATCAAATCATAAGCTATTGTAGCAACTCCTTCTGAAAACCCAAAAAGAATTCAAAAAAGGAAATCGATTAAAGAAGCAAATGCAAGAGTGGCAAAATCTGTCAAAACATACCAGCGGGTAAAGATCAATTTTTTCGAAAAAATTTCTGTTGCTCAAATCAAAATGAGAAAAACTATAAAAAGTTAAATAACAACCTGGGGCAGAAGCACAAACAAATATAGCTCAATCCGACATACTGTAACACCCTCGAATCGGCCCTATGCAAGTTTTAGCCCTTTCCGCCAAACCCGCATAGAAACGATTCAAGGACGCCCACCAGGCACTTTCGTGCGGGTGGAAAACGAAGTAATACGATTACACAACAGTCCTCGATGGGACCCATAGAACAGATATATATACAACAGCGACTCCATGAGTCAAGAATACATATATACTATACAAGATCCAAATCACTTTGAAAACGATAGAGCGTCCGACTACGGACAAGACGCAAATGGGGCTAAGAGCCCTGAAGAGTAACCAATGGCGTCCATAACCCTGCCCAGGCCAAGCCGGAAGGGTAACCCTGCTAACGACGTCGATCGCAAACCTGCTAAAACAAAAGGGGGTGCCGACAAAGGGCAAAGGAAAAAGAGGAGCGTCAGTACTGAGGCCAGTACACGGCGAGGCTAGAATTCGGCGGCACTCGCCTACATAGGTATGGTGGACTGAAGCGGCAGCGCAGCAGCACTAAACAACATATAGAGACTTTGTGAAACTGGCGGCTATTAGAGAGGGATAAGAAAGACCTATTCGGATCCAACCTGAGACTACACCAAACATACCCATCCTGGTATTTCCCCCCCTCAAGACCAAACGAGGAAGTCAGACCGAGGAACTCACACGGTTGGCAATTTTACTCATTCCGTTTTAGTTGCAGCACTTACTATTCAGATATAGATAGCATGAGTCATCCTGATAGCATAAGTAGTGGCTAGTTTTAGTTAACTTTCCATTGTAGTTGGAACATTTACTAGTCAGATATAATTGTCCTGGGGAATCCCAAAACCTAGCAGTTGTTGGCACTTTTATCACATTCCACTGGAGTTGCAATACTTACTAGGCATATAGCATGTCACAAAACAACCCAGATCCACCAGCTGTTGGCATTTTTAATATTCATTCCGTTATACTTGAGCTGATTACTAGTCACATATTAAGTCAAATTTATAGCACTACTTTAGTTATGCTTGTCTATGATCGAGATACTGTGCTCCAAGTCGTCCATAACCGTGGACACGGCTTTCAGAAAGTTTTACCTTGCAGGGATGCACAAATAGCAACACACACTCGATCAACCTCGGAAAAACCAACTCAAAACCCAACGAGGCTTTCACGACAAAGCGATCACAGGATTAAGAAATATTTCAGGGGGGCACCCCACTAAGCTACCCGCAACGAGGTTGGCCGGATCCGGAACGGACCCAGGGTTTGTGTGGACGGTTGTAAACGACTGGGAACCCGAAAGTGTGACTTGGCTTGTCGATACAGCGAAAACGTGTCACGATCCTAAACAGTACAGGTGCTCCACGCACAATCATAAATAAAGTAGTAACATGGCATAAGTACAAGATAGTAATAAAACCCCAAACTAGTTTGTGGCCCCAAGAAATAGAAATGAATCAAGCTCTGGCTCAGGGGGGTCCACGGCCTCCCGGATGTGGATAGTGCGAAAAATCAAGGAACGGGTATCAAGTACTCGGGGTCCTACGGGACACAAGTGAGCGTGGAAGAACCAAATAACATCTCTTGCCCACTGATGCCTCTGCATTAGTTATATCTAGCATTTTAATGGTTGTACTTAAAGTCATGATCATCTCCACCAATAAACATCTGCTAGCATTCCAACAACTGTGGTACTCGACAACACAAGATCGCACCTGAGTAAGCAACTACGACTCGCAAGGCCAGCTATCGACCAAGCACGGGTAATAGGAGGTGTCCAAGGCAATACAGAGGCTGCACAGGATATAACTAGTGCACGGAAACTAAAGCATCACGACACGGATAGCAATAGATCAACAGGAGGAAATAAAGACTATAAATGCAAAATAGGTAGAAGGGGAAGGGATGCTCGCCTAGGAAACGCTGCCGGAGATCATATCCGGAGAACTTGTCGATACTCGCATCAACTCATCGGCTTAATCCGCGAAGAAGCAAACACTAGAAGAAACACCGGATGCAATATTTAATACTACGACAGAAGATCCGGCATGCTTATGATATGATGCATATGCGGTGCAATTAGGCAATATTAAGCGAAACCAGGGTCTCGACAATTAATTAATTAATAGGTTCGAGTTATTTAACTACCCCGCCATTTAAATGTTGTCTTAACAGGGCAAAACATGGCATCGGTTCGCTACTCAATTTAAATGGAGTCCGGAATAAGACAAAGATATCCTGCATAAACACTCCAAATTTAATCATGCGGTGAATCGGCATAATGCCCCCAACCCACAGACAGGTATGCATGCCTGAACAAATTAATATGCGACAGTTTTATATATAGCATTTATAAAATAGGGGCTCGGGAAAGGTTCACACATCTGGGTTCGGAAGATCTTGGGTTCCGGGGGTCCGGGCTCGGTCTCAGGGTCCGGATCTGGGGTTCGACTCGACGGGATCGGTCTCGGACAACGGAAGGAGAGCTTGGCATTTCGGGAAGAAGGACTTGGTTTGGCGTCGGGGCTCATCGGATTAGCCCTGGTCGGTGTCGATCTTGTCATCGTGAAGATCTTGTCAGGTCCGCGTATCGGGTCGGTCTTGGCGTTCGGGAAGAAGAACTTGGCGTTTCGGTGGCGATCTTGGCGGTCTCCGGATCCGGGTCTTGGCGTGGCCTTCGGATCGCCGGGATCGGGCTTCGGGGTCTCGGAAGAATCGGTCTTCACATCCGGGAAGATGGTCATGGCATTCGGAAAGATGAAGTTGGCATTCCGCAAAGAATACCTTGGGGTTCCGACTTCATGCGTTGATGGCGAACTTGGTTACCGACATCGGTAGTCTTGGGGTTGCGGCGTTGGTCGATGCGAATGGAAGACCTTGCGGTGAAAGAGGGAGTTGAGTTCCGTGATGGTGATCTTATTGTTCCATGTTCGGGGACCTTGGGTTGGCAACAATTACTTCGAGTGGCATCTCGGTGGTTCTTCCGGTAGAACCAAACCACGTCACCCACGCTTCCCGCAATAGTACCTTGTAAGATTGCAAAGCATCATATGGTCTCGGATGCACAAAGATAGTGCCATGTATCTTCCGCAGGAGACAAGCCAACAAATTGAAGGTGTACTCCAGGGAGGTGTGACCTCTTCCAGACAGACACCCAAACACCTGCAGGGCATGATAGTGAGGGCGTGCGCTACGACAGGTGCTGGCGGTCAGAGCTGCGAGGCAGCGGGTGGCTGCCCTGCGAGGTAGCCCCGTGTGGCGCAGGGCGTTGCTGGTCTAGGACAAACACCAAGGAGGAGGAGGGAGACTGAGGCGGGACATCAGGTGGCAGCGACGCGCCCATGGTGGAGGTTGGTGACAGGGCGCAGAAGGTGCATCAGCCGGCGACGGCACCTGGGGGAAGAGGAGCGGGCGGGGGCCCCTGCAGCGGCTCTGCCGGGAGGGGCACAGAGGAGCCGTCATGTTTGGCGCAGGACCAATGACGCCTGGCGCCGTCGTCGGTGCAGGAGGCGGTGGAGCTTGGGAAGGGAAAGAGAGGCGAGGCCATGCGGACGGACAGGGGTGCGCGCGTCCCCGACGGCGGTCGACGCCGAGCTTGGTGGTGGTGGGACCCAAAGCAGAGGAGGAAGGGCTCAGGCAGCAACGACGCTCGAGCTTGGGGCAGAGAGGGACCGAGGCCTTGCGGGAGGGGGAGGGGGCCCGCGAGGCGTCGTTGAACGGAGGCGGGGAGCAAGGTCGCGGCGGCTAGAGAGAGGAGGGGAAGGGGCTAGCGGGCGGTGGTGTTGTAGAGGGAGACGGGGCGGGGTGGGGATGCAGGGCGATGGAGGCAAGCCTCCCGGGAGGAGAGAGGCGCGGGGTAGGTGGATCCGGGGGTTGGTGAGTGGAGCAGTGCGGTGGGGAAAAGAGAGTTGGCCAGGTAGTGGGACCGGGGACGGGGCGAAATCCCGAGGTGGTCGACGTGGGGAGAGAGGAGTGGGTCAGGAGGGGGATCGATCGGATCGATCGGGTCCAAGGCGTGGACCGCGCGGTCGGCCACGCTGGGCAGGTGGTGTATGTGGGGCTGGGGGTGCATGCGGGAGGAGGAGTGGAGCCGGCTGCGGGGTGGTTGTCGGCCAGGGGGTAAGGTGGCAGGTGTGGGACAGGTGGAAGGCGGGAAACGGTGGGGAGGGGAGGAAGCGTGCGTGCGTCTGGTGGAGGCGGCGGCTGAGGGAGTGTGAGCGGTTTTGGTTAGACTAGGGTTAGGGTTTGAGTTTTAGCTTAGGTTTTATTTTAGGGCGTGGAGTGGCCGGTCGGGCTTTCGGGCGTGGCGGGCTGCCTCCTAAAAATATTATAAATATTTTATTTATTTAAAACGAGACTTTGGCAATCCGTTTTTAGACAAACCAAAATAATCCGGAGGCCCGGAGTTTTTAATTTGAATAAAGACGGGAACATTTAGAAAACAAAACTAGGTGTTTCGAAAATAGTTTTTAAACAAACCATGCATGATGACATGACGATACTCAAATGCAATGTGGCATGATGACATGAGCATGCGGTCATGACGATGCAATGCACAAGAACAACACGATTTTCTAGTAGTGGTTTTGCGGGGCGCCACACATACATAGATCTCTCACGAATTTTTACGGTGAAGCACAAAAATCTGTTTCGGGACAGCAACTTCCCCAAATCTTACTTCTCTCTCATTAGAGGTTGATCTTGACACAAAAACCAAACAAAAAGGGTAAGGAGAGGTCATTACCAAAGTGATAACTTCCAAGACTCAAATAAACAAAAACAATGGAAGCATAAATAAATTGGGTTGTCTCCCAAAAAGCTCTTTCTTTATAGCCATTAAGATGGGCATGATAATTTCAATGATGCTCACATAAGAATATGAATTGAAGTGAAAAAGAGCATTAAGAAGCAAAAATATACATGTTTAAGTCTAACGCACTTCCTATGCAAGGGAATTTTGTAAGCAAACAGATTGTTGAAACCAAAAGCTGCAAGCATAGGAAGGCAAAACAAGTGCAACATAAAGATTTTAAGCATAAAACAAGGAAACTTGATATTATTGAGATGCATTAGAACAGTATTTCCTCTCTCATAATAACTTTCAGTATCATGCATAAATTTAATGATATAACTATCATAAGAACCATTGTAGCAATGATCACTTATCCTAACAGAAAACACAGGGACACTAGCTCTCATAACACTACTTTGTGAAACAATGTTAGGGATATCCTTACAAAGGATAGTGTGTCCATCTTCTTCATATTTAGTGACAAAATCTTTCACATTTGCTATTATTGGTTCATCATCCTTTTGTTTATCAGGTTCAACAGCTTTATTTGTACTTTCATTAACTATACTAGCTATCATAGAATGTTCCTTTATCTTAACTAGGAAAGGCATTTTCTCAATATAAGGTTCAGGTAAAACATGATTAGCGGTATAAACTTCAGTATTTCTTGCAGGAACACACTTAGCAACATCTTTATATGGTTCATGATACTTATTCCACTTCTTTTTAGGGACTTCAATATAGGAAGCAAAAGCCTTAAAATAAGTTGCAATAGCTTGAGAGTCTAGACCATAAGCATTTTTAATATTTTGAAAGTCATCAGTTCCCATAAAATATTAAATGCATTCATAATCATAATTTATACCTGACTTCCTTCCTTTTTCATTCTCCCATGCTTTAGCATTGTCTTAATACGGTCTAGAAGATCCCATTTAGCTTCTTCTTCCATGTGTGTAAATGATCCAGCACAAGAGGCATCCAATAAATCCTTATCATGAAGAGAAAGCCTTGCATAAAAGTTATTGATAATAATATTGTTGGGGAGCTCATGAATAGGACATTTGAGCATTAGTAACTTCAATATCCCCCAAGCTTGACTTTTACTCTCTCCATCAAGAACCCAAAAGTTGTATATTTGATTTCGATCTTTATAAATCTCACTAGGAGGATAAAACTTTGAATAAAAGAGAGGTACTATTTCCTCCCATTCAAGAGCTTGACCATTCTTCAGCAGCTTATACCATTCTTTAGCTCTTCCTTTCAGTGATAATGAGAATAACTTCTTCTTGACTTGATCTGTTGTAATACCTGCACACTTGAACAACCCGCATAATTCGTGTATAAAGAGCAAATTATCACCGGGATGGACAGTTCCATCTCCAACATAATAGTTATCCATAACACGATCTATAATTCTTATAGGTATTTTAAAAGTATCATTCTCAGCAGGTGGTGGTTCATCTACTACCTTAGCAGTGCTAGTAGCATTACGAAATAAGAAACTCAGCGAATTATCCATAATGAAAATAAAGCAACTAACAGAAATAAACGATACTCATAGTAGAAGTTTCCTTTACCAGTTCCACTCTCCAATAGCGCTTCACTCCCTGGCAACGGTGCCAGAAAATAGTCTTGATGACCCACAAGTATAGGGGGTGCATCGTAGTATTTTCGATAAGTAAGAGTGTCGAACCCAACGAGGAGCAGAAGGTGTTGGCGAATGGCTTGGAGTAGGAATTCTCTGTAAATACTTAGCAAACAGATTTTTAGGGGTTTTTGATAATGCAGATAAATAAAGTACGAGTAAATAAAAGACAATAAGAATAAATGCAGCAAGTGGCCCAATCCTTTCTTTAGCAAAGGACAAGCTGGTTGTATTACTTAACATGACCAAACGTTCTCAAGGCCACATGGGAATATCGTCAAGTGCTTTCGCTTCATATAGTTGATTAATCTTCTTTAGTTTGCTAAGTGTTCTGTGGGTGAACTTGTGCTAATGTACCGACCTTCCTAGGACTAATACATACTTGTGATTATACCCCTTGCAAGCATCCGCAAGTACAAAAAAGTAATTAAGGTAGAAACCTAACCACAGCTTTAAATTCTAAGACCCTGACATCCCTTGTGCAAAGGTTTCCTAACAGGGGTTCAAGTTTCTGTCACTCTGGCAACCCCTACGATTAGTAGCAAAATACACAATGCATTCCCCTAGGCCCATATAGGTGAAGTGTCATGTAGTCGACGTTCACATGACACCACTAGAAGAAATACACCACAACTTAAATATCAAACCATTGAATCTTTCTCAACACAGTTCCACTACTAACAACATGACTTCTACCATGTCCTCAAGAACAAAACGAACTACTCAGAAGACATCATATGGATCAAGATCAGAGATGATATAATGATAAGTAACAATCTGACATAAACGATAATTCAATGGTTCCACTCAATAGCATCAACTACAAGGAGTAATCAACACCAAGGAAGTTTCCCCTAAGAACTATGCAAGATTCAACCCAATTGTTACAGCGGTATGAAGTGGTGATGATGGTGCTGGTGGAGATGATGGTGGGATGATGATGATCCCGATGAAGTCCAGCTTGATGGTGGTGTTGATGGCGACGATCTCCCCTCTTCGGGAAGGAATTCCCCTGACAGAATTCTGTCTGCCGAAGAGATCTTTATCTCTCGGTGTTTTCTGCCCCGTAGAGGCGGTGGAATCTTTTTGTGGTCGCTCCCTCAGTCTTAGGGTTTCGGGAGGATAATATACGCCAGAGGGGAGAACCAGGGGTGGACCAGGGAGGCCACACTACCTGGTGGCGCGTCCTGGGGTGGCCCGCACCAGGGGGTGGTGTGGGCCCCCTGTGGCCCATCTCCACCCCCTTTCTGGCAACCTTTGTCTTCTGGAAAAAAAGAATTTTCCATGTATTTTTCCGGATTTTCTGATCTTCGCGAATTTCGCCTCCAAACAGTTCTATCAGAATCCTGACTACAGCGGTCCATGCTCCAAAAGTCATCAACCATGCAAAAACGGATGAAATAACATAAGTATCATATCTTAATATGAAATATATCAATGAATAACAGTAAATTATGATATAGAATAGTGATGAAAAATGGACGTATCACTCATATGCCCAAGGCTGAGGTAGCACCCAAATTTGTTCACGGGGATCCTCTGGTCAGTTCTCAGAGGCTTCGGGATATGCCAACAAAAATGCGATGATTGCATGAATGGTACATGAAAGTATCAAAAGAGAGTGATATTGGCTCATAGTAAAAGTTCTAAAAGAGCATTACTTCGCTAAAGACGAGGTCCCTATTGAATTTATAGAATTCTTTTAGTTATTCAATCTAAAGGAACTCGACAAATCTATCCGCAGTTCCTATTGTCTGTAAGTGATTACTTTATTTATGTAATTAAGTCTCTAGCTCACCTTGTTCAATTTATTGCCGGTAAGTATACTCACTATATTCTTTTGTACGCTATATATAACGATGCAGACTAGAATCTCGAATGTAAAAGAAAGGCTATCAATGGATTTGGGTTCATTGACCCACACTGAGTTAATGGAGATGTGCTAAAGGATAAGCCACTGGAGACCCAGCAAAACTTGCTCCGGTTTCTCACAAACCAGCATTTCTATAATGAAATACTATTTCCTTACCACTTCGAGTGAGTGTGTTATTGTCTTTTACACATTAACTTTTGCTTACTCGATGTTCAGTGTAATTATGAGTTACTAACGTATGTAAACCTTGCGTAGCTACCACCAGATTCTTCTAAGCATTTCAGTTGACTTGGGAAGAGTTCACATCATGGAGTCACTAAACAAAGACATGGAAGAGCACCGCATCATTATCGATACGCTCCAGAGGTAATTTCAACCATTATCGCACTATATCGATTTCTTTCATTCATTTTCTAGGATATCAAGTAGTTATTAACTCATACATTCATTTTCTTTGTCGGGTAGGGTTTGGAAACGGTTCAAGAACAAGGTCTACGGTCAATGGCGTGAGGAGCTATTTTTTAAATCGGTCTCGGTAAGTAGTACGAGCTAGGTCCGCGCATCTATTTAATACTAGTTTACGTACATTTATCATGCTAGAGTTATTATTTGATTAAATTATATTCTTGTAAAGTGCGCGAGGCAGCCACGGGGGACTAATCTATGTGGATTCTACTTGTGCGAGTTCATTCGCATCACTACTGAGAAGCCCTTGAAAACTGTTCGAGTAAGTAAACAATATATTCACCCTTTATTTTTATTACAAAACGTTGTGTTCAGTCTAATTCATATGATCTCCTTCTTTATAGTTGGACACGGTGCGGGACAAACTCCTACCACAAGACCTCCTACTAGCAATCCAAGAGTAATTGGCTGGATTTTTTATCGACAAGGTCATAGACCCATACGGAGAATACTCTATAGATCGACCTCCATGCATGTATATGCTTGTAAGAGAAATTATATTATGTATGCATCAACGTGTACAAGTACTGTGTAGTAGCATTGTGTATATATACGGAAACTTGTCTGTAATGAAAACACATAATGAAAAATAATTGAACACAAAACACAAAATGAAAAGAAAAATATAAAACCCTAAAACCCCATCTCCTGCCGCGGTAGCCAAATGGCTCAAAACGCTGCCGTGGCAGGGAACCTTATGAACCGGGACTAAATGTTCTCCAGCCTAGCGTGGCTCGCGGGGCCAAGCCGGACCTTTAGACCCACTTTGGAAATCCTGGTTTGCAATCTAGGACTAAAGGTCCTTACGAACAGGGCTAATGGCCTGGTTTCTACTAGTGATAGGTTATTGAATGTCACTAAATAGTCAAAATATGCAATTTACCCCATGTTGGTTTCACCCTTTTTCTTAACCAAATGTTGATTTCGCCTCTTGTTGCTGCAAAAAACGTCCATGATCACTGTTACATCATACGGAATTAATTAACGGAACTAGCCAATAATAGTGAGCACCTGGTCAAATCTTGTTTAGTATGGGAAACGAAGATTCTTGGTCTCCGCATTGACTAGAATCCATCCTCGAATAACAATTGGTTCAACCTCCCTTTTTTATGAGAGAATTATTGATCCAACTTGAACTACGGAGTATTTCCTTTTCAAAACATCAATATCACAATTAAAATTCAGAAAATGCAGCTAGCGGGCGTTTTCTGGTCGATGCATGCATTTATTCAAGAGGTTTTAACTTATTATATTTATTATTACATCGACTTTGGTACCTCTCGTAACCAAACTTCATCTATCTGGTTAGTCATCGCTCGGCGGGGCCATGCTGGTGTTTGAGGTCGACTGTATCTTTGCTTCTTTTTTCCGAAATTATGCCATCATGATCTCATTGGCATAAAATGCAGAAATCACTCTTTTAGCCAACGGGGGCGCGGGAGGGGGGAGCCCAAGATGGTTTAGTTGTTTTGCAGGTTTGTGGATTACTTGGGGCCTCCAATTAAGTTGTGGAGCTTTCCCGAGCTTGTTTATTGGGAGCCTCCAATTGAGTTGTGGAGAAGTGCCCCAATCTTTGTGAGAGGTTATGGATTGCCACCGACAAGTGCACCGATAGTGAAGAAGTGAACCAGGCCTCTTGTGGCGAGGTTCACAGAGAATAGGGTGAGGCCTTTTGTGGCGTGGTGGTCCTGGTACCGCCCACCCCTCCAACGAGACGTACTCCCTTTATGGGAGGAACTCAGTAATAAATCATCGTCTCCGCGTGCCTCGGTTATCTCTATACCCGAGCTATTACTTATGCACTTTACTTTGTGATAGCCTTCGTGCTTGAAGTCTTATATCTAGCTATCACATAGTTGCTTGTATTGCTTAGCATAAGTTTTTGGTGCACATAGGTGAACTGTAGTTTATATAAGATTTGTGCTTGACAAAGTAAACGCTAGTTTTATTCCGCAATTGTTAAGCCCATATCGTAAAAGTTTTAAACCGCCTATTCACCCCCCTTTAGGTGGCATCTGTATCCTTTTCAATTCGTATCAGAGCCTGGTCTCTCATTTTAGGCTTCATCGCCTTGAGAGTAAAGATGTCGGCTAGGGGATTAGTGCATAATGACATTTTCATATTTTATGGCACATATTATGAGATTTGGAAAATTCGTATGCTTAATCATTTTCGTGCCATGAACCCAAATTTGGAGAAAATTGTAGATATAGGTTTTTCTCCTCCAATGGATTTCCTAAATCTATCTTGTGAGGATGAGAAAAACTTATATCTCGATGCTCAAGCTTCTAATGTGCTTGTTAATGCTTTGAGCCATGTAGTTACTTCTTCAATCATACCTTTTTGGAGCGCTCATGAGTTATGGACAAGACTTCAAGATAAATATGATGTGTCCAGCATTATTGAGGATGATTGTATTGCTTCCAGTTCCGGCCGTGATGAGTTTTCATCTTCTTCCACTTCACCAAAGTGTGGCAAGACACAAGAGGAAACTGAATATTCTACGGGTCAAGAGAACATCTTGAATGAAGCCTCAAGTAATTCTTCATTATCATCATCTCACGGTTCCCATCTATGCCTTATGGCTAGGGATTCAAAGGTATCTCCTACTTTGGAACCCAATACCTCTTATGATGACGAGGATGAGTATAATGAGGAAGAAGAGATTGATGTTGATTTGTTACATGAAAAGGGTGAGGTTGTTTATCATGCTATTGTTAAGAATAATATTGCTTGCTCTAATTTCGTTGAAATCTTGGGTTTTGCTATTGAGAGCAAAGAACGTATTGATAAGTTAGAAGCTCAAGTTGAGGAGCATGAGAACACAATTGACAAAATGAGTACATTTGAGCGTGAGTACGCCAATGATATTGCAAATCTAAATGAAGCTCTTGAAGAAGAACAAGCAACCAAAGAATCTCTTGCGGAGACATTTACTCTAGAAGTGTCTAAAGTAAATGAAACCCGTGATAAAGCTCTTGAGGTGGCAATTGATCTCAAAAGAAAATATAATGAGATTGCCAAGTTGTCTTCTTATATTGCTAATTATAATGATGCTTGTGCTACTAGCTCTATTTCTTGTGAAGCTTCTATTTTGCAGGAGAATGTTGAGCTAAAGGCTCAACTTGCTTTTTTAACTAGCAATTATGGGAAATTGGAAGAAAGTCATGTTATGCTATCAAGCTCTCATGAGGATCTTCTAGTCTCCCATGATAGGCTAAAGTTAGCTCATGAGGCTATTGTGTCAAAGGTAACATCTAATGAGCCTCATGTGGACATTAGCGCTACATCCACTACAAATGTCGTACTGCCATGTGCTAGTCCTAGTAATTCATCATCTCATATTATTGCTACATCTTGTAATGAATTACATTACTTGCCTTGTTTCTCTAACAATGAAGCTTCTGCTTCCTCTAGTATTTGTGTTGATACTAACCATGTAGAGGAAATCAAAGAGCTCAAGGCCCAAGTCTCATCTTTGAAGAGGGACTTGAAAAAGGGTCATGAAGGGAGGGCCACACTCAACAAGATCTTGAGTGTGCAAAAATTCCCCAATGACAAGAGTGGGCTTGGATTCAAATCCAGTGTCAATAACAAGTCCACTAACAATAATAATCTCAAGATAAACAAGAATAAGGGCCAAGAACATGTCAAGAATTTGGCCAAGATTGTTTGCTTCAAGTGCAAAATTAAAGGGCACCATGTTAGATCTTGCCCATTGAAGAATAAGACTCTTAGTGAGAAGCAAAAAGGGAAGAGGCATCAAGTTCAAGGTCATGGTGTACCTCAAGTTGAAGAAAGTCCACTTCGCAAAAAGAATCAAGATAATACTCCCATGGTGGATAAATCAAGTGTGAATAAATGGAAGAAAAGAACTTGCTACATATGCCGTGATAAAGGTCACCTCTCTTCTTCATGCACTATTGGTAACTCCTCGTCCAACCCTATCATGATTGATAATGTTTATTCTCTTTGTAAGGATGAGGTTGGTAATGTGTTTGCCAAATATGTTGGTTCCCAATGTGGTGTCAAGAAAAGAACCATTTGGGTTGCGAAGCCTATTGTGACTAACTTCTTAGGACCCAACTTGGTTGAGGACCAACAAGCTACAACTTGATCAATAGGTGTTGGTGGAGGGCATTGGAGACTTGGCTACATCATGGAGAATTAAGTGAACTTCATAAATCATATTCTCTCAAGCCAAGTAATTTATATTATCTTATCTCCCTCATATATCCATTGTTCCTCTTAGCGGTAACATGTTCTCAACTCATTTACATTGAAAGTTACTCGCCCCTTGTGCATGTGTTGGTTTTGTACCTTGCATGTGTTTTGATATCTTGTGCATAACCACTTACTTATCTTGAGTTATGAAGTTTATTTGTGTATGTTGGCTTGCACACCATGTACTTGTTTTTTTGTGTTGAGCCTTTATTGAATTCAAATGGTATCTCTTTTTTGGATATTTCTTTGACCTGAAATCGTTTAGTGCTCTATTTGATGTAGGTAGAGATGATGCTCCCATGTGGGTGCATTTTGTATTCAAATGCAAAATCTTAAATAATGCACTAATCATGGGGGAGTTTTCCTATATTGTGTAGAACACCCCTTTTATACTTCTTCACAACATGTTTTGCTCCATATCATGTTTTATGTCTTTGGAAGATAAATATTCTTTTGGTACTTTGTGACATCTTGAAAAGTGTTGAGAGTTGGTGTGGTTTTTGAAACCTTTCTCTTTTTGGGTGTTGGCTTTATCTCATTCTTTGTTAACTTTTTTGACCTTTTAGAATGAGATAAATCCTTGAGAATTTGTGTTTTTTATCTTTTTTTCCTAGTTCATTTGTTGAATATGTGGTCTTTCATAAGTTGATATGGTCATTTGATATAATTTGAACAACCTTTTATCGTGTCACACTTTGGTGTTTCTTCTTGGTTTACTTGGTATTTTGTTCAAATTGTATCTCCTTTGGTTCTTGAAAGTAGTGTGCATGCATATTTACTAAATGTATATATTATGGCGTGCTTGCTTTACTTGATCCAATATATAGGGGAAACTACACAAAATCCTAATTGGCTAAGATGTGCCTGAAATTCAATTTCATATCAATATGCACATATTTATGTGGAGTCTCTCCTATATATTGTAGTTTCTCTAAATACTTTGGACCTAATAAGTTTGGGGACCATATTGTACTTGAATTTTGTTTTAGGTACATTGGAGGTGCATTGGATGCTTGTCTCTTTCATAAGGAATAAGTGATGACTCAATGATAATTTGAGGCAAGCAAGGATGATCAACAAACTCCTATCTACTTCATCACACCAATGATATCTCGGTAACAAGCATCTCTTACTCATGCATACATATATTGCTTCCAACCTCTTGTAGGTTGAGTCTGAGCATGAATTTTTGTGTTTGAAATTATTGTGGTTCTTGCTATGGTTTTAAAGAAAACTTTTTATTGCATATGTGAGTAAGCTGAGATGAGTGCATATAATTGGGACTATACAAAATCATGCTCATGATTCACCAATCCTGAATTTGTCAATCTAGCAATTATTCCGCTTATCTCTTCCTCAAGTATTCTCATGTGCAATATTGATGAATTTGAAAAGTTGATTCGTTCTTTGTGATACTTTTTGCCTTTATAAATACATTCCAACTATCTCTTTTTCCCTTAGTGATAGTTGTGATATATTTGATATGTTTGTGGTTGAAGTTCGTCAATATACAATAAGACAAAATTGAGCCGTTTGGCCATGCTATAAAGCAAAGATCTTATTGGTGTATTGATGACTTTGTTTTGGATATCATGATCTATTCTTTAATCTATTTTGTGTGTACATGTTTATTTGTGGATAAGTATCTTCGTGAGATTGTCTAGTTAGAAACCTATACACATGAGAAATGTTACTTCTCTATCGTTGATGTCTTCTTTGATTCTTGTGTGTCGTATGGTCATACTAAGCAATATCATTCATTGAAGACTATGTTGATGCTCAATGATCATCCTTGCATTAGTCTTATAATATTTTTTGTCATGCCTCTCACACATCCTTGTGGTTGAGCCTGCTACTATGTTGTCTCTTACTCGTTGCTCAACCATTTGTTTATTGCAAGTTTTATGCCTTGGTTTATGCTCTTTTTGCCAAGTGGTTCTTTGGATCTTTTGATTGCTTGCTTCATTTGTTGATGCGTCTTCACCTTGTTAATTTTTTTTGCAATATTTTGATCCTTAATATTGTTTAACCTCCTCCTAAGTAGTCGTCATTGGATACGTGCATTTTATTCCACTCACACTATGAGAAATGTACACATTTTGGAGGAATTATCACCCTATTGGCCGTCTAGAGCTTTTCACCCATTTTGGCAATCGATGCCAATGGGGGAGAAGTTTTGGAGGGTTTAAGGGAAGTTGGTTTCATGCTTTGAGTTTGTCCTTAAGCATTTGCCTCTCATGCTCTTGCATCTTTGTTATTTCTTTGCATGTTGAATATATAGATATAAACCCTCTCAAAGGGATTGTCATCAATTACCAAAATGGGGGAGATTGAAAGAACATGTGTGCCCCATGTATGGTTTTGGTAATTAATGACAATCTTTATGGACTTATGTTTGCATTGAGTTTTACTTGTAGGATTTGTCCATAGGCAATGCTTGAACCATATGTTGGCTTCAAGGTTGGAACAAGAAGAAAGTGAAGAAGATCAAGTGGTGATCAAGGTTTCAAGGAATGATCCGGAGATTGGTCAAGTAGAAGTTGAGCCTATGGCAAGTGTGTCTTGAATAATAAGATGATCTCAAGTGTAGCTTGCCATCCTTATGGTGATCATGGATATGTGAACATATGCCTAAAAGAGAGGCTCTTCCATAGTGGAGTATGGGGGAGTAAATTCCAAGTCTTCACCAAGCTAGCGCAATCAAGAAAGGTGTTCCATCTTGAGGTGTAGAAGATCGTCATCGTCAACATCAAGTGGAATATACACAAGGTAATTGTTTGATCTTGATAGGGTTTCTTTCTTACCGGTCTCGTGGTGTTAGTTGGGCAGACCGGTTTATAGGATAGATAACTGTACTATCAAGAGGGGCTCTCGAGTGAGTAACTTGATCATATCCCTCGGTGAGAGCTCAAACATTTGCATACTTCGAATCATCTTTCTTGGTTCTTATTTGGTTCGTACTCATGTGAGTATTTAGAGATTGTGTTAATCTCCATGACAAGCTCAAGTTCATCGAAAACGAATTTCATATGCATTCTCTATTGCATTCTCGATGTTGGAGGTTTTATCAGTTCGTCTTTTAGGGAGAGGTCAGACCTTTCTTCATTTGGTTCTATCCTACCTTGCTGGACTATGATGTTTCTTTGGATGATCTTGTAGAGTTCATTGTCCTCTTTAAAATGATCCCAAGATCATCAAAAATGGAGTCCGGATGCAATAGTTATGATTGTTTCGGTTTTGCTGTTTCCGCCAGTTTTCAGGGGGGATTATCCGGCCATGGGGCAGATTATCCGGCCCAATTTTTGGTAAAAGGCTAAGGACTTTGAGGCGTGGCTCTCTGTAACAGGGGCGGATTATCTGGGCCTCCAAGGGCGGATTATCCGGCCCAAATATCCGCCTCCTATATAGAGGGTCGCGCCGCGAAGTCCTTAGCCATATTTTGGCTCGGGGAACCCGGAATATCCGGCCTGGGAGGTCCCAAACGGTCATATTTCGTTGGGGAGGGGTATAAATAGACCCCTTCTTCCTCCTTAGGCTGGTTGCTTGCATTCTCTCCCTCCTCCATTATTTTGACCTTCAAGAGCTTGCAAATACTCTCAATCCCTTCCATATTTCTTGAATCTTTTGGGGGGATTTGAAAGGGGGATCTAGATCTACAACTCCACCAATTCATCTCTCCTCTATGTGAGGGGAACTTATTGGGATCTAGATCTTGGGGTTTCTTTTATGGATGTCCTCTTGTGTTCTTCCTCTCTTATTTCCCCAATAGCTTTTGTAGCTCTGGTGAAATTTGGGAGAGAAGGACTTGAGCACTTCTTGTGTTCTTGTCATTGCATTTGGTGCATCGGTTTGAGTTCTCGGTGAGAATTTGATAGGGTGAAAGGTGAGAAGCATTTTACTCTTGGGTTCTTGGAGCCCTAGACGGTTTAGTTGTTTTGTAGGTTTGTGGATTACTTGGGGCCTCCAATTAAGTTGTGGAGCTTGCCCGAGCTTGTTTATTGGGAGCCTCCAATTGAGTTGTGGAGAAGTGCCCCAATCTTTGTGAGAGGTTACGGATTGCCACCGACAAGTGCACCGATAGTTAAGAAGTGAACCAGGCCTCTTGTGGCGAGGTTCACGGGAGAATAGGCTGAGGCCTTTTGTGGCGTGGTGGTCCTAGTACCGCCCACCCCTCCAACGAGACGTACTCCCTTTATGGGAGGAGCTCGGTAATAAATCATCGTCTCTGCGTGCCTCGGTTATCTCTATACCCGAGCTATTACTTATGCACTTTACTTTGTGATAGCCTTCGTGCTTCTTATATCTAGCTATCACATAGTTGCTTGTATTGCTTAGCATAAGTTGTTGGTGCACATAGGTGAACTGTAGTTTATATAAGATTTGTGCTTGACAAAGTAAACGCTAGTTTTATTCCGCCTTTGTTAAGCCCATATTGTAGAAGTTTTAAACCGCCTATTCACCCCCCCTCTAGGCAGCATCTATATCCTTTTCAATGACAAAGCATAGGCCACAGTCAAAAACAAGATCTCTTTACCACTTAAGCATGCGCTTTCCTACTCTTTTCCAAACCAAACCAAACTATTTGAAAACCAACGCATGAAAGAGGGGGTCCAACCATTTAATCAAGCAAACTAAGCAAACCAAGCAAACGAAAAACCAAAACAAAAACAAAAATGAAGACGCTCCAAGAACAACACAACTGTGCATGAAACAATAAAAATGAAGTGTTTGGAAGAAACCTGGTATTTGTATTGATGAAGAAGGGGATGCCTTGGGCATCCCCAAGCTTTGACGCTTGTACTTCTTGGATATTTCTTGGGGTGACACGCGTGGCATCCCCAAGCTTGAGCTTTAGTCCATCCTTCATCTCATTACTCATTCCTTCCATACACCTGAAATTTTTCCTTCATAAAAAACTTCACACAATCTTTATTAGCAATATTAGTGCACTCAAGATAATAAGTCTTAAGGTTCAGTTCTAACACCAATAAACTTTCATTAAAACACTAGCTACTAAAGTACTTCCCTAAAAAATCTCAATTCCCCAAAAGAACTCAAAAAGGAACCAACAAGAAGCAAATGCAGAAAATGGCAGAAATCTGTCAAAACAGATCAGTAGGTAAATACGAATTTTTTTCGAAGACCTTATGTTGCTCAAATCGAAAAGTGTTGAACTCACAAAAGTTAGATAACAACCTGGAGCAGAAGCACAAAAATTCACACCTCAAAAGGATGTACAGATATTTTACACGAATTTTTACGGTGGAGCACAGAAATCTGTTTCAAGATAGCAACTTTCCCAACCATTACTTCTCTCTCATTAGAGGTTACTCTTGGCACAAAAAGCAAATAAAAAATATAAGGAGCGGTTATTACTGAAGTAATAACTTCCAAGACTCATTTAAAACTTTTGGGTTATCTCTCAATAAGTACTTTTCTTTAACGCCTTTAAGTTAGGCATGATAGTTTGAGAAGATGATCACATAGAAAATATGAATTGAAGTAAAAGAGAGAAACAAGAAGCAAATTCAAAGCACATTTAAGTCTAACCCACTTCCTATGCATAGGAATCTTGTAAAGAAACAAGTCATGAAAGCACAAAGCAACAAGCATAGTGAAGCAAAACAAGTGCAACTTCAAGACTTTCAACATAAAGAGGAGAAACTTAATATTGTTGAGATACATAAAACCATGTTTCCCTCTCATATAATAACTTTCAGTAGCATTATGAATAAAATTAACAATATAACTATCACATAAAACATTCTTATCATGAGCCACATGCATAAAACAATTATTACTCTCCCTATAAGAATATTCATTCTTATTAATCATAGTGGGAGCAAATTCAACAAAATAGCTATCATTATTATTCTCATCACCATAATCATCAAATATAGGAGGCATATTGTAATTATTAATTTTCTCCTCAATAGTAGGTGGACTGAAAATATAATATTCATCATTGTAATCATCATATATTGGAGGTTTGGTATCATCATAAGCAATAGAATAGCTATCTTCCAAAGCTAGGGAACTAAAAAGATCATTTTCATAAAAACTAGCTTCCCCAAGCTTAGAATTTTCCATAGCATTAGCAATAATGGTGTCCAAAGATTTCATACTAACAACATTGCTATTAGCATGCAAATAAAGTTCCATAGGTTTTTAAATTTTCTCTTCAAACACTTCATGTCCTAACTCAAGATAAATACTATAAAGCTCTCTAATTTTGTTGTTGTTTTCCATTAAGCCTAACTAGTGAAAACAAGAAACAAAAAGACAAAATTGCAAAATCTAAAGGAAATAACTTCGAGCACTCACACCGGAGAATGTGAGTACCTTTTACCTTACCTCCCCGGCAACGGCGCCGGAAAATAGCTTGATGTCTACGCTCTTCTATTCTTGTAGATAGTTGTTGGGCCTCCAAGTGCAGAGGTTTGTAGAACAGCAGCAAGTTTTCCCTTAAGTGGATCACCCAAGGTTTATCGAACTCAGGGAGGAAGTGGTCAAAGGTATCCCCTCTCAAGCAACCCTGCAATCAAGATACAAGAAGTCTCTTGTGTCCCCAACACACCCAATACACTTGTCAGGTGTATAGGTGCACTAGTTCGGCGAAGAGATAGTGAAATACAAGTGGTATGGATATAAGATAACGGTGACAGAAAATAGCTTGATGGCGTGGAAGAGACTAAAGGTAAACTGAAATAAAGATGGCAGCAAGCAAACATGTAACAGATCTAGTTGTAAATGGTGTTTCAGTGCTTAGAAACAAGGTCTAGGGATCATACTTTCACTAGTGAACACTCTCTCATATAAATATCTTCTCTTTATGATACTACTCTTAACTACTCTCCGGTTGGATACTCTAATCCATGGTAGGGCTATATCAACACACCTCAAAGTAAGCCTTTCCCATCTAGATAACCCCACACTGTAACCTTGAGCTCTAGATGGTTCCAACAAACACCACAATTTCATAAAGACATCCAACTTCAAATATAACTCATAACAAGTATTTGTAATCTCTAGCCTAAGTGCCACCATGGTGTGCACATTGTCAACTTCACACACATGGGGAGAGTAGAGATCTATTAAAGCACTTGAGTAGCAAGGTAGATCTATAGATTACAAGCTCATGATAACAATATGACCATGCATAGAGAGAGAGATGAACACATAGCTACCGGTAGAACCCTTAGCCTCGAGAGAGAACTACTCCCTCCTCATCATGGGAATCAGCAATGGTGATGGAGATGGTGGTGGAGATCGATGGAGATGGCTCCGGGGGCACGTCCCTGTCCCAGCAGGGTGCCGGAACAGAGACTTTCTGTCCCCCGAATCTCCCCTTCGGTGGCGGCGGCGCTGCGGAACTTTTCGTGGTTGGAGGCTTGATTATTTCGGGTTTATGCATTGGGAGGCTCTTACAGGTGAGAGGGAGACCGAGGGGGTGCCGGAGGGGCCCACACCACCCCCTGGCGCGGCCTGGCCTGGCCCGCGCCACCAGGTGGTGTGGCCAGCCCCTGGCCCCTCTGTCTTGTCTTCTGGCTCCGTGAGTCTTCCGGTAAAATATCGACTTTGGCTTTTGTCCGGTCCAATTCCGAGAATATTGATTTTCTGACTTTCCTGGAACCAAAAACAGCAGAAAACATGCAACTGGCACTGTGGCATCTTGTTAATAGGTTAGTCCAAGAAAGTCTATGAAAAGTACTCCAAAGTTAGAACAAAACATAAAAAAATAGATAAAACCAAGCATGGAACATCAAAAATTATAGATACATTTGGAATGTATCACCAATCCTGGGGCATCCGCATATATACAGGCTGACGTTCAACCACGGGCGGCGCACCCACTACAACTACACCCGGACCACTGGCGAGCCTTTCTCGTTTGAGGTGATGGACCGTGTGTTCCTGCCGAAGCACCGGCAGCGTGTTGCGCTCGTAGACGTGCAGTGTTCCTGCCGAAGCACCGGCAGCGTGTTGCGCTCGTAGACGTGCACAACGAGCTCCGAGAAGCGGTGCAGGCCAATCCCGATGACGCATACCTACGTGCTCGCCTCGCCCAAGCTGTAGAGGAGTTGCAGACACGGGAAGCGATCTACCGCTCTCTCGAAGAAGAATGGGTTCTCACCGACCCGTCGGCGCCGCCGTAGGTGGCGCATAGTTCGAGCGGTGTTGCGTAGTGTTGTATTCGTAGTTTGCTTGTAACATATTTAAGGACTCGAATAAGACTTTTCATTGCAAATGGCCGATGCCCACAATGCTACATTGTACATGGCGAGTGCACATCCTAGCCTACTCGCTGGAGTCGGAGTCGGGGTCTGAGTAGGGGTAGTAGCAGCAGCGGCACTTGGTGTCGTCGAAGATGCTGACGCCGAGCCTTCCTTCGCCATCGTACTTGAAGACGACGATGTTGCCCACTTTGATCTCGTGCGCACAGGCGAACTCCTCCAAGCCGTTGGCGAGGAACATCCGGCCAAGGCGATCGAACACCGCATCCACCGGGACTCGTTGGTATTCACACCGGTCGCCTGGAGAATGAACGGCGGTGGTGTTGCGTCGTCGAGCATCGACGCGAACTTGCGGGAAAGGCGCAACCTGTCCTGCGCCATGCCCGGCCAGATGGTCACGACAAACTTGATGTCGGAGCCGATAGAATCGAGCGACGACTGCGTTGAGGGAGAGGGAGGCGGCACGTTGCTTTGGCCGCATCCTCCGCGTCCTTCGCGCCTCCCTCTGCATCCATGGCCGGGGCCCGGTGGTCGTCCTAGAAGGCCACCCCTCGATTCGATGCCACCGGCCATCGCAAGCTACCGATTGTGGAGGCCGGGAAGGAGGCGAGTGTGGTGTGGTGTAGTGTGGGAGAAGATACCCGCGGGCATCCGGTTAAAAGGGCCGGCATCGGATGCCGACGCGGAGACCGAAGCGACGACATTGAAAGGTCGAGGCAGGAGGGCAGACGTCGGGCGGTGCAGCAGCAGCGCGGCCAGCCTTTGGAGCAGCCTTCCATTGATTCCCGATGGGTCACAGTCGTTGGGTAGCTGGCTAGCGGGCCATCGACCCCCGCAGGGAGGACACGGGTGGCTGCGCATGCTGCTCGGATTGACGGAACGGTCACGCAGATTAGGTGCACCGATGGGTTATGCCGGACGCGTTGAGTCATATGGATCTTGCCGCTGAGAGACTGTATACGCCACGCACGTCCGCGCGCATCCTGATTGGGTAGACCCGGTGAAGATGCCGTGGAGCAAATAATTGCGTGGCTGGCCTTGGCCCTCGTGGCCTCGTCGTCTTCTCCTGCTACCGGGCAGCTTGCTGAAGGAATGGCTCGGCTCAGCTCCTTGGCTCCCTAGTGGCCTCCAGTCTCGTCCACGGCTCTGTCTTGGCCGTTCCCGCGTACGAGTACGATCCGCCGTAACGGCCACAGGGCGATACCCAAACGGCTGTTCACGCAAGCAATACTCCAGACCCTCCGGAGCCCCCACAGACAGGGACGCCCGGCTCAGAGGGAGGCAGCCCACATGTCAGCGACTGTGACGGAATCTCTCCAATAGGATTCCTGGTAGCGAGCTCGTGGTGCGGGGCATCCCGCGTCTCCAGCAGCACCGGCCGCTGCGTGCGCCGAAAACGACAAGGAACGAGGACCCAGCGACTCCCCTTGCCCGGCCTCTCGCCGCCCGACACGCGGTGCGCCGCCATTCGCCTGCCTCGATCGATCGATCCGGGACGTCGATGCCGCCGGGTAGACCGGCCACCGGCGAGACGGGCGGGGTGGAATTTACGGTGGCCGTCTTTTTAGCCGTGCGAAGCTGTGATGCGCTTACCAGTTCTCGGTGGGTGTTGTTCTTCATCCGTCGTCCAATAGGGGAAAGGTAATTGATTCTGGACAGCACGTACGTAATCAAAGGCGAAAAATGGGTCCTACAGTATAACGAGGCCAATTGTTCTCCTCGTCACAGTTCGGCTAGCTATAGGTAAGTGATGGCGATGAGCTGATCGAACATGGATCAGTTTGCTCAGTTGCAAAAAATGGAGGTCCCAACTCTAGCTTGTTTACTCTCTTTCTTTTATCAGCGGATGAGTCTTGTCTTGGTGTGTACCTTGAGGTGCTACTCCTGTAAACCGTGCCCGCGTTCACAAGCTAGAGGGATGTGCTGTCGATGCGATGCTAATGGCGTGGAGAGTTGACAAGAGCTGATAGTACTCCCTCCGTTTAAAAATATAAGAAAACATCTTATATTTTGAAACGGAGGGAGTAGATGATTAGACAGACAAGTACTAGTAGAAGAAATTTCTTCAGATTAAGCAGCGGGTTGCTTTGTGCAGAACGATGAGTATATCTTTCGGAAACCATACTGAAAATTCAGAGAGATAGCAAAAAAAAAAATCAAAGAGATAGCATTGCACACGACAGACCGCTCTGTTCAATTGCTCCAGATTGCATGCATGCAGTTTGTTAGTAGGACCCTGATTAGTTAATTTGGCTACGCAATCACGAGCTTTGGCCTGCACTATTGGGTGGATGCAATGGATTCTTCCTGATTCCAAAAGACAACTTGGGAAGGAATAAGATAACAGCCTACCTGTGAGGGTGGTGAGTGGTGACGCGGGAGGGAGCAGCCATTGGACGCTACAAAGGTTTCCCTGAATATATAACCTGCCGCTCAATTATCAGTGGTTATTTAGTATTGTACCGGATGTACTTCAAGTACCAGAGGATTCCCCGTCGATCTTCGCTGACGTGCTGAGACCTCTCGTATATTGCATCAATCCAGATCCAGGGTAATTAAGTTTATACTCCATTGGTGGGTGGGTGCACCGGCCTGGGCCGTGTTATGCGAGTACAGACATGGACACAGCTCGCGCGTGTGCACGGGGTATGTTACCCCGCGGGAAACCATCAGATTGATTTTATTTTATTTTTGAAACAGGAAACCATCAGATTGATGGTACTGTGGGTGCAGATGAGTGGAGTGACGCATGACGTTGGCAGATATGATTAACAAATAATCGTCAGGTTTTGCAGACGACTAAATGCACTCCACGTGACCAAGCACGGCTGAGGAAACCGACGCTGAAGCTCCAGCTAGATTGCACGTAATTGGGGAATAAAATTCTGTTAAGTAGCCAGATATATACCAAGCGTCGCACGTTATTGGATGATATATATGCCGCGTACACGTATTTTTGCCCTTTCTAGTGCGCAGAAGGGTAGAACGTTGTCACAAGAAATTCATAGGTCATGTTTTCTTTTTTACGAGAGTGGCTCGTCAAAGTGTCTATGAGACAAGTGCTATAGATTACTTTCCTACCGATTAAATCTCATGTCACCCATTGTGTTTAGATTTGTTTTCAATCATGGATCTATATGATATCAACTGATGCGTTCTTTGTTCTTATGAGGTCTACCAATTTGCGAGTTGACAATGACAAATTTCTCGCATGATGACCGTAAAATTTTAAAAAATTGGTTACGTGGTACTCCCTCCGTTCATAAATATAAAACGTTCTGGTTTTATGAATCGAATGTATCTAAACGCCTTGTAATATATAGGTTCATAGAGGTTCGGAGTGAACATATACACTAAAGCATCTAGATACATTCATTTTACAATAAAATGTCTTATATTTTTAAACATGTCTTATTTTTTTAACGGAGGGAGTATTTCTCTCTATGACTGGATAACCCTTTGTGTTTCGAAAGACTACTTCTAGCAAGGTAAATACATATTAATTTTTGCAAGGAGATTCATCAAGTGGAGCATTTGTATAGTTAGATGCATCACAATTATGTTGCCAATTTTATTTTAATTTCAAAAGTAGTTTATCTTACAAACAAGAGTCTCTTTTTATGATAGCACAATATGTTATTGAATGTTTCGCAAAACAAAAGTTATTGGATGTCACTGAATAGTCAAAATATGCAAATTACACATGGCCCTCTTGTTGCTGCAAAAACGTCAATGATCACTGTTACAAAATAGGGAATAAATTAACGGAACTAACCAATAATAGTGAACACATGGTGAGATCTTGTTTAGTATGGGAAAAGAAGATTCATGATCTCCGCATCGACTAGAATCCATCCTTGAATAACAATTGGTTCAATCTCCCTTTTTTATGAGAGAATTATTGATCCAACTTAAACTACGGACTATTTCCTTTTCAAAACATCAACACCAGAATTAAAATTTAGAAAATACAGCTAGCGTGCGTTTTCAGGTCGATGCATGCATCTATTCAAGAGGATTTAACTTATGGAAAATGATCCCCATCCCCCCGGGGATCGTAACTTCCCATCGCCCGAGTGCGAGTCTCTCGCACACGCACACCTGGTTATCTTATCTCCTTCCAAAATTCGTTTTTTCCTTGGCAACCCACGGACGCACATGTTCATATCTCCCGAGCCTTCACCGCTGCACGTCCCAGCGCCGCCACCAGCGCGCCGCCGCGGCCGCTGCCTTGCTTCCCGCCATAGGTTCCCCGTGCCGCCGCCCGTTCCCATGTGTCACCGCTGCCCATGAAGACCTCCCGGACCGCTCCCCTCACCACCGCCCCTTGTGCCCCATCTCCGACGCTGGCCCCATGTCCGCATGCACCGGTAGTGGTGAGGCCACGAGCACGTGCTGCCGCCATGGCGCCTTCTCTGCCCCGCTCCTAGCTCCGCTCCCTTCCATGGTAGCAGTCCCTGTAGGCCTTTTTGCAGCTCCACCCCTTCCACAGTTCCACAGTGGGGATTTGCTACTTTTTTTCTACATACGCATACTATATTTGCTACTTTGGGTATTTGGAATGCTACCATATTTCGGTACAATTTTTTGACTGAATTCTAACGAGTTTTCTTGGTTATGTCTCCAGCGAGGTTTTGTTTTTTGCTACACTATTATAACTTTTTTGCTACATTTGTTCTCCGATTTTGCTACAATAGCGCAAATTTTTTGCTACATGACATCCCCGTTGATGCTCCGTCGAGGTGTGTAAAAAAGTCTCCGGCGATGCTCCGGTGAAGTAGGTTTTTTGCTACATTAGAAGAACTTTTTTGCGACACCTGTCTTGTGACTTTTGCTACAACAGTGTCAACTTTTTGCTACAAGGTTTCCAGCGAGAGTCACCTGTGAGTTTTTTCCGACGATGTTTCCAGCGAAGTCGGTTTTGCTACATTAGTATAATTTTTTTGCTGCATAGTCTCCGGCGAGGTCTCCAGCGAAGTCTCGGCGAGCCGTTCTATTTTTGAAACAAACAGTTTTTTTTCTTCGGAAGCAAAAGCGGGAACATTTGTAGCAAAAAGAGATACTTTTGCAGTAAAACCGAGATTGGAACCGTTTTTAGGGACACGTGGCAGCACCGGAAGAAGGACGATGGGAGCCTCCCATCGTCCGGGGTCGCGTAGCACGCGCCTTAACTTATTCTATTTATTATTACGTCGACTTTGGTACCTCTCCTAACCAAACTTCATCTATCTGTTTAGTCATCGCTCGCCGAGGCCATGCTTGGTGTTTTAGGTCGATTGTTATCTTTGCTTCTTCTTTTCCCAAAATTATGCCATCGCGATCTCATTGCCATAAAATGCACAAATCAGTTTTTTTATATGTGGGAAATATACGGAGCAGTTTGTGATCGAATACTAGCTGAGGGTGAGTATAAAGCATAAAACCACCACTTTACATTTAAAAATTATCGAACACCGCCATTTTACAGTTGCATGCATGACAAAATCCCACCACATTTTGACAAGTTTATTTTTTCAAAAAACACTAATCAGACATTGATCCCTAGTTGACGATATTTCAGACAGGTGAGATCCAGTTGTCAAGTTTAATTTGCTGAGGTCGAATAGATCCCACTTATCATCCCAATTAAAAAATTAAAATGTATCTCAAGAAAGGAAAAGAGAAGCAGGGTCTGGGAGAGATTCGTCTCCGTGTGGGCACCAGCACCACCTCCGGTGACCCCATCCCGCCAACCCCCACCGCCGTCGTACTCCGGCAAGACACGTCGCCCGCCTCCGTCTCCCCTCTGTTCCCGTCCCGATGACTGCGCCTCTCCATGTCCTCTCTCTCAGGTCCCCGCCATGGACTCAAACCTTCGGCGATGTGGAACCAAGCCTCCGATGACCGACGCAGGTTCCCGCCATCGATGCTCGTTCTACTCCTACAGGTCGAAAGCGACATCTGTCGTGCCATCATCCCAGCCCTCCTCACCATGCCCTACATCACCTGTCGAAACCGCCTCGATCAGAGGAACTCTGGCATGTTCGTCTTCGATTCCAGCGATGCCCGACCACACCAGACTTTGAGAGCCTCGTCGATTCAAGATCCTCGCCTGTAGGTCGGCCCAGTGGCTCCACGGTGGCTTATGCGCTGGCGCGGGAGGACGTTGGCTGGCCGACGGCACCTCCACCTTCCTTGTCTCATGCGCGAGCGCTGGCGGACACCAGCTGGCCCTAGGGCTCCGCATCGGCCAGAGTCGAGGGTCATGCGCAAGGCGGCAAGGTGGCCGGATGTCTTGAGGGGTAGACGGCTGGACAGAGACGGGAGCCGGGAGCCGGAGCTAGGCGGCTAGTGATCTGGCCTCCTCCGGCTAGAGGAAGGAGATTACCCAGTTTTTGTTTCTATTTATTTTAGGATATTTTTTATAATTAGGCTGACATCTAGGACCCATTCTACCTCAGCAAGTTACTCGTATTTAGGTGGGACCGACATGTCAGAAATTCGTGATCAATGTTCGACTAGCGTTTTTAGCAAAAGCTTGTCAAAATGTTGTGGGTTTTGTCGTATGAACGTAAAGTGGTATTATTCTGTAAATTTCAAATGTAGTGTGGCGCATGTCTTGCAGTCAGCTGAGATCCCATGTAACTCGTTTTTTTTTTGAGGGAGATCCCATGTAACTCGTATGCTATCATAGTGAAGTCCAGAAGAGTGCCCAATCCCATCGGCTTCGGGCCTTATAGCCCATCTTCACCCAGAACCACTTTAACGCGCTTCGATTATATTGCTAAAAATTGCCAGGCTTAGCCAGCCTTCTCCATCTATCTCTCCAAAAAACACCACTCAGAAAATCTCCCAAGAAAACAAAAACATGCCTTTCTTTTTGCAAAAAAGCAATACAAGAAAATGAACACAAATAACCTAAAGGTGAAACAAATTTTAAAAACGAACTCTCGGCGAAAGTATTTCACAAAACTAACCATTTTATGTCATGCCCGTCACAAATGCGCCACACTTTACCGTGCAATGCCTTTCTGATAGGCGCCACACTTCCTGCCATTGTGGCGAGTGGGTCCGTGCGGGACCGAACCTTGTAAGTGTGACACCTTTGTCAAGAGCGTTATAATGTACGGTGTCATGTCCTTGACAAAGGCATCACACTTAGACTTATTAGGCATATTTCTGGATTTTAGTATTTTGGTCGTCATTTTTACATACAAACTTCGATTGAGATGTTCTTGGCTTTGATGGATTTGTATGGCCGAGAGACACGCCACAATGGTCTTGGATCTTTACCTTATGTTGATGGGAAAATATCATTTTTCCACTTCATATTGCTAAGTGGCATTTTATTCTTTTTGTTTTTGGTTGTATACATCTTTAATATCCTTCGAACATTTTGTTGGTACAGAGGCTGTGTGTAATTGCTAGCTTCGCGATACTAATATATTCACTTTGTCGAACAAAAAGTTAAAACACGAATTCTTGAATACCAACCACGAATTCTTGGACGAATTCTGCATAGTTTTGCGGTAGCTATAATAACGGCAGGCTTTGCATACCAACCACGAATTATTGAACAAACATGCATAGATCTCACGAACTATATAAAGAAGTTTCACACAGCAGTGTCAACTGTGCGAGCTAAAACCGGGTCAAGTGGATGGAAAATGGGAACGTAATTATACGAGACTCGAACTAGGTAGCTATACCCATCCCCATTCCTATCCTTTTCAACCAAAAGCAGAGGCTGCAGCGACACGACGATGCGATTGGCTGAGCATAATGTGCACAAGTTTGCATCTCTCCTTCTGGACCTCTCCAAGGCTCCAACGAATCATGAATGCCCGGTCACTTGAATTTGCTCGGTTGGTAGCGATGATAATGTAGGGTGGACCATGTCTGATGCCGATTATTGTTCCCCGGTGTAGGGTTGTTTTGGCAGCAAACGCGGACCATGCCTGATGCCGATTATTGTTGCCCGGTGTAGGGTTTTTTCTGCAGCCATCGTTTGCATCATTGCATGCACACGTATACATCTTTGATTCTAATAATGGGTGCACCTTTGTAGTTGAAGTGGACTTAAAGTAGGGTGTCAAGTGGAATCCTACCAAAATTTACACTAGATTTTGACAAATGAACTAGAGGTGTGATTTAATTAGGTGAGATCCCCTAATTACGAAAAACATCCACACATGTCTCGTAATTATATGCAACTATCCTCGGTGAAAATTTAGTCTTCAAAACTTGACAATTATATTGGGTGCAACTAGCTACCGGAAGCAAGCAGGGAGGTCCTCTACATCCTTTTAACATATTCTCTATCGGTGTGGGTGGGCTTTGTCCTAGATCCGGTTAGCCAGAAGTCATTAGCAAGACATGTTGCTAATAGTGACGAGTTCGACGATAGGTATGTGGGGGTACTTCAAGTGAAATCATAATTAATGACCTTCCCTACCAGGTAGATCTAGATCATACAGTGTCGATGTCGACGTGCATGTGTTATGTTCTTGTTGACTCGAAAATGCTTTCCATGATAAAAATCCTAAGTTAGATCTTGTTGAAATCGTCAAAATTGGTGCATGCTCCATCTCCATGATCCCTTGTAAAAGGGCTTTGTCTCGAGTAATGTATGTTCGTTGTTCGGTCATTTGTCATAGCGCATGTTGTAGGTTTGTGGAGATATTATCACGAGGCTAATATTTTTAAGTCTTCTTTTTTGGCAGGTTTTCGGTTGGTTTTGTCTGACAATGTTAAATAATCAATAATTACGATTGGGTGCATGTGTCCATGTAGAAGACTCGGGTTGTCCTTCTTTAAGAAAAAATACTACCGAGAAGTTATGTATTTTGAATTTGAAATATGAGATTATGTTGAGCTAACCTTGGTGACAGATATTCGCAAAGAAAAAAACGTGGTGACAGATACTTCATTCTTTCTCTAACATTTTGTCTACTGCAGTAATTACTCAACACTCTACGCATGCAACTCAACCGTGGCGCGGCTCCCCTTGGCCCTCGTCGTCTTCTCCTGCTACCGGGCAGCCCGCTCAAGGAACGGCTGCTGAGTCGGCTCAGCTCCTCGGCTCTTCTGGGCTCGTCCACGGCTCTGTCTTTGGCCGTTCCCGCGTACGATACCCTACAGGCTCACTCCTACTTTCACGCGCCCGAGACGCGGACCCCGCAAGCGATACTCCAGACCCTCCGGAGCCCCCACAGACAGGGACGCCCGGCTCAGAGACGCAGCCCACATGTCAGCGACCGTCGCGGAATCTCTCCAATAGGATTCCTGGTAGCGAGCTCGTGGTGCGGGGGATCCCGCGTCTCCAGCATCCATCACCGGGCGCTGCGTGCGCCGAAAACGACAAGGAACGAGGACCCAGCGACTCCCCTTGCCCGGTCCGGCCTCTCGCCGCCCGACACGCGGTGCGCCGCCATTCGCCTCGATCCGGCTCGGCTCGATCGATCGATTGATCCCGGACGTCGATGCTGCCGGGTAGACCGGCCACCGGCGAGACGGGCGGTATGGAATTTGCGGTGGCCGTCGATGCTACCGTTTTTTCAGCCGTGCGAAGCTGTGATGCGCGTGTACCAGTTCTTGGTGGGTGCTCTACTTCATCTGCTCGTCCAATAGGAGAAACATAAGTGATTCAGGTCAGCACGTACGTAATCCAAGGCGGGTGCTATTATACGAGGCCAATTATTGGTTCTCCTCGTCACACTTCGGCCGGCCAGGTTGATGGATGGCGATGAGCTGATCGAACATGGACTAGCTTGTTCACTTGCAAAAAATGGAGTCCCACACTCTGCCTTGTGCGGGCTATTTTTATCAGCAGATGACTCGGTGTGTCCCTTTAGGTACTATTCCCCGGTCTAGTTATTTTGTACTATAAACCATGTTCGGCATTCGCAGGCTAGAGGGATGTGCTGTGGATGCGATGCTAAAGGCGTGGAGAGTTGACAAGAGCTGCTAGTAGATGATTAGACCGACAAGTAGAAGAAATCAGTTCAGATTAAGCAGCGGGGTGCTTCTGGCAGAACGATGAATATATCTTTCGGAAACCATACTGAAAATTCAGAGAGATACCAATGCACAAGACAGACAGGCTGCTCTGTTCGATTGCTTCAGAAGGAGCCCAGCAGAAGAAACCAAGCAGGCTAAAGTGTTTACCCCGCGGGGTATGGTATGTTATGTTATGTTACCCCGCGGGAAACCATCATATTGATGGTATTGTGGGCGCAGATGGGTCGAGTGACGCATGCACATGTTCGCAGATATGATTAACTAATAATCGCCGGGTTATGCAGACGACTAAATGCACTCCACCTAACCGAGCACCGCTGAAGAAATCGACTCTGAATCTCCAGCTAGATCGCACGTAATTGGCGATTAAAAATCTGTCAAGTACACATACACAGTGTCGCGGAAACCGAACTATACATCACGTCAATCTACGGCTATATAATATAATATAAGTTTATTTTTAAACACATCAGGGGCTAGTTTGTACGTTGGGGATGAGGGAGATATATATGCCGCGCACAGCATATTTTTGCCCTTTGTAATGCCCAAAAGGGTAGTGTGTTGCTTAGTTCTTACATCTAGTAATTGACACTCGGATTTTATTTCTTTTCGAGAGAGTGGCTCGTCAAAGAGTCTATGAGACAAGTGTCACTTGGACTTCCTGCAGATTAAACCATGTCATCGGATGTTAGATTTGATTTCAATCAATCCATCACTGTAGGACTTGGGTTCAAGCTTTCCCCAGCCCCTTTTCATCAATGGACTCCTGACGTCTACGAAGGAGTGTGGTTCGTTCGACAAATTCCTACCTCTATATCTATCTCTGGGGTGTTTGGGTTTTGCAAAAACGGAGAATTCGTCGTTTCTTGTTTCCCTTTCCTTCTTAAATAGAAGTTGGCCCTGTTCCATCAACATTACCAACAACTGAGCTTTCGACAGACGGACTTAGTCTTTCTTCAGGTCCCGCTAACCTAGTGATGTAGAAGATTAGCGCCGGATCGCTCTACCCGTCAAGAATGGTTGGCCACAAATTCCCTAAAGGCCCAGGTGTCTGGCATTCTGACTTGAGCAGCCGGAAACTCGATGATCTATTTGGATTCGTGGAAGCATTAGTTGTAAGTCCTCCAGCTGACAGACCGTTTCTCCCGACAAGACATCCTGAAGAGAAAGGTCTTTACTTTCCTACAGGAGCTATATTTGGCGTGTGTAGCTTTATGGTATTAATTGTTGTGTGCTTTGTTTCTGTGAAACTCTACTAGTAATCCACAAGTTGACAATCACAAATTTCTCGCATGACCTTACAATTGAGAAAGTGGTTATTTTTTTCTATTATTGGGCAACCCTTTGTGTTCGAAAAGACTACTTCTCGCAATGTAAATTTTAAGGTTTGTAAGGAGATTCAAGTGGAACATTTTACTATATGCTTAGATGCATAAGATTTATTTTAGAAAATGGAATTATCTCAGTGCCAATTGAGCGGTCATAGATCAGGTCCATAAAAAAAAGCCGCGCCTCGCGTCGCTCCCCCACAAGACGGTAGGGGCAAAATCAGCGCCGCCGCCGGGGCCCCCCTGTCCAGGTCTTCCCAGCCGCTGCTGTCGCCAGCCTCTTCCGTGGCGGTGGCGGCCCCCCGCTACCGAAGGTGGTCGGGGATCTTGGTCCTCGTGTGGTGGAGACCCGCTCGTGGGGGCGAGGGCGGTCAGGAGTGAGTAAGTCGATCCGGCGGGCTCAGGCCGAGGAGGTGGTTGTGGCGGCTCGCCGTCGCCTGCGGCGTGCTAGGCGAGGGTAGCGGTCTTGCTCTGTTCGGGGCAGCGGGGCGACCTTGGTGCGGAGGCTGTCTGCAAGATCTAGCGCGTGCAAGCTGTGTGTTGTCGATTGGCACGGAGGCTTGGCGGCGTGCGATAGACTGGCGGTGTCCCCGGCCAGTGGTGGTCCTCCCCAGTGTCGATCTCGCGGTGATGGTCTTTGGGAGGTCGGTAGGGGCATGGGAGGCGGCGGTCCTATCACTCCTTTCCCAGGTCTGACCATGGCTGTCCCCCGGCGGTTCTGGCCCTACAAGTGGGGGTTGATGCCAGCGAGGTGTGGTGCTCGTACGTGCGAGGAGGTCAGGGCGATGTCGGGGTTGCGACTCTGAGGTTGTGCAGCAGTGGAGATGTTGGAGGTGGCAGGGATGAGGCCTGACCCGGCTAGATCTAGGTTGGGGGTTGTAGGTGGTCCGGCCTCGAGCACGACGCATGGTCGCGAGTCTGATCCGGGCTAATGCCTTGTCCTTGGCAGCTGTCCGAGGCCGGCGATGAGCAACGCTTCCTTCTTGAAAGCATCGCTGAGGTGATGTTCTACCATCCCTGTCCAGGGAAGCTCCGAGGAAATCCCTAGATCCTTTTTGTGATCGATCGATGGCAGCGCTTTTGTGTCGTCTTCCCTCCTAGGGGCATCGATTTGGAGTTGCTTAGGCCGGAGGGACCAACGGATGATGGTGGTGTTGGTGTTGCGAGTTGTGTGGCAACGATGACAACGGTGAGCATATCTAGGTCGCGGCATGTCCTTCGTCACCGGCAGCTCCTGCCGTGATGGTGAAGTCGGAGCAACGATGCCGCTTGATCTACTGCGTGAATTTCGTCGGCGCAAGGTGTGCAACTTTCTCCTCTGAAGGTCACGGTTGAAGTCGGAGCTGCCTACTTCTCGACGTGCTTGGTGTCGACTGTTTGGCATGGGCCGACATGGGCTCTGACGCCCTTTGCAACGAGGGTCTCGTTTGCGGTCGGCGAAGGTGAAGTCGGAGTCGCTGGCTCATGGAGGAGTGATGACGATGACGCTCAATGATGGCATCTCTTCTCGATGGCATGTGTGCTTTGTGTGGGTGTCCAGGTCGGCCGAGGTGCATAGTGTGGTTGTAGCTTGGCGACACATTGGTGATTTGTAGCAGTTTTTGGCGGGTTCCACGTTGATGAACCGGTCAATTCTTTTCTATTTTTTTAAATAAAATGAGGTAAATTATCCATTTTGTTCAAAAAAAGAAAATAGAATAATTTCTGGAAGTAGTTTATCTTAGAAATAGGTGCATGATTTCTTATGACAGCTATATACTTCCTCCATCCCGGTTTATAAGTCCTCCACATCTCGTTAGGTCGCGAATTTAACCTATATAAGACAAAAAACATACAATTAAAAAATATAACATCTTAAATTTCTAATGATATATTTATTGTAATACATAACTCATATTAAGTTGGTCAAATTAACGATCTATAGATACGCAAGTGGACTTGTAAACCAGGAAGGAGGGAGTATATGTTCTTGAACTCACTTGAAGAAAAGAAAAATGAAAAATTCCTTACAACTAATAACAGTGCCATAATTTCCGTGTATGCAATTTCCACTTGCCTATAATTCCAAAAATCAGTGACATACTAATCCAATTTCCGTGTTGGTTTTCTTCTTATTCTTTAGTTTGCCTCTTGTTGCTGCAAAAACGTCCATGATCACAATCACATCACTTTATAAACGGAAGTAGCCAATAGTAGTGAACACCTGGTCTTGTTTAGTATGGGAAAGAAGATTCCTGATCTTCGCGTCGACTAGAATCCATCCTCCAATAATTATTGGTTGGACCTCCTTTTTTATGAGAGAATTATTGATGCAACTTGAACTATTTTCTTTTCAAAACATCGACATCACAATTAAAATTCAGAAAACACAGCTAGCGAGTGTTTTCAGGTCGATGCATCTATTCAAAAGGATTTAACTTACTCCCTTCCTCCCAAAATAAGTGACTTCGAATTTTTTAGATTCGTATGAATCTACACACTAAAACATGTTTAGGTGCATGCGAATTTAGACAAATCAAAGCCATTTAGTTTAGGACGGTGGGAGTATTTTATTATTACGTCCTTACAGTCAGAGTTTGGTACCTCTACTATCCAAACTTCATCTCCCTGTTTAGTCATCGCTCAGCGAGGCATGCTTGGTATTCTAATTCGACCGTATCATCGCTTCTGTTTTGCCGAATTATGTCATCGTGATCGGGTTTTTTATATGGGGGTGGGGATATAAAGAGCAGCTTGTGATCGAATACTAGCTGAGAGCCATGTCACTCGCATGCTATCAGATAGTGAAGTCCAGAAGAGTACCCAGTCCCATCGGCTCCGGGCCTTATAGCCCATCTTCAGCCAGAACCATTTGATGCTTCCCGAAACCTGCTCTAAAACTGTTTTAAGGTATCCATATCTGATTTTATAGAATCTGACGAATAAGGATATCCGATTCCGAAGTGATGCCCATGATATGGTGTAGGATATGTATGGAAAATAGCATGCGGATATAGATTATCCGAAGATTAATTAGGATTATCTAAGTGTTTCAAACCGGATAATCCGGTTTTAGAGTCAAAAGTCAAGGACAATATCGCAAAGCAAGTACTTATTTTTTAGTTACCGAGTTCATTTGGCGAACATGTCTAACTCTGACTTTTAACACCATATCTCTATAATCTTATCTAGTTGATTCATGCAAGGTTGAACGATTAAATCTCTCTCAAAACTTTGTTAGAAATATAATTATCTACATATGAGAGTAATTATCCGACTAATTTCATGTCCGGCCCGAGTCTGCTCTGTTTCGATTCGAATCCGCGGTCTAGTATATCCGCATTCGAATCTGCAACCGATCATTATCCGCTCAGCTCCGAATCCGAGAAAGTAATATGGAAAAGTATATGGTACGAACAAAATCCGATCCGATCCGATCCGTTTACACCCATATCTGCACCTATCTCTCCAAAGAACACCACTCAAAAAAATCTCTCTCAAAAAAAAGCAAGCCCCCTTGCAAAAAAGCAAAAAAAAAATGGACACAAATAACCTAAAACGAAAAAAAATTAAAATATCAACTCTCGACGAAAGTATTTCACAAAACTATCTCCTTTGTGTTACCTCCATCACAAAGGTGCCACACCGCAGTGCAACACTTTTCTGGCAGACACCACACTTCCTGCCACCGTGACGAGTGGGTTCGTGCGGGACCCAGTCCTTAAGTGTGACGCCTTTGTCAAGAGTGTCACAGTGTATAGTGTCACGCCCTTATTAAAGGCGTTACACATAGACTTAAGCATATTTCTGGATTTTAATATTTTGGTCATCTTTTTTATATGAACTCTGATTAAGGTGTTTTTGGTTCGTTTAATTCGAATTGACGAGAGCACAATATAATGGTCCTGGATCTTTACTTTGTGTTCATGGAAAAATATCTCTTCTACTTCATATGGCTAAGTCTTGGTTTTATTTTCAGAGCAACCACATATTTCTTTAATCGAAAATCAAATTACATGGAGCAACACATGTGGACACTAAAAGTCATGCCGACATAAAATGATTATCCAGAAAACTATGCAGATAAAATCCTAAGAGACCGAGGAATACAAAACGATCCGTAGGGTTTGCTGCACCCACCGAAGTCAATGGCCACCGCCTAACTCTAGCGTCACCGAGACGCATGCCGAAATAGACGTCAAACCGCTAACATTGCAAGATCCAAAAAAGCACCATCGCCAACGAAACTTTGTGAGTCGATGAACAGGCCTGCTGCACGCAGCTAGACATATGTCGTTGTGGCACATCGACCGGGGGATGTCCCCGTGTTGTCTTGAATCAAGGTCCGATGTCTCTCATCGACAAGTCGAAGAAGAATGACAGATCCACCAGTTTCAGACCAACATCCTAGCTCCAGACAAACCACCGCGCCCAGGCCGCTAGCGTCGTCGTAGATAATAGCGAACGCCAACGACACACCGAGAAACTAATCTCATCGGATCTGAAGAATGATGAGAAGACCAAGCTGTCGATCTAAAAAACCAACCTGTACACCTTGCCATCAACTCCGAGTTGAGGCAGATTTATTGCCCGGGTGCCGCTCCGACTACCTCAACGACACCTCACAACAGACATACTCTAACTCTAACTACAAGGAAAAACGACCCAGCGACTCCCCCGGCCTCTCGCCGCCCGACACACGGTGCGCCGCCATTCGCCTCGATCCGCTTGCTGCGATGTATCGAGCCCAGACGTCAATGCCGCTGGGTAGACCGGACACCGGCGGCGGCGAGACGGGCCGGCGTGGAATTTGCGGTGGCCGTCGATGCTCCCGTTTTTTCAGCCGTGCGAAGCTAAGATGCGTGTACCAGTTCTTGACTTCTTGGCGAGGGGATGCTGTGCTTCATCCGCTGGTCCAATAGGAGAAAGGTAAGTGATTGGGGTCAGCACGTACGTGATCAGAGGCGGAAATTGGGTGCTACACTACACTGTATGACGAGGTCAATTATTGGTTCTTCCCCTGGGCACAGTTGGGCTAGCTATAGATTGGTGGATGGCGATGAGCTAATCGAACATGGATGATCACTTTGTTCACTCTAGCTTGTTTACTCTCTTCTTTTATCAGCGGATGACTTGGTGTGTACCTTGAGGTACTAACCGTGTCCGTGTTCACAGGCTAGAGGGACGTGCTGTTGATACGATGCTAATGGCATCCAGAGTTGACAAAGGTGAAAACTCACCTTTTCGTGCTCAGCTCTACTTAATACTGGCGGCTAGTAGAGAGGGGTAAGAAATACTTATTCGGTTCTAACCTGATGCTAACATCACATATACCCATCCTGGTATTCCCTCTCGAAACCAAACGAGGAAGTCAAGCCGAGAAAAACTCACATGGTTGGCAGTTTTATTTAAACTTTTCATGGCAGTTATCCAACTTACTATTCATCTCAGATACAGGTCAAATTATAACAGTAAACTTTAGTTATAGTTGTCTATGGTCGAGAAACTGTGCTCCAAGTCGTCCATAACCGCGGACACGGCTTTTCGAAAAGATTTAACCCTGCAGGGGTGCACCAAAGTATCCACACGCACTTCGACCCTTTTTGCCAGATCAATGAACATACACCCATCGATATGTCGACGGGGCCTAAGTCATGACGTTTCCCAGACCCAAAGCAAGTACATGGGGGGCCACCCCACTAAGCTACCCGCAACGGAGTCGGCCGGCTTCGAGGCGGACCCAGGGTTTGCGACGACGACGGTAAACGACAGGGAACCCGAAAAGTGTGACTGGGCTTGTCGATACCGCGAAAACGTGGCGCGATCCAAAACAGTACAGGTGCTCCACGCACAAATTAAATAAAGCAGTAACATGGCATAAGTACAGAATAGTAATAAAGCCCCAAACTACTTGTGGCCTCCGGTACAGTACTTTGAAATCAGGTAGTAAGCCGATGGGGGTGCCCACACACCCCACCTGTGGTTAGCGCGCTCGATCTCGGAACAGGTGTCAAGAACTCGGGTCCTAGGGGACACTAGTGAGCGGTTAAGAACCAAATATTGACTATTACCCACCGCTGCCTCTGCATTATATCTACCAACAACATTAATTAATAAACTGTAATTAGAATCATGATCAACGCCATCATTAAGCATGTGCCAACCTCCCAACAATTGTGGATCATCGACGACGCGAGACAACACCTGAGCAAGCAACTACGACTCGCAGGGCCAACTGTCTATCAAGCAACAAGTAATAGGAGGTGTCCAAGGCACTATAACGGCTGCAGGAATATAACTGGTACGGAACACTAAAGCATCGCGACACGGGTAGCAATAGATCAACAGGAGGAAATAAAGACTATAAATGCAAAATAGGTAGAAAGGGGGAGAATGCTCGCCTGGGAAAACACTGCCGAAGATTCATATCTGGGGAACTTGTCGATACTCGCATCCACTCATCGGTCTAATCCGCGAAGAAGCAAACACTAGCAGAAACACCGGATGCAATATTTAATACCACGGTAGAAGATCTGGCATGATTATGATATGATGCAGATGCGGTCCAATTAGGCAGTATTAAGCGGAACCGGGGTCCCGACAATTAATTACACGGTTCAAGTTAATTAACCACCCCGCAATTTAGATGTTGTATTAACAAGGCAAACTATAGCAACGGTTTGCTACACAATTTAAATGAAGACAATATAAGACTAGAATAGCCCGATATAGTCTCCATATTTAATTATTAGGTGAGTCGACAAAATACCCCCGAACACATGAATATGTATGCGATCATGAACAATTTAAATGAAGTAAGTTTATATAACATTTTATAAAATAGAGCTCGGAAAAGGGGATCACACATGTCAAATCGAAGATCTTGGGGTTCACCAAGGGGTTCGACGGGATCGGTCTTCGGATCCGGGGTCTTCGAGCCCGTGAAAAAGAACTCAGAGTTCCGCAATGAAGATCTTCGGGTCGGTTCCATGTTCCTTCTTTGAAAGCATCGGCAGGACGCCGGTCTCGTTGGTGAGCATCCATGTATGAAGTACTTGGCGAGATAAGGTCGGGCTTGGGCGGCGGCTCACGGAAGAAGATGGAACAGAGGGTGGCGGGGCCGTGCGCTGGCGGAGGGGCTCGTTGCAGACGGCGGCGACCGGGTCGAGGAAGGCCGCGGCAGCGTCGGGCCGGAGGCGCGAGGGAGGCGGCCAGGCTGAGGGAAGCATGCCGACGAGGTCGCCCGGCGGCGGCGCGACGGCGAGCAGGATGCGAGAGGGCCGGGGCTCGGGCTGGCCGGGCCGATGGATGCGGGGGGGGGGATGCGGACGACGGGGGACGAGGTGGGACCGGAGGGAGACGCAGCAGCGGTGAAGAGCTCGCGGAGGTAGGTGGGGAGGCGGCTCGCCAGCGGCAGCCATGGTGGCGAGGCGGGGCCCGCGGTTGCGGATCCTGGCGGCGGACGCCGAGGCCGGCGACAAGGAGAGCAGGGGGAGCTCGGGCGGCGACCGGGGATCGCGCGGGAGACCGAGCAGAGAGGTGGGACGGGGAGAGAGGGGTGACGTGGGGTCATGCGGGAGTGGCGGGGCAGGTGTGGCCCGGTGTTTGGAAGCGTGCAGGGGACAGGAGGCGTGCGTGTCCGTGAGGGTGTGTGTGCGTGCCTGGGGATCGAGGCCCAGGGGCGGCAGGTGTAGGGTGAGGTGGCGAGTGGGGTTGGTGAGGTGGGGGTGTGGAGCGGGAGAGGTTTGGGGCTAGCTGGCGGGGTGGGGTGATGTGGCGAGTGCCGATTGGTGCAGGTGAGGTGGAGGAAGGTTGGGTAGATTAGGGTTGGGTAGGTTAGGGTCTGGTTTTGGGTAAAATTGGGGGTGGCCGGCTGGGCCGGTTCGGGCCTGGCGGGCCGCCCCTTAAAAATAATATAAAATTTTATTTATTTAAAACGGGGCTTTTGCAAACCGTATTTAGACAAACCAAAATATTCCGGAGGCCCGGGTTTTAATTTGAATAAAAGACGGGGCGTTTAGGAAACAAAACCAGACTTTTTGAAAAATGGTTTTAGACAAAACCATGCATGATGATGACGATGCTCAAATGCAATGTGGCATGATGACATGAGCATGCGGTCATGACGATGCAATGCACAAAAACATCGCGATTTTCTAGTAGTGGTTTTTGCGGGGCGCCACAATTCGACACCACTAACAAAGGATCTCGCCCTCGAGCTCCGCCTCATGGTACCGGGAAGAAGGTCGGTGATCTGAATCTTCTCGCTTCATGTAAATCCTCGCGACACCACTAACAAATATTCTTGATCCCTCTTGAAATCGGCGACACCACCAACAAGATGTCGTTGCTCCCATCCGTCGAGAGAACACTCCGGATAAACAAAGGAGGAAGGTAAAGGTATCAACAATAAAGCCACCTCTAGCTTCTGTGGACGGAGTAAATTGCTGGATCCACCGATTCGATATACAAAAGCGAATGATAAGGGTAGTGGTATGGTCGCGACTCCATCCCGCACTCATATCATTACTTCGTACATGAATAGCAGAATTATGCAACCAACTCTCAGAATCAGACTGAAGATCTCGACAAACAAGGTTCGGAAACAAGGAGTGATGCAGACTCTGCACCGGATCTGGCGTAGATGATGACGTCGTCTCGGAAAGCACCGGAAGGCACAAGAAGGAACAGAGAGAAGTCCAACAGATGAAGGATTCTTCGGATAGCATGAAGACCGGATGTAGAAGCACCGTTACCAAAGAAGGAAGCGAAACCCTAAAGGTACGACGGAAACTCAACCACGAGAAATCCTGGACTAGAAGAAGGGAAGAGAATAGATTTAAAACACGCAGAGGTAAGAGGAGAACAGCAGAGGGATAAGGAGTAAAAACAGACCTAACCAGATCTATCCAACCAATTTTCCAAATTAGTTTTGACACTCTACTTCAGCCGTTAGCTAGGTTATCCTACAGGCTGGACTTGTGGGGTATGGCAACTGCTGAGCTCTGGTACCACTCTGTAACACCCTCGAATCGGCCCTATGCAAGTTTTAGCCCTTTCTGCCAAACCCGCATAGAAACGATTCAAGGACGCCCACCAGGCACTTTCGTGCGGGTGGAAAACGAAGTAATACCATTACACAACAGTCCTCGATGGGACCCACAGAACAGTTATATATACAACAGTGACTCAACGAGTCAAGAATGCAGATATACAATACAAAGATCCAAATCACCTTGAAAACGATAGAGCGTCCGACTATGGACAAGATGCAAATGGGGCTAAGAGCCCTGAAGAATAACCAATGGCGTCCATAACCCTGCCCAGGCCAAGCCGGAAGGGTAACCCTGCTAACGACGGCGATCTCAAACCTGCTAAAACAAAAGGGGTGCCGACAAAGGGAAAAAGGAAAAAGAGGAGTGTCAGTACTGAGGCCAGTACACGGCGAGGCTAGAATTCGGCGGCTCTCGCCTTCACAGGTATGGTGGCTGAAGCGGCAGCGCAGCGACACAAAACAACCTATAGAGACTCTGTAATACTGGCGGCTAGTAGAGATTGGTAAGAAAGACCTATTTGGTTCCAACCTGATGCTAACACCACACATACCCATCCTGGTATTCCCCCTCGAGACCAAACGAGGAAGTCAAGCCGAGGAAAACTCACACGGTTGGCAGTTTTATTTAAACTTTTCATGGCAGTTATCCAACTTACTATTCATCTCAGATACAGGTCAAATTATAACAGTAAACTTTAGTTATAGTTGTCTATGGTCGAGAAACTGTGCTCCAAGTCGTCCATAACCACGGACACGGTTTTTCGAAAAGATTTAACCCTGTAGAGGTGCACCAAAGTATCCACACGCACTTCGACCCTTTTTGCCAGATCAATTAACATACACCCATCGGTATGTCGACGGGGCCTAAGTCATGACGTTTCCCAGACCCAAAGCAAGTACATGGGGGGCCACCCCACTAAGCTACCTGCAACGGAGTCGGCCGGCTTCGAGGCGGACCCAGGGTTTGCGACGACGACGGTAAACGACTGGGAACCCGAAAAGTGTGACTGGGCTTGTCGATACCGTGAAAACGTGGCGCGATCCAAAACAGTACAGGTGCTCCACGCACAAATTAAATAAAGCAGTAACATGGCATAAGTACAGAATAGTAATAAAGCTCCAAACTACTTGTGGCCCCCGGTACAGTACTTTGAAATCAGGTAGTAAGCCGATGGGGGTGCCCACACACCCCACCTGTGGTTAGCGCGCTCGATCTCGGAACAGGTGTCAAGAACTCGGGTCCTAGGGGACACTAGTGAGCGGTTAAGAACCAAATATTGACTATTACCCACCGCTACCTCTGCATTATATCTACCAACAACATTAATTAATAAACTGTAATTAGAATCATGATCAACGCCATCATTAAGCATGTGCCAACCTCCCAACAAATGTGGATCATCGACGACACGAGACAACACCTGAGCAAGCAACTACGACTCGCAGGGCTAACTGTCTATCAAGCAACAGGTAATAGGTGGTGTCCAAGGCACTATAACGGCTACAGGAATATAACTGGTACGGAACACTAAAGCATCGCAACACGGATAGCAATAGATCAACAGGAGGAAATAAAGACTATAAATGCAAAATAGGTAGAAAGGGGGAGAATGCTCGCCTGGAAAAACAATGCCGAAGGTTCATATCCGGGGAACTTGTCGATACTCGCATCCACTCATCGGTCTAATCCGCGAAGAAGCAAACACTATTCATGTGCAGAGTAATGTTTTGGGTGCGCGATGGACTGATCACCATCCGACTACTCTTATCATTCGCTCTTGTACATCGAATCGGTGGATCAAGAAATATTACTCCGTCCACGGAAGCTAGAGGTGGCTTTATTTGTTGATACCTCTACCTTCTCCTTTGTTTCCGGAGTGTTCTCTCGACCATCACGGACAACGACCTCTTGTTAGTGGTGTCGCGAGGATCTACACGAAGCGAGAAGATTCAGATCGTCGCCCTTCTTCCCGGTACCACGAGGCGGATCTCGAGGGCGAGATCCCTTGTTAGTGGTGTCGAATTGTGGCATCCCGCTAAAACCACTACTAGAAAATCGCGGTGTTTTTGTGCATTGCATCATCATGATCGCATGCTCATGTCATCATTCCACTTTGCATTTGAGCATCGTCATCATCATGCATATGTTTGTTTAAAATTATTTTGAAAAACCTACCTTTGTTTTCTAAATACCCCGTTTTTAATTTCAAATCAAAACCTCGGTCTTATCCGGATCTTTTATTTGTCTAAAAACTATTTATAAAAGTCTTTAAAAATAAAACAACTAAAAATAATAAAAAAATACTTTAGGGGAGGCAACCGGCCAGGCCCAAAGGCCCAGCCAGCTGGCCTACTACCCCAAACCCTAGACAAATCTACCCTAATTCCCCCACCCCACCTACCCCTAATCCACCTAGTCGCCGCCGCCAGCTAGAAGCCCCACCAACCCCAGCTCCTGCTCACCCACGCCACCTCGCCAAACCCGAGCCAGCCGTGCTGTCCTCGCCACCGTCTCTCCGTCCCGAGCCTCGTCGCCGGACGCGCCGCGCCTCATAGCATCGCCCCAACGAGCTCCGCGCCACCGTCGAGCCTCGTCGTCGTCGAGCCCAAGCTCGTCCGCGGTGCCCCGCTAGCGGCCCTCCCTCTCCGGCGCTGCTCCGCCACCTGGACCTCACACTGCGTCTCCGGCCGAGGACGCGCAGGCCCTCGCTCCGCCTCCTCGAGTTGTCCTTGTCGCCAAGCCCTACAGCCTCGGCGCTCTCCTCCTGGCTCGACCTCTCCTTCCACCGTCGCCTCGTCTCCGCCTCGTCCTGGTGCCCGCGCGCGTCCCGGCCTCCATCCCTGCTGCCGTGGGTACCCAGCTCGCCTGCCGTTCCTCTGTTTCCCGAGCGGTGCCCTCCCACTGTTCCTTCTCCGACCCGCCATCGGCCTCTGCCCGCTTCCTCGTCACCGGCCTCCGAGCTCACCGCTAGGAGCCAGGAACCGCACGGCACGCAGACAGCCTCGCCCTTTCCATACCGAGGGCCACACGTTCTGCTGCGTGTGTTTTTGCCACCGCTTCCCTGCAAGGTGTTCGGGATAATACCCGAACAAGACACGACCCCCTCGCACCAACCCTATGTGCCCGTTTTGTCTCGTGTTCGTCTGCTCTGGTGCGTTTGTTTTATGTCCCCGGCAGAAGGCTATTGCAAGCCTCTCCAAGTCGATAAGGACGTCACCGACCACTGCAAGCCAGAATCCTAAGGTCTTCGATGTGGGCGACAAGAACGTCGAGACGGATCTGAAGACCCTGGCCATGAGGATCCGAAGCCCCAAACCAAGATCATCACCGCTTCGTACGAACCCGATGAACCACCGGCGCCCATTCAAGTTCGTCACCGACAAGAACTTCCTCGCGGGTCATCAAGCACTCCGACACGAGCCCTCCAACACGGACTCCAAGACCCGAACCCAGAACCGCTCCGAGACCGCCAAGTTCTTCCTCACGGACCCGAAGACCACCGGTAACCGATCCATTCAAGTTCGCCATCGACGACAAGATTGACCGCTTGTAACCCAAAATCTCCATCACGTCACGACAAGTTCTCCATCTTGGATCCAAACCTCGTCGTCCCCGTCGAACCCTAAGACTGAACCCCCGAACCCCGGAACCCAGGATCTTCCGAACCCAGATGTGAGACCCTAAGCCCCTATTTTTATAATATGACATATACATGTCGCATCTTTAAATCACCATGCTTGCATACATGTCATCTGGTGGGTTGGGTTAAATAGTCGATTCACCTAAATTAAATATGGAGTCTATATACGGGCTATTCTAGTCTTATTCCGGACTCCATTTAAATTTGTGTAGCGAACCGATACCATGTTTTGCCTTGTTAAGACAACATTTAAATTGCGGGGTTCTAAATAACTTGAACCGTGTAATTAATTATCGGGACCCCGGTTCTGCTTAATATTACCTAATTGCACTGTATCTGTGCCATGCCATGCATCATATCATAAGCATGCCAGATCTTCTGCCGTAGTATTAAATATTGCATCCGGTGTTTCTTCTAGTGTTTGCCTCTTCGCGGATTAGGCCGATGAGTTGATGCGAGTATCGACAAGTTCTCCGGATATGATCCTTCGGCAGTGTTTCCCAGGCGAGCATCTTTTCCCCTTCAACCTATTTTGCATTTGTAGTCTTTATTTCCTCCCGTTGATCTATTGCTATCCGTGTCGCAATGCTTTATTTTCCGTCCACCAGTTATATCCCGTGCAGCCTCTATATTTCCTTGGACACCTCCTATTACCTGTGTTTGGTAGATAGTTGGCCTTGCGAGTCGTAGTTGCTTGCTCAGGTGCGATCTCGTGTTGTCAAGTACCACAGTTGTTGGAATGCTGGCAGATGTTTATGGTGGAGATGCTTAATGGTGGAGATGATTATGACTTTAAATACAACTATTAAATTGCTAGATATATCCAATGCAGAGGCATCGGTGGGCAATAGATGTTATTTGGTTCTTCCACGCTCACTTGTGTCCCGTAGGACCCCGAGTACTTGATACTCGTTCCTTGACTATTCGCACTATCCACATCCGGGAGGCCTTATGGACCCCCTGAGCCAGAGCTTGATTCATTTCTATTTCTTGGGGCCACAAAGTAGTTTGGGGCTTTATTACTATCCTGTACTTATGCCATGCTTTACTGCTTTATTTATGATTGTGCGTGGAGCACATGTACTATTTAGGATCGTCACACGTTTTCGCTGTATCGACAAGCCCAGTCACACTTTCGGGTTCCCAGTCGTTTATAGCAGTCCACACAAACCCTGGGTCCGTTCCGGAGCCGGCCAACTTTGTTGCGGGTAGCTTAGTGGGGTGGCCCCTGAAATATTTATGAATCCTGTGATCGCTTTGTCGTGAATGCCTCGTTGGGTTTTGAGTTGGTTTTTCCGAGGTTGATCGAGTGTGTGTTGCTATTTGTGCACCCCTGCAGGGTAAAACTTTCTGAAAGCCGTGTCCGCGGTTATGGACGACTTGGAGCACAGTATCTCGATCATAGACAAGCATAACTAAAGTAGTGCTATAAATTTGACTTAATATGTGACTAGTAATCAGCTCAAGTATAACGGAATGGATATTAAAATGCCAACAACTGGTGGATCTGGGTTGTTCCGTGACATGCTGTACCTGCCTAGTAAGTATTGCAACTCCAATGGAATGTGATAAAAGTGCCAACAATTGCTGGGTTTGGGATTCCTCGGGACTATTATATCTGACTAGTAAATGTTTCTACTACAACTGAATGTTAATTAAGACTTCCCACTACTTATGCTATCAGGACGGCCCATGCTATCTATATCTGACTAGTAAGTGCTTCAATTATAATGGAATGAATAAAACTGCCAACTGTGTGAGTTCCTTGGTCCGACTTCCTCGTTTGGTCTCGAGGGGGAAATACCAGGATGGGTTTGTTTGGTGTTAGCTTCAGGTTGGATCCGAATAGGTCTTTCTTACCCCTCTCTAATAGCCGCCAGTGATACCAAGTCTCTATAGGTTGTTTAGTGCCGCTGCGCTGCCGCTTCAGCCCACCATACCTATGTAGGCGAGAGCCGCCGAATTCTAGCCTCGCCGTGTACTGGCCTCAGTACTGACGCTCCTCTTTTTCCTTTGCCCTTTGTCGGTACCCCCCTTTGTTTTAGCAGGTTTGAGATCGACGTCATTAGCAAGGTTACCCTTCCGGCTTGGCTGGGCAGGGTTATGGACGCCATTGGTTATTCTTCAGGGCTCTTAGCCCCATTTGCAACTTGTCTGTAGTCGGATACTCTATCGTTTCGAGGTGATTTGGATCTTTGTATATTATATCTGTATTTTTGACTCATGGAGTAGCTGTTGTATATATATCTGTTCTGTGGGTCCCATCGAGGACTATTGTGTGATGGTATTACTTCGTTTTCCACCCGCACGAAAGTGCCTGGTGGGCGTCCTTGAATCGTTTCTATGCTAGTTTGGCAGAAAGGGCTAAAACTTGCATAGGTCCGATCCGAGGGTGTTACAAAGTGGTATCAGAGCCTAGCAGTTGCGATACCCCACAAGTCCAGCCTGTAGGATAACCTAGCTAACGGCCGAAGTAGAGTGTCAAAACTATTTTCGCAAAAACGGTTGGATAGATCTGATTAGGTCTGCTTTTACTCCTTATCCCTCTGTTGTTCTCCTCTTACCTCTGCGTGTTTTAAATCAGCTCTCTTACCTTCTTCTAGTCCAGGAATTCTCGTGGTTGGGTTTCCGTCGTACCTTCAGGGTTTCGCTTCCTCCTTTGGTAACGGTGTTTCTACATCCAGACTTCATGTTGTCTGAGGAATCCTTCATTTGTTGGACTTTTCTCTGTTCCTCGTTTGTGCCTTCTGGTGCTTTTCAACGCGACGACATCCTCTACGCCAGATCCGATGTAGAGTCTGCATCACTCTTTTGTTCCCGAACCTCGCTTGTCGAGATCTTCAGTCTGATTCCGAGAGTTGGTTGCATAATTCTCCTATTCATGTGCAGAGTAATGCTTTGGGTGCGCGATGGACTGATCACCATCTGACTACTCTTATCATTCGCTCTTGTACATCGAATCGGTGGATCAAGCAATTTTACTCCGTCCACGGAAGCTAGAGGTGGCTTTATTTGTTGATACCTCTACCTTCTCCTTTGTTTCCGGAGTGTTCTCTCGACCATCACGGACAACGACCTCTTGTTAGTGGTGTCGCGAGGATCTACACGAAGCGAGAAGATTCAGATCGTCGCCCTTCTTCCCGGTACCACGAGGCGGATCTCGAGGGCGAGATCCCTTGTTAGTGGTGTCGAATTGTGGCATCCCGCTAAAACCACTACTAGAAAATCGCGGTGTTTTTGTGCATTGCATCATCATGATCGCATGCTCATGTCATCATTCCACTTTGCATTTGAGCATCGTCATCATCATGCATATGTTTGTTTAAAATTATTTTGAAAAACCTACCTTTGTTTTCTAAATACCCCGTTTTTAATTTCAAATCAAAACCTCGGTCTTATCCGGATCTTTTATTTGTCTAAAAACTATTTATAAAAGTCTTTAAAAATAATACAAGTAATATATGTTTTGGAATCAGAAAAATGTGAGGAATTCAAATATGCCCTTCAAAATATGTTTTGAACACTTTAAAATTTCGAGATGATTAAAATTACGATAAAATGCCCTTTTCCTTAATTAATTAATAACTTTTGTTTTATAATTCCAAATTAGACAAATAATATGTCTAAATCGATCAGCGCGACGAGCCCGTTCTAATTATGCAGTCCTTGTTCTGAATTGAAGCAAGCATCATGTTGTTAATAAAAATCTGAACTGTTTATGACAATAAAACTTGGTTAAATGAATAATAAAATGCTTTATCTCTTGTATCCGCACCTCACTTTTGCCATGCTACTTTAGTGCCATGTAAATTGTGCATCATTCATCATGGCATGCTTGGTTGCTTGTTGCATTTTAATTCATATGCTTGTGCACTTTATTTATGTTGGCCCTTGTTTGTTTGGTTCTTCTTCGGATAGACGCCCAGCAGGAGAATTACCAGGAATCACAGGAGTACTACCCAGATCCATCTCTTGCTTCAACTGAGCTGCCAGGCAAGCAATACCACATGCTTGCATACATACAGTACCTATTGCCTCTATCTTATTCTTGCATCATTGAGTCGCGATTGCATTAAATTGAATCCCAAGTACTGCATAGCCTTTACTTTTAAACCCCACCGAAGCTTGTACCTCCATCCCATGAGCCATTACTACAGGAGTTGTTTGAGCCATGCGAGTCGTAGAAAAACATGTGTAGGCTATGTGAGTGTCTGATGAATAACGAGGTACCTAAACAACTTAACCTGAGTAGTAATGGGATAACTAATGAAAGAGGCACCGGTGAGCAATATCTGCTATTTGGTTTTTCCTGCTCACTTGTGTCCCGTAGGACCCCGAGTACTTGATTCCTGTTCCTTGACAGTTCGCACTATTCACATCCGGGAGGCCTTATGGACCCCCCGAGCCAGAGCTTGATTCATTCTTATTTCCTGGGGCCACAATTAGTTTGGGCTTTGTTACTATCCTGTACTTATGCCATGTTACTGCTTTATTTAAGATTGTGCGAGGAGCACCTGTACTGTTTTGGATCGCGCCACGCTTTCGCGGTATCGACAAGACCAGTCACATTTTCGGGTTCCCAGTCGTTTACAGCCGTCGTCGCAAACCCTGGGTCTGTCTCGGAGCCGGCCAACTTCGTTGCGGGTAGCTTATTGGGGTGGCCCCCTGAAATATTTCTGAATCTTGTGATTGCTTTGTCGTGAATGCCTCGTTGGGTTTTGATTTGGTTTTTCCGAGGTTGATCAAGTGTGTGTTGCTATTCGTGCACCCCTGCAGGGTAAATCTTTCTGAAAGTCGTGTCCGCGGTTATGGACGACTTGGAGCACAGTTTCTTGATTATAGACAAGTATAACTAAAGTACCGCTTTTAATTTGACTAAGTACTTGACTAGTAAATAGTGCAATACTCATGGAATGGTTAATAAAACTGCCAACGGATGATGGGGGTTATTCGTCCGCTTCCTCGTTGGTAAGGGAGGAGGAGGATGGATCTGTTAATTATACTGTTATAACTGTTGTTCTTAATTCACGGACTTCCGTCTATCATTGGTTAGGTGGAAGGTTAGCGAGTATCTGTAGAACTGTTAGGTATTATCTTTTGCTGCAATTGCGTCACCCCAGGTTGTGTCCCCTTTAGCGGCATAAAGACTTCTGAGTACCCCTAGGGTCTCACACGATAAATTGTTTGATTCAGATGAACAGGTGTACCCGCAAGATGGATACTGGGTGGAAGAGACAGATGATGTTGGCAACGATCTGTGGGCGGGATGTGTTTATTTATGGGGCATCTTATGCCAATTTGCTTCTTATCCGTACTCGGATCTTGTTTTCCGCTTCCGCCTGATACTCTGATGTGTGATGTATGAGGAGCTATCCTAAATTATTATATCTATCTAGGACATTTGGATCTTGCCGTATGGCGTTGCTATATTTCTATTTCTTTTAGATGGAATGGCTTTGAGGACTGTTGTATGTGGCTTGCATACATACTCATTTGTGTATGTAGTTGATCCCTTTGCCTGCCGATTACGCCGCTCGTTCTTGTCCCGTTGTCTGAAAGTGGTTAGGACGGCCGAAAGGTCTACCGTGAGTGGCCCTGGGCCCCACCGTACTATTTTAACCACTTTCGTTCATCCAAGCATTAACTAAGAGCGTAATTCACCGAGGTAGTTACAATTTGATAATAGAAAGCCCTCGGCGGCTGACATCATAGACTTTGCTTTTTGGGAGGCACAATTGCGTTTGCCGGAGGCCTATACTGTAACCGATTTTACCGATCAGTTTCTAGGGCATGACGATTGCCACAGTCTACTGAACACTTTCATGGATTTCTTATCATAGGTAGTGTTCGAGATCGCCTCTGTGCGGTGAACGCTCGAATGTAGCTAACATCAGTTTTGGCCTCGCCAGGTAGACGCGCGGAGATGCATTTTGAGTACTGGTGGTACTGGACAAGCTCTAGGGGAATAATCTCTTTCTTATTTCTTTCCCATGACGACTAGGAACGGGCAAATCAAGAATTTCACTTCGAATTCCGGACCTCAACATCCTGTTGCTCATGGTGTTTCATGATCAGTATTGGAAATGAACGGAGAAGTGGTGGAACGTGCGGAACCACATATTGGATCACTCTAGTGCGACACAAAGCCGCTGACGATGAGTAGGCTCCTATGCCGCTAGCACGGTGGAGGTTCCGTAGCGCATCATGAGCACCGGGCAAAGGGACGGTTGAGCAACTCAAGCGAACCGCCCTACCTGACTTTGGATAAAGATAGAAGGGAGAAGGTTGTGAAGGTGGCCTCATTATCCACACATTTGGTCGGAGGACCGACCTGGGTTTTCACGAGCGTAGGTGGGTCCTGGAGTGCCCGTCAAGGGCGCTAGCACATACCCCGGGGTGATCATCACCACCTGCACCTCACATCTCGGCACAGTGGAACGTGTAACCCGCCTGCTGTTCAAGTCAACCACTGAATTTCCTGTAATTCATAGCGCCTAACAGAACGTAGCAGCAAGGGACAACCCACCCATACAGACAGCCTGCGGGGAGGATGGCACTACTGGCAAAGACCGTCTGGCGAAAACGCCGCAGGCGCGAAGCGTGGTGGGCCTGTGCCGGGGGAGCATAGGGAGGAAAGGGATCCTGGACGGTGGAAGAGCCAGGGGAAGCCGGGTCATTTGACGGAAATGGAAGGCGGCTCATTCATTCTTGAAAAAAGAGGGGGGGGGAGCGAGCCAATGTATCAATGAATAGATACAGTCAACGGTAGACAGACAACACTGCCTACACACGAATTAGCTTCCAAGGTCGAGCAGTCTCAATTTCACTACAAGATTTGCGAATGAATGCTGGGCTAGGCCACCTCAAATGGCGTGAGCCGCATGCGGGAGACCCGCACGTACGGTTTTCAGGGGGATCCGGCCGGCGCCCACCCGACTAGAGGGACAGAGAAATTAATCGAGTACAAAACTTATCTTCAAGCTTTACCTTATTTTGATCGTTCAGAGGGTGATCGCGGAGTCACTGAATGAAGTCCTCCCTCCCTTTCTTTCGGAGGTGCTGACCCGCTGCGAGGCAGATATGACTAAGTGACATATTGAATATGGCGACGACTACAGCATGTCGTAGAAGGAGATAAGAGGTGGAGCCAACGACCCACTAAGACTCATGTATCTACAACTACATTCCCGAGCGGCAGTCAAACGGAGGCGTGAATGCAAGATGCCAGTGGAATGATCGACCGGACAGAGGCTATGGCAGCTTTCTTCCCACCGCGTCCTTCCTTGTGTGTCGGAGATACAAAGCGAGTGCACCAGAAAAGAAGGGGAACTGAGTCGGTCTATTCCATGGCGAAGAATCCGAAGCATAACTGCACACTCACACGATCTTTGCCGAGAGATAGGAGCATTCGGTCGAACCGGTGAACTACACTTGCTTCTTGATAGATGTGTGGGATAGAGGGCTCGTGGTACCTGCTGCCCGCCCTTCCTCCGCTTTGATAACCGTGTGAACGGAGAGTGGCAGAGCAAAAGGGAAGGAGGTCCTCATACGGAGTCGCACACTTGAGCAGTGCGGGAGACTGGAGAATGGGTCGAGTAAACTCCCTTAGGGCCGATTAAATCACAGACGAGGAACTTTTCTTTCTTTTTTGATTTTGGATTGGAAGGGTATGTTCTAAAAAAAGAAAGGCAGAGGTAAATACTTCGAAGAGGCGGCTCGGTAGGGATGGAATGGTCAATCGTCAAGTCAAGGATGACTTCTTTATTGGCGAAACGATGGGGGAGAGAAAGCACGCCAGTGATTCTCTGAGCCGGTCTTCATTTCCAACTCCTCGGTCGAGATAGATGACAGCACCTTTTTATCCTCTTCCTTACCGGGAAGGCGCACTTCTCTTCTTCTTCTGGCCTTCACCTCCTGCCCGGCCCAGAAATAGAACCCAGCCCCCTTTCTGATCCATTCATTTCTGCAAGCAGGCGGGATCCAGAGCTAAGCCCCCCCTCCTATTCGAAGTCGGGTGTGGCCTCGCCCTTTTGCTCTTCCTTCGGTTTGGCTCCACGAAGGCGCCGCCTAGACTAGGAGCCCCACTCATATTCAAAAGGCGCCCAGCTTTCAAGATGATGATAATAATTAGGCTGCCTTTTTCCAATATCATGGAATAGCATGGCCCGGGGCTAAGGTAACTCCAGTGGGAGAGCCGTGTTATGGGTGACCTTATTGCACGGTTCAGAGAGCACTTGTATATTTGATGCAAGTGAACGTGTACGAAAAAGCTGTCGTAAAGTTTCATTGTTTGTTCCGTCGTTGACCCTATCTATGTTTCTATGATGGCCCAAGAACACGCTCATTCTTCAGCCGTAGAGAGACTTTTGAATTGTGAGGTACCATTACGAGCTCAATATATAAGAGTGTTATTCTGTGAAATAACTCAAATTTCAAATCATTCACTTGCTTCAACTACTCATGCTATGGATGTGGGAGTATCAACTCCGTTCCTTTGGGCTTTTGAGGAGCGGGATAAATTGTTAGAATTCTATGAAAGAGTCCCGGGAGCCAGGATGCATGCCAGTTTCATACGACCTGGTGGAGTGGCACAAGATCTGCCTCTTGGCTTATGTCGAGATATTGATTCCTCCACACAACAATTTGCTTCTCGTATCGACGAATTAGAAGAGATGTCAACCAGCAACCATATCTGGAAACAACGATTAGTGGATATTGGTATTGTCACTGCACAGCAAGCAAAGGATTGGGGATTCAGTGGTGTAATGTTAAGAGGTCGTGCGACATGAAGACATTGATAGCAATATGGGGGAATTTCCTATCAGGCAACAACGGTTTTGCCTGACCCTACAAAAGCATGCATATGTTGTCAGTGAATATTTTGTGTGAAGCCTTGGAGACGACGTACCCGGGGCTAGGGTGAGCTGAGGGGGTACAGCGTAAGTGAGCGAATGTGTGTAAGCCCAGTCAAAGATTCCTATTCTAGGCGGGGCGGGCCATCACCTTCGAATGGTGTTGGTCCTACGGACCATGAACGGATTCGCCTCTGGCCTCTGGGCACGTCGGAACCGCATGAGTTCACCGGGGTGGAGCACGGTCCGCCAAAATCGGCATAGGTTAGGTGCTATTGATGGAACATGGTAAGCCCATCTTTCTCCATATGAAAGTGCTGCGGGCACATAGGGATGTGGGTAGAGGAAGTCTCAAAAAGCGAAGGTCGAGCTGTAGGTCACGTGACCTGCACCGAAAAGGTGGCTGACTGGGCTTTCTCCTGGATCAAAGCGGATCAGCTCGCCAAATTCGTCGATCGAATCGGGCGCCCCGGAACGTCGAATGAAAGTGGTCTTTCTACAACCCTATTTATATGATAGGCCTGGCCCCTTTCCCCCTATCCCTCCCTTATGTTTAGGAGCAGGATCTGCCCAAGAACGACCCGTGGTGGTACGGAGGGCACGGGCTCCGCACGCGTCCCGCACCCTCTGAGAAAGAAACTCCTCAACCATCACAAGATAAAGAAGTATGACGCTCTGTGTCTGACTCTATTGGTCGTAGTTCCTTGCTGTTGCGGCCGGTGCTCGTTTGCGTGCGTGTGAACCACCAGATCATAAGGAAAGATGCCTCTCGGGGCATCTGAGAATGATTCGAGCCGTATGAAGCGAAACTCCCACGTACAGTTTGTTTTGGGGGGGAAGGAGCCCGACAGGGTCCCCCCACTGACTTGGCCCGGGCCTAAGTGAAAGTGAAGTGGTGGGCCTACCCATCCCAACCTGGGGTATGCTGGGATTCGCGAAGAGCAGCACCTTACGATGTTCATGACCAATCGGATCTTGACGTACCAGTAGGTACCAGAGGAGATCGCTATGATCGTTACTGTATCCGTATCGAAGAGATGCGACAAAGTGTTCGGATCATTGTGCAATGTCCTAATAAAATGCCTAGTGGCATGATCAAAGCCGATGATCGTAAGCTATGTCCTCCATCACGATCTCGAATGAAACTATCCATGGAATCGTGCGCCGTGTGAAACGTAGATCATCGCCGTTCTTAACCGAGACTGAGGTTAAGCTCCGTCTCGGAACCGCCGTGGGGTTAGGAGTAAAGAATCCCGAGGTTGGCGCATCTCGTTGGGTGTGGAGAAGCATTGGGAACCCCAATATCTTTCTTCGGAGCTGTTTCTTTTCCCATCCCCTCGCCCCGGCATAGCGCTTCACTTCCGGTTCTTCGGAAGAATCAACTGACTTCTCCCTTCTTCATTGATCCGGGGGAAAGGGAACCGTCTACTAGTTGGGAAGCTAGACATCAAGGTTGTGGCTTGATGAGGATAACAAAGCTGACACGCCGGAGTTGGCTGCTGGAACAACAGGGTGGTGCCTTATCGCACCGCAGGCGCACACGCGGTAGCGTTCCTGGTGGTGCTTCAGGATTCCAATGTACTGCGTCCAAGATCAGAACGAGCTTGCCAGCGGACCACTGCCGTCCCATTCTTTAGTGAGCTGGAGCGCTGCCATCTTATCCACGGAAAACGCGTCAAGCTTTCGCTTCGGGTCGAAGCACTAAAAGAAAAGGACCGGGAAACGCGGCGGCATAGGAACCACGGGAACCCAGGAGGGAGAAAGACGATGTACGGGATACGCGATCCTCGCAGTAGGCTGGACCAAAATCCAGCCGAGAGAGGGCAGCCTTTAGAAGCAACAGGTTGGGAAACCAAGAGAAGGCTTCGCCTTTTCTTATCTTCTTCCCGGCACAAAAAGAGGGATTAGCATTATTGACCCCATGAGAAAGCACTAACACCTTCCTCACTGGGGCTCCGCGCACTGGGAAAAGGCTTCTGCGACAGGAAACCGGCTACTAGTTAGGAAGTGAACATAAGGTATCAAGAGGTCCCTCACAGTCAGGTGCAATGCAATTGCCCCTATTAGTCAAGTACCCCTCTTCCTATTTAGTTTAGGGGTTAAGGCGAGAAATGGCTTGATGAACCCTTCCGTTCACCACGCACCGGCCCCATTCACTTGCAACCCATAGAGGCTGTAAGTAAACAGTGCCCCACTAAATTCAAAGTGACGGTGGGGGTGAAAGACGAGAGTGCCTACCTCCGAGCCGAGAGTGCCCGCCCTTTCTGTCAAGTAGGCTACTTTTTCCGGAACGCAGTCTGGAATAAGCGTTCCTGTGTATATAGATATCTTCGATGCTGTCATTTCGACATGTCCGCTTCAACCCCTCTTTCACCTCCCAAAAAGCTAAGTTGGCTTGACGAGCGCAGATGAGGAAGCAGGAGCAATAAAACCCAGAATCTCTTTCTTTTCTTTCCAAATACTTTATTAAGTTAAGAGACAAAGAGAAGCGCTTTCGCTACTGAGAAAGCGAATGGTCAGCGCGAGGGTTCTCGACTTAGCCGAGCGTTAGCGACGCGTCATTCTCATAGCGAGGCACTTCGAGTTAGCGAAGCGCTGTAGTAGCGTCGGAGACTATGTGCTATAATGCTGAACTAAGGACGTTTCGCCTTATCTATAGAAGCAGTCGACTGAGTTCTGAGCGAATGGGATCCTTGGTGGGTAATGGCTCAATCTATAGATGGAAAGCCTTATGATGGGAAACTACCACGTTAGGTTTGGAGAGAGATGGGACCTGTTATAGTTTAGGGGGAGCATGCAAGCTTTTTCTTTCCATAGCCGGCCAAATGACTACCGGATCATCGGTCTACTCTACCTCAATTCACCATTTCGAACTTTATACAAAAGGTTTTTCCGTACCAGCTCCTTCTACCTATACCGCAGTTGAAGCACCTAAAGGTGAATTTGGTGTCTTTCTTGTCAGTAATGGGAGTAATCGTCCCTACCGTTGTAAAATAAGAGCACCTGGCTTTGCCCATTCACAAGGACTGGATTCTATGTCCAAACATCACATGCCAGCAGATGTAGTCACCATCATAGGTACTCAAGATATTGTGTTTGGAGAGGTAGATAGATAGGACGTAGTCTTGCTCGATCAGGACCCTAGCTTTATTGCGAGCCAAAAGTAAGAAAGCCAGAAGAAGGGAGAAGGATGCAAAATGCAATGGGATTCCTGATCCAATAAGAAATCCCAATTCGGAGTTTGTTTTGCTAAAATTCCTATGTTATACTATGAAATTCTCGATGATGACTCGATTTGATAGATCAGATATTGTTATTCCAAATATTGATCTGATTCAGTATCATCAGGATGCAAAAGTCATCCCATTGAATTTACAGAAGTCCAATTTTGCATATCTATGGGATTACATCCCGAAAAAAAAAAGAATTCGATTATGGAAGTCAATATTATAGCATTTATTGCTACTAGTCGGCTTCAGATGAAGGAGTGGAAGAAAAAAGGGAGCTTTCACCTCATGTGGGTCAGCCTCTAATTCTCTCTCGTATTCTTTTTGCGCGTGCATATGGCGGGAGACCAGCGCTCTTGCTTTGCTCCTCTCCAAATAAATGAAGGAAGAGAGCAGAAAAGAATCCTAGGTAAACAGTAATGCTATCCAGTTCTTCCATATTCTTCATCCTCTTGTTGAGGCTAGGTCAGTGGCCCCTATCCTCGGGTAAGATAATTCCAATGCGGCAATAGTAACGTTTTCCTAGATTCTAAAGCGGATGGGCGGTTCAAGCTGTAAAGCATAAGACAATAGGAGTCGTATTTTCGTACTACCTACCTTCAGTTCTGTCCCGCTATTATGGGTAATAAGGCTTTCGGCCGGCGAAGGGCTTGCCCAGATTGTACTTGTTCAGAAAAAGATCGATTGTTTTGATCAACTTGATTGGGATTATCCGGGCTAGTTAGTAAAGGGCCTAGTTTTTTTGTTCAACTGAGCCAGCACTCTGTTTGTTAGTTGTTGTCTTTTTCCTTCTGTCAGCTTCTCCGTGAGCTGCTTGATTTCCTTTCGGACACTACCGAAAGTCTCCTTCCCCAGACATCAAGCGCGCCCGGAAGGGACACCAACTTGCGTTGTATATCCGGCAACGTAGTTGCTCCTGGTTCTCCTTGCCAAGCCTGTTTTATCATGGAAGTAAACCCATTGTGAGATTCCCACATGATCTCGTGCCTGAATATTTTATCACCCGTCGCTGGAAGCCGTCGGCGAGGGCCCCCATCCCACCGAAGTAGAATAGGGCAGTGGCCGGACGACGCTGCGGCACCTCACCGAAGTGGACCGGAGTAGTATCAACATATCTTCTCGTCTTATCAGTTAAGATTTTGCGTTTAGAAGAGAGAATCCAGAGGGTCGTAGTGGTCTTTCTGACTTCGATATCCAGCGTTTCCAATTCTACAGCTACAAGCTGGGCTCTTCTCTTCGCGGAATAGTTCGTTTCAAGCTCCTATACATCCTTTTTATTGCAGGTACGAGAATAAACATTACACAACCTTGAACACTTGAAATGGAAATCATCATAAGCCGGCGGGGAAAGAAGGAAGTTTGTCCTCAGCTGTACCAATTGACTATCCGGGAATGGACCTGGCTCTGTTGAAAATGCTCATCCACTTCTTTCAACTGCAAACAAACCCTGCTACCGACTTTGCAAGGCCCAGCGTATCCAATAATGTCAACCGTTGATCCAAAGGATAAGGGAAATTGTCTAAACCAATTGGCTAGTTAGGTGAGTAACCTATGCTCCAAGGGAATATATCATATGCCATCCTGTTCCAGAATTTCCTATAGCAGAAAAGGAGATCGTTTTTCAACTGTGGATTACTCATGTGAGTGACCAATCCTCACCATTGGTTTCACAACTATTGAAAAAAGACTGATTGATAGCTTTGTTCACCTACCAATTTGTAGTACTTTAAATACAAATTCAAATGGACTGTATTTGAATCATATTCCAGTTATAGGTGAACTAACACATGTACTATTTCATATATTCTTAATTGATGAGTTTGATGCTAAGTTTAGGAAACTATATCCTCGAAATCCTTTTTGCCGGTTGGGTACTAAAGTGATTATACCAATTCCTGATGAATATGATGATTTGGATATTGATCCAGAAAAGGTATTAGATGAATGCAAACTCTTTGGAACTACATGTGATATTGAATCTGATATAGATCCATACATGCCTTGCACTCCTCACGAAAGAAAAGTCATAACCCTAATTGATTGCAAAATCAAAGTGTGGGATGCAGAAGATTTTTAGGTGATAAATCAAATACTCCTAACCATGTGGATGAGTATAAGGCTGATATAATGCCCCACCTGTAATCCAAACGGAAAATAGGAGAGTTTGCACAATGAATTTATGAGTGATTGAACACTATTCATTTACAAGCTAATGATAATCTATAGGATATCTATAGAAATATGGCTCCTATCGTTTAAGAACCTAAAAGAGCAGACCTGAGATCCAGAATCCACTCATCTATCGTTGAAACGTTTATTTCACTAATCCAAAATGATAGTATGAAAATAGCACAGTGCCTCCCTAATGCAGGATCCTGCACTCTTCATTAAGATGGATTACCGAATTCTAACAAAATGGATTAAGATGGGTTGAAGATTCACTGGTATGACTCAATCGAAAAGAAATCAGAGAACTCATATCCACCATTGTATTTCATAAGATTAGTCTACTCCAAATAGTATCGTTTCTTCCAATGCCTTAATAATATTAGTCTACTCCAAATAGTATCGTTTCTTCCAATGCCTTAATAAATTGTTTCTTCCATTGTGCTTTCTTTGTGTTTTTTCAACCGGAATTTCCTTCCAATGCAATCAAAAATTTTATGAACAGTTAAAGTACCGCTATTATGAAGCCATATTTGTATTTGCCTCCTACCCTTTCTATAGAATACTATCCCATTCTAGTTATGTGGTGGGACAGATTCATCTCATTTCTCAGGCTCAGGCGCATCAGTACGATAGATGGAATTCACATGCCCACTTATCCCTTTGATAGAGTCTAAAAATCCCTCTATCTCCAGTGCACTTATATGCTTATTAGAAGAGACATGGTTGACTATGAAAACCTCCTGCTCACACCGTGTGAAAACGATTCCTGGATACTTCCTGGCAAACAGTCTATCAAAGAGATATTGAATGACTATATGATTAAGACAAGTCTGGATGTCACCTAACGGTGGTGCGTGATCATAATCGATAGAATTCTGACTATCTGTATTGTAAGGCTCAAGTGCCAGAGGAAACAAGTATGGTGTTCATCCTCATCGATAGGCTCGTCCTTTGCTTCTGCATTATTCTGAGCTTAGGGCGGACAGGTGGGTTCTCGGGGATTACATTATGTTACCTCGGACAGAGAAGTTAACAGCAATAGGGGTGGTTTGCGCCCTGTCTATCCACTGAAGATACGAGGAATCTGCTTATTGATTCTTAGGGTGAACCAATCAGCTTCGGGTTATTCAAGGCTTCGATAGACATTTGGGAGATACCGTCGATGTTCACTTTATTTTAACAACAGAATGATAGTATAGGTTGCTATTGGAAGAAGTAGACTTTCCCAGGCGGGCTTGTTTGTCAATACCAGGCAGAAAAGGTTATCTATCATTTGGAAACAAAGCGAAATCCGCATTTATTGAGGAATTGCATTCCCTTTTCTTTTACAAGACCATCGTATTGCCTCGTCTACCTTTATACGTGCAAACCTGTGTCATAGGCGTCAGTCTCGATACCTTGGGCCTTCTAAAACATAGCTTTGGTGGAATAATATCGTTGTTTGTATAGCTTAAAGGTGTGCAGGAAATGAGAAAGGCAAGGGAGGAAAGGTTTCTACTCGCCGGGTGGAAGACCAAACAAAGAAGGAAGTTCAAGCGCAAAGTAGATGTCCTCAGGTCCAACCCCAAGAAATGCATTGCATCTCTTCTGCCGACGAGTCTACTAGAAAATGACGTCATAGCTCAGTTGGTAGAAAACAACATATGTGAGTGACCCGAAATGCATTTTGAATTGAGTGAGAAAGCCGGTGGCCCGGGTGGTCTATGTTGTTATGGTATCTCTCTTAAAATATCGATTATGTGGGTGTTCAGCTTATTAAGCCATTCGTTCGTCCTATCTATCTCGTCTTACTTTCTTTTTCTACAGCTTAGAGGATCTAGCAATCTATGGCTCACAAAGCAGCAGCTTAAGGAAGCCGGTCTCAAATCTATAGATGGCCTTGGGGGTATCCTTTTCAGAAACAGAATGGAAAGGAAAAAAATCAATGAACTATTTCTGTGTTCTTGGACAGGAAACCCTGCTCTTTCCTATTGTATAAGTGAGAAGTGAAGGCCAGAGAAGCAACAGGGTTGCCTATGAGAAGCCGCCACGCCGGGCAAGAGTTCTAATCTTTATTCCTATTGATGGATTCCTATCTCAAAGGATAATAAAATGCTAGTAAATGCACTCAGTCAACCGAGCAAATGTATAAGAAAGAGTGCTCCCGGAGGGAATGTAGGTTTTAAGCGAAATGAAGCACTTAATCTCTTAAGATGGGCCATGGCTACTTGGCCTTGTTGATCCGGAATTGAAAACTCCCGTCAGTTCTTTCTTTACCGAAGCCGCCTTCTTGTCTTTACCCAGTGTCGAAAGAAGGAATGACTTCTGACGAAAGCAAGGGTGACTCTTCAACTTGACCCTATGCCGCTTGCTCGCTTATCCCGCAGAGCCCTTCTGCTGGGATACCGAGATCATCTGCTCCTTTCCTTACTAGTGGCTGAGCTAGACACCAACAATTCCTTTCTGATGAAACCTTTGTTGCCCTAGCTTGAATTGAAGGTTTGGCTAAGGATGGGGATCCGGTGTCTTCATCTATACCATCAGAGAAGAAGGCTTGCCAAGAATGGATGAAGGTATGATTCTAGGAAATCTAGATTTGAAAGAAGGAAGCACCCGAGGAGCAATCAAACGGACATTTGTACGAGTGAACTCGCTAAAGCTGAAGATCCACCATCCAATTTAGGCATTGGGCAGAACTCTCTCAATCCAGGAACTAGCTCCTATCTTGATGATTCCATTTCTCTTTTTCAGAGTTAGCTTCTTTCCTATGGTCAAGAGTACTCTTGTTTCCTAGTCGAGGGATAATCAAGTCATTTCGAAAGGGGATTTCTCCGTTCCCCTAGCCATCGAGCAACTGCGAGAAACACCGCGCCCGTGCCCCCATCGCTCGCCGGAGCAGCCGTGCGTGGCGTACCAATTTATTATCTGGTGGATCTTGTTTGTTCTTTCGAAAGTGTTTCTACAAACGAGTGAGGTAAACCCATCTCGGTCGAATAATTCGTATCTTTAGACCATTCAGAGCCGTTTGCATTAAGTGTTGGGATTGAGTTTGTTGTCATTACCCTCAATTTCATTGCCGTCCACCTCTTGCCGTGTTATTGGCTAGAGAAATACAATCGGTTGTACTACTACAGTGTTGAGTACCCCAGTTGCTCCGCGGGTGATTATGCCCTAAATTCTCAGGAGTGGTGGAACGGATTGCTCCTATCTAGGGTTTCCTAGCTTGCTTTCCTAGATTTAGCTTTATCTATCTTTCCGAGATGACCAACTGCTCTTTCTTGCCAATCTACTTTAGATTTCTTAATACTTTCATTGCGGGACCTATCCCCGAACAACCATTGCTTTTCTTCTGCGGTTTCTTTAGTTTCTTCTTGATTTGATTGAAGTTTAGGGAATTGGATGGACTGGTGTCTTTGGATATTATCCGTCCTACTTATGATATTCCAATTGAACACACTAGTATTTTATGGATTCTTTCCCCGGTAGTGTAGTCATCTCCAAAAGGGATGATACATATTTCTCTGTCCTAGGATGCGCCGTTCGTGATAAGCTTATCCGCTTCCTTTCGCCGGTAGTGTGAATCTTCTCGAAAGCACACAGCATAGTCCAGTCAGTGTAGAGATGGAACATGAGTTTCTCCCTTCCTTTCTAATACATTCCTTTGCATGTGAAAGGCACTATCGTCCATGCACAGGAGCTAAGTGCTAGAATATACGAGAAATCTGATCTGCTATAGCTTCCAGGTCCAGGAAACTTTTTACAGATAATGACATCTAATCAAATGATTCACAAGGTCACACTTGATTTCACAGAGGGGTGTAGAAAGGAGAAAGGGATAGTTCTTAGCCATATCCTGGTGTTAGGATAGTTGTGTTGATTGAATTAGCAGTGCGAAAATCAAGCAATGCATAAGCTCTTGTTCCTGCGAAAGTAGTGCAAAGAAAAGCGGTAGGAAAGTACAGAATTGCTCAAATCTTATTGTTCGGATGGTTGAGAGAAGGAGGGAGGTGTGTCCTGTGGCGGATACACCGATTGATCGAGAACTAACTCTTAGTACGCCATCCGAAAGCATCAAACCCATGCCATTAACGGAATCTATGTGAATGGACAGCAAACCATAAGCAAGGAAGTCACAACTATGGCATTGGCATGGACCTTCAATGTCTATGATAGACCCTACAGAGCGTATCCGCTTACCGATCCATCTAAGTTATATTGATGCTCTAGCCCTCAGGTCAAATAGATGACAGAATTGTAAACAATCATAGAATGATTTAAGCTGAGGAACATAGAGGTCTCTCCCACCATTTTTGTAATATACCTCTGGAATAGTGTTGAAATCACACGCCACTAAGCAGGGGCCTAAACCAAGTGGTTTATCTTAGTGTGCTAGCCGCTGCTTCATTTCGTATAGCGATTTTAACGCTTTCTCTTTCTTAGCGCTCCACCCCATGGAGAACTCTGGTTGCGCTTTGGTTGGCTTTCTCTTTTTTTCGATTTTCTCTGACTTGACTCAGCTTGACCTACTTGACTCAGCGGTTAGAGTATCGCTTTCATACGGCGAGAGTCATTGGTTCAAATCCAATAGTAGGTAAAACCGTCCGAAACCCCCACTTTTGCCAGCATGACAGCAAGCACAGACTGGCATCAAGGAGTCGAATGACCAAAGCATCGGTTGCTTCCACTTGTTTGTTGCCTTCTTCGACTGACAGATAAGGTACCCCCCCTCTTTTTTCATGTATGTGGGCTGCCTGCTCCGTCCCGAATGGACGAACAGGAAGAAGCAAGCTGAAGAAAGGCGCGAGAGAGAGTTGATACTCCCCTCTTCCACAATTAGGTGAAGACCAGGAGGGCCATCCACCTCACGTCAACCTTCCACTTCCCTCCCCTCGATAGGTCACGGGTGGGCGGATGAGTGCGACCCGGAACAGCCTCTTGAGCCTTGGCCTCCAAACGCTCTGCTAACAGAGCAGAAAATCCGGAAGATTATTTCAAACGAATGACGCGCGTCAGGCGACGATCCCAACCAAGGCTATCGTAAGCCTGACCCGCTACCACAACATCCGTCCAACTTCACTCTACGGTTTCTGGTCGAGCTCTTCCTCTAGATGCGACGAATCCAATCTCTATTGAAATCTGAATCTCAAGGGTTAAGACTAAACACATGAACGGGCGCCCTGAATGAATAAGAAATAGCTACTATAACAGAGAGTTAACTGTTGCCCCAGATCTTACAATGTGGTTCTCTACTTTCGGCAGGCAGGCAGACCCGCGTAGGGCAACGAAAGAGTAGACAATGGTTCTGACAGGGGTAACTACTACCAAGAAGATCACTTGAAGCGAACTGTGAGAGATGAAGAGAGAGAAGTTAGCCGCAACCAATCAGTGATGCCGCTGGCACGATCGCAGCAAACTGTGCTTGACGAGCTTTTGACTTATTTATTAGCTATATTCTTCATTTGTTTTTAGTTTATGTTGTGATGGAACGCTAAATTATCTATCCTTGAGTGTGATTGACATGTACTGACATTATGTTTGTTTCATACCTCCTATATCTTCGCCTCGTACATTTATTATATTTACTGCAAATTGAAATCTGCGTTACCTACTTGCTTGCGATGACAACAAGCAAAGATTTGCTTGTATAGTAAATTGTTCATATACTTTTTTAGAATCAAAACTTTTCTGCAAGCATGAACTTTCTGCAAATAACAGAACGCCAAATGGAACATTTATTGGCCATAGAGAAACACGTGGGCTCAGTTGGTGAGGACTCAAGAGGCCAAGGATGAAAGTTTTTTTGTTGACAACGTGATCGGGAAAGGCGCGAGGCTTGCGAGTATTATCCCGTGTGCGAGTAATCGTAGGATGAGTGGATTGAGTTGCTGAAATGGGGGCTGATGCTGTCGGATCAGTGGAAGTAGAAGGTGCTGGAGTTAGTGGATCAGGACCGGGGGGGTCAAGGGCTGCTGTACTGGGTCAATTGGTAATCGATCGGGCAATTCGTTAAACGATATCTGTATTATGAGTACCTCTTATGAACCATACCGCTCTTCTGGTAAACGGTCTGAATCAGTCGAAAATGAGTTCCTTCTTCAAATCCATCGGTCACATCCGCCCTGCTGTCTCAATCGGTCGAACTGTATCGGTCAACTATAGGAAACTGGCTTGGTAAAGGTCAATGGTCCTGTTCAAGCATTGGCGCATAACGGGAAACTAGCTCAGTAGATTAGTTCTTTAGTTTAGGAGTGAATGCTTTGCTTTCTTTTCTTTGATCTACTCGTTCATGAATTCCATCCAAATAGTAAATAGAAAGAATTTCAAATCACCAATCATACAGAATATGCAATTGTTGTGAACGAAAGAGATATCCGATTTGAGAGTCATGACCTTAAAGCTGATTATGATGAATCCGGTGATAAGACTGGCAAAGCTTCTTTGCTCTAGGTAGAGGCGGCTGTGCTTTTCATTTTCTTTTATCTTTCCGCGAGGGCCTCTGCTTTCCTCGAGGGAATATGACGAGCACTCATCTCCAGCATTCAGGTGGTCCTATCATCTCTATTTCCTCCCGACATTTCATTTCCTTCTCTAGTCAGGGAAGCCATAATCAGTCAGTAAGAAGTATATCTATAGGGAGTTTCTAATAAGAGAAATGGATGTGCGAAACTTGTGTCAAGAGGGGTGTAGAAAGGAGAAAAAGCATAGTTCAAACTAGCCTCATCACAAAAAAAGCCCATGATCAAATGTCTTCTTTGAGGTGGCACAAAGGCGAAAGTAATTAGTTCAACAAGGCCGATGATAGAAGGGCTGGGCCTAATTAATTGTTCTGGTATAGAGATGAATGAGAGGATGGAGATAGCGCATTGAATGGTTTGAGGTAAACAATGATCCAATTTGGCACAGATATGCGGGATGAAAGTTCGATATGTTTCTAAAAATATGCTAATTTGAAAGGCTGTAACATTACATGCAGGTCCTTACCCCCAAAATGCAAATTCTAAAAACATGCATACACAAAAGCACATAAACATGATACCTAATGTTACAACATCCCACCTGATTTGAGTAGTTAGTATCTTTATAAAGAGAGGTATTAAAGGTTACACATTGGTGAACAGTACTAGAAAGGCAGTCATTGCTCAAACAAAGAATCCTCTTTTTTCTTTTAGAGCTATGAGCCTGGCCGATATTAGTAGTTACGGTGAATGTCACAATTCCTCTCAATGGGAAAACTGGAATTTCTATCCTCTACGGATATTCTGATAGCAGTTTTCCTCCTTCCACACGCCCCCCTCTAAGGGGAACATCTGCTCATGTCGCGATGGTTCGTATGGTTTGGTGAATCAGGCATCCATCTTGGATTTGGATTCTCTCCAGGAGGTAAGTCCCTTGTCAATGATGGAGCTTATAGGAGACGATTTCTTGTCAAGATTCGTTCCAGATCCACTTGATTGATCTTGATCATTTCGAGTTGGTGGATTAGCTGTTCCATTTAAAGATTGATCTTTAGGGACAAAGAATCTGTCAAGCGAATCATCACTGTTACAGGAGAAAACGTCATTGAACTCAAAGTAAAGTCGATGAATCAAAGCATCAAGATAGGTTTTCATGACATTTGCATTTGAATTATTGAGATCTTTTAGGATTTTACTTTTAGGAATATCAGAACCTTGATTTTGACTGATATCCTAGTTATCATTACCTTGCTTGTAGTCAATACAATGACTACCTTCACTAGAGACATGACAACTGTGGGTTAGACACAACCCGTGTACACATAAACAACTAGGACTAGGATGGGTAAAGATGACAGTCATAACTAGAAGAAGAGTTAGGGACGATCATTTAAGAACAATTAAGCAGACCATATGTATGATCCTGAAGAAACCCACCTCAACTATCGTTTAAACACTAATTAGACTAATAACAAATTCGAGTATGAAAATAGCCCTGTGCCTCCCTAAAGCTATGCTGGAACCTGCACTCTCAATTCTGATTCATTACGATGGCACGGATTCCGATTCATTACGATGACACAGATTAAGTTGTTTGACCGAAGCTGACAATAGAAAAGAAATCAGAATAGTCTCCTCCATTGTAATTGTCTTGATTATGAATATTCTACTACTAATAATCGTATCCTCCATTGTCAAAGTCCCGCCTATCTTGCTTGCTTTTAGCCTTCATAGACAAGCCATTCATTGAACCTTATCCTTTCCATGACCATCGAACATTTTCGAATTCCCTTTGACATCAATGATTTTGTGAATAGTCAATGTCCCGCAATCATGAAGCCATATTTGCATATGTGGTCTTTTAGTGAAAGCTAACCCATTATAATCAAGTGGGTTGATATACCCATCTACTTTTTGTGGATCTGGCTCATCCATGCAATAGATGGAATTCTCTACATTCCCACTTATGCCCTCGAGCGTGTCTAAAAACTCCATTATCTCGAGTTTACTGATTTTCTTTTGAGAAGTGAATTGGTTCACGTTTAAAACTTCGTTACCACATCGGGTAAAAACGATTCAGGATACTTTCCTGCAAAGTGTCTATCAAACAGATATTGATATACAACATGATATAGACATGTAGTAATATCTCCTAACGGTGGCGCGTGGGGGCAACAAAGGTAAGTCTGGTAACGCGAATTAATGATCGGTAAATTGATAAAATGGTGAATGACCGCACTAAGCATCCCAGTCTGACTCAAGATCACATCCATATGTTCGCACATTGACAGTCTATCAAAATGATAGGGAGTCAATATTAACTGATAGATACTTTCGACTTGTCTTTGTTGATTGATAAAGTCATAGTGATAGCTATGCAAATCATTAATATTGTTCAATCGTTTAGGGATGTTGATCCGCCTCCGCACATAATTCTTCATCAGAATACTTACTAACGACATTATGAAAAGTGAGTCTGATGGGTTATCCGCTTCATAGATATGAACCCATTCACCAACGCATTCATTGACGAGAGCGGCAGAACATAATCTAGCTTCAGCATCCTGAATGATTCGATTGTATTGAAAATCAGGGATATCAGACCGCCTATAATATGAGAATTTCGCCTTATGCATTAGGGGTAAGTCAGACCTTATGACCTTTTCTTGCAATTTGACCTTATCATGGGGCAGAACACCTCAGTTCTTCCATTCATCATTATAGATAGCCTCTATTTCCGTAGAAATTGCAATTCTTGATAAAAACGACTTGTTGATTCAAAGGCAATCCAGAATAGAACTTTCGAGGTATGAAAAGTGCATTACGAAAATGGAAACTAGCAATGTTCTTAACCGACATAGTGATTATTTATTCCCTATTCTTTGGGCAGGCCTTCAATCCAATTTGAGCTTCTCCTTTTTGGGGGTCGACTTGTAGTAGCAGGCGTACAGGATGAGGCCGAACAGCGCACCGAGGCCATTGTGGATCTGCAGTGCACGAACGAAGACAAGAGTCGGCACGGTTAGAGAGACACTCTCAAGTTATATAAGATTTGGTTGGAACCTGAAGATGGAGATATTACTGACCGTGACGTGGAGGTCGAATTTTATGAGAGCGTAGGACGTCCAACAGACGCCGTTGAGGAAGCTCACCAGCGACAGGAAGAAGGGCATGTACTCGACGCTCTTGGTCTTGATCACTTTACCCTGCACGCAACCCACAATACACATGAATTCCTCCCCGCAAAAATATATATTCATTAATTCCAAGCACAGGATGCAACAGCTCGAGCGTTCCAAAAATATATACGTAATTAACAAGATTGATTCTATGTTCTATGTAAAATGTAAATCAATTCAGCAGGTTATATTGGTGAACTCTACACCTGGACCACATGACCCACGAGAAGAAACCGACATACAGGATCCCTTTTTCGTTTCAACGTGATCATCTCATAGAGTTCGCAAGGGAAGATCACAAAAGGCACAGACTGGTACAGGGACACATGTACTATCTCCATCCAAGAACACATGATTCGAAATCGGGCACACCTGAAACTTGCATCCCCTAGGTGAACACATATGTTTATGATGAAGCTGAACGTTTTTTTTCATTAGATGAAATATTCCTCCCGTTCCAGACCCGTCACTCAACAGCCAACGAGTTTGGCGAGAACAACAGAACAAGTTTGGTTGGCTAATCAATTGTACAATAGAACTGCCTACGGTATCTTTTTAGGTAGAAACGAACAATAGGCCTTTTAACGGAACATAGAGCAACATGTTCTTGGGATGTGCCACACGAACACCATGACAGTTTAGCCCAAAAGGTAGCACGTTGGTTTTGACTGGTAAAAAGGGGGAAAGAAGAGATTTGACACGATGGTTAAAATAGGACCATTGATGCATCTTTTAGAGATGGATTTGGTTCCAAAATTGGCTTCCGCATCCATGCTTCCAGAACAAACAGTAACTAAGGTATGCTAATAGTGGTACATAATGAATGCCTCAACTATAACCTGATGAGTCACTTGCCCTGAGTAAGCTGCAAGATCCTTCACAGATCACCGTGTCTAGATCATGCATCAGATTTGAAAGATGATGGCAACCTATCATTAATCAGTAATCAGAAAAGAACCTGGAGACTGGAGAAGATGAATATGGCTAATCTGTTCTTAAATAGAAGTTCCAGAAGAACTAATATCGGCTTTATTAATCTTAAACAGTAGAACCCCTGAAACACCAATCCATTCTGAACTGCAAAGGCAATGTGTCACTGACAACTAGGTCAAAAAAATCCTTGACTGACCCAGCAGTAAGTGACCATGCACGACAACTTAACCTATGAAACCCTCATCCACACAACACCAACAACATCACCGCCGCCACCAACCGAACTAACAGGGGAACGCACGCCTATTCCCCAACAATATCACTAACATCTACCAATATAGATCTAAAAAGACATCTATGCACGTGGATTATCTCGCGTGATGGATCGATGGGTATGTGTATACGTACCATGATGGTGAGCGGGGAGGCGTACATTGTCGAGCCGAATATGACGTAGAGGATGCCGTAGAACACCCAGAGCATGCAGTTGAGCAACGTCGCTAGGTATGGGTCCGACTTGAACTCCTACACGTCCTTGTTCTTGATGATCCGCCAGAACGTCAGCCTGCACATGTACAAGCAAAAAGCAAGCGCCCCCTCATAAGAATCAAACCCTAATTACCAACTACCTTCCATAGAGAGTAGACTAGACAAGCGGACGAGGGGGATGGTGGCGGCGGCTTACACAGGGGAGAGGAAGAGGCCGAAGGAGATGACATTGCCGACGACGTTGCGGGCCGAAATCATCTTGCTCGCCGCGAGCGGGTGGGGGAACACACGAGTTGGGATTTGGGATTGGTTTGGATTGGACGGCCCACGCGGCGAAAGGGAGGGAGAGAGAGAGCCAAAGCAATTGAGATTTGGGAGTCGGTTGAGGTCGAGGGATTAGCTTATATAGATAGACGTGGCGGGGGGCGCGGTGTTTATCCGGTCTTGTGTTAGATCCTATGATTTGGTTAGTTAGCCTACGAAAACAAGTCACAAGTTTTGAGTTTTACTATGCATCCAGTTTGTTGCTATCTCTATCTTTATCTGCGTGGATATTAACACGCACTATTCTTGAGAGTCAAGACACCGTTTTGCTTTAAAGAGCAAAAGAAATCCCAGATAATTACTAATGCACCGTTGAGTACACAGATTCTTTTCCTGTTCGTACTGGAGTATAGTAAGGAAAAACTGCTTGACCGAATCAAGGTCAAGATAACTAGTGTGATTCCTACACTGGGAGAATCGTGGATATGTAGGGAATAGATAAATTCCGCCTAAAGAACTGTTACAAATAAAGAGGAAACTAATAAGGATAAGTAAGAAACAAGAAAAAAGAAACCATATTTGATACCGGAATATTCGGTTTGATAACCTGCAACTAATTCCCCCCTCTGGGTAATCTTTCACATTCGGCCAAAGAAGAAATTCGAAAAACTAGAAAGCCTATAGGCTGACGCCAAAGATTCCATCCAAAAAAACCATATTTTGGCTGTGCTTCAACTATATCAACTGTACTTGAACTGTTAGATAATCATAGTCGATAATAACATCACAGCTCCCACCGCTATTGCAAAACCGTACATGAAACCTTAGCTTCATATGGCTCCTCTATGATCAGAAAAAAGGACTGTTTCGGTATTATCCCCCTGGGCGTAGATAGAATTAGGTAAGATAAAAATAGATTGGAAAGTCCTAAATTAGACCAATTCAATTCCGTCTGCTAGAATAAGAAAAAAAGTGCTTCCGAATTGATCTCATCCTGAGAATTGATCTTTGTTCAGTAATAACTTAATCTTGCAATAAAACACTCTTGCTTGGAATGTATGGTAAAGGTAAACTGTTTCTCTTTTTTATATAAAAAAGAGAGTGCTAAAGGAGTCATTCAGAAGTGGGTGAAGGGGTGCAGAAAAAAGCTCATTTCTTTCATTCAGGAATGGACACTGGACCAGAATGAAATGTGGGAATATCGGTATTGGCAGATTTGTTATATTGAAATATATAAAACTCAACACGACTAGTGAATTCAAATTAGAGTCACTTGCGGATTTCTTCAAATTGTTGTAGTGTAGTATTGTGGTTTTTCAGTAAAGACCCCGACCTATAAATATTCACAGCCCGGCTCATACGGGCGGACAATATTCACCCAGAGCCCCGTTGCGACCGCAATGCTGTTCTTGAAGGACCTTACCTTAGAGCAAAAAAAAGGGAATAGAAGTTAGGAAGACTACTAACGTAGGGCGGCGGGTGAGCTCAACCAAACAAGCAACGGATTTTTTAGCGCGAAACTAAGGCGTTAGCGCATCCGTTTTCTTGCTCCATCGTTATTAGTTTCTATTCTCTCCCTGCACGAACCTCGGTCCAATCAATTTGTTTGGAATTGGGGTTAGGACTGGTTAGAACTCCCATTTCCCGATCGGAGGTTTGAGCTGCTATGGCAAGCTTTTTTTCCGAATAGTGGGTATGGGGAACCCACCGTACCAACACGATTGGCTGGTGTTGCTGATACCGGACCCGTTATAACCCCGATTGGAAGGACATGCCAGTCTGAGGCTCTGGGGATGCGAGGCCATTGAAAGTTAGTATCCCATATTCTATGACGGAGGTAGAGCATTAATTGCAGTTTTCACCCCCACCTTAACGACCGAGGGATGAAATCTTTCGATGACTAGGGCCCGAGGCCGATTCCAGTGGATCACTATAGAATCTTCTAGAAGCAAGCCTGGTTCTCCGGGCACTATGGTAGGACGTGGATCGATCATGGCAAGAATGGACTTCTCCGTCATGTAATGGTTTAGAAGAGTCACGGTCCTGTTCCCTGCCGGGCTTTTTCCCTTCTCGACTAGACGAAGGAGATATTCATTCCATTTAGGCAGGTGAGGAAGGGCGACGTCGGCTTGACCCTGTCTTCTCTCTTGGTCGGGTCGGAGGCTAAGTTTCTCATTCAGTGGTGAGGTGTTCATAGAAAGCAAGGCCTCGCCCAACGAGTGGCGGATTTCGTTTGGATGGGGTCTCGCTTGGACGCTGGGGAGATCCATAGATCTGGATAGAGTCTTTCTCGCTCAGTAAAGAAGAGTACGCGCGCTACGGCTTACGCAGTGGATCTTCGGGCAACCAACCTTTTTTCCAATTCCGATCAACAACTTGGAGGTATGGCTGAGTGGCTTAAGGCATTGGTTTGCTAAATCGACATACAAGAAGATTGTATCATGGGTTTGAATCCCATTTCCTCCGGCACGGAAGTAGAACGGGCGGGCGAAATTACGTGAGAGAAAGAACCTCCCGAACGAATAGCACTGCTTAGTGACTAGGAGCGGAGCGCCCCTTTCTTGTTCTTGGTGGCGTCTATAGCGAAGAAGACCTTCCCGAACGAGGGCCATCCAGTCCCTGGCCAGCTCTCGGTTCTTGAGCAAGCTCCTCCACTGCAGGTAGGATGCTCATAGATGAAGAAAAGAGACTTTAGGCAAGTGGTTCTGGTAGCTCAGCTGGTTATAGCAAAACAAGCAACATATTTTTTTAGCGCGAAACTAAGGCGTTAGCGCATCCGTTTTCTTGCTGAACTGCAAATCCTTTTTTTCTTGTTTCAGTGGGAAGAGCAAGGGGCGTTTCCCTTGAAATCCTTCAGTGGTTCGAATCCACATCTGAGCGTCTTTTTTTCGGTATGCCGCTCCGCGAGCAAGGAGCGCCACGAGGAGAGCAAGAGAACGAAGTGGGCTTTGGTGATGTCGGAATTTGCACCTATTTGTATCTATTTAGTGATCAGTCCGCTAGTTTCTTTGATTCCACTCGGTGTTCCTTTTCCATTTGCTTCCAATAGTTCGACCTATCCAGAAAAATTGTCGGCCTACGAATGTGGTTCCGATCCCTCCGGTGATGCCAGAAGTCGTTTCGATAGACGATTTTATCCGTTTCCTATTTTATTTATTATCCCTGATCCGGAAGTCACCTTTTCTTTTCCTTGGGCAGTACCTCCTAACAAGATTGATCTGTTTGGATCTTGGTCCATGATGGCCTTTTTATTGATTTTGACGATTGGATCTCTCTATGAATGGAAAAGGGGTGCTTCGGATCGGGAGTAACCACTTTTGAAAGGGCAAAGGGGGGAAGGACATAGGAAAGAGGGATGCCTACAAAAAAATCAATTGATTCGTCATGGTAGAGAAGAAAAACGACGCACGGACCGTACTCGAGCTTCGGATCAATGTCCCTAGAAGCAAGGAGTATGCCTGCGTGTTTCAACGAGAACACCGAAAAAACCTAATTCAGCTCTACGTAGGATAACAAAAGTACGGTTGAGCAATCGACATGATATATTTGCTCACATTCCAGGCGAAGGTTATAATTCGCAGGAACATTCTATAGTCTTAGTCAGAGAAGGTAGAGTGAAAGATTCGCCAGGTGTGAAATCCCATCGTATTCGAGGAGTCAAGGATTTGCTGGGAATTCCGGATCGTAGAAAGGGAAGATCTAAATATGGTGCAAAAAGACCTAAATCGAAATGAATGGAAGATGCCTCTGGAACCTTTTGGTTTTTTTGGGTTCCGAATGAATCCAAAACTTCTTTGTTTCGTTGGTATAACCCACGCCAACTCTTTTCTCTAAATAATAGAGAGATCTTTTGATAGTATCACTTCTATCAATGCAATGAAAGAACTATCCCTTCCTATCTGTTTGTCCTAATGAGACAAAGAAGAGCCTCCTTCTTTACCACTTTAGGGGATGGGGGTGAAGGGCGGTTTACAAGAAGCAAAATGGGATGGGATCCATGACTGAGATTTTTCATCTTCTACATAAAATATTTAGTCTGAATATGACTATGGATTTCTATGTAAAATGTACCTTCGTGGATATTTTGTTAGTTTTTGGGATGACCTTCATCTCCAATCATTTAACAAGATGGAGAATTGTTAAGTGGAATTTACAAAATCCCCATGGGCCCGTGTTCTTCGACGTGAAAGACAATATATCGGGGTTTGAGGTGAAAACTGTACTCCGCCCCAAAGAAGAAAGCGCTACGAGAAAAAAGACTTCTGAGAAAAAAGGAAGCCAACCCGTAGTACGAGAGAACTGGGTTGGGTCAACCTATGGTGTATCGGTTGGCGCGCCGGGTAGCTAAGTTGGTATGGAAGAACTGCTGCGCCGCGGGAAATCCTTCTCTATACAAGTTCTCGTACGAGGTTTTTGAACAGAACTTCGATAGGCGAGAGGTGTAAGCACCGCGAGGTGTGAAGCTATCTCGTACTAATTATCCTATTATAAAAAACCTGATCTCTTTCTTTGTCTGTCATCCCCCAGAGCTGTGAGCGAATTCGAAAAGTGCAGGATAGCTCTGTTGGTATAGGAGGAAGAAGAGGTGAGTGGTCAAACAAGTGAAACAGAGATAGTTGATCTATTTTCCTCAACCGGCTGGCAAAGAAGGGCTCGAATCTCTCCTGGAAAGTACAATCTACAAGTGTGCTGCCGTGGGTGGCTAAGTATAGGGAACTGAAACATAACCTTTCCAATGCAAGAGTCAAAGAGTATCCGTGTCTAGGAAAGCTCAGCCGGAACCCATTCAATAGGTCGCACAGAAAGCAAGAAGAAATTGTAGTTATTTAATGCAATATGTTAAGCACTTTTCGATCTGGGAGGTCAAAGCAAAGCTACCGATGCTCTCTGGCACTCAATCGCTAAGCCAAGAACTTAACTTGCGGACTTGGAGCTTAGTGCAAACGGTGAGCCAGCACTTCCCGGTGCTGGTCAAATGGTTTATTTGCACCTGTGGTTAGCAAGATAGCGAGCCAATAGACTACCCGACCGATCCACTGTCCTCTAGGAAAAGGCATTCTCCGTTGTGGTCATTGGATCGAGCAGAGAAGCGACATCTCTGGCGCCTAGGAAGGAGTCAAAGTGAGGCTAGTGGAAGCCAGCTTACAAAGAAATGTTTCCATTGCGTCAACCAATTCCATAATTCACTTGTCCAGTACAAAAATGCACTTGTCCAGGACAAAGATATCGCATTTCGGTCGACCGTTGCCTCCTTTATCCACACCTCCTCCCTCTGTACCTTTGAATATGATACCAGATCCGGGAGCTCAAAACTTCGGTAACTCATAATTGATATACGATTGGTCGTTCTTCCATCAATGTTATGTATTTCGGTGAAACTGCGGTTGTGAAATGATAGGAAGAACGCCTATAACACCTTTCTCATTCATATAGTCAGAGGTCCGTCGCCTCCTACGCCTATTGCCTTATCTTAGTAAATTTTAAGGAAATCATGCCGAAAAAGGGTAGTTAGTTTAAGAATTCCCTAGAGAGGAGCGAACAGCACCCTACTCAATGGAAAGATGCCAGTGCACCCAGTGCGCTGCTTTGTTGATTACCTCACCTTTATCAATCGGCGAAGCCTCCTAGCATTTCGGAAACCACAACGAAAATTCAGAGAGACGGTAGTGCACACGGTACGTAGCGAAAACATGGAGAATGGGTTGCTAATAGGTTTGATTGCTTCATCAGATTGTATGGCACCCAGCAGAAGAAGCCAAGCAGGCTAAAATGTTTACCGCTAGTACATGAAAGCGACGGTAGGAGGCATGCAGTTTGTTAGCACCCTGATTAGTTATTAATTTGGCTGAGCTTTGGCCTGCAACTATCGGGTGGATGCATGCAATGGATTCTTCCTGATTCCAAAAGACAACTTGGGAAGGAATTAAGATAACAGCCTACAGCACTTGCGAGGGTGGTGACGCAGGAGGGAGCAGCCATTGGGGATTGGGCGGCCACAAAAGGTTTCCCTGAATACACAACCTGCCGCTCAATTATCAGCGCAGCAGTGAGCAGGGGAATTTAGTATTGTACCGGATGTACTTCACGTACGTACTACTACCAGAGGATTCCCCATCGATCGTTCGCTGACGTGCGAGGCCTCTCTCGACTCTCGTATCGCATTCAGTCCAGATCCAATGAGAATTCAGGGCAAGTTTATACTGTACGTGTACTCCGTTGGTGGGGTGGGTGACCGTGTCATGCGATTATACGGACATGGACACAGCTCGTGCACGGGCTATGTTACCCCGCGGGAAACCATCATGTGTGGAGTGACGCAGGGTTGGCAGATATGATTAACTAATTAGGAGATTGCGGGGATTTGCAGACGACTAATTAAATGCACTCCACGTAACCGAGCACGGTTCAAGATATCGACGCTGAAGCTCTAGCTAGATCGCACGTAAACGTAATTGGGGATTAAAAATCTGTCAAGTAGACACACACCAACAGTGTCGAGGAAACCGAACTACACATCACGTCAACCTACGGCTGTATAAGTTTAATTTTTAAACACATTATTAGGGGCTAAGTTTGTACGTTGGGGATGGGAGAGATACGCCGCGCACAGGGTATTTTATTTTGCCCTTTGTAATGCGCAAAAGGGTAGTGTGTGTGTGTTGCTTACAGGAAATTGAGTGCTTGGATTTTATTTCTTTTTTGCGAGAGTGGCTCATCAAAGAGTCTATGAGACAATGGATTTCCTGCAGACTAAACCATGTCATCAGATGACAGATGATAGATTTGTTTTCAATCATGCAGCTATATGATATGAATTGCTCTATGCTTTGTTTTTGTGAAATTTCTACCAATCCACAAGTTTGACAATGACAATTTTCTCGCATGACCATATAATTAAGAAGGTGATTTTTTTTGTCTATTACTAGTGGATAACCCTTTGTGTTCGGAAAGACTACTTTTGGAGGTGTAAATATTAAGGTTTGTAAGGAGATCCAAGTGGAGCATTTTATATACGTAGATTCATCAGATTTTGGTTAGAAAAGTGGAATTGTTTTCGGAAGAAGTTTATCTTAGAAAGAAGTGTATGATTTCTTATGACAGCTATATGCTCCCTTCATCCCGGTTTATCAGTCCTTCGCATCTCCCTAGGTCGCGAATTTAACCTATACCATACAAAACTATATAAGACAAAAGAATTGTACCATTAGAAAATATAACATCTGAAATTTCTAATGATATTTTTTTTAATACATAACTCATATTAAGTGGGTCAAATTAAGGATCTAGAGATAGCAGAGGACTTATAAACCATGAAGGAAGGAGTATATGTTATTGAACTCACTGGTAGAAAAGAAAAACAAAACAAAAATCCTTGCAACTAATTTCGATGACATAATTTCCGTGTATGCAATTTCCACTTGCCTATAATCTAAAATCAGTGACATACTAATCCGATTTCCATGTTGGCTTCCCTCTTATTCTTTAGTATTTCGCCTCTTGTTGCTGCAAAAACGTCCACGATCACCTTTACATCATAGGAAATTAATTGACGGAAGTAGCCAATAATAGTGAACGCCTAGTCAGATCTCTTGTCTTGTTTAGTATGGGAAAGAAGATTCCTGATCTCCGCGTCGATTAGAATCCATCCTCGGATAATTATTGGTTCGACAACCCTTTTTTAATGAGAGAATTATTGATCCAACCTGAACTATTTCCTTTTCAAAACATCGACATCACAATTAATATTCCGAAAATGCACGTAGCTAGCCTTTTCAGGTCGATGCATCTATTCAAGAGGATTTAACTTATTTTATCATTACATCCTTAGCAACTTTATCTCTCTGTTTAGTCATCGCTCAGCGGGGCCATGCTTGGTGTTTTAGTTCGTCCACCGTATGGTGGCTTCTGTTTTTGCGAAATTATGTCATCACGATCTCATTGCCATAAAATGCACAATTCAGTTTTTTTTATATAGGTGGAAATACGCAGAGCAGTTTGTGAATCAAATGCTACTTTTTTTTGAGCGGATGATGAATGGTACCTGAAAGCCCATGTCAGTATGTCACTCTCGTATGCTATCAGATAGTCCAGTCCAGAAGAGTGCCCAATCCCATCGGCTCCGGGGCCTTATAGCCCATCGTCACCTAGAACAAACTAATGGGCTTCGATTCTTCTGGTAAAATTGCCGGGCTTCGAATATGCAGGAAAAGCCTTAGCCAAACCTTCTCCATCTACTTTTTTTTTTGCTAAAGAAGCAAAATAAAAAACGGAAAATCCAAGTAGTAACACTTGTCTGTCTAAAAAAGAACACAAGTAAAATTGAAAAATCAGACGCTTATAGTACAAACCGCTCTCGCGACCATGGGGGCGACGGACCCGTGCGCGCCGCCGCCGCGCTGATCTCCCTCCTCCGGTCTCCCCTGCCCCGGCACCGTCCAGATCGGGGTTCCTCTCCCCGGTCTCTCTCCGTCCCTCCCGCAGTCCAGCGTTGCCGTCTCCGAGGCCGCGGCGGCTGGCCTCCTCTTCCCCGGTGACTGGCCATCGGTGTTGCGTCTTCTGCCGGCCCTCGAGCTCCTCCGCCTCCTCGGCCAGGCTCGCCGAGGCCACCCTGGTGCCCTTATCGTCCCGCCTCCTCCCCCGCCAGGCTGGGCTCCGCGGCAGTCGCCGTGCTCGAGCTGATCATGGCGCGATGGTCGCCGCACCTCCTGCCCTCCACCATCTGCTGCCGCCTGCACCAAGCTCCCTCCCTCTGTCTCCCTTCAAGCCGACGGTCTTCTCCTCCACGCAGCGGCTGCTCCTCGCCTGCTCCCGAAGCCTTCAAGTGCCTGTTGCGGATTCGTCGCCGCCACCAATGCCCCGCGTGCCCCCTGCTTCTGCCACGAGCCTGAGCGAGAAGGGGGGCTGGCAGCATGTGGGTTCAGGGCGTCACTCTGGCCGAGTTATTCCGCCTCCTTCTCCAAGGGGGGAGGCTCTGGAGCGTAGTCTGGCCTTCAAGAGGTGGGCGCGAGGGCGATGCTTCCGCTGCCTCGAGCGTGGCCACCAAGTCGGCACATGTCGGGAGCCCTTACGATGCATCCGTTGTCGTTGTTCGGGCCACCGGGAGCGTCATTGCCACCGTCACTCTCCGGCTGCTCGCTCTCCTAGACCGTGAAGCCGCTCTTCGCATGTTGATCCTCCTCGTTCTGTGCATTCCCGGAGCTGGGCCGAGGTTGTGCGCCAATCATCGCCGTGTGCTTCGGTGTTGCCATCACCGCCTCCTGAAGTTGGCAAGGAGGCCCTTGTCAGCGTTGTTCCGGACTCTGCCTTGCTGGCACAGTTCGCTTCCTTGCCCACGGAGCTCCTTCAGCTTGTTGCGGATCGCATCGAAGAGGTAACTCGGCCCTTGCGGGACGAGGCTGTGGCTATCAAATGCTGGTTAGCGCTTGCTGCCGGAAGTTGGGAGCGTGCTGAGATGGCTCCTACCGGGGGTTTTGGGTGCGCCCCTGATCAGGCTCCAGACTCTAGGCCGAGGGATGTCGAGCTCTCGGGGTTCTTCGGTCCTTACTCGCCGGTCCATCATGTCTGCGGTTCCTCCCTTGCCAGCTTCGACGCCTTCTGTTTGCCTTCTATTGGTGTTCATTTGGGGTCAAACACCGATCCATCTGTTGAGGTGCTTAGCAAGAATGTGTGTTGCTCTACTCCTTTGCCTTTGCTGTCATATGCGTTTGCAGACAAGGTTGCATCCCTCCCTGCCGAAGTTGAAGACATGGGGCTAGCTGAGTTTTTTGCCAAAGCTCTAGATTCTCATTCGCTTGATCCCACAAGACTTGAGACGTCTGCGGTTGAGGAACATGATGAGGTGGTCGATGTGTTGGCTACCTCTTACTTGGAGCTGGAGACATTTGTTGCTGATCCTGAGGTGGCCGACTCCACTAAGCTTTGCGATTTCTTAGCCAACTTGGCTTCAAAAAAGTTGGTGCAACCTTTGGAGGAGCCTTTGGAGGAGATCCCTATTGCCTGCGTCGTCTCTTCTACAACCGCAACTGCGGAGGCCATTCAAGTTGACCTAGGTGATTCTATCAGCGACAAGTGCAATGCCTTCTTGTCTCTGGTTTTTCGGCCAGTGCCTCCACCTATCCTTCCTACGCCAGCCCCTAGGCGTGCCCGTGCTCCTAAAGAGGTGGCTAGTACGCCTCGTTGGAGTGATCGCATCGAGAAGAAGAAGCAAAAGTGGAAGGATGCAGCCAACGCTTGCACCACATCTACAACTCAGAAGTTGCTTGCACAGGTTTTGGGCTTCCTGGAAGAGAGCGTAGAGTTCGATGACAACACCCTTGCCGCCTTCACTGACAAGTTCAAGACCCTGCTGTCGCCCCGCTCCATCACAATGCTTGGTTGTCTAGTGAAGAATATGGAGAAGGTGAAAAAGCCAAAAGGTAGAAAGATCGACGCCAAGAAGAAGACGGTTGAGATTACATGAGGGATGTAGTTGGTGCTACCTACATCTGGAAGTGTCGCGAATGTGGCTGGCTGTGGGAGTTAGGTTTTATGCTCTTGTTGTATTGTTGTTTCAGGCTTTGGGAGTAGTTGGCATGTCGGGGGTTTCAAATTATGTATGGTTTTCGATCTGGTTTCCCTTATAGACTGGATCATCTCTTTTTATTCTTAATGAATAGCCAGAGCTCCTGGCGGTTGCTCCAAAAAAACACTTGAGAATCCAGGCAGCGCGTAGCTATGCGGCCATGCCTGTGCGTGGGTTCTATCACAACAAATTTTCGGACGGGACCCGGCACCGCGCGTGCGTACGGTGCCCCTCCAGTCCTCCACGCTACTGTCTGCAACTGCAACTGCAACTGCAACTGCAACTGCAACTGAATTCAGTTTTCCTTGTCCCTGTGCGTGAGAGGCGTACTGTGCCATGCATGACATGCGTGCTAGCTGTGTGCAGAGCGGCGCATCCATTCCCCACCTATTCGCTGCTATACGAATAGGAGCCTAACACTAGTCACCACCAACTGGGACAGCTCATCTCCTTCTCTCGCTCCTTCTAGACTTTGAGAGTCGACTCCAGATCTCCACCGCCGCCCCTCTCCTCCCCTCTCTCCGGTAGCTCCGGCCGCCGGCGAAAGGATGGATCTGGAGGCCGGCTTCCTCCCCCTAGCAGTAGATTTAGGTTTAGGTTTAGATTTTGGGATGATCCCGTGTTTCCCTTAGTGGAGTCTGAGGGTAGGCCGGTGGCCCTCGACGGCCGGAGCCACCGCACCCTGTGTCCGGCCTCTCCTTCCTCCTGGCGCTGGTGGAAAGCGGCGAGGCGGAAGGTCTTGGCAGGCGCTCGCATCCCTCTTAATAAGGCCCGATCTGGGTGCTTCGAGCTGGAGGATTTGGGCCTCTCCCGCTCGAAGTGGTTCCTCTTCTCCCGGCGGCGATGCTCTCATGGGGAGAGCCGAAGGCGGCGACAGAGAAGACCACCACTCGCCCTCCAAATAAGGTCCATCATCTGGTGCGTCATCGTCCCTATCATCTATGCTCACCTCTCCGAGTCCGTGGCAGGTTCTCGGGTCATGGTGAGTCGTGTCCTCTGTTGTGGTGTTGGCATTCCTCTGCTACTCTCGCTCTTCTGTTGGCTCTGTTGTTCTTCTTCTCCTCAAGCACCAAGGCGGTGCAAAGGAAAAGAAGAGTCAGAATCGGAGTTGAGATGGAGTGGTATCGGAGTACTAGAACCAAGCTTTCCTGGAGCACCTTCTCGGCATCTACTAGCAAGATGCCGAATCTTTTGACTAGGATGGTCATGTCCATGCCGGTGAGCTCCAGCATGTCTTCAACCTCCACTGGGAGGCCCTTCTTGAGCTCAGATGTTGAGGGCTTCGCCGGGCCAGAGGCAAGTGGTTGCGTCCCCGTCTCTGTCCATGGCTGCAACGATCTGAGCTCCCTGCTCCGCATTGAGGAACAGGAAGGACTAGATTGCAATTACAAATTTTTCAGCAAGGTCCTTTCTACATATGCCAAGGATCTATGTATTATTTTTCTATTTTATGAGGTCCTTTGTAATCATTGTAAACCTTCACTGTTGTATTAATATATGGTTCTAGCCCCTTCCGGGGCACTCCGCTGTTCAAAAAAAACACTAGCTGGAATTAAAACTCGAGCTAAACGAGTAACTTATTTTATAGATATAAGTGCCAAATTGCTAACATTTTTTGCACCTAAAATGGTGTGGAGCTAAAATATTTATCATTTATCTTGCCTATGTGGAATTATGGAATGACTATAATTATTTTAGTACTAAATTAGTAGAAGAATTACTAGCTTTTATCATGTGTCATTATCTTATAATGAGTTAAACGAGCTACTCTTGAGTTACTCGCAAGCTTACCAAGTCGAGTCGAGTTTCAAATCTGAGCTTATTATGTTAATGAGCTGAGATGAGCTAACTCGTGTTTTACTGAGCTTTTTTTAACGAGCTTGAACGAGTTGAGCCAAGCTCGCTCGTCTTGGCTCGAATTCCAGCCCTACCTAGGACAAGGCGGGAGTTAATTAAAATTACTAGTGTTTTATCCGCAATGATTTTTTATTAGAGTATCTCCAGCCGTCCCAATACGGCGTCCGGTAGTGGTGTTTTATGGACCATACGGGGGACGGGAGAGTTTGTGGCTATTGGGTGGAGCCGTCTCCCAGTCGTGTCTTAAAGAATGTCAGAAATTTGAAAAAAAGGATGAAGGTCATTCATAACTAGGCAAACTTTTCCAAATTTTAATAAAATTCGATAAAACCTAATCAAAGGACCATGCGGTGGTAGAAAACTATGTAGTCATCATCGTCGCTATCGCCGTCGTTCGGTGCCTCGTCTTTCAGGGGGGGGCAGTCGCTGCCCTTGCCTTCGCCTCCCCATTCTCTCGAGCCGGCCTGATCATAATTAGCGGCTAGGTCGATGAAGTTGCCCATGCAGTGTGTCCGCTCTTGTGCCTCCTTTACCTCCTCGGCCTTGGACCAGGCGAGGGCAAACTCCTCCGACACCCGGCAGCACCATGTCGAAGTAGGCATGCTCCGCCATCCTCTGTCCCAGGAACTCCTTCGGGTCATCGTCGGCCTTGAGGTGGAGCTATTGACGGTTGCTGCCACGTCGGCTCCTCCTTCACCTTCTTCACTCGCGGAGCGCCGGCCTCCCTCGACACGACGAGGCGCCACCGACCTTGAAATGGTTGGCCTATGCACCATCGCCCTCGTATCTCTCGGACATGGCATGGAACCGATGTTGCGTGGAGGCGATGGAGCGACAAGGAGGAAGAGGGTGAGCAATGGCAAGTAGAGGAATAGGTGATCACCGCCGAGGCACGGGTTAAATAGTTGGATCTCTAGGCGGGAAGTGATGCGAAAGAAAGGGATGGAGCGGTGACACGCATTAACGCCGCCGCGTACACCTCAAGAGGCTTCCATGATGAAATGCCTTATCTGCTTCGTCGTTTCGAAAAGTTAACTGATGATACAGGTGCCATTAATCGGAAGACGAAAAGGCCGTGTGTCTTTGCCTAGACAGGGCCACATGGCTCCACCATTCATCCAGCGCCCCCGCTCGCCACCCTGTGAACCGAGTGTGGCATGGGGCAACGAACGCCGTATTAAGCGTGCCAGATGAAAATGCACTACCAGGGGTCCGGCTAGGCTTGATATGGTCTTGCAGCCCCATAGTATGTTTTGTGTGGTAGGGTGGGGTGCTATCGGGGATGGATGGGGATGTGATGACCCACAAGTATAGGGGGTGTATCGCAGTATTTTCGATAAGTAAGAGTTTCGAACCCAACGAGGAGCAGAAGGTGTTGACGAGTGGCTTGGAGCAGGAATTCTCTATAAATACTTAGCAAACGGATTTTTTAGGGGTTTTTGATAATGCAGATAAATAAAGTACGAGTAGATGAAAGACAATAATAATAAATACAGCAAGTGGGCCAATCCTTTCTTTAGCAAAGGACAAGCCGGTTGTATTACTTAAGATGACCAAACGTTCTCAAGGACACACGGGAATATCGTCAAGTGCTTTCGCTTCATATAGTTGATTAATCTTTTTTAGTTTGATAAGTGTTGTGTGGGTGAACCTGTGCTAATGTACTGACCTTCCTAGGACTAATACATACTTGTGATTATACCCCTTGGAAGCATCCGCAAGTACAAAAAAGTAATTAAGATAGAAACATAACCACAGCTTTAAACTCTGAGATCCTACACTCCCTTGTGCAAAGGTTTCCTAACGGGGGTTTAGGTTTCTATCACTCCGACAACCCCTACTATTAGTAGCCAAATACACAATGCATTCCCCTAGGCCCATAAAGGTGAATTATCATGTAGTCGACGTTCACATGACACCACTAGAAGAATAACACCACAACTTAATTATCAAACCATTGAATCTTTCTCAACACAATTCCACTACTAACAACATGACTTCTCGCATGTCCTCAAGAACTAAACGAATTACTCACAAGACATTATATGGATCAAGATCAGAGATGGAATAATGACAAGTAACAATCGGAACATAGACAATAATTCAATGGTTCCACTCAATAGCATCAACTACAACAAGTAATCAATACCGGGAAAGTTTCCCCTAAGAAGTATGCGAGATTCAACCCAATTGTTACAGCGGTATGGAGTGGTGATGATGGTGCTAGTGGAGATGATGAGGATGATGCCGATGAAGTCCAGCTTGATGACGGTGTTGATGGCGACGATCTCCCCTCTCCAGGAAGGAATTTCCCTGGCAGATTTCTTCCTGCCGGAGAGCTCTTTCTCTCTCTGCAGTTTTCCGCCCCATAGAGGCGGCGAAATCTTTCTGTGGTTGCTCCCCGAGTCTTAGGGTTTCGTGGGGAATATATACGCCAAAGAGCAGAGTTAGAGGTGGTCCAGGGTGGCCACACCACCTGGTGGCGCGGCCTAGGGTGGCCCGCGCTAGGGGGTGGTGTGGGCCCCCTATAGCCCATCTCCGCTCCCCCTTCTGGCTTCTTTCGTCTTCTAGAAAAATAGGATTTTCCATATATTTTCCAAGATTTTCTGATCTTCGTGAATTTCGCCTCCAAACTGTGCCTTTTCCATCAGAATCCTGACTTCAGCGATCCATCCTCCAAAAGTCATCAACCATGCAAAAACGAGTAAATGGCACCCGGGGTCATACAATTTGCCCCGTATGTGCAGATAAGTCACACCTGTTGTAAAATAGACAAACCGGTCACACTATTTGTCAAACACGTGCACCGCAGGTCACAAACAGGTCAACCGGCCGGTTTTTGACAAAAAACGGCATGTGCGTCTCACGGGAGCATCTTTAGGCAGTCAATATCTTACGAAAAGCCCCGTAGTATTGCCAAATATTTTTAGATCGGGTCTTACATCAATTTTGCATTGGTTGGATTTAACCAGGTCGCTCCGTACGACTCTGAATCAACAATTGGCTAGTTAATTTCCAATTTGAAGTTGCAATTTGTATGTCCGATACAACAAAAATTGCCCTAAGATGCTCACGTGAGATGCATGCGCCGTTTTTTTGTCAAAAACTGGCCGGTTGATCTCTTTGTGACCTGCGGTGCACGTGTTTGACAAGTAGTGTGACCGGTTTGTCTATTTTACAAGATGTGTGACTTATCTGCACATACGGAACAAGTTGTATGACCATCAGTGCCATTTACTCTGCAAAAACAGATGAAATAACATAAGTATCGTCTCTTAATATGAAATATATCAATGAATAACAGTAAATTATGATATAGAATAGTGATGCAAAATGGACGTATCAACTCCCCCCAAGCTTAGACTTCGCTTATCCCCAAGCGAAAACTGATCTCAATAAACATGACCGCATGTTTATGGAATGAAGTATCGATAAAAGAATACGGACAAGAAGCATCACATTCATCAATACACAAATCATAATAGAAGACAACTCACTATTATATAACTTAACTTGCAATATGTAAAGGAAACACAATAAAGATACATAAAGTAAATCATAATTGGTAATGGCAAACTTTGTTCTTGGTAAAAGAACAGTTAACAATTTTGCAGGAGTTCAAACATGGTAAGGTTTTCAATGATAGCTTCAAAGTAATACTCACTAAGATAAGAGCAATGTGCAAAACAAAGAACATAAGAAACATGATTGAATAAATCATCATATGAATGAATGAAACACAACAACTCAAACTACTTGCTGAGATAGAAAGGAATAGGTTTACTGACTCAACTAAAAAGTAAAAGATAAGCCCTTCGCAGAGGCAAGCAGGGATTTCAAGTTTCATAAAGATCTTTCAAAAATTATGGTACTTCTTAGCTTTCATCTCTCATTGCCCCTATCATAAGCATCTTTAGGTGATTAAGGTTTAAGCGATCAAATATGAGGATATGCTTGACAAGTTATAAGCTGAAAATCTCATGCCCCTTACTTACGAGTACCGTTCCTCATGCTACTCAACTTTAGTCATAAGTAAGTTCTTGTCATTTTAAGCACATGTGTATCATAGAGAACCGCCAACGGGGTACCCCTTGCCCGATGATACGGAAGATTCCCCATATCAAAATGACAAGGCAAGCAGACAATGAGCATCTCAGCAATCCTTTTATTTCCTATTTGCATAGGCCTCTTTTTCTCTCTCTTTTTTTCTATTTTTTTCTTTCCTATTTGCATAGGCTTCTTCTTTTTTATAGAGGGTGCTTCATAGATTGCTCACTATGGTTACCCTGCAGGTTTCCATCATGATTAGGCATGTCTTATACTAGCCGCCCGGACGTTTCTCTAACACATATACGAACTCCATGAGACTTAAAAGCTCCCCTTTCATTTCACACCGCTAGTATCCATAAGCAAAAGAACATGATATCAACTAAATAAAGTGATATGTTGAAAGCGTTCGCCATGATAACATGATTCTGCAAAGTCAAAATTACAAAACGCAAGCATATACGCAACATATATGGGCACAATGGTTCAAGTTTATTAAGTAAAGTGTGCCATCAAGTTTGTGAGAGATTTAATCACTAAATTTCACATAACAGTTTAATTAGGAAGGTAGATAAAAGTATGAATTTACTTGGAATAGCAATAATGCTAATAGGTAGGTATGGTGGACACAAATGGCATGGGTTTTGGTTTAAGGATTGGATCCACGAGAAGCATTCCCTCTCAGTATAGGTTTTTGGCTAGCAAGGCTGGACAGCAAGCATAAGAGTTGAAGGAAACAAACAAACATACAAGTGATAAAAACAAACATGCAATCTTTCTTGGAAGCACAAAAGATCTTAACTAGAGAATACTAAGCTTATGAGCCAATCAAGAAAGATGATGCAATTATATTTCTTAAAAATACTTTTCTCTTTTTCATTCAATTCTCAAAACATTGTTGCTACTGACCGAGCCAGGTTTGCCAAAACCAACTAAATTTACTCCACGATCCCAAAGTGATACCAATACTAACAATAAGATCAATCATATAAAAGAAATTTAAAATTAATATAAGATATGAAAAAGAGTAAATGATAGAACTTCTCATTAATATTCCATAACAGCAACTCACACGAAGGGATAAATAGATAACTAACGAGAGGGGAGATACTGATACATTGCAAATGTATCTATAATTTTTGATGCTACATGCTTAGTTTTATCCACTTTCTTGTGTTTTGTCCACACTTTGGAGTACTTTTCATATGATTTCTTGGACTAACCTATTAACAAGAGCCACAGTGCCAGCTGCCTGTTTTCTGCTGTTTTTTGGTTCCAGGAAAGTCAGAAAATGAATATTCTCGGAATTGGACGGGACAAAAGCTAAAGTGCCTGTTTTTCCAGAAGACTCCAGGAGCCAGAATACGATACGGAGAAGAGCCAGGGGTGGCCACACCACCAGGTGGCGCGGGCCAGGCTAGGCCGCGCCAGGGGGTGGTGTGGGCCTCCTAGGCACCCCCTCGGTCTCCCTCTTCGCCTATAAGAAGCCTTCTGACCTAAAAACTCCTAGGGGGTTCGACGTTTTTCCAGAAGGAGTTCCGCTCCGCCGCCATCACCAGATTCCACGAAACAGCACCAGAAACTCCGTTCTGGCACCCTGTCGGGACGGGGAATTGGAGGAGATCATCGCCATCATCATCACCATCGCTTCTCCATCGACCATCCATGTTTCCCCCATCTATGAGTGAGTAATCCCCCGCTGTAGGCTATGGGGATGGTAGGGATTGGATGAGATCGTTCATGTAATGGCATCGGATTGTTAGGGCATAGTGCCTAGTATCTCTTATTAGTGATTTATGACTTTGTTGCAACTTTGTTGTGCTTAATGCTTGTCACTAGGGCCCAAGTGCCATGATTTCAGATCTGAACTTATTATTGATTCATTATGATAGTATTGTTTCTGGTCTTATCTACAAGTTGTGTACACATGTCGTTGTCCGGAACCTATGGTCCCGAAGTGACAGAAATCGGGGTAGCCGGAAGGGAAAGGCTTTTATGTGAGGATCACATGTGTTCAGGGAGTGTTAATGCTTTGCTTCGGTGCTCTATTAAAAGGAGCACCTTAATTGCCAGTAGTTCCCTAGAGGCCCCGCTGCAAATGGGCTGGCAGGACAAAAGATGTTGTGCAAGTTCTCATTGCGAGCACGTATGACTATATATGGAACGCATGCCTAGGATTGTCTAGTACTTGGGTGCTTTATCTTATTTATCTACAATTGCCCTATGTTCTGATTGCTATGTGAATTGTCTTGTCCATGCAACGCCCGTCCATCCATCCCTATGCCTACCGCACTCGAATCCCACTGTTTACTGCTTTTGTTACTACTGTCTTTGCTTTGCTACTACTGTTACTTTACTATTCCTACTATAAAACTGTTGCTACTCATAAACTTCTGTGAGCAAGATTGTTTCCAGGTGCAGCTGAATTGACAACTCGGTTGTTAAGGCTGATAAGTATTCTTTGGCTCCCCTTGTGTCGAATCAATAAATTGGGTTTCACTTCCCTCGAAAATACTGCGATACACCCCCTATACTTGTGGGTCATCAAGACTATTTTCTGGCGCCATTGCCGGGGAGCATAGCTTTATTTATCAAGTTCACTTGGATTCACTATTGTTCAAGCTAAGTTTATCTTTCTGCCTTGTTTGCTTCTTCCTTTATTGAAAATACAAAAAAATAGTTCCTACTCTAGTTGTTATTTTCGTTGGTCTGTTATTGTCTTGCTTTATCATGCTTGTTGTCAATGGTTGGTTTCTTTGAAACTGAAGCTCATTGGCAAGGTGGGTTCACGGAAGATTAAAAATATTATTATAATGAACACCGCTTATCACAAAAAGGGAAACACTTATGGGAACAAATTGATAGATTGTATACCATTGCTAGAAACGTGTGCTCTACTTATAATGTTACTTATTGCTGTGATGAGTCTTGTTGAAGAAAGAGGTATAAACACCTCCCTTTTCAATGTGAGTATAGTGATAATGATACCATATCTTCCTATGCTAAAGGAATTTATGACTTTTATGATGCGGAACAAATTGAAGAATTTATTGCTTGGAAGGGTGCTTTTGAACTTGCTAGTTTGCTTGAAAATATTGATGATTCACCTTACAAATATGAGGTGTATGGTATACTTAAATTTTGCTTTGATAATTACAAGGATGAAAATGGCTATATCCTTGAATATTTTAATAGATGCTCTCCCCAAATGGAAGAGACTAATGCCTTGCAGGATCCTATGGAAGAAGAAATTGATGAACGTGAAATCTCATTAGATGAAAAAGAGGAGGAGAGTGATGAACAAAAGGAGGAAGAATGGATTATCTACCCATGCCTACCTTCTAATGAGAGTAACTCTTTATCCCTTACATTATTTGATTGTCCCCCTTGCTTACTAAAGGAGAATGAATGTTATGTTCCTGAGGTTTCTCTTGAAAATGTTTATAATAAAGTTCTAGTGCTTGTAGATCATGAAGAGCATGCTTTATGTGATAGATATATTGTTGAGTTTCTTGATGAGGCTACTGAAAATTATTATGAGAGACGAAAATATGGTTGTAGAAGTTTTCATGGTATTGAAACACCTCTCTATGTGCTGAAAGTTTTGGAGTTACTCTTGTTTTATCTTCCTATGCCTGTCACTTTGTTATTTGCTTATACGATTCCTATGCATAGGAAGTGGGTTAGACTTAAATGTGTTTTGAATTTGCTTCTTGATGCTCTCTTTTACTTCAACTCATATTCCTTATGAGAGCATCCTCTCAAACTTTTATGCCTGAAGATGATATTATGTCTATTATTCTTGGGAGACCTTTTCTTAAATACTGCAGGAGCTGTTATTAATTGTAATCAAGGGAAGGTGACCTTCAATGAACACATTGTCTATTTCCTAAAAAAGATTGAAAGGACTTATGGTTTGAATTAAATTGAACATTTTGAGGGCATTCAAGTTGGAGAAATATATTGTCCCATACGAAGAGAAAAATTTGAAACCATTATGATTGGGACCATTGCTATCAAGGTTGAGGTAACATAATCATTAGTGGAATACAAAGTTTTGTCTCATATGAAATTGTTTTGGTAATAAGACCTGATCAACCTTGTTAACAAAAGGATTTCATTGAACAAAACAATGTTTTCACCATGATTATCTCCGCTTACTTCTATTTTATCCATTCTAGTTTTTGCTTATGCCTAACTTAAAGCCATTAAAGAAAAGTACTTGTTGGGAGATAACCCAAGAGTTTTAGTTGAGTCTTGGAAGTTATTACCTCTGTAATAACCTCTCCTTATCATTTTTATTTGCTTTTTGTGCCAAGAGTAACCTCTAATGAGAGAGAAGTAATGATTGGGAAAGTTGTTGTCCTAAAACAGATTTCTGTGCTTCACCGTAAAAATTCCCGAGAGAGCTCTGTATGTCGGATTGAGCTGTAATATTTTGTGCTTCTGCCCCAGGTCGTTATCTAACTTTCGTTAGTTCAACACTTTTTTATTTGAGAACCATAAGGACTTCTAACAAATTCGTCTTTACCTGCTGGTCTGTTTTGACAGATTTTTACCATTTTCTGCATTTGCTTCTTGTTAGTTCCTTCTTGAGTTCTTTTGGGGAATTGAGCTTTTTGGGGGAAGTTCTACAGTAGCTAGTGTTCTAATGGGAGTTTATTTGATGTTATAACTAAACCTTAAGACTTATTTATCTTAAGTACACTAATGTTGCTAATAAAAATTGTGTAAAGTTTTGTATGAAGGAAAAAATTTAGGCATATGGAAGGAATGAGTAATGAGATGAAGGATAGACTAAAACTCAAGCTTAGGGATGCCACGCGTATCACCCCAAGAAATATCCAAGAAGTACAAGCGTCAAAGCTTGGGGATGCCCAAGGCATCCCCTTCTTCATCAATAAAAATCTCAGGTTTCTTCCAAACACTTCATTTTTATTGTTTCATGCACAGTTGTGTTGTTCTTGCAGCGTCTTCTTTTTCGTTTTTGTTTTGGTTTTTAGTTTGCGTGGTTTTCTTAGTTTGCTGAATAAATTGGTTGGACCCCCTCATTCATACATTGGTGTTCAAATAGTCTGGTTTGGATTGGAAAAGAGTAGGAAAGCTCATGCTTAAGTGGCAAAGAGAGCTTGTTTTTGACTGTGGGCTATGCTTTGTCATGCCCTGCTTGATATTGTTTTGGATTTATGCTTAGTATTCTTTGATGTAGCATGACTTGTTATAAAAAATTGAGATTGCTTAATGTGCCTTGGATGAATCATGCGTTGTTTTAGCATATTAAAGCATAGTATAGTGGTATTCTCCTTTGATGCTTTATTTGGGTTGACTTGGCACATGCTCACACCATGTTATGACTATCCCAAGTCACCATAAGCCTTTATGATCCTTTAGTTTTCAACTTGTAGTTTCACTTTATGCTTTGATCAATGATGTTTTGTCGCTCTGCATGACTATGGCCATTATTGCTCTCTCGTTTGTCGCTCCCTTACTATTGCTAGCCTTCATTTCCACTGAGTGTTTTACTCATCTTTCCAACTCCCTAAACCAAATATTTCCAAAGTGTCCACCATACCTACCCATTAACATCACTTGCTACTTCCGTGCATATTCAATATGCCTTGTTTTCTTCCGAATAAAATGTTTGCTTGTTATGAGAAAGTTAGTTAGTAAAGCTCTCACGAACTTGATGGCACACTTTATTTTCTGCACTTAATAAACCTGAACCATTGCGTCCTTCTTTGTTTTGCATATGCTTGCACTTTATGAGTTGAAGTTAGCAGAACCATGTATCATGGGGACCGCTTTCAGCGCTTCATAGGTACTTTGTACTTAGTTGGTATCATGTTCTTTTGCTTACGGATCCCGGCGGTGTGAAATAAAAGTGGAACTTGTAAGATCATGGAGTTTGTATGTATGTTAGAGAAACGCCTGGGCCGCTAGCCTAAGCCATGCCTAATCATGGTGGAAACTTGCAGCATAACCATAATGAGCATTCTATGAAGCATCCTCAATAAAAATCTATGCACATAGTAAATAAAAAGATCGCTAAGATGCTCATTGTCTACTTGTCTTGTATTTTGATTATGGCATAGCTCCCGTGTCATGTGCAAGGGGTACCCCGTTGGCGGTTCTCTATGATACGTATATACTTACAATGACAAAATGTTACCTTTTGACTGAAGTTGAGTAGCATGAGGATCGGTCTTTGTAAGTAAGGGGCATGAGACTTCAATTTATAAATTGTCAAGCATATCCTCTTAGTTGTGTCACTTTCACCTTAACCACATTAAAGATGCTTATGATAGGGGCAATGAGAGCTCAAAGCTAACGAGTACCGTACTTTCAGCATTTGGAAGCCCTTCAAACTATTCAAAACCTTTTCTTTCCTTGTTGAGTCTCCACACATTCTATGAGCACTTTCTTGAGAGCATAGTGGCCATTCTTAGTTCTATGTGCATTGTCCCAAGACTTGTGGATTGATGCATACCTTGATACTGCTTGTTTTAAACTATTTGTATCTAGTCACTCTTGTAAACTTTGAAGGTGTCCTATGCATTTACTTTTGCTACTCTATTGAGGGACAAGCTGAATGCCACTATGCTATGTTTTCTTTATGTGAAACAAACAAACATCTTGCAAAGCATTGTTATGCATGAATCTTTTGTTTGTGCCTTTTCATGTTGCATCATAGTTTCTTTGTCTTATTGCTAGAACTTTGTCTTTCATGTTTAGATTGAAGTACTATGATCCCAACTTTGAATGTTTTACAAATGCTTTGATCAAGTTTATGATGTCACCTCAAAAATTATTCTTTCTTTTTATCACTTACCTACTCGAGGATGAGCAGGAGTTAAGCTTGGGGATGTTGATACATTGCAAATGTATCTATAATTTTTGATGCTCCATGCTTAGTTTTATCCACTTTCTTGTGTTTTGTCCACACTTTGGAGTACTTTTCATATGATTTCTTGGACTAACCTATTAACAAGAGCCACAATGCTAGCTGCCTGTTTTCTGCTGTTTTTGGGTTCCAGGAAAGTCAGAAAATGAATATTCTCGGAATTGGACGGGACAAAAGCCAAAGTGCCTATTTTTCCAGAAGACTCCAGGAGCCAGAATACGAGACGGAGAAGAGCCAGGGGGTGGCCACACCACCTGGTGGCGCGGGCCAGGCCAGGACGCGCCAGGGGGTGGTGTGGGCACCCCAGGCACCCCCTCGGTCTCCCTCTTCGCCTATAAGAAGCCTTCTGACCTAAAAACTCCTGGGGGGTCGACGTTTTTCCAGAAGGAGTTCCGCTTCGCCGCCACCACCAGATTCCACGAAACAGCACCAGAAACTCCGTTCTGGCACCCTGCCGGGACGGGGAATTGGAGGAGATCATCGCCATCATCATCACCATCGCTTCTCCATCGACCATCCATGTTTCCCCCATCTATGAGTGAGTAATCCCCCGATGTAGGCTATGGGGATGGTAGGGATTGGATGAGGTCGTTCATGTAATGGCATCAAATTGTTAGGGCATAGGGCCTAGTATCTCTTATTAGTGCTTTATGACTTTGTTACAACTTTGTTGTGCTTAATGCTTGTCACTAGGGCCCGAGTGCCATGATTTCAGATCTGAACTTATTATTGATTCATTATGATAGTATTGTTTCTGGTCATATCTACAAGTTGTGTACACACGTCGTTGTCCGGAACCTATGGTCCCGAAGTGACAGAAATCGGAGTAGCCGGAAGGGAAAGGCTTTGATGTGAGGATCACATGTGTTCACGGAGTGTTAATGCTTTGCTCTGGTGCTCTATTAAAAGGGGCACCTTAATTGCCAGTAGTTCCCTAGAGGACCCGCTGCAAATGGGCTGGCAGGACAAAAGATGTTGTGCAAGTTCTCATTGCGAGCACGTGTGACTATATATGGAACGCATGCCTAGGATTGTCTAGTACTTGGGTGCTTTATCTTATTTATCTATAATTGCCCTATGTTCTGATTGCTATGTGAATTGTCTTGTCCATGCAACGCCCGTCCATCCATCCCTATGCCTACCGCACTCGAATCCCACTGTTTACTGCTTTTGTTACTACTGTCTTTGCTTTGCTAGTACTGTTACTTTACTATTCCTACTATAAAACTGTTGCTACTGATAAACTTCTGTGAGCAAGACTGTTTCCAGGTGTAGCTGAATGGACAACTCAGTTGTTAAGGCTGATAAGTATTCTTTGGCTCCCCTTGTGTCGAATCAATAAATTGGGTTTCACTTCCCTCGAAAATACTGTGATACACCCCCTATACTTGTGGGTCATCAGATACTTCCACAATGCAAACCATCCTATTGTAGGGGTTCGAGGTATGAAAACAATAAAATTTTACCCTACGCCCCTGAACCCCTGATGCTGCCAGGACCTATCTATTAGTAATACAGTAATGGGAGGGGCTTTTCACGAACTTACCCTTGAAGACCGAAAATCATTATCAACGCTCAGGAGAGCGTGGTTGATGTAGACAAGCCGAAGCCGACCTCAAGGTCGTGATGAAGTCCTTGCGCTCCTGTGGCTCCAACGACTTGAGTCCCTCAAGTGCGACACCTCGCAGGGAGTTACACACGTCCGGTGCATGACGATGACTCATGCTTCCCTGATCCAGCAGCAGTTGTAGAAGTAGAGCTCCTGGATCCGAATAGCATAGCACGACGGCACTCCGCGGTGAAGATATATTTTGTTCGCGCAGTCCAGACTTGGGACCACGGTCACGGGAGAGAAAGAGAAATATCAACTGGAGGCTCTCCCAAAAGTGAGAAGACCTTTATTGATTATTGGGTGTTTTTATTTGGCCAAATACCCCCACTATATATAGGGGGAGGGGAGGTACTACCTCCCTCAAAGTCCCAGGGTGGGACAAAAGGAGAGGAGGGGGAGGGGTGGCCACCGGCCAGCCCTAGTGGGCCCCGCGCGGGGGGCTTGGCCCAGTCGGCCAACCCCCTTGCCCCTTCTCCCTCTCTCCTTTCCCTAATGGGCCCTTTCCCTCCGGAATTTGGCCCATTAAGCCTTTGACCAGTTAAACTGATTTTCTCTTTATTAAATAATTATGAATAAATGATTAAATCAATATTTAACATTCATTCACATATTATTCAACCTTCGTGGCTATGGAACACCTTCCACCTCCACTCCGGACATCCTCCGGACTTACCGAAACCCTTCCGGTTTTCTCTCTACTATACTTCGGCGATTCTTACAATCCTATAAATATTCTCTAAGCATCATCAAGCCCTTAAGCGTGATACCCCATGGTTCGGTAACACTCCAGACATGGTCGGGACACTCCCGCACCAATGATCGATAGAGGGACCTGGATGGCCATATGACCCCTGTGCGTTCCACGAAGATCTTTTGTCGTTTGAACCGGGACAGTCGTGTCTTATTCGCTTTGTCTCTTGATACTTGCATTGCTCGAGATCTGATCAATGACATCACCATGTCGTGTTCAATCTAATTACTGAAAAATGCCACTTGACTCATTCCGACAAGTGATATCTGTATGATCAAATCACACGCTGCATAGCTATTGGATATAACTTCGTCGAGTGGGCCCTCGAGTATCTTTCCGTCACATGGACGGACAAATCCCGCTCTTGACATATATTGCCTCAACAGTTTCCTCCGAATACCTAAACACACCTTTATAACCACTGTATTACCAAGTGGCGCTTGATGCTATCAAAGCACTCTCGGGAGATAGTGATTGATATAGCTTCACAGTCTAAGGAACAGTCTACGAGTATACATTTCTAATCATCGTAACTTTAACTTCGTGACATGATCGGGTCACGATGTTTAGGTTGGGTATTGGTTCATCATCTCATTCCCAGAATGAGATGACTCCATTTCCAACTGGCATAAATGCCACATGATCAGGAAACATGATCATTTGTTGACCAATGAACTAGTGACTAGAGTTTCACTGGGAACCCCTGGTTGTTTATATATCACACGTGTATTGATGTTTCCACTCAATACACTTATAGCATGATATAAAACTTAATCATAAACTATATGAAATATGATAATAGTCCTTATTACTATTTGTCTCTAGGGCACATTTCCAACAGTCTCCCACTTGCACTAGAGTACAAATACACTAGCTGCATTTGTTCTTAATCATTGGCACCATATCCGGTACCCTGAACATGCTTGCTCATGGAAGAGGTTGAGTCTTGGGTTTGTACTTTACAGTCCCAAATCCTTTGCAACTTACTAATGTCACCTTGATTGATATTAATACTTTATCATCGAATGATAATATCTGTGTGTATGCATTGTTGCTATGGAAGCAGAACGAGGCCTGATTCCAGGAGCCTACAGTGACTTTAGATCAACCTCGAGGGCTTTCTCATGGGCACTGTGCCCTGGGACACATCATTCTACGTTAAAAACAAACTAGCCCCGCCATAACATTATACAACACTTTAGATGGTACCCTTATCTATTATTATAAATGTATTCTTTGAAACACTAGTGCACTCTGTGCAACTTTCGATGTTTTTGTTCACTTTGCTTCCTACTTGACTCTAATCGGTATTACGGGAGTTTCCAACATATTCCCTTATAACATAACCCTTTATGCTTTTAAGATATGTCATCCTTTATGGATTTGGAAAATATGTCTCCATCCCCATTAGACACTGTGGACAAACTTTGCTCAATGTTCTGTGATTCAAACTAAATCACTTTTAAATCTTCCTTATTGGATCACATATTATGTTAAGTTATCATCATGGTTTTCTAAGATAGAACCTATGTCTCAACATAGTGGATGGTGATCATCCTTTCTTTCTCAACCATTGATGTTAAACTTAATACTATTCTTAACTTAAGTTATTAAGGACTAGTTCCTTAATTAACTTATATTCTGGAACTTTTTTCAGAATCCCTTAAGGAATACTACATAATATCATAATACACCTATTATCAACTTCTGCACTTTATAAATCATTATTTATAAGCACTTGCGCTTTTATTCTTAACCCCTTTAAGAATAACTATAAAAGCGCCCACTCAAAAATATGTTACCAACATATTGTTTTAGGAAGACTTCCATAGCTCCCACTCAATTTTATGCAAATTGCACATCCACTCATTATTTTGAACAACTTCAAATCCTTTTGATCAAATATCAAACTTGGAGTTTTACTATGAGACACTAGTACCATTACTAGTTTTAAATCCACTAGACATTTAGCACACTTGAATCAAATTCATTTGAATTCGTCCAATACTTGACAAATTGTGCTTTTGTTATTCACCCCATTTTTCCACTATGGCTTTGCAGTCATTTGGGAAAATTCAAGTAACTCCTTTTACTTGTGAGATTCAGCAACGAATTGCTTTCTAATCTCAAGGGAATTTTGCTTCGAGGATTTCTCATAATTCGAGTTTACCATTATTTCCTTAGTAGTTCATAGGTATGCCATATTCTCGTAATTATGACAAATGATTCACAAATGTCTCCATACAAGATATGGGTTACATTTTGAATCCTACTTCATGTAGTGAAAACACCAGTGGGGAAAACACAATGATCATTATCATTGATTCTTTCCTTCTATGAAGAGAATCGTCCAGGAACGTTTTCCGTTGCGCTTCTCAACACTCTAATGCAGGGAGTTGAATCCTTGTTGTGTTTTTCACTATCTTCCATTTGCTTCATAATTGAGAAATGTCACTGAATGCGAACTTTCTCAAAAATGTACCAAAATCCAAGCAATACTAGTTTTGCTTCTTTTTGGTTTAGCTATGGATTTCGTATTCAAAGTTTCCAATTAATACTCTACAAGGACTTATTCGCTATTGTTTTGGTTATATCGAATAACCCCAAAACTTTTACGAATCCAGATGGTTCACTATATTTTCTAATTGAGTGCTAGCTATTTCTAACTAATAGTCTCTACATATACACTATAACGATTTATTTGGTGCCATCTATTTACCTATTTTGATACTAATATCACATTGTGATGTTTCGCATTCTAACGTTTCAAAACGCTTTGCATTTCACAATTTCCTTTATGCCATTCTTATAAAGTCGAATTTCATTACTATTGATCAAATCTAGATTCTCTTTTTATACTTATACCCTTTGTTGATGAAATACTTTGATCAAATCAAATAATTTCAAATTCATGTTTCCTTCGGTAAACTACTTTACACATTTAAACAATCATTTAATGACAATTAACATTTTGTTAAAACATAATAAATCGAATATGTATTTACGTTTAACAATTCATTAAAACACTTTGTATTCAAGTAATACTTGATGTTCAAGTTATTATGCCAAACTTAGGCATGATTTATATGTGATAAGAAATCGAATTTCTCTCACATATTATCAACATAACTTTTGAATTTAAACAATGGTTTCATTCATTAATGAATATTATTTAAGTTGGGTATTTTAAGGCATTTCAATATTTTACAAATGTTCATACATTATCAGTTAAAACAATAAGGATAATTCACATATAACCAAACAAGATATGAACACGAATAGAAATCATTCATAAAAGTGGAACGACTGTTTCTTACAAACTGATATGAATAACCGTCTAACAGAGTGTGAGACACACTAAAGAGGTTCACAATCTTTTGATTACAATAATCATCCTAAAACATAAACTAAATGATAAATGTCGAGGGAGAGTGTCGTCGGCCATCATCATGCTCGCCATCAACACGCAACGTCACCTCCTCTCCAGCAAGCACCTCTCATGCAGAAGGACCTATTTTCAGCAAAACAGAACAAGTATTAAATATACTTAACACTGCAAATGTGTTTGGAAGATTATAACATTTATAAAATTGTATATCAAATATATACCTTTGTCATTATGACCTCAGCAACATTTGGTTCAACCAACACATTCCTGAGATGTGTCACGAACCGGTAGAACTCCATTGATTCCGTGTCGCCTCTCATGATGCAAGTCTTGACTTGTGCTTGGTAGCTTGATGGCAACGACCACAGCAGAACGCCATTTGCAAAAGAGCCCGACATCCAGCTATCCAGGAAGTATGCAGACCTCATGTACATATCATGCATGCGCTCCAAGTGGTCGTCAAGTGATGAGTTCTCCTCCATCTTAATGGAGAGGAAGTCTCCCATCAACTCATGCTCCCATATGCGTGTTTGTTCCACGAAATGTGTCCTAAGCTGTAGCATTACCGAACGAGGATTGACATCACCCACGAAAGGCCACAACTCGCCCACCATCCCGAAACGCATTGTAACTGAAATGAAGGAGGCCATCTCCCGACGGAGATAGCGGTCTTCCAGCTGCTCTAGGGTCTCTAGGTCAATGGGCTGATCCAAATCCATCCCGTCGAGTATGTAGTCGACCACGTCATTCTCACTAAGAAGAACATGGAGACGCGCAGCCCACATAGAGAAGTTTGATCCATCTAATCTGAGCTTCTCTCCTTCTAACCAATAAATTGTCAACAGGAAAGGCGGCATCTATATATATAATTGCAAAAGGAATTTAGACTAAGTTTATAATTAAATGAGTTAATAATAACTCCACTCAGAAAACACCTATCCCATGAAGGGTTCGTAGTGATAACATGACCCCTATTAGCCACATCTCCCCCGATTAACACGGCCATCAATGTGGGTTCAAGGGTGGATGCTAAATGTCGGTCACATCATTCATGCGACTCGTGCTCGATCTTTCGACCATCCGTTCCGAGGCCACGCTTCTATGGCGTGCTAGGCTCGCCAACTCAACCTTAATGTATTCGTTGTGCAACATGGCTTACACCCACTGTATGCGAACGTAGATATGTCTGACACCCAGTCACCCTGGGTGGCCTCATACCGAAGAACTTTCTTGGTGGTGCACACTAAGGGGGAACACAATCATTGGTAATTTTAACAGGGATCATCTTATTAGGCTACCGTCGAGTATCTAATACTAGCACATAATAAGATATACAAACAATAACATTGAATGTAAGTGCGATGTGATATGGTCCCTCGAGTCGTGATCTCCATCCGTCGTCACCGGATTCCGGCGCTAGGGTTCCGACGCCGTAGACACCAGGGTACCGGTGTCATTCCGGCGTGGCAGTCCATCACCTCCGTGACTATCTACTACTATGTAACAAAAGGTAATAACTTTACCTTTGCCACAACCATATCACAAAGCAACGCCCCCTTGCAAAACAAAGTTAGATGCCTCTACTTTATCGTTGCATGTTTTACGTGGCTGAATGGGCTTTCGCACAAGTAAGTTTGTACCTACGAATTTTCAGCACAACACTGATCAAGTAGTTGTCTATACGGGGCCCTCTGTTGTAAATGGCATACCAACTAATGCGAGAGAGATAGACACCCCCTAAGCCACTTTATACGGTACAAGCCGTATGTCAAGCGTGGACCAGTCTCGTGAATGCACGCGTAAAGTCAATTGGGGGCCGCTTCATCAAGCATTACTGCGGTATACACAAGTACACGTGGGAGGGTAACAACTAAAAGATCAATGCCCACACGCTACATCTCGTGTGTTCTACCCGTACTAGCATTACTACGCATAGATCTAGCTCTGATAGCACTGTAGGGGTTCTGCGTATGAAAACAATAAATTTTTACCCTACGCCCCTGAACCCCTGATGCTGCCAGGACCTATCTATTAGTAATACATTAACGGGAGGGGCTTTTCGCGAACTTAACCTTGAAGACCGAAAAGCGTTGTCAATGCTCAGGAGAGCGTGGTTGATGTAGACGAGCCGAAGCCGACCTCAAGGTCGTGATGAAGTCCTTGCGCTCCTATGGCTCCAACAACTTGAGCGCCTCAAGTGCGACACCTCGCGGGGAGTTACATACGTCTGGTGCCTGACGATGACCCCCGCTTCCCTGATCCAGTAGCAGTTGCGGAAGTAGAGCTCCTGGATCCGAATCCCGTAGCACGACGGCGCTCTGCGGTGAAGATATCTCTCGTTCGTGCAGTCCAGACTTGGGACCACGGTCACGGGAGAGAGAGAGAGAGATAAATATCAACTGGAGGTCCTCTCAAAAGTGAGAAGACCTTTATTGATTATTGGGTGTATTTATTTGGCCAAATACCCCCACTATATATAGGGGGAGGGGAGGTACTACCTCCCACAAAGTCCCGAGGTGGGACTAAAGGAGAGGAGGGGGAGGGGTGGCCACCGGCCAGCCCTAGTGGTCCCGGACGGCTAGCCCCTTGCCCCTTCTCCCTCTCTCCTTTCCCTAATGGGCCCTTTCCCTCCGGAATTTGGCTCATTAAGCCTTTGACCATTTAAATTGATTTTCTCTTTATTAAATAATTATGAATAAATGATTAAATCAATATTTAACATTCATTCACATATTATTCAACCTTCGTGGCTATAGAACACCTTCCACCTCCACTCCGGACATCCTCCGGACTTACCGAAACCCTTCCGGTTTTCTCTCTACTATACTTCGGTGATTCTTCCAATCCTATAAACATTCTCTAAGCATCATCAAGCCCTTAAGTGTGATACCCCACAGTTCGGGAACACTCCAGACATGGTTGGGACACTCCCGCACCAATGATCGACAGAGGGACCTGGATGGCCATGTGACCCCTGTGCGTTCCACGAAGATCTTTCGTCGTTTGAACCGGGACAGTCGTGTCTTATTCCCTTTGTCTCTCGATACTTGCATTGCCCGAGATCTGATCAATGACATCACCATGTCGTGTTCAATCTCATTACTGAACAATGCCACTTGACTCATTCCGACAAGTGATATCCCTGTGATCAAATCACACGCTGCGTAGCTATTGGATATAACTTCGCCGAGTGGGCCCTCGAGTATCTTTCCATCACATGGACGGACAAATCCCGCTCTTGACATTTATTGCCTCAACAGTTTCCTCCGAATACCTGAACACACCTTTATAACCACTGTATTACCTAGTGGCGCTTGATGCTATCAAAGCACTCTCGGGAGACGGTGATTGATATAGCCTCACGGTCTAAGGAACAGTCTACGAGTATCCATTTCTAATCATCGTAACTGGAACTTCATGACATGATCGGGTCACGATGTTTAGGTTGGGTATTGGTTCATCATCTCATTCTCAGAATGAGATGACTCCATTTCCAACTGGCATAAATGCCACATGATCAGGAAACATGATCATTTGTTGACCAATGAACTAGTGACTAGAGTTTCACTGGGAACCCCTAGTTGTTTATATATCACACGTGTATTAATGTTTCCACTCAATACAGTTATAACATGATATAAAACTTAATCATAAACTATATGAAATATGATAATAGTCCTTATTACTATTTGTCTCTAGTTTCTCTATTCATGATATGACTCTACTGAAAAGGTAAAAAGATAGAAGATAATGATGTGATACCGCGTCACTCCCCCAAGCTTGGAACAAACCAAGGGGATGCCAAAACCTGATGACAGATTACTCCTTTGGTGGTGGTGGTGTTGTCTCGATGAGCTTTTCAATCAATTTACTCAAGTCCTCAATCTTGAAGGTGAGAGTACGAATCAACTCCGAGTTGTGCTCAATGTGGTTCATGATCATGTCGGGCTGTGAATCCCAGCTCTTATGATTCTTTCCTCACTCTTCCTCCTTAAAGTATTATTTGCCTGCATGGTTAGAACGAGGCATATCCCAATTGGAGGGTAATTTTTCCTGGGGCATATTTTGGAATTGATACTCATGAATAAGGGTATGGAAGGGATTCTTGGTGCGTGGAGGAGGTGACCGTCAAGCCAAGCAATGACGCGGAGTCTTCCTCCAGTGGACATCCGTGCAGTCCTCTTGAACTTGGCTGGATTTTCCACCACTCCAATGCTTGCAATGGTGGTGCTGGTGTGTGGATGCTAGTCTTCCTTTGCCTCCTCTTCAACTTCACTCTCGATGTCCTCCTCCTACTCAGAGTCTTGGAGATCATCCTCCGCAGGCTCCTTGCCCTTATCTTTGGCGGAGACCATTGCGCCTCTAAATTTTAAGAATAGTTCCTGATAGAAACAGATCAAAACGAAAACACGACGATAACAGGATACACAAACCTTAGGGGATCCAGGGGATTATATATTACAAAGTTTAACAACAAAAGGAAGGTACTGGGAGAAAACTGGTCGGAGACGGGCTCCGGGGTGGCCACACCCCCTGGTGGCACGGCCAGGTGGGCCCGCGCCACGAGGTGATGTGAGCCACCTGGGCTCCGTTTCCGTCCCTATTTCTACTCATTGCTTTCCATGTTAGATAAAAGCTACAAAAATATAAATTGACAGATTTTCACGGAGCTTTTCTTACCAGAACTATTACCTATTCGAACACGGACTCTACAGGTCTCTGATTTTGGTTTTTGATAAATTTTTCTGGAGTCGAATAACATCAATATGTTCATCTTCATACGTATATTTCTTGAGTCATTTAACCATCCACCATCTTATTACACCATTTCCTGCTATAGCTTGGAAATTTCTTTCACACAAAACTTCACATAATTCTCATTAGCAGCATTAGTGCATGCAAGGTAATAAACCTTTAAGTTCAATTTTAATCGAAACCCATCAAAACATAAGCTACTCAAACAACTCCTCTCAAAATCCCAAAAGGAATTCAAAAAGGAAATCAATTTAAGAGGCAAATGCAGAAATGGCAAAAATCTGTCAAAACAAACCAGTAGGTAAAGATCAATTTTTTAGAAAATCTTATATTGCTCAAATCAAAAAGTACAACACTAATGAAAGTTAAAAAATAACCCGGGGCATGCACACAAAAAATTACAGATCAGTACGATGTTCTGGGATTTTTAACGATTTTTAATAGTGACACACAAAAATCTGTTTTAGGATAGGAACTTCCCCAAAATCTTACTTCTCTCTCATTAGAGGTTGACATTGACACAAAAACTAAACAAAAGGATAAGGAGAGGTTATTGTATAAGCAATAACTTCCAAGACTCAACTAAACAAAAACAAACTGAAAGCACAAATATATTGGGTTGTCTCCCAAAAGCTCTTTCTTTACAGCCATTAAGATGGGCATGATAATTTCAATGATGCTCACATAAGAATATGAACTGAAGTAAAAGAGATCATCAAGAAGCAAAAATACACATGTTTAAGTCTAACCCACTTCCTATGCATGGGAATTTTGTAATAAAATAAATTGTTGAAACCAGAGGCTACTAGCATAGGAAGGCAAAACAAGTGCAACATAAAGACTTTCAGCATAAAGCGAGGAAACTTAATATTATTGAGATGCATAAAAACAATTTTCTCTCTCTCATAGTAACTTTTAGTATCGTGCATAAATTTAACGATATAACTATCACACGAACCATTGTAGCATTGATCACTTACTCTAATAGAAAACACAGGGACATTAGCTCTCATAACACTACTTTGTGAGACGATATTAGAGGTATCCTTACAAAGGATAGTGTGTCCATCTTCTACATATTTAGTAACAAAGTATTTCTCATTTACTATTACAGGTTCAACAGCTATTTGTTCATTAGGTTCAACAGCTTTATTTGTGTTGGAGATATGCCCAAGAGGCAATAATAAAAGTGGTTATTATTATATCTTTGTGTTTATGATGAATGTTTACATCCCATGCTATAATTGTATTATAAGGAAACACTAATACATGTGTGTTTTGTAAACGTAAAAGAGTCCCTAGTAAGCCTCTTGTTAAACTAGCTTGTTGATTAATGGATGATCATGGTTTCCTGATCATGGACATTGGATGTCATTAATAACAAGGTTATATCATTAGGAGAATGATGTAATGGACACACACCCATAGTAAGCATAGCATAAGATCAAGTCATTAAGTTCGTTTGCTATAAGCTTTAAAATACATAGTAACCTAATCCTTCGACCATGAGGTTATGTTAATCACCATCACCGGATGGGTACTTTGATGACATCAAACACCGCTTCGTAACTGGGTGGTTATAAAGGTGTCATTGGGTATTCTAAAAGTATGTGTTGAAGCGCATGGACCAAGATTGGGATTTGTCCATCCATATGACGGATAGATATGCTCTGGGCCCTCTCGGTGGAATGTCATCTGATTAGCTTGCAAACATGTGACTGGGTCACAAGGGATGACATATCACGGAACGAGTAAAGAGTACTTGTCAGTAACGAGGTAGAACCAGGTATGGAGATACCGACGATCAAACCTCGCATAAGTAAAGTATCGCGTGACAAAGGGAATTGGTCTCGTATGTAAAAGGTTCTATCGATCACGAAGTCATCGTTGAGTATGTGGGAGCCATTATGGATCTCCAGGTCCCGCTGATGGTATTGATAGGAGATGTGTCTCTGTCATGTCTACATATTCACAAACCGTAGGGTGACACACTTAAGGTTCGAAGTTGTTTTAAGTAGACATGGAATGTGTGTTGGAGATCGAATGTTGTTCGGAGTCTCGGATTGGATTCGGGACATCACGAGGAGCTCCGGAATTGTCCGAAGAATAAGATTCATATATTGGAGATCATTTTCTAAGTTAGGAAATGTTCCGGAGTATTTGTATGGGGTTTCTAGAAGGTTTCGGAATGTTCTGGAAGGTTCTAGAAGATTTCTTGGAGTTTGCTTGAAAACCAAAAAAGGATCAAGGAATCCTTGTGGGGCAATACAAGGAGTAGTGGGGGAGGAGGACTCTTCCCCCCCCCTCCCAATCCGCCGGCCAAGGGAGAGGGGAGTCCTACAAGGACTCCACCTCCCCATGGCGCCTCCCTCCTTTAATTAGAGGGGTGGAGGCGCCACCCCCTGGCCCCTCCACTCCAAACCTCAGCCGCCTCTCTCGTCCTCCTTTCTTCTGCTCAGGCTTAGGCGAAGCCCTGCAAAATTCTCTACTCCACCACCACCACCACGCTGTCGTGCTGCTGGGATTCCGTGGAGAAGATCTACTACCTCCGCTGCTTGCTAGAACGAGGAGAGGAAGGTCTGCTTCGACTCCGCACGTGTGACCGACTGCGGAAGCGCTGCCGGAACACGGCGCCGGAAGGATCGTCCACTCGATCTTGAGATCGGCAAGTGATCGACTACATCAACCACGAGATCCAATCTCGTAACGCTTTCGGATCTACAAGGGTTAGTACAGATCTATCTCGTTGCACATGTGTAATAGATTAGATCTTAGTTTTTTTATCTAGATTAGATCTGGGTTTTGTTCGTTCTTGCGGTAGAAATTTTTTGTTTTCCATGCTACGAACCCATCAGTTTGTACTTTCATTAACCATAGTAGCTATCATAGAATGTTCCTTTACCTTAACTGGGAAATGCATTTTCTTAATATAAGGTTCAGGTAAAATATGATGAGCAGTATAAACTTTGGTATCTCTTACAAGAACACAATTAGCAATATCTTTATATGTCTCATGATACTTATTCCATTTCTTTTTAGGAATTTCAATATAAGAAGCAAAAGCCTTAAAATAATTTGCAATACTTTGAGAATCAAGACCATAAGCATTACTAATATTATGAAAGTCATCAGTTCCCATAAAAGATTTAATGCATTCATAATCATAATTTATACCTCACTTTCTTCCTTTATCATTTTCCCATGCTTCAACATTGTCTTGAATACAGTCTAGAAGATCCCATTTGGCTTCTTCTTCCATGCGTGTAAATGATCCAGCACAAGAAGCATCCAATAGATCCTTATCATGAAGAGAAAGTCTTGCATAAAAGTTATTTATAATAATATTGTTAGGGAGCTCATGAATAGGACATTTGAGCATTAGTAACTTCAATCTCCCCGAAGCTTGAGTTGTACTCTCTCAATCACGAGGCTAAAAGTTATATATATTTGATTCCGATCTTTATAAATCTCACTAGGAGGATAAAATATTGAATAAAAGAGAGGTACTACTTCCTCCCATTCAAGAGCTTGACCATTATTTAGCAGCTTATACCATTCTTCAGCTCTTCCTTTCAGTGATAATGAGAATAACTTCTTCTTGACTTGATCTGTTGTAATACCTGCACACTTGAACAACCCGCATAATTTGTGTATAAAGAGCAGATGATCACCGGGATGGACAGTTCCATCTCCAACATAATAGTTATCCATAACACGATCAATAATTCTTGTAGGCATCTTAAAGTACAATTTTCAGCAGGTGGTGGTTCATCTACTACCTTAGCAGTGGTAGTAGCATTACGAAATAAGAAACTAAGTGAATTATCCATATTGAAAATAAAGTAACTAATAGAAATAAACAATACTCACAGTAGAAGTTTCCTTTACCAGTTCCACTCTCCAATAGTGCTTCACTCCCCGGCAACGGCGCCAGAAAATAGTCTTGATGACCCACAAGTATAGGGGGTGTATCGCAGTATTTTCGATAAGTAAGAGTGTCGAACCCAACGAGGAGCAGAAGGTGTTGACGAGTGGCTTGGAGCAGGAATTCTCTTTAAATACTTAGCAAACAGATTTTTAGGGGTTTTTGATAATGCACATAAATAAAGTACGAGTAGATGAAAGACAATAATAATAAATGCAGCAAGTGTCCCAACCCTTTCTTTAGCAAAGGACAAGCTGGTTGTATTACTTAAGATGACCAAACGTTCTCGAGGATACACGAGAATATCGTCAAGTGCTTTCGCTTCATATAGTTGATTAATCTTCTTTAGTTTGATAAGTGTTGTGTGGGTGAACCTATGCTAATGTACTGACCTTCCTAGGACTAATACATACTTGTGATTATACCACTTGCAAGCATCCACAAGTACAAGAAAGTAATTAAGATAGAAATCTAACCACAACTTTAAACTCTAAGATCCTACACTCTCTTGTGCAAAGGTTTCCTAACGGGGGTTTAGGTTTCTGTCACTCCGGCAACCCCTACGATTAGTAGCCAAATACACAATGCATTCCCCTAGGCCCATAAAGGTTAAGTATCATGTAGTCGACGTTCACATGACACCACTAGAAGAATAACACCACAACTTAATTATCAAACCATTGAATCTTTCTCAACACAATTTCCATACTAACAACATGACTTATCCCATGTCCTCAAGAACTAAACGAACTACTCACAAGACATCATATGGATCAAGATCAGAGATGAAATAATGATAAGTAACAATCTGAATATAGACAATAATTCAATGGTTCCACTCAATAGCATCAACTACAACAAGTAATCAATACCGGGAAAGTTTCCCCTAAGAACTATGCAAGATTCAACTCAATTGTTACAGTGGTCTGGAGTGGTGATGATGGTGTTGGTGGAGATGATGATGATGATCCCGATGAAGTCCAGCTTGATGACGGTGTGGATGGCGACGATCTCCCCTCTCCGGGAAGGAATTTCCCCGACAGATTTCTGCTTGCCGGAGAGCTCTTTCTCTCTCTACAGTTTTCCGTCCCGCAGAGGCGGCGGAATCTTTCTGTGGTCACTCCCTAAGTCTTAGGGTTTCGTGGGGAATATATACGCCAAAGAGCAGAGGCAGAGGTAGGCTAGGGTGGCCACACCACCTGGTGGCGTGACCTAGGGTGACCCGTGCCAGGGGGTGGTGTGGGCCCCCTATGGCCCATCTCCGCTCCCTCTTCTGGCTTCCTTCGTCTTGTGAAAAAAAGGATTTTCCATATATTTTCCGGGATTTTCTGATCTTTGTGAATTTCGCCTCCAAATTGTGCCTTTTCCATCTGAATCCTGACTTCAGCGGTCCATCCTCCAAAAGTCATCAACCATGCAAAAATAGATGAAATAACATAAGTATCGTCTCTTAATATAAAATATATCAATGAATAACAGTAAATTATGATATAGAATAGTGATGCAAAATGGACATATCAGGATGCTCTTAGTAGTTAGACAGGTTCCGAATGGCAGGCTAATCGATTTCATCTTTAATGGATGGGGATCCTTTGTCTTCTCGCGCGCCTGGGTGAGGATACGGGCCAGATCTCACGCGGTCGGGCATGATGCGGCCGTTTGGCACCATGGCGGGGCTGGTTTGCCTCCGTGTTGTGGTCATTGGATCTCCGGCGTGCGGTGACATGTGGATGAAGCGGCAACGCGGCGGAAGGCGTGGTGTGCGGGTTGGCGGAAGGCGTGGTGTGCGGGCTGGTGGCGGCTGATCTCTGACGTGTTGATGGCGGCGGCGACGCAGCTACAAGCACGGCTAACGGCGGGCCGATCTGGCTCCTATGGGTTCGGATGGGTTGCCTACGCCCACTGCATCTCGACAACTCCGACAACAACACCATGGAGGTTGGGGTCAGTCCAGAGGCACGAGGAAGATGGTGGAGGCGGCCTTCTTCTCCGTCGAAGGTGGTCGGCCTGAGGCTGGTTGGTGGATCTCACGATCCATCATCCAGTCCCGGCTGCGAGGCGGGAAGACCTAGGTGCCGGTGAAAACCGGGCCGATTGGCAGGCGATGGCGGCGCTACCACGCCGTGACCTTGATGAAGGCATCGTCGGGCAACTAGTGTTGACCTCACTCGTGCTGCTCCGGGGGAAACCCTAAGATCTTCGGGTCGGGCGATGGCGGTGCCACGGTGTCGGTATCGCGTTCTCTCCTAGGACCATCGCATGTGGAGCAGCGTTGGATGAAAGCGGAAGGACGGGTAGAGCGGCTAGCGCGCGGGGGGTGGTGCTGCTTGGCACCGAGGTGGTGTCGGTGGCTGGTGTGGCGAGAGTCTGTGCATCGATCTACATGCTGACGACGGGTTGGCGGAATATTATGAAGGCGGCGACATCCGGAGCGGGTGCGTGGGCGTCGTTCCGTGGATATGATGTGCGGTTCTAGGGATCATTTTGCTTGAGTTCGAGCCGCCACGCCAAGGGACTCCCATCTTATCTTGGCAAGTGGCAACAGTGTGGGTGACCATGGGGCAGGGTCGAAACAGGTAGATAGGTGTTTCATAGATTCGTTGGGGAGCTGGCGATACGGTTATTATTTTTGTTCAGTGTTTTGTTTTGACGGTTCCGGTTTGTATGATCTTTGTAATGGTCTTTGCCAAACAATATGGTTCTAATAATAAATAAAAAATTGTGTGCGTGCATCGCTCGATGCAGAGGCCGAGGCTCCGCTCCCCATTTTGAAAAAGAAAAAAAAAGATATGCAGCCGTTGGACGGTGTTTTCTTGTGTCTAAAACAATTATGCTGAAGTTGTTTTATAATCATGGAAAATAGTACAAAGGTAGAGATAAGTTGATTAAACAAACTACAAATTAGCAAAAGTAGATTACCATAATCTATCCACGTGTTCCATAACCTAAACATTTGTAAATTGCAGCCTACTTTTAGCAAATCCCCTAACTAAAACGCTCGCAAAATTTTACCACTTTATCATGCATGCCATATTTGACTTTGATATCCGTACTACACGGACTTCACAAACTCGATAACCATGTAGGCAAATGGAGCCTATTTGAATAACATCAAACAATATTGCAACTCAAATGTACATTTTTTCTTGAAAAAGATGGAAAACTGTTTTTTTTAGATCACCAGGCCGCCGCCCCATTGCATTTCCCATAGAAAACAAAATGTCACTGTTTTTACATGTCATTGAACGCTCAACACGTTTGAAACTCAGACTAAAGCTAGATCAAAGTCTACCTCATCACAGACTCAGCTCATACCACTATCATAATCGACTCAACTAAAAAGAAGATAACAAAGCAAGCATCAGCAACACAGCACACTGTCATGCTTACAAAAACAAAATCTATCATGCTCCACGAGACATCTAGTTGACGATCCCCCACCGAAACGTCGACACAAGGCTTCTGGGGTTCGGGGATTGATCCCTGAAGATGTCCTCCTTTTCTTCAGACACCTGTTAGAGCTGGGGCTTCCATAGCCTTTCGCTCCATCCTCTGTAGGTATTGTTCCAGGCAACTTGTATGCTTTGCTGGACACAGGAGAAGCCACCTTTTGAGAATTTTCACTAGGCGATGCCAGAGAACCTGCATTCCAAACCAAGAACATTGCCCAAAAAACATACCATTTCTCTTTTTCCATACAGTCCACAAAAGTCGAGCACTCACCATGTTTACTACAACATTCTTATTATTACCGACCCATAATCTTGTCACATTTTCATAACTGGCCCCCATCTGTCTGTCCAGCATACAATTCAGACCACATAAGTTTGATAATATCGCAAAAAAGAATAAATGTTACACACTCACATTCTCAACACAGAACATACAAGTTATATCTTGTATTGTCCGCCGTTTACTCAGATTGTCTCTAATGAGTAGTTTATCATGAGACATCATCCACATGAAGACATGTACCCTAGGGGGTACACACAAATTGCAAACCGCGGGGATATACACTGGGGTAACCCCCTAAAATTAATTACCCCATACAGGGATTGTGATGTATAAATCCCAGAACTATGTAGTTCCCAAACCAAAGAATCTTCCACATCATCAAATTAAACTGAAGCAACAATCTTTTCCACCTGTGACCATTGTTCCATCATATCACAGCTAAAATTACGCCTAAAGGTGAGTCCTAGAACACTTCCATCCCAGACTTCCCTCACAGTCGCTCCCTGTTGGTTACACACAAAATAGATGCCCCAAAACATAATCGCGAGACTGGTGTTGCCTAACCATTGGTCCTCCCAAAATTTGAGCATTTTCTCATCTCCAATTTTCCACTTATACCCCATTTTAGCTGCTTTTGCAGCCCACATAACTCCTTTCCAAAAAGAAGAGGCATCTACAGGTTTACAGGTGAAAATATTATGGTTTTTTGTGTCATATTTTAAATCTACTATCTGCTTCCATAATTTATCTCCATCCATATTATATCTTTTTATCCAAGAAGCAAGTAAGCATATATTCATTTCTCTAATATTAGGAATACCAAGGCCACCATTCTTTTTTCAAGGTTACTAAATCCCAATTAGCAAAATGATACTTGTTATGGCCCTCATAGTTGTCCCAAAGGAAGTGAGCCATTTGGGAATTAATGGCTCTAATAGCCCAAGCAAGAAACTTCATAATAGAAAGTAAATATATAAGGATACTGGCCAGACATGATTTATTAAAGTAATCATGGCTGCATAAGATAGTAATCTGTCTCTCCAACCCCCTGCCCTCTTAAGCACCTGGTCAATGACAGGTTGTAAATCCTCTTTCCTAAGCTTGGCAAAATATAGAGGAACTCCAAGATATTTCAGAGGGAGAGAACTAACTTTACAACCAAAGATCTATGCAAGAACATTAGTTTGTTCTGCAGGTATGTTAATAGGAACCATGCTACATTTCTCAAAATTAATCCCCATCCCTGACATTTGTTCAAAAACTGATAAAATCCATTTTAGATTCATCGGTGATTCCACATTGTTTTCTAGAAAAAGCAATGTGTCATCAGCATATTGCAAACTACAATCCCCTCAGGTCTCAATCTGATCAAGAGACCACAAATCAAGCCTTGTCTTGCTGCTCTAGTAAGCATTTTTGAAAAAACATCAGCCATCATATTATAGAGTATTGGGGATAAGGGATCTCCTTGTCTTATTCCTTTTCCTGTTTGGAAGAAATTACTGTTCTGGTCATTAATTCTCATTCCCACAGATCCCCATGTATTAACATATGAATCTCATCCAACCACTTTTGACTAAAACCTCTTTGCCTAAGCATTTCCTTTAAAAAGGAGAGATCCACTCTATCATATGCTTTCTCATAATCCAATTTTAAAATAACCCCTTTTTCTTTATTCTGGTGTATATCATGAATAATTTCATGTGTTGTAACCACACTCTCAAGAATATATCTTCCTCTAATAAATGCAGTTTGATTAGAGAAAATTAAATATATCTTCCTCTAATAAAAAAAGGATGGAAAACTGAGTCGTCAAGGGCCCAAATCAAAACAAATGGACTTGATTACAGATAGTTTAGCGCTATTTTTGCGGCTCCCAAAATAAACATATACATTAATTTAGGTGTTCAGTCCAACCAAGCCGGAACATGCTTCAGGTTGTATTGATTTTTTCTCATCAATCACTCCCATGTCTGCCCCTCTTGAAAATTCTCTTAGATCAATTAATATGTGTGACAATTATATGGTCCAGATATTGTAGTGCGTCCGTCCTAACCTTGTTGATGGCCTATCACGCACATGACCCACTAAACTAAGTTTGATATGACTTTGCCACGAGCCTTTTCATTTTCGGAAAAGGCACGACCCCACGAGCGGGTTGACTGCATGCCTTATCCTTGATGTTTTAATTTTATAAATGAAGTGTATCTAAACTTTTTTTACTGTGTAGATTCATCTATGTTTAGAGTGAACCTACACACTAAAAAAGGTCACGATACACTTCTTTAACAAAGCTAAAGCATCTTATATTTTGAATTTTTGAAACGGGGAAAATATTTATGTAAGAACTTCGTTGTACTAGAAAAGTATTCGGATGTCAAGTGCTCCTTGTGCCTCTGCCTATGCATACAAGGCCATTTCGCCTTTAGTGAAACAAGTTTAAATTTGATTTAATTTATAGAAAAAAAATTCCAACATCTGTAATATACAATGGTACACTACGAAATCATATGTCTTACATTGTATGCATTATGCATGTGGTGAGACAATAATCTCTTATTTTTTCTGCCAGGGGATTTCCGATAATACAAATAAAAAGAATTCGACTTTCTCCATTCACTTATATAAAATATTTTATTTTTTTCTAAAACACATGTACGTAGACGTGTTCTACTGTGTAGCTTCAATATTTTGAAGTGTATTTAGTCTACTTTAAAATACTCCCTCCGATATAAATTAATATTCGCAGATTATGCTAAATTCAGATGCATAACTAAATATATCAGATTTTAGACAATCTAAGAACATTAATAGTATTAATTTAGATCGAAGGGACCATCTAAAATGACCATATCAGTGAAGGGTAGGCGTCCCCCGGACAATGGGGGACTCCCATCGTCGTGCTTCCGCGCGCGACACGTGTCCAAAAATCGGTCCAAATCCCGCATTTGCCGCAAATGTCTCCGCTTTTGCTTCCGAAGCAAAAAACGGTTTGTTCTAGAAATAGAACGTCTCGCTGGTGACTTCGCTGAAGACCTCGCCGGAGACCATGCAGCAAAAAAATTGTACTAATGTAGCAAAACCGACTTCGCTGGAAACATCGTCGGAAAAACTCGCCGGTGACTCTCGCCGGAGACCTTGTAGCAAAAAGTTGACACTGTTGTAGCAAAAAAATTCTTCTAATGTAGCAAAAAAAGGGTTCGTTCCAGAAAATAAAACGTCCCATCGGAGACCTCGCCAGAAAAAACTCGTTGGTGACTCTCGCCGGAGACCTTGTAGCAAAACGTTGACACTATTGTAGCAAAATCACAAGACGGTTGTAGCAATAAAATTATGACATTGTAGCAAAAATCCGACGCCGATTGTAACACCGCCGACAACCACGCCTGTAGCAAATCTCGACGGCATATGTAGCAGCGCCCATGTTCTTCGGTAGTACCATCGGCGGTCGCGTGTAGCAAACCCGTGAGGATATGCTGTTGTCGTCTACACAGCCGGACGGAGCTTTGTAGGGAGGGCGCTCGGGTGGAGGGTGGAGCAGTGGGGCTCCCTGGGCGGCGCCCATGGCGGATTGCATCCATCTCCGTCGGGCGCGGAGGCGTGGCTAGGCGGAGCAGCGAGGCTCCTTGGGGCGACGCCCATGGCGAGCGCGAGGGCGGAGCGCGTGGAAGCTGGGCGACGGCAGCGCGGGCGCAGAGGCGCGAGGGCGGAGGCTGGGCGGCGCCAATGGCGGACGACACGACTAGGCGGAGCGGCGGGACTCCTTAGGGCGGCGCCCGGCGCCCATGGCGGAGCGCGCGGAAGCTGAGCGACGACAGCGCGGGTGCGGAGGCGCGAGGGCAGGGGCTGGGCGGCGCCCATGGGGAGGTGCGGAGGAGACCAACCTGAGGGATGGAACCGTTTCATCCCCGGAGGATGGGGATCATTTTCCATATAATATACAGTGGATTTTCCGTCCATAGACCATAGCCCACATTCGCATCGCGTGTACCGGTCCGGTCATACACCGAGAAAGCACGAGGTAGAAGGTACAGCTCGGGGGCTCTTCTCGCCTCGTCAGGCACAGGAGGAGCCGGCCTCCGGAGAGGAAAGGAGCATCGCACGTTTGTACCATGCACGGCGCACCGGCTGGCCCACTTGCGTGGTCGTCCTCCTCCGTTTGGCCTCCACGACTTGAACGACGGAGGGGCAAGTGGGCCCCGTAACATCGCTGTCCTTCTGCACGCCGGGTAATGCTGGGACTCACGGGTAGGCTTTTCACTCCTCTGCACCGGCTTTACGCGGGGACGGGGCCAGGGAGCAGAGGCAGAGGAATCGATCCCTGCACCCGCTGTACTGCACCATGCATCCCAGGATATTTCACATCGATCAGTATCATCCACCCGTAACCAACTCGGGCCCAGTCCAGGTCCGTACTCATGTTTTTTACTCCCTCGGTTGCATCTAAGACCTTCTAAATATTTTACTCTAAATTAGTACATTAGATTTGGATTGAAATAGATGATCCTAACAAATAAAACAGCGTCTAGATACATCTATTTCTAAAATAAAAAAAATCTTACATTAATAAATGGAGAAAGTAACACATTCCGTACTGATGTTACTTGAGTACTCCAAAAAAATTATACATTAATAAATGGAGTACTAGCAGGACAGCCCAACTCGGCTGGAGTCCGGTGATCACCAAAGGTTGTCTAGGTTTACTCTCTAACTGATTTATTTGGAACGGATAATAACTCAATTGGAAGGAAATCAAGTTGGTTCCATTTTATATCAAACAAAGATGCATTGCATATGTCAGTATCTTTACAGATGTAAAAGGCACGAGTTAAATTTGATCAAATAATCGTCATGATTTGATCAAAAGACGGTTCATGTTGCTGCTGGAGAGCAGAGACCGACTGACTCCCCTCCCCCCTCGGCGTTGTCCCCTACAGGCAACCGAGGGCCGGAAACCCTAACCCCCGCCGCCACCTCCCACACCTCCTGCTTCCGCCTCCACGTCGCTCCCGGAGGGCCGCCGGTCAAAGGCCGCGGCGCTAGTGAATGGGGCGGCAGGGAGGGCTCTGCTGCTCGGGTCAGGGCCTGTTCGCCATCGACGGTGCCGCCGCTGCTCGCCCCTTCTTTGCGCCCCTCCACAAGCCGGCATCTCCAGTGGCCGTCCCTCCCTTGGCAGTGGGGGGTCCAATCTGGAGCTCGGTCCCAGGCGGGAGTGGTCTCCGGTGAAGTGGTGCTGCTGGTGACTCCATTGGTGGGGGCTCTAGAAGCCGGGGCGGCGGCCCCGACGCGGGGATGTGGCTAGAGTGTTGGCCGACGTCCATGGCCGTTTGGGAGGCGTTTCGTTGGCGAGCGACGAGAAGTGGAGGTGGTTGGCTGCCATCTTAGTGGCTGGACGCACTCGGATTCGGAGGCGGGGTCTCTTGGCGGGGTGAAAACCTGCCTTGCGATGTCTCGGTCGATGGTGGCGACGCTCTTGGGCGTTGTTCCCTTCTTGAAGGCACAGTCGCGGATCTTCTCCCATTCCTCCTCGGCGCTTCGGGTGAAAACCCGAAATCTCTTTGGATCTGGTGGTGGCGAAACTCTGGTGTCGTTCCCTTCTTGAAGGCGCCACTTTTGGAGTCCATGGATTGTCTCTTATCCAGTGGTAGTGTGGTGGCAGCTGTGGTGGCATTTGTTGGAGGCAAAGCCTGCTTAGGGTGGCCCATCTCGGCAGGGTGCGGCATGCGCTCGTGCGTGGCTCGAGTTACTGTTGCGGCGGTTTGTATTTCCTCCTCCACGTGTCCTCCTGGATTTGTGCCACACTTCTTTGATTGTTTTCATGTGGCTAGGATTGATCTGTTTGGCGGTATAAGTAAAAGGGGAAGCATGGTAAAATTCCACACTCTTTACAATTTGCATCTTCTTCCTCTGTGCGATCTACCATTGCCATTCTCCTTCACTGCGCTGGACATATTGAGCTTATTCCCCAGTGCCTTCCTCCGTGCCTTAAAGAAGAATCGTGCTGCCGCAAAGCGGAAGCGCGGTGTCATGATGGTGAAGCCAAAGAATACTAGAGGAGCGGTCTCCAGCATCACCGCCGCTCCCAAGAATAAGGGCGCCACTTCAAAAAGGGTTACCAATAGGGACGCACGGTGCTCTACGTGCAAGCCTTCGGATTTGCACCAGTTGTGGCAAGCCGGATTGATCCCTGCTGTGGAGAAGGACTGCTTGGTTCCTATACCCGAGGTAATCCTTAACCCCCCTCCGAGGTTTAGGGTAATGTTTATGGCCTTCGTTCTGCGCGGATTGTCTCTCCCAGCCCACGAGTTTCTTCATGGGCTGCTTTTCCTTTATGGTGTTCAGCTGCATCCGCAGACACCAAGTTTGATTCTGCACATTGCATGCTTTATCACCCTTTGCGAGAGCTGGCTTGGGATTGCGGTGCATTTAGGACTCTGAAATAAGCTTTACTCGTTGAAGAGGCAGTCGGGTACCCAAGTTCCCTATCCTGTTTGCGAGTGCAGCAAATCCATTCGAGGGGATATGCAGTATTTCACCTTCAAGATTTTTGATTCTGCCCAAGGATGGAGGGCCAAGTGGTTCTATATCCAGGAGTAGAAGGTTGGCGATTAGAAGTACGAACTAACCCCTTTTGATCCCAGCACCAAAGTGGAGAAGAAGCACTCTTGGAGAAACGATGTGCCACTAGGTGAAGAGGCGGAGGCCGAAGCTTTATATGCTCAAGTGAAGGACCTGTAGTTAATTCCTGACAGGAGGTGGATGGGATCGATATCATCCTCACTTTCCTTCAGCGCCACATTCAGCCACTCAAGCCAGGGCATACCCGGTGTGGTTGTATGCTAGCCAATCGGACCCGACGCGTTGTCAGGAGGAAAACCTGTCATCTGCTGAGCTGGAAAAAGGTCAAGTCCCTCACTAGTCTGACCAACGACGAGCAGCTACCGAAGCTCTCGCTGGTGGAACTATTAGATGTTAGCAAGTAAGTGCTCAAGGTATGAGTTCTATCTTTTTCTTGTCGCAATCTTTTCTCCTTGTAGTATTTATGATGTGTTTAGTTCTGACTTAATATTTGGCTACAGAATTATAAGATCAAGCCTTTGCTTCTGCCATTTCCTGAGTAGTTTGAGGTAGCTGAAGGTGTTGAACTGGATGATTCGGACTCGACCATCCCACCTGCTGACACTAATGACGAGGCTAGCAGCGAGGGCACTTGCAAGCGAAGCCGGAGTGAGCATTGAGATGCTTCAATGTCTGAAGAGCCTAAAGGACCCGACGCGTCTCCGGATGTAGTGCCATTTTGAATCGTGCCTCCATCTCCCGCACCTAAGAAGCGCAAGGTTTCTCTATTTGACCTTGACAACCTTAGCTCGTGGGTTTTCTTCCATGTCTTTTCGTTATGAATGTACCGGCGTGCGGGCTTGTTGTGATTAAATAATTCTGCTAGTAGAGAGGCATGCCCTAGAGATTCCATTACCAAAGGAAAGATGGATGAGGGAGTTGTGGAGTCGAAGGCTGCAGATTGTGAAGAATTCGTTGAGATTGCCAAGGCAGCCAATCCTCATGATAGAGACAACTCATCTGGCTCTTCTAGGCTTTGGAAGCAGAAGAGCGTTGTTACACAAGTTGTGTCACAGGGCCTGTCATCGTCGGCTAATGACCATGTAAGTGGCTCTGAGACCCGTTTAATATCCTAACTGCACTGTATCAATCGCGGAGCCCCCGAGTCCTTATTAGTTAACTCAAGTATTGTACATCCATTCTTGCGCAACATGGTTGACATGGGCCGCAAGTATGTGCAAGTGGAGGCTGAGCACGACTAACTGCACTGCAGGTTTCCTTTCCACTTCTTTCTAGATGTAACAACGTTATCATTCTTCTGATGCTGTTGTATTGGTGCAGTCAAAAAGAATGAAGCCATGCTCCATGTTGAAGAGATTGAGAAGAAGCTTGGCGTCGCCGAAAACAAGGAGAAGAGTGCCAAGGACACACTTTCCAAGTTCAAAGCTAAGGCAAATCAGCGTGAGGAAGAACTCCTGGCGGCGGTTGCCAAGCGTGAGGAGGTGCTGAGCGAGCATCTCATGTCGTCCACCCAGCCTTTGTCGGGTGAGTATAGGCTTGTTGGTGTTATCATGCCTTGGTCCTTGTAGGTTGTGCTTGTTGAACCCTTTATTGCTTGTGTGTGTGGATGCTGCCGGAATTCATCTGGACCACCATGCCCAAATGTGTGTGGATCCTTTTGGTGATGTTGTTTCAACATTCTTAGACCACAACACCTATCCGAAGGACACCATGGTGAAGGCCAAGGCCGTGCTGGGACGTTTCCACAAGGAGATCTTCCCGAAGGCTGCTGCCATCGAGGAAGTCGGAGGACTTGTGGACGCGTTCCACGCAATCGCCGCAATCGCAGATCCGGCTAAGGAGTACAAGCACGCCCAGAAGGCGATTGTCGTGTCCTTGGCTTTTGGACTGGCCACGGCACATGGCGCAAAGCTCGACCTCGACATGGCGACCTCCTCCATGCCCATCACAGCTGAAGGCTGGGAGGTAGAGATTTGTTCCTTTGCAAGTGAGCAAAGTACATTCCTCTACTGATATCTATGCTCGAGAAGTATAGTGTGGAGCATAAGCGTCTTGCCACGGCTAGTGCTCTAGAAGGTTCCGCCAAGTCGTCGGACACAGTATCGTAGAGTAGTGCAATGGTGTAGCTGTCTTGCTGTCCGCTTTTGGTTTTGTAATTTTACTGTCTCGTTGTGCTGTTGCTTTAAGAATCGTGATCCGGTCGAAGTGTGAATGATGCTATCATATTTGTTTTACTCTGTTGCTTCCTTATTTTAGGCCCCGAGTATATGACTCGAAGGGGGTGTCGGATGATTGATGGCTATGAAAATAGCTTTCTTTCTCCGTGTTTAAATCATATTTTAAGTCAAATAATTGATCAAAAATCTCTCTGGCCTTTCTACTAATGACTAATTATTACAAAGATTTGCAATCCATGGTTTTAATTTGTGTTGTGCAGGAAATCACACTTTTAAAGCGAAATTATGAGCATTTATTGAAGATTATCACATTGCCTACTCAGCCAAGCTAATTGGGGTCAAAGAGGAGTCTCTAGAAGGTTTAACGACCAGCCGTATGGGCAAGCCCTGCCGTACTAACTGGTGTTGGATTTGCTAGGTCAAACGCAACAACTTTCGTGAAGACGCTTACATATTTCAAGACTTCAGCCATCACGCAGAGGGCCGTCATTCTCAGATTACATCACAACACCACTGAAAGAGATCTGAGTCAGCGTGGGTGTATGAGAGTTTTGATGATCCTCCCCGGTGTTCCCTCCTAGCCTTTATATGGGGAGGTCAGGTCTCGAGAGACGTCTGGGTAGGTTACAAGTTTGAGGGCGTAACCCTAAAGGTTTCCTATCTAGCCTTCCCGTATCCACCAAGGAGTCGAATCCTTCATGGGATTGGCTTCACCCGAATCATTATGGGCTTCACCGATATCAGCAAATCATCGTGTGGGCCTCTTGCTGGGCCGAACTAGATAGGCCAAGAGTGAACACCCGTTGGACATAACTATGTCACTTGTCACTTAAGGAATATTGCCTTTGTGGCTTATAATATTATTGGTTGTGATTGAACTCGACGTGTAAGCACCGTATGCGAGGCATTTTCGTTACCCTAACTCCCTTGGTTTTTGTGCCTTGCCAACCCGTCAGTTGGGATGCAATTGGGTTGGAGTTTTTAAAGATTCAACATTTAGGCAGAGTCGGCTACTTGGGAAGTCGCGTGTGAGGTGTTGACCGCACGGAGTCGATGACATGTAAGATTAGCTTGTACGATGCAACCCTCGAGTATCGGGTGTGGCAAAAGTAAGTAAATATCGACTCTTAGTAGAGAAAACTTAGTTTTATTGGTAGTCAACACGGCGGACGGAGTCGACACGGTAGGTGCGGGTAACACATCGGACAAGTAGTCGAAGTCGACGGAGTCGCGCGGAGCATGGAGTTGACACAACAGACACGGAGACGTGTGATGGGTGGAGTCGCACGGCAGACAGAGTCGATGCGGTGGACATAGAGTCGGCATGAAGGATGGATTCGATGCGGTAGGTGCTGAGTCACGCAGCGGACAAGTAGTCGAAGTTGACGGAGTTGCGCGGCGAACATAGTAGATGTGGCGGACACAGAGTCACGTGATGGATGGAGTCACGCGGCGTACAGAGTCGACGGGCGGACACAGATTCACGTGATGGACGAAGTCGCGCAGCGGACGGAATCGACGCGACAGTCGAAGTCAACGAACACGTACTCGACGAGACGGAAAGGTATAGTCGACGTGGCGGATGAAGTCGATGCTATGAATGGAGTCGACGTGGTGGACGCGTAGCCGATGCGGTAGATTCAGTCAGAATTTTTGCTGACCAAGGCCATATCCACGACTTCTATCGTCATATTGATTCAAATAGTAGTCTTCTTGATTGCCGAGTCTAGGAATAACTCGTACATGGAGCCGACATCAAAGGAATCGCAGGGCCATGGAGGGACGGCGCTGGTGCGCCCTTTGTCACGTTGCGTGAATGCATGTCCATTAGTCATGACCGATTTGATGTTGTAGACGATTGCCATATACGTGAAAATTGCAACTTAAATTCTCGTTGGGATTTGATGTAGAGACGTGTTCAATTAGGTCTTCCTAGTCCTTGGCGCTGCTTTTCTATCTGCATTATGTGCCCACTCCATGGACTTGTGCGTGTGAGTGCCATAACTCCAAAAATATTCGAAGTCGGACCTCAAGCATTGGACAACCGCTATCCCATCAATCCGATCAGCTGAAAGGGCAGAGCTGGAGTTGAGCCCCCACGCCCGTGTTGTTGTAGATGAAGTGGGCCGCTATGGAGATGTTGATGATGAAGTTCAGTGCACCGACTGCAGATGAATTGACTAGATAAGATCTGGCTTCCCTTGGCGGCAAGGGATCCCGTCCAAAAGACGACTCCAGTCACCTCTTTCCCCATGGCGAGTCGCAGACATCGAGGTTGGAGTCGCCAAAGCTATAACTTTAGCACACAGCTCCCACGGTCGGCGCCAATTGACGTGGTGGGTCTCCACGTCGATGTCCATAGTTAATGGACTTAGGTTTTCGGAAAGTAGGAGTGTGTTGGTGACTTCGTCGGCTAACAGACGATAGGGGGACACAATTTACCTAGATTTAGCCTCCCACAGGGTAACACCCTACTTCTTGCTTGTCTGCTGTTGATTGATGATAAAGAAGGTTACAATATCGCCGAGATGGCAATCGATGCGCAGATTGAATCTGGCGTAAGCTACATGTGTTGTGGTTACGGATTGCGTGTTTTTCTCCTTGGCGGTCCCTCATAGCCTTATATATATAGGGAGGCTAGGTCATCCAAGTCGGTTAAAAACTAAACTCTAGTTTCCTAAACAAAATCTTCTTCTTGCTAATCATGTCCGGAGTCGGTAGCTTGATGGGCTTTGCAATGACCGAATTGCTTTGGACTTCGTGAACCTTAGCAGATCGTCATGTGGGCCTACTATTGGGCTGAGCCAGGTAGACAAAAGGTAGGTGCCCTCTAAAGCATACCTATGCCAGCAACACTCTGTGTCACGTGATGGGGACCAAGGTCACCGTCAACGTCGACATTCGTGAAGAACTCGAAGGGAAAAGAAAACGATGGAAGGCAGTCATTTTTGTCATTGCTTTACCTTTTGTTCTCCCTTCTCTTGGCATGATGCTCTTTGTAGATCTGAGGTGTGTGATAACATGAGAAAAAACAAGTACTGGCAAATATATATATATGTTTTACACCCTATGCCAATCATGGCGGTTACATGGTCGTGCGCCCGTCAAGACAAGCGGAATGACAGTTCGAAAATAGGGTGCGTTTGGACAATGTTAAATTCAAACTGTTACTTCCTTCGTTCCATAATTCTTATTGTTATGTGAAATTTGAACTAAAATCACAACAAGAATTATGGGAAAACATTTAACCTATAATTAATCTAATATACTTTTTTAAGGATTGCCCGATGGTCTTTACTTATTAGATAAAAAAGTTACATCCTTTATTATAAGATGTTATTTACTTATTAGATAAAAGAGTTATATTGTTTATTACAAGATGCAGAATAAACCCCGGAGGGTCACCATCCCACATACGGGATTCTTTAGAATCATAAGCAAACTTAGCTAATTCATGCTCCACCATATTTGCACCCCTTGGACATAACTTGAATGAAACATCAACCATTGTACTTGCCTTCAGAAACACTCAACTACAATAGCTGAATATGGATTCCACACCTCAGTTGTACCATTGTAGCATTGGATCAGCTCCAGGCAGTCAGATTTAGGGCTTGTTTGTTTGGGCTTTGACAGGTTGTGCTGCTATGCAGGGAAAGCTACTTCTCTGAGTTTGACTGTTTGGCAACTTGGCTAGTTGTCTGGCCGTGTGCTAAGGAATTGTCTATAATATCCCTGTAATTCATATTACACGTATAATTCACTATTGAAGTTCATAAATGCATATGTCATTATTAAATACCATATGTCACATATTGGTTTGTCCAAAATACATATCCGACCATTACACAAATAAAGATAGCTACATAATGAACATAGATACATCCACACCGATCGAATCAATCATCTTCTTCTAGCATTGTATAATGCAGTAGCGATACGATCACGCGTTGAGTTCATGTCTACTGTGTGTAGTCCACTCAGAGCCGTATCACTGACTAATGTTACCGATTGCCTTTGGACCTTAGGAAGTTAGTCCTGATCTGCATCACACCGACCAAACTGCTTATCTCATAAGTTGGAGTCTCTAATGAAATTGTGAAGCGCTATGCAAGCAAGAATAATTCTTTTATGAGTACGTTTAAAAAAATTCTTTTATGAGTAACCAGACCATAAGAAGGAATATACTTCAATACGCACCACTTGTTAAGAACCCTTTTCAATTTGGATAACCAGAATCAACAAGGTAATATGTATCGGCACATGAAAGAAAAAAAATCAAACATCAACGACAATGCATTTGTAACTATGTGTGTACCATGTAGACAAAGATATAGAATATTACCATCAGGAGGGGTTGAGAACTCTATTGGATACTTCTCAATGGAGCGTTGTAGAATGCGTGTACCATGCGCCCAACCAGGCCATACAACAACATAGGTGAATCTCAAATCAAAGTCACATATCGCTAGAATATTCTGTGATGTGTAACCATGCCTTCCTGTATGGTTAACCGCCTCTTCTACAGGTACTTCAACTGAAATGTGCGAGCCAACTATGGCGCTAATGGCATCTTTGAAATGAAGTCAAAAGCGTGCATCTTGAAGTCTTGGATGCACATCCTTGAAATCTCGATCCACTGGCTTTATGTTATCCTTACCCAACTTGTACAATCAATCCAAAACCATGTGGAACTTCCTATGAATTGTTTCAGTTGAACGACTAAAATGGTTCTCAACTTGGATAAATGACTGTGGTCCTCCAACCATCCATAGAAACATAGCTAGGTATTCAACAGATGATATGTCTCTAGTTGACTTTAACCCATAGCTAGAAACTAGAATGTTAGGCAATGCATGAAACACATCCGGGTACATTCTAAACATTTTATAGCAACTTTTCCTATTTTCAAGTTGTTCATTCACCCATTCAAGCCTAGTTTGTTCCGGAATCCTCCTAGATTCTTTATTCAAGTACTTCTGGCTATAGAGATTACCATAGTATCCCAACACGGCAAGGTCATGCGCCATTCCGAGCAACTGTCGTGTCTTTTCTAGTTCATACTCATGATCATCGCCAGCATCGTCCATCTACAAAATAATTAGAACATGTCAAAATCAGCAAATGCTTCACAAAATAGTTACTAGACAAGCAACAATCAACAAATGTTTCACACAATGATCAACAAATGTTTCACACAAATAAGATAGCATCATAATGGTTTACAAGTTTTACAATGATCACAAATAGTCTCAACAAAATAAATAGAGAAGGAATAATAACCAGTAGTCTCCAATTGATACATAGTACACACAGGTTCTACAATTATAACAAAGCAATTATACATCTGCTTGTTCATCTCATCATGCGTCCTCTAGAGCAAATCGAGCATGCCCTCAGTTGTTGCAAATACTGCGAACACCTCTCTATGATCCTTGTTCATAGCTAGCTTGCATACAGTGTACATGATAGCAGTTCCTTCACTCACTGCACAATCTCGAACCATCCTTAAAAACTCCTTCATAGTTGGGACCTGATCATCCTTGCTACTAGAACTTCCTTCAGTGTGCGTTGATACAATTGTGTTCAGTGCATTGTTGTAAGCCGAGAAAAAGTCCTTCTCTACATGCTTGTGTTTCCTAGTTATCTTGGAGGTATCATCATCAAGCATTATTGGAGCTTCCTTGGCATTTCCTTCTTCCTGACCTGCAATAGCAGCTGATTCTCCAGTGATATGTGCCTTCCTAAACATAACATCCTATTGTTCCAAGTTGGGAGATGGCCCATTCATAAATTTTGCATGGTCAGGGCAAATCTGAAAATAAGAACATAAAAGAGAGATCAGTTCGATGATCAAAATAACAAATACAAAGAATAGGCAAGTACAGAAAATGGTAACTTACAACTAGGTGATTCTTCCACCAATCATCATCTGCATCCATAGTTTTTGTTATAGGATCCCAACCAAGCCCGGTCGCATTTTGCAGTTCCATCCATCCCGCGTAATCCTTCTTTAAAGCATTTCATTTGTTCTTGAATTGCTTCTGCGTTAATTTCCCCTGTTTTTGTGGCAAATTTGTCTCCAAGATTCTTGTACCCCTTTCTACTCAAGCAACCCCCATCCTTATTGTTGTCGTTCACTTTCTCCATACAAATGGCACATAAAACTCTAGTATGGTATGGATCCCAAACCATCTTCGACATTTCAGCAAGACCAACACGTAGCAATACTACAACAAGCAACATAATTTCGGCAAGACCAACATGTAGCAGCAAATAACCTCACATTAGTAGCAGCAAACACCATCAATTGTACATCAGTTCCACATCAAGTGACATCAAATTTTCGAGTAGCAACAAACATCACCAATTTTACATCAAGAAATACATGTATGGAATTTACAATATCAAACAACATCAAATACCATAGCCTAGATTAGCAGTACCACATCAAACAACATGAAATTTTATAGAATAACCATGGACAGAGAGACTCACCACTGGACTGGGACGAGGTCGGCCTGGGAGGAGGTAAGGCGGTCTTGGCGGCAGCGGAAATCGGGCGAGACGTGGATGGGGTGCCCTGAGCAGGGAACGAGGTCAAGCGGCGGGGATCTCGCGGCAGCGAAAAGCTGGGTCGAGGGGAGGATGTCCGGCGGAGGGGATGGTCCGGCGGCGGGGAGGTGGCCCGGCGGCGGGGAGGAGGCAGGCCGTCGGCCGGTCTCGGGAGGATACAGTGGCGGCGTTGCGCGAGCGTCGCGTGCAGTAAATTTTCTTCTTTTTTTGCCAGGGGATACGTTGGGCTCGACCGGGGGTGGCATTCCAGTGTAATTTCAGCTGAATGATATGTCCAAACAAGAAAACTTTTGCTGGCTAAAGGGCAAAGCTGCGGGAAGCTACAGAAAGCACCACGGGACGTTCTTTCCCTAGGACGCTTGTTTCATACAAGTACTTCGGCAAAAGCCCAACGCATAGTTGCCCGTTTGTTTCATTTTTCTGGCTTTTTCCACTGAAAAAGGTAGCAAAATCCCAAACAAACACCCCTCAATTATCAGCTCTATACACCGCTTATCTTCTAGAAACTCAAGACCTTTGTTTTGACAGTAAACTCAAGACCTTTTAATAGACTTGTTGCTTTAGCAGTAGCAGCACATAATAGACTATCAAGCGGGCAGTAAAAACTCGCAACATCTCCCCCTTAGAATCACGAAGTACTGCTCCTGCTGCACCCGATCCATCCATCTGATACGAGACATCTACGTTTGTTGTCGGCTTCCCCAAGCATCAAGTTTTGCTGCATTACAATTCGATGCCAAACAATTAATAGCAAAGGTTGAGCTCTTCAGGGTTGCTACATGCTCTCCCTTCACCAGCTGGTGGTGTTGCCACTAGATGTACCAACATCCGACCCCAATAGATTCCTAAAGTCCCAATTTTTCAATGACGGGTGATTTTCGCTCCTGATTACAGAGTAATAATTCGAGGACAACCGATCCCGAGCGGTCAGCACCCAGATCATGGTTAATAACGTCATCCAACCCCAATTCTTTCCCGATCTTCTTAGCTCTTAAGCATGTAAAGAGAAGATGCTTAATATCCTCGACACCTTGATGACATACAAGACACTCTGTATTAGCACGCATATGCCTTCCCACTAAGATAGCATTGCAGGGTACAACCCCATGTAGTACCCTCCATAAGAAGATTTTGACTTTGCTCAGTATCTACAACTTCCACAGAGTGTCCCAGACATGCTTTACCACTGAAGACCCATGTCCATCACTTCTCCAATGCCACGCACCAAATTAATGATCCCATTCTAGATAATATGCAGACCTTACCGAGAAGCAATAGTTCTTGGTAAAATGCCAAGCAATGAATTAGATGCTCACTCAGTATAATTTTTAAAATTTGCTCAACATCAATTAGCAATAAATTGTCTCGTACGGTAGTCTCATCCCAATCGCCCATTGATCGATCGACGAGCTCGTCCACCGGCCGAAGCAAACACTCACCGTGCCTGGACATAACTTTCCTACTACACCCACTCGGTATCCAATGGTCTATATTCACCTCAGTTCCTGTACTAGTTCTCCAAATATCCTTACTTGATTAGCCTAATTCCAACGCCAATTAGGCTAATATTTCTAAAAGGTCGTTTGGTATCCATCATTTAGGCCTGAAATCCTGAAATTCATTTTGCAAATCCATCCCTATGCTATTTGGTTGGCATGGAATTGGGATGTCATTTCATTTGGTAAATTCATCGAAATATCCCCATGTGTAAACCCGATTCCTATCGTAGACCTATCATTTGCAAATTCCGGTGGCAACCAAACATGTGGATGTTTTCGAAATCATAATATAAATAAAATGAATCCATGTATTCATTTTATTTATACTACTCCTTCCGACCCAAATTAATTGACTTAGATTGTCTAGATTCAAACGATCTAGCATTTTTTAGTGCTAGATACCTCCGAATCTAGACAAAATCAAATCAACTAATTTGGATCAGAGGGAGTAAATGAAATGAATACCTGGGTGCCAAACGACCTCTAAGAGTTGCATCTACTATATATTAAAAGTACATGACAGACTCACCAGAAAAAAGGAAAATACTCTAGAAATTACCACAATAATCAGAAACATCTGGCCATCAATTTATCTGATTAACCGATCGCAGCCAATGGATCTTATAATTAATAAAGTTACAACAAATTACCCACCAATTCCATCCTATATGGGTACGACTCCGCTTCCTTTATTTGTCAAAACTCAAAACCCTACCGCAAAAAGATGTTTTGACTTTCGATCTGCACATAGCCCTCCTCTTCGCTGCTGTGCAGCGCTGCCGTAAAACTCACCGGCTCATAATATGTTTGTCCGCACAATACCTAGATAGGTTCAAATCCTTCATATGCGATTGTTCCAATTTTATATGCATGGAGGGACACATGGACAACTAAAAGAAAGCTAATTAATCATCGGTGCAGTATTTGTTTTTTGAGTTATGGGCCACCGACGCTCACGACGGCCGGGTTAGAATGGGAAACAACCTAGAGTGAATGGAATAAGCTGGTTTGTGCCTACAAAATGGTTCTTAGAATGGGAAACACTAAAACATGTTGACATCTTCATTTTACTCGAAACAATGTATGGCCTCATGTGGTATTCACCCTATCCACACAACAATTAAAAACTCTGTACAATTTAAGCAAAAGAGATGGTCCATGGCTGAGTCTCTATCTACAAGACAAAAAATTAAATATATAAAGAAGGCATGTGTGAAAACGAAACATGAACAACGATTCAAATACTATTTTCTAGAGAAATTTTCAAAATATTATCAGTAATATTATATATTCAACTAATATTCATTTGAGTGAAATCAAGGCACAAAAATAAATAAGGCGCAATATAATAAATTCAGGGCAACCATTAAAACATTGTATTATATAAGATTGGTAAGGATACATAACTCAAAATGTAAAATAATTAAGAAAACCCCTTAAATTATTAAATAAGTTAAATGACTACAATAATTGCCTGATCATTACATATAAGTATATCTCATCCTATATATTAGACTAATATTATTTTTAGTGAAATTAAGGAACAAAATAATTTGGTGTGAACACAAATGTGAGTATAACCATCATCTGTGAACATTGGAACCGTATACCAATACAAGATCAGTTAAAATAGAGAACTAACAACTACATACAATGATTTAGAATGATTCCTAAAATTCCTATAATAAGTTAAATGTTTACAAAATTACATAGGCTAGGCATGCTTAAGAGTCGTGAAAAGATTATTTAAAAAATATAGCCAGAGTACTTTATTTATGATTTATCTACATTGAATGCTCATGTGTTGCTTTGATGGTTTGAGGAAATATTGTAATAATATTCATAATATCAAAATCATAAAATACCAATAAGTTGTTTCCATTAAATTTGTACATACCCTAATTTTTATGAGTATTTTAATAATAAATCAAGATGCATTTTATAGGATTCTTAAGAAATAATAGCATAAAGGTTATAATTATTTGTACTAACACTAATGATTAAAAAATATAAAGTATGTTTGACTTTTTGTGGTCTCCAATTCGAGGCAAATATTTTCTTGGCCATGGACATGTGCATATATTAGTGACGAGAGTTAAAACAACGATTAAACAATTATCCATATGTATTATATTATTAAATATAATATATAAAGAAAACATTATTAAATGGATCTCAAGTATAAAATATAATTGATGTATTAAAAATGATTGTGCTAGTTTTATATCAAAACTAGATCATGATGGCGCGCGTTGCCGCGCCTATCTATTTTGACAATACAATTATAGGAATATTTCTATAAATATATGTAGGCAAAAAATTACATTTATATTTTCTCATACTAATTTACAAAATTGTTAACATACAAAATAAATTTACATAAACTAATCTACATGGAGTATTTGTGGTGACGGAATGCTCTAGCTAAGTAAGATATTGAGCAAAGGGATTTATGTCCAATATATTGATGGTGGTAGAGGAATGGTCAATCTTGATGATCCAATATCTTCTCGAAATATGAGGGCGGCCTACATTGCTTGGTAAGAAACATTGGATATTTAGCTATCACATGATGCAGTAAGTCAAAAACTTTATGCAAGCAATCGGTGATACTATGACATGCTGAAAATCACCAATTGAAATATGCTGATTATGTGACATTTTATGACTTAGAGAAATCCCCAACATAAGTAAAATTACATATTGCATCAACTCATCATGGTCCAGGGAATCAAGTAAAAGGTGAGAGTAGAAAAGATGTTCCCACATCGTTCTTGAGAGCCTCCTAGTCTGTAAATGAATATGGAAATGGTAACAATGTGATTAGAATATGGGAAATAGGACAAAGACAGTAAACCTAACGGTAGAAATATTGTATTACTTTCTGACAATAATCGGTGGGAAAAATAGCCAACCAAAGTAGACTATATGTCCATGTTTTCAGCATGAATAGGTCATATGTTCAATGTAAAGCTATCAAAGCCAAAAAAAATCCTCCCAAATGCTGATCACTACGGTATTAGAAACTAGATCGTGATGGCATGCAAAAACATGTCACTGATGTTCTTACTATTGAAAGTATATCATTACTATTGAAAGTATATCTGATAGCATGGCAGTGATAGGTTCGTAGCATGGAAAACAAAAAATTTCTACCGCAAGAACAAACAAAACCCAGATCTAATCTAGATAAAAACCAAGATCTAATCTATTAGACATGTGCAACGAGATAGATCGGTACTAACCCTTGTAGATCCAAAAGCGTTACGAGATTGGATCTCGTGGTTGATGTAGTCGATCACTTGCCGATCTCAAGATCGTGTGGACGATCCTTCCGGCGCCGTGTTCCGGCAGCGCTACCGCAGTCGGTCACACGTGCGGAGTCAAAGCAGACCTTCCTCTCCTCGTTCCAGCGAGCGGCGGAGGTAGTAGATCTTCTCCACGGAATCCCAGCAGCACGACGGCGTGGTGGTGGTGGTGGAGTAGAGAATTCTGCAGAGCTTCGCCTATGCCTGTGCAGAAGAAAGGAGGAGGAGAGAGGCGGCGGAGATTTGGAGTAGTTAAGGAGAGCCTAGAGGGGGCGCCCCTACCCCTCTATTTAAAGGGGGAGGCGCCATGGGAGGGAGAGTCCTTGTAGGACTCCCCTTCCTCCTATGGCCGGTGGATTGGGAGGTGGGGGGAGGACTCCTCCCCCCCCCATGAATCCTTGTCTTACCCCACAAGGACTCCTTGATCCTTTCTTGGTTTTCAAGCAAACTCCAAGAAATCTTCCAGAACCTTCCAGAACATTCTGAAACCTTCTAGAAACCTCATACAAATACTCCGGAACATTTCCTAACTCAGAAAATGATCCCCAATATATGAATCTTATTCTCCGGACAATTCCGGATCTCCTCGTGATGTCCCGGATCCAATCTGAGACTCCGAACAACATTCGGTCTCCAACGCATATTCCATATCTACTTAAAACAACTTTGAACCTTAAGTGTGTCACCCTACGATTCGTGAATATGCAGACATGACAGAGACACATCTCCTATCAATAACCATCAGCGGGATCTGGAGATCCATAACGGCTCCCACATACTCAACGATGACTTCGTGATCGATAGAACCATTAACATACGAAACCAATTCCCTTTGTCACGTGATACTATACTTATCCGAGGTTTGATCGTCGGTATCTCCATACCTAGTTCTACCTCGTTACTGATAAGTACTCTTTACTCGTTTCGTGATGTGTCATCCCTTGTGACCTAGTCACATGCTTGCAAGCTAACTAGATGACATTCCACCGAGAGGGCCCAGAGCATATCTATCCGTCATATGGATGGACAAATCCCAATCTTGGTTCATGCGCTTCAACACATACTTTCAGAATACCCAATGACACCTTTATGACCACCCAGTTACGAAGCGGTGTTTGATGTCATCAAAGTATCCATCCGGTGATGGTGATTAACATAACCTCATGGTCGAAGGATTAGGTTACTATGCATTTGAAAGCTTATAGCAATACGAACTTAATGACTTGATCGTTATGCTACGCTTACTATGGGTGTGTGTCCATTACATCATTATCCTAATGATATAACCTTGTTATTAATCACATCCAATGTCCATGATCAGGAAACCATGATCATCAATTAATCAACAAGCTAGTTCAACAAGAGGCTTACTAGGGACTCTTTTATGTTTACAAAACACACATGTATTAGTGTTTCCTAATAATACAATTATAGCATGGGATGTAAACATTTATCATAAACATAAAGATATAATAATAACCACTTTTATTATTGCCTCTTGGGCATATCTCCAACAGTCTCCCACTTGCACTAGAGTCAATAATCTAGTTAAAAAACTTGTGCATTCAACACCTATGGCTTTCTGGTGTTGTATAGACACTATTGCTAGTGGTAAACATAATCTTCGGATCTGACACTTCCAGGTCCGTGTGTATTTGCATGTCCTTGCGTCCCTACGCATTACTCATTCTCCAATGAGATGGCATTGTATAAATTTGGTCCTTTGGTGAGACCTTTAGTTCCTTCGGCTCAAAATATGTTCATATTATTGTCACACAATATATCTTCATAGTATTAGCCCGCTAGGAACCACACCTAGTTTCATAACAAACTACTTGACGCAAATGCCCTCATTTACTGCTACAATAGTAGTCATATACTTAGCCTTTTGTTGTATTATCTGTTACAATGTTTTAACTTTGGTACTCAACAAAATCCGTTATGGAACTTCCTTTCCATTACATTGTGCCACCCATAGTTTAAATTGAGATAAATTTAATTTGTATCTTGTGACAAAATTAGTATCAATGTAATGCTTTACAATGAACTACCTTTAACTATTTGTTACTTATACATGGTATATTCTTAGTTCTTCCAAAGCTCATAAGAATATCTTTACTATTGTCCAATGATCATCTTATGAATCATTCTGGTATATGCTCATAACATTTAAAGCATAGGACATATCTAGATGTGTACATCTCAAAGAATGACTGATCAAAATATTCTTGTGATTTCACCAAGTGTCAAAATACTTGAATCTCGTGTCAACACACTCGAATCTTGATTCAGTCCTTTCCGTGCGTCAAGAACTTTTCTTGTTGTTTCCATATTGAACTCATTCAACGTCTTATCTATGTACATTTGGCGAAACCATATTAGCGCCTCAATCTATCCATATAGACATTGATGCCTAATTCTTGGGTTATGCCTAAGTCTTTCATCAAAATGAAAATTTTAACCTGTGTCAATACAAGATACATCATTTTCAATCAACAATATGTCCTCTACATAATGTATTAGAAATATGTCTCAGCGCTCCCACTTAATTTCTTGCAAATGCAAGCATCTTCATCATCTCCGATGAATTTAAACTCTTTTAACAGTTTCATCATGGTGAAGATTCCAACTCCGCTATGATTACTTCAACCATTGAAGTTTTGCATACTCTTTTAGCATCCTTTGAATTAACAAAACCCTTTGGATCGTGTCATTTACACGTCCTAGGTAACCGTTCTCTTAGAAGAACTTGTTTTGTTTGTTCAACTACCATATACCAAAATATATGTAGTGGTTGCTACATTAATCCGTCCAGACTAAATATCGCTATGAAAGATCAAATCTTATCATAGTCAATTCCTTGAACATTGTCGTAAAATCTTTCCGACATGTCGACTATTTCATAGATTTGAAACATCCATGTCTATTTCTTTATAGATCCAAACACGACCGATAGGCTTCACGCCTTTCCGGAGGGTCTTCTAAGTTCAGAAACTTGATTTCTCGTGTATGGATACTATCACGGATTCCATGACTTCTAGTCATTTTATGGAGTCAGGGCCCATCATCGCTTCTTTGCATGTAGTCGGTTCATCATTGTCAATACAATAACGACTTTCTTATCAAATCTTACTATTTGATTCTTACCGACCCATACGGTTCTATAGGAACTCTAATCTCCGAGATCACACCTTTTGTAATCACGAGAGCCATGAGCATTGTGGCCGTCACCGGGACACTTTCCGGCGCTGCGCTACTTAGCACATATAGCTAAGGTTCAACAACCTTATCAAAGTTCTATTGTCCTCCCACTTAACTTTTCACGAAAAATTCCTTCTCAAGAAACTTGACGTTCCAAGTGACAAACTCTTTTGTCCTCGGCGTTATGGAGAAATTCCCAACAAATTCTTTGGAATAACCTACAAAGACGTGCTTATCTGACTTTGGTTGCAAACATTTTACTTATGCATAGCATACCAAAATTTAAGAAAAGACAATTTGGGTTTTATCCCAAACCATGACTTATATGGTGTCATTTCAACGGATCACGATGGAGCTCTTTTCAGTGTAAAAGCGGTAGTCACTAAAGCTTTAATCTTTAATATATAATGGCAGTTTTATAAATGACACCTTTGATCTTACCATGTCAAACAAGATTTCATTACATATCTTGAACACTTCATACTCCTATGGTGTTTTGGGAAATGCAAATCCATGAAACGATTCCTCAAATCTTAGGTGTTTTGCTAAACTTGTAACTCAAACATCTTTCTTTATGATCGAATCATAAACTCTTTATTTTCTTGTTACAATGATTTTCAACTTCATCTTGAAAGTCTTTGAACAACTTTCAAATGTTTTCATACTTCCTATTTATTAAGTAAATATTACAGATATATTCACTCAAATTTTCGGAGAAAGCATATGAAGCAAAAAGATCCATCGCATATGGCTACACATAATGGACTATGCACATCAGCATGCTCAATTTCCAATAAGCTAGTCATCCGTTCCTCTCTGGCCCATGGACGGAGTTTCAATTATCTCGAGGAAAGTCTCACATGCGTCAATTGATCAAAATCAAAAGACTCCAAAATTCCATCAACATGGAGTTTCTTCATGTTTTCTTTCAAATATAATTTAAACAGCGATGTCACTTCATAAGTGATTTTTTAATCATTTGTCTTGCGACATTTTAGCAATAGTGTTTATGGATGTGATTTCTCCCACCAGACTTGTAAAAGTTCATCCATCCTTTATGGAATACGGTAATTATTTGAACAACCATTGTTCTCGTAATACCGGAACAAAATAACAATTATTAAAACAAATCTTGAAGGCTAGGTTTGATGTCAACGAAAAACACAATAATATTTTATTTGTTTTCGATGAACATCATCACTCATTCTCTTGCTAGTTACTTAGGCCATTGTAGTTCATGAATTGTGTTGTCCTGTATGACACTTCATACCAACCAATTCGGTATCCAATACCGCAGAACCACATTGTTTAACAACCAAGGAATACAGCCATAACATGTATCTTCTATATGCCAAAGTTGGACATCTCCAACCTTTTATTTTCTGCAAAATATTTTATAGATTCTCTTTCAGCAATTCCTTTTCTTTTAAAAGAATCTATCAACATCAATAGTGGTGTCATCAACATGACACATGGTACAAAGCGTATATAGTCAACTACTAATACCTTTGTACTTGCACTTTGAGGTGGATCACCATCATCAAACGTTTGGTGTTCTTTCAAAAATCCATTCTTTAGTAATCTTTTAGTGTAGTAAACATTTTACTTACATCTTCTATTCATTTTTATCATGACAACTTTCATGATCAAGCTGCTATAGCTTATAAAGGTGAATTGCGAGTATAATGTTTCTTTTTCAAAACCTTTTGGAGGATTAGGACGACTAGCATCTCCAACCTTCACAAATTCTCATCAAATACGAGGACGTATACTCTATCATGTTGTAACCAACACATTGTTTTAGATATCGCAATACCTTTCACATATGATGGTTTCTGAAACATTGCTTTCAACTCTTAGATAAACTTGATATTAGAAACAATCTTTTGAGTATCAAGAATCATGGAGGCAAACATGATACATTAGATACTAACACTGGAATTGTTACTCTTGATTTAATACTATTTATTAAACTTCATGGAGTAAATAGAGTTTGCTGAAAGTTTACAATAGGACTTATAAACTTTAAATTGACATTCAAAACAATACGATACCAGTTCGTAAAGTAAATATCCAGAATTTCTATAGTTCCACTATCTCAACTATAACTAAGCGTAAGGTGATGAACGGATGCCAATGACTACAACAAACTATGCAAATTCACTTTGATTGTGTTTATGATAAATTGAGTTTGACTAATCCAAATTACAAATGAACTCCCACTCAAAACAACATCCCTAGAGTTGTTTTAGTGATTACACGAACCAAATCCACTACACCAAGTCCGATCATCACGTGAGATGATGTAGCTTTAAAGGCGAACAATCAACATGTTCATCATATCATCCATATGACTCATGCTTTACCTTTCGGTATTCCGTGTTCCGAGACCATGTCTGTACATGCTAGGCTCGTCAAGGTTAACCTTAGTTTCCACATGTGCAAATCTGGCTTGCACCCGTTGTATGCACACGTAGAGTCTATCACACCCGATCATCACGAGATGTTTCGAAACGACGAGTCTTAGCAACAGTGCCGACTAAGGACGAACACTTTATTACTTGATATTTAGTGAGAGGGATCATCTTATAATGCTACCGTCGCGATCTAAGCAATACAAGATGCATAAAGGATTAACATCACAGGCAATTCATAATTAGTGTGATATGATATGGCCTTTTCTTCTTGCGCCTTTGATCTCCATCTCCAAATCACGAACATGATCTCCATCATCACCAGCATTGCGTCAAGGTCAGTGGTGCCGCTTCATGGTTGTCCATCATCACCAGCAACTATTACAACTACTTGGAATAAAGCTATTACAAGATGAATAGACACGCAGGTCTTAACAGAATTAAAGACAACCATTAGGCTCCTGCCGGTTGCCATATTACAACAAGGGTCATTGCATACATCAAATACAATCACAATCACATGATGGTCATATCACATCACAAAACCCCTGCAAAAACAAGTTAGACGCCTCTAATTTTCTTTGCATGTTTTACGTGGTTTGGGGCTTTCGCATAAGACCGATCTTACCTACGAACAAGAACCACAACGTTGATACAAGTGTTGTCAGATGCTCATTGTAAATTGAATCTTAACTATGGTGGGAGAGACAGACACCCGCAAAGCCACTTGTGCAAAGCAAGTTGCACGTCAAGCGTGGAGCAAGTCTCATGTGCGATGACATGTAATGTTTGCCCGAGCCGCTTCATCCCATCATGCCGCAAGATGCAAAGTACACGCTAAGACACCGACAACAAAAGCATCAACGCCCACAAAAACATTGTGTTCTACTCGTGCAACAGATCTACGCATAGATACGGCTCTGATACCACTGATGGGTTCGTAGCATGGAAAATAAAAAAATTCTACCACAAGATCGAACAAAACTCAGATCTAATCTAGATAAAAGCCAAGATCTAATCTATTAGACATGTGCAACGAGATAGATCGGTACTAACCCTTGTAGATCCGAAAGCGTTACGAGATTGGATCTCGTGGTTGATGTAGTCGATCACTTGCCGATCTCAAGATCGTGTGGACAATCCTTCCGGCGCCGCGTTCCGGCAGCGCTACCGCAGTCGGTCACACGTGCGGAGTCGAAGTAGACCTTCCTCTCCTCGTTCCAGCGAGCAGCGGAGGTAGTAGATCTTCTCCACGGAATCCCAGCAGCACGACGGCGTGGTGGTGGTGGCGGAGTAGAGAATTCTGCAGGGCTTCGCCTATGCCTGTGCAGAAGAAAGGAGGAGGAGAGAGGCGGCGGAGATTTGGAGTAGTTAAGGAGAGCCTAGAGGGGGCGCCCCTACCCCTCTATTTAAAGGGGGAGGCGCCATGGGAGGGAGAGTCCTTGTAGGACTCCCCTTCCTCCTATGGCCGGTGGATTGGGAGGTAGGGGGGAGGACTCCTCCCCCCCCCCCCCCATGAATCCTTGTCTTACCCCACAAGGACTCCTTGATCCTTTCTTGGTTTTCAAGCAAACTCCAAGAAATCTTCCAGAACCTTCCAGAACATTCTGAAACCTTCTAGAAACCTCATACAAATACTCCGGAACATTTCCTAACTCAGAAAATGATCCCCAATATATGAATCTTATTCTCCGGACAATTCCGGATCTCCTCGTGATGTCCCGGATCCAATCTGAGACTCCGAACAACATTCGGTCTCCAACGCATATTCCATATCTACTTAAAACAACTTCGAACCTTAAGTGTGTCACCCTACGATTCGTGAATATGCAGACATGACAGAGACACATCTCCTATCAATAACCATCAGCGGGATCTGGAGATCCATAACGGCTCCCACATACTCAACGATGACTTCGTAATCGATAGAACCATTAACATACGAAACCAATTCCCTTTGTCACGCGATACTATACTTATCCGAGGTTTGATCGTCGGTATCTCCATACCTAGTTCTATCTCGTTACTGATAAGTACTCTTTACTCGTTTCGTGATGTGTCATCCCTTGTGACCTAGTCACATGCTTGCAAGCTAACTAGATGACATTCCACCGAGAGGGCCCAGAGCATATCTATCCGTCATATGGATGGACAAATCCCAATCTTGGTTCATGCGCTTCAACACATACTTTCAGAATACCCAATGACACCTTTATGACCACCCAGTTACGAAGCGGTGTTTGATGTCATTAAAGTATCCATCCGGTGATGGTGATTAACATAACCTCATGGTCGAAGGATTAGGTTACTATGCATTTGAAAGCTTATAGCAATACGAACTTAATGACTTGATCGTTATGCTACGCTTACTATGGGTGTGTGTCCATTACATCATTATCCTAATGATATAACCTTGTTATTAATCACATCCAATGTCCATGATCAGGAAACCATGATCATCAATTAATCAACAAGCTAGTTCAACAAGAGGCTTACTAGGGACTCTTTTATGTTTACAAAACACACATGTATTAGTGTTTCCTAATAATACAATTATAGCATGGGATGTAAACATTTATCATAAACATAAAGATATAATAATAACCATTTTTATTATTGCCTCTTGGGCATATCTCCAACAGGCAGGTCATTGTACCAGGGATAATTTATGGAAGCTAATTTTCACTACTTATATTTCGTGATCCTTAAAGGGAAAATCGAATACTAAAATCAACCCCTTCACTTGCTTTAAGATACTTGCCCAATTCCACCGTCAGCGGTTATTGAAGCATAATCCCACCTTATCCTGAATTAGTGCAAACAAATGTTTAAACCATCGGATATAAATAAATACACAGAATATAACCGAAACAAGATGCAAAGCATCATTACACGATCGACATTCTTCCTTCTCCTACTTTGCCTTTTCTTCTCCGTCAGTTTCTATGCAAGGATTCACAAATACACCAAATTTTAGTAAGCAAGTTCCATAAATTCCACATCTCTCTTGTGTTTCCACGCCGTAGCTGCTCTAGTGCTATAGTATCGTTGATCCACCTGATTTGTCAAACTGGTTGATGACGCATTGCTTGCTTCGTAAGTGGGAATGATTGCTAGTAGGGGGGCATTTGCCATCAAATGAATCGGATACGATTGTGTTCAAGTAGATACACCATGGAGAAGAGAGGAGAGAGCTAGTACACGTGGAGCAGAGTAGAGGAGGCGAGGATAGACACACAGACGCCAGCACAATGCAGAGACATCGCGGCCAGAGGACAAAGTGGTGGTGGGTTTGTAGGGACGGATCTGGATGACCGTTGGTGTCTTCCTATAGCCCTCTCATCATCCACGGTGTTCCTCCATAAGTAGTAGAAGGGCGCCGATCTTGTCACCAACACCGGCTTCGTCGTCCTTGAGCCTCACGGCAGCGGCGCCCTTGAGGTGTCCCAAAGCTATGGCGTGGGCTTGCCCTGAGGCCGAAGTTCAAGCCGAACGTCCACGAGTGGACCAGGTCCCTCCAGACGGGCTTGTCGCCAATGAAGCTGCAGAGGAGCAGCACATCCTACCACTGCCTAGCGCCTTCAGCTTCTCATAGATCACCGGCTCTGTCACATTGCAATTTGGTTATTGAATTGATTCGCGTTAGCAGCGTGGGTTCCAGATCGAGAGAGGAGGAAGAAGTACGGGAGACAATGGGGCTGAGTACTGGAGCATTAGGTTGGTGACGGACTTGTCGTCGGGGGCGGTGAAGAGCCTAACAAAGTGGGATAACGAGTGTGGCGAGGAAGGCGGCGACCGATGGAGCGGAGAATGATGGCGGCGGCCGACAGAGAGGGCCAAGAGAGGAACGAGAGGATTGGTTCCAAACATGCAGTTGCAGGGTCGGGACTTGTGGGAGGTGGGCGATTTTGGTGATGCATTCGCGGCCTTATCTGGACCGTATGTCCGAGATCGAACGGGAGACCACCTATTTTACCGGCAAAGAAGCATCCCCTAGGGACATTTGGCCCAAGAGCGGTCTAGGCAGGAGAAACGGCACATCGAATTGCTGGAAACGATCTAAACGGCCAATCCAATGGCCAAAATGACCTATGACCGAGAGAGCTCCTCTTTGGTTCGGTTATAATGTCCCTAACTAATGATAAATTCAATCGTGGTTCACACACACACGCGAGTGGTCGTGTCGAGACTGGGCGCACGAGGACCGCGTCCATGAGATCCCCGGCGCACCCCGTCAGCAGATGCCTCCGTGACCCCTCTCTGCTCCCTCCGTATTCTTCCCACTAGCTCCATCAATTCACCTGCCCCACCGTATTCTTCTTCCCACTCCTCCTCCACTAAACCCGCCCACTTCTGTGTGGGCCCATGCCCTGCGCTGACCCACAGGTCAGTCACATTTTAATGTTCCCGCACGCTGTAGCCTTCCTCCACCCCCGGCCCCGGCACAGGCGATGGTCCCGTCGCCCCAGCAGAACATTTTAGGTCGGAACATACACACACACAGCACGCACTTCGAGCTTAATTAAAGCTACAGAAACTCATCGCACCCATTCCTCCTCTCGCTTCCGTCTGGGAAGAAGCTCAGCTATAGACGGCGAAGCGGCGCCGCAGCAGAACGAACCGGGCCCGTGCCGCGCAGCTCGCGGGATCTGGGCGGAAGCGAGGACTAGCCGCTGGGGGCCCGCCCATGCGTAGCTGAGGTGGGGCCCAATTGGCGCCGGAGCAGGAATGGCGGCGGCGGCGGCGGCGATGGGGAGGCGGCGGGCGGTGGTCGTCTCTGTTCTGTTGGTGGTTGCGGGGGTGGGGCATGTCTTCGCCAACACGGAAGGTACATGCTTGGCCTGATCTGGTACATGCTTCTTCTGTTTTCGCTTGCTTTGACGTGGGGATGGATGCTGGTCGGTTGGTTTGGTACATGGTCACTGATTTTCAGTCGCCTTTATTAGCAAGCCCGAGGTGCGCGATTGGTCTAATTTTGTTTGCGTATAAGGATAGAAATATCGATTCCTTTCATGTTCCAAAGCAAAAGAAATGGTCTTTCTGAGGAATTGCTGTTTTGACTTTGAGGTAGCATAAGATGTCTGATTTGATCTGCGTTTGGGTGAAGACAGGTGTGCATTCTTGTAAAGACTAGTGATAATAGTCCTCCGTTGCACGTTTGCATCATTAATTGATCTGTCGCCATGCTCTAGTACCAATTCCACCAGTTGATGAGCTGCTCCAGAATCTATTTATTGTTTAGGAAACTCTGGTTAGTACATAATTTAGGCCCAGCATACCTGTTTTTTTTTGTTTTGAAAAAAGTTTGCTTATAGCTATTGTCAACGAGCTTCTTACATATCCACCGTAACTAATGTTACTATTCATCAACAGGTGATGCTCTGTATAACCTGCGGCAGAGCTTGAAGGATGCTAACAATGTGTTGCAGAGTTGGGATCCCACTCTGGTTAATCCCTGTACATGGTTCCATGTTACATGCAACAACGATAACAGTGTAATTAGAGTGTAAGTCGATGAAGGGCTCTGGTTCATGCATTGCAAGCTGCTGAGGATTGTTCCATCTTCATTCTAACCTTTTTGCTCTTTTCAGTGACCTTGGAAATGCACAACTGTCTGGCGTATTAGTGTCCCAGCTTGGGCAGCTGAAAAATCTCCAATATCTGTGAGTTCTGTAAAGACATGTACAGTATATTTCAAACTACAGAGTGGCAGTTCATACGTCTTACATGTAAATTCCGTATAAGGGCACCCTCCACCCTTTATACATAACTAAAATTCACTGAAAGCTTGTCACATCGTATAACATACTACTTATCAGTTATTTACTCTAATCTTTAGTGTCGATTGTGTGACTTGCATCTGTGTATTCTAGAGGAACCCATCCCCAGATAACGGGGCTATAACCAAAGATAAACTCCGCCTAATTTAATAGGCTGGTCTGGAACTAGGGTTGACACCTTGCAAGCCCGTAATGCGCCCTCTTTGGGGTAAACTGTAAGCTAACCTGCCATCTAAATGTGGGCCCATATATGCTTCTTTTCTTCACACGAGTTGCGGATGGTCACAAATAGTGTTCATGCCTCCCAAATGCATCACTGCACCCCATAAGCATATCGTCTTGGCCTAAGGGGTCTGTTTCCTGTACTCAGGACTAACCGCACAGATAAGACCCTTGTGCACAGCAGATATGAACTTAACGTCGAAGTGAACCTTCAATTTTTTTGTTTAGATATCCAGAAACCTGGCTTCTAGATTTACTAGCACATTTGCCATGGATATCAGGAATGCACGTTTTTTTAGATTTATACATTTATTAAGCGCATGACAGTTTGAAGACGACATATCCTTCATTGCCACATTTTTCTTACGTTGTGTGCCTTCTGGAATGTGTTTCTTTACACCTGGAAACTGAAATTTATTCCTTTTGTCACAGGGAGCTCTACAGCAACAACATAAGTGGGCCAATACCCGCTGAACTGGGCAACCTAACTAGCCTAGTCAGTTTGGATCTGTATCTGAACAAGTTCACTGGAGCTATTCCTGACAGCTTGGGGAACCTGTTGAAGCTTCGGTTCCTGTAAGAATAGGTCTTCTTTGTCTCGGTGTTACTTTGATATTTAGATTAGTTTTAGTTGATCTGTACTTCTGAGTTTTGATAGCTGAGTCTTGCATGATCTTTTCTCCTTTTGGAGAATGAGGCTTGCAATCTATTGTCAAGAAAGGGAGAACTATTCTCATCGAAACACTGACCCAGATTCCAGAATGCTATTTTAGTACTTCCGCTCTACGTTAGGATTTTTTTGTATTTTCACTTCTGTTTATTTTGTTTCTGCTTCTAAACATCTTATTCAGATTGAGTGACGATCATACTATTCAGTTTGCTTTTTTTATTGCAGCATTTGTTACATTATATTTCTAAGTTTCTAACCTTTATTTGTTACTCTGCCTACTTGGAAGGATAGCCGTCTTAACAACAACAGCATGTCGGGTCAAATTCCTAAATCCCTGACCGATATCACTACCCTTCAAGTACTGTAAGTTGCATGTTGTGCTCTGTCGTTCTTTCCATGTAGTTTCAATATGTGTTGGGATGAATATTTATTACAATAATGCAGGGATCTGTCAAACAACAACCTCTCAGGAGCAGTTCCATCGACTGGCTCTTTTTCACTCTTCACCCCTATAAGGTCTTTTGTCTGGAAAAGATTGAATGATGTTTAGCCAACTGCATTGCCAGTTTGAATAACAAATCTTACTTTTCCCAGTTTTGCGAATAATCCACTTCTTTGTGGTCCTGGTACTACAAAGCCCTGCCCTGGGGATCCTCCTTTTTCCCCACCTCCTCCATACAATCCTCCAACACCTCCAAGTCAATCAGCAGGTGATTTTCTCAATCTACTTGTATTTGGTGAGTATTCAATGCAGTAGAAAAGATCACACTCTGGGTGACATGTGCTTTGTTGATTTTTATTCCTTTAGGCGCCTCTAGCACTGGAGCTATCGCTGGTGGTGTTGCTGCTGGTGCTGCTTTGGTGTTTGCTGTTCCTGCCATTGCATTTGCAATGTGGCGCCGTCGTAAACCTGAAGAACATTTCTTCGATGTGCCTGGTCAGTTTCATGTACTGCTAGGTTTCTTTTATTTGCCAAAAATTGTGTGCTCATGTTATCTATGCCACATGTTTTGTTCATATGTTATCTCATTTTTTCTTCAGCCGAGGAAGACCCAGAAGTTCATCTTGGTCAGCTTAAGAAGTTCTCATTGCGAGAGCTTCAAGTCGCGTCCGATAATTTTAATAATAAGAACATTTTAGGAAGAGGTGGTTTTGGTAAAGTGTACAAGGGGAGGCTTGCAGATGGTACATTGGTAGCAGTGAAAAGACTAAAAGAGGAGCGCACTCCTGGTGGTGAGCTTCAGTTCCAAACAGAAGTTGAGATGATTAGCATGGCAGTGCATAGGAACCTTCTTCGGCTTCGTGGTTTCTGCATGACGCCTACTGAACGGTTACTAGTCTATCCATACATGGCTAATGGGAGTGTTGCATCACGTTTACGAGGTACTCTGTTCTTTCATGTAATAACCAATGGCATTCAACTAATGGCTTCCACTGCCAATAAAAATATTTAATGTGGCATTTTTTGCGTGAGATATGCTGACATATTTATGTTTTCATATATGGTGCTTGATTAATAGAACGCCAGCCAAATGAACCACCCCTTGATTGGGACACCAGAAGAAGGATTGCACTTGGATCTGCAAGGGGACTCTCTTACTTGCACGATCACTGTGACCCCAAGATTATCCACCGTGATGTCAAAGCCGCAAACATTCTTTTGGACGAGGACTTCGAGGCGGTTGTGGGTGATTTTGGGCTTGCCAAACTTATGGATTACAAGGATACTCATGTAACAACCGCTGTTCGTGGAACAATTGGGCACATTGCTCCTGAGTACCTTTCCACTGGGAAGTCCTCTGAGAAGACTGATGTTTTTGGCTACGGGATCACACTTCTAGAGCTTATTACTGGGCAGAGGGCATTTGATCTGGCTCGCCTTGCAAATGATGACGATGTTATGCTTCTTGACTGGGTAAGTACTTCTCAAAAGTTAGCGTAGATTATCATCACACATCCAATTTTTTATCGTATGGTCATGCCTTTTGGCTGTCTGGGGGTTCTGGTTTAAGAGTTTTTTAAACCATTGTCACCTAAGTGCATGTGATCATGAGTTGCCCTTAGCCCCTGTTAACTTGTTATATAGAGGACGTGCATTAGTGATTGACAAGCTGGCAGTTCATCCTTCCAGGACAACAGTTATGTTTAGAATGTGCTAATATGCTGTCACTAGAGACACCCAGTTGTATCACATGCATGATGCATTATTTAAAAAATGCCAGGACAATGTATTCAACAACTGGCTTAATGAATAATTTAACTGTCAATTCTACAGGTGAAAGGATTGTTGAAGGAGAAAAAGGTGGAGATGCTGGTGGACCCGGACTTGAAGCTCAACTATGAAGAGACCGAGGTGGAGTCACTGATCCAGGTGGCGCTGCTCTGCACACAGGGCTCCCCGATGGAGCGCCCCAAGATGTCAGAGGTGGTGAGGATGCTCGAAGGTGACGGCTTGGCAGAGAGATGGGAGGAATGGCAGAAGGTGGAGGTGGTCAGGCAAGAGGCCGAGTTGGCTCCTCTTCGCAACGACTGGATTGTCGATTCCACGTATAACCTCCGCGCCGTGGAACTGTCTGGCCCAAGGTGACGGGCACCATTCTCCGGCATGCGCAAAAACCAACATCCCATTCAGTCTAATTGCTGGTTTGTGTATATGATGAAAGCTAGCTGTTTTTGTTTAGTAAACCACTTTAAAGGATGAAATTCTTTTCCTTTTTCCTCACTAGACTCAGAAATTGAGGTAGGCTGCAGTCATTTGTCGAAGTAAAAGGCATATACTTTGTGTTGAATTCAGAAGACACTGGTAGCTATCTGATGTACGTGTGCAAACTCTTTGTTGGGAGTATAGTCTCCCGTTTCCCATTTTTCTCTTTGATGTCTCAGCCGAGCTATTGTCAGTCAGTTCAATACATAAGTGGAGCAGCTTAATAATAAATCACTATGTACTAGCCGTATCAAACCCTATCCAGTGCCACATAGGCATCGAAGTCCTTGAAACCAAGATCGTGTTAGAAACCTTCTGATGAAACAGATATCGTGTTACAAACATTCTGATTAACTGGTGACTGCGAAAGGAAGTGTTACAGGGTGCACTAGCTGTGCTATACTGCTTATATTTACCCTACCATTGTACATTATGTACATCTCTTTAGCTATTACACAGCATGTACATAGATTTATCGTATCCACACACCGACGGCTATTCTACATCACCTCGTGGGGTAAAATTGCACATGGGAAAGCCAAAAATAATGCGGATGATAGCCGCAACGGATGGCACCAGAAAGAAAAAAAGATGGGTCAGCTCTCACTGTTGAGGGTGAGATCAGGCAGTGCCAGTTATCAATCTCTCTTGTTGGTCCAGCTTCTTCACCTTGAGAAGGCCAAGCAGGATTTGTATCCCAAAGAACGCGCAAATAGAATATGCGATGGTTGCTGGCATCTGCAATTGATAATTGAAAGTGTTATTTGAAGAATTTTGTGCGAGTGATTTGCTGAAAGCTGAATGCAGTTTCTTCGGAAACTTACCCGGATTGAATTGAGGTGCAGAATGGTAGCGAGGTTTACCAAACTGCCTGCAGCGACTCCCTGGGTGACAGATAGCAGCATTTTAGAACAAAGAATGGCATTGCGCTCAAAAATGAAAAGAAAGCAAAGAGCATGGCATGAAGTGCTTAATTAATTGACTGAACTCACATATCCAATTGTTTTCTGTACAGCAGCAACTCTTTGAAACGATCGTTCTGATTCCAATGCTCTGACGCGAAGCTTCAGATCACCTTGCTCCTGTTATAAACAGAAAATTAGGCCATTGAGTTCATTGTTCATTGGCACCAGTAAACCACAGAAATCTAGGAAAGAAACATTGTACTCCCTCCGTTTCAAAATATAAGATGTTTTAGCTTTGTGAAAGGAGTGTATCTAGACACATTTTAGTATGTAGGTTCACTCCAAACCTAGATGAATCTACACACTAAAAGAGGTCTAGATACACTTCTTTCACAAAGCTAAAACATCTTATATTTTAAAACAGAGGGAGTAGATACCAAGCGCTCAATGATCTGTGCAAGCTTTTCAACTCTGTCAGCTTGACGAAACACATTGTAGAATGCACGGGATTGCCTGTCCCATCTCTTCCTTGCATCCTGGTGTACAATGAAGAGCACTTAAAACTATCAATTTTCCACATTAAATATCTAAGGATGCGACATCAATTACATAGGTCGAAACTACAGACAAAAGGTTAAGAATACTTGCCTTAACAAGTACTTCAACACCAGCTTCATTAAATCTGAGTAACTCCATGGCATATCTAGCAGTTTAAATAGATGTATCGAGTCAGAGCTGGAAAGGCCATGTAGAAATTGTGCCAATCAAGAACATGCCATGCTACTGACGCAGAAAATACTCACGGCTTAGCAATCTCTGTAATATCAAATCTAGGATCTAGACCTTTCCCAATACCATCCAGTACTGCAAAGAACGGAGACAACATAAGGAACCGTGAAACTATGACTGTATGTTACAACCATGTTTCTTCACATGTAAAATTATCAGACCTGAGAATGCTCTGACAACAAATGTAAAGGTGGCAGGAAACCGAAATGGTTGATCAGCAGCAATTGCCAAAAGATCCTCTCCTGTAGAATTTTGATTTAAGTCAAAACTAAAAGCAAAAGCACTAGAATAACATGTATGTTGACATACTTCTTTCTCTCACATTCCCTGAGATATTGCAGAAATCAGTGATTCAAATACCTATAGCTGCAAGTCTCTGCTTCTTCTTTTCAAACTTTTCTTCCTTTGATAATTGTTTCTTAAATCCTGGTTCCACGGTTGCCATCTCTCTCTCTTTCCTTTGTGCAGCCAGACGCTCTTCAAAGCTATAAATACATAAACATAATAAAATGAGGCCAAGCATCATTGTTCATCTTATTCAACAAAAAATACATGTAACTAATTAGAAGACGCATCCTTCACATTTAACACAGTTTACATGTAACAAATTACATGTGACTACCTATCAAGGAAAAATTGAGCTGTTCTTCTCACGGCTGTCATATCTCCAGTAGGAACAAGGACACCCATTTGAACCATTGCTTGAAGCACCTGCACAAATACACACATATATTTTGCAAAACTTACAGGGTATAAATTGAACTCGTCAGGTAAACTACCAAGAAAAACTTACTTTATCAGGATCCTTTTCATAAACTCCATAAAATACTTCAAGCAACCCTTCCCGGATATTTGGACTAATACTGCAAGTGAGAAGAATGAATATTAGATTAAGTACATAAATGGACTTTGCAGGGGACAAAACGATCATATGCAACCTTCCCATCATCCCAAAGTCATAGAAGATAAGCCTCCCACCATTGGCATCATCAACAGCAATGTTCCCAGGATGCTGTAAGGAAAATTAATTTAACCAGCACCCTTCTGCATTTTATCGAGGTGCTAAAAAGGAGCAAAGGACAGTAAATATGATTTGCTATCATGAAATTTCTAATCTTGAAGGCAATGCTGTATTTAACTCCATCTCTATGTCTGACAGAGCTGCAGCCAGTAAAGTTGCCAAGGTTAGAGATAATTTAATAATTTGGAATGCACATGCGTTTTGCTGGGACTATGGTAAAGCATTGACCACATAACTACACTTATAGTTTCCCTTATACATAATCATTTTATGACTCATCTGAATACATGCTATTGCTAGTGCAGTTATAGAAAGTTCATTCCTTTTCTGCTTGAATGCAGAAGACTTTTCCAAACTTCTGAAAGAATCATTGATTGTAGTAGGTATAAAGTAAAAAAACCTAAAAAAGTTATATTCGAATCTGTTCATGTTATCGACAAGAGAACAAAAAAAGACAATGAACATAACTTCCATCTGCTAGAGCACTGTTTTTACTTTACGTGTACTTTTTTTTGCGATTTTTTTGACTGTATCCATGAACCTTATCAGATTTTGGAACGCTCAAACTGGAAAGGGGGACACGAGCTCCTCTAGACATGGAACTCCAACTCAAACAATTATAGGCTATAGCATCATTCAGTACTTAAGTACAGTGCAACTAACCGGGTCAGCATGGAAAAATCCATGCGATAAGATCTGCTCAAGGTAGGACTCGACAGCATACCGACCTAACCTGAAAGAGATTGAAACAACCAATGTAAGTTGGCACATCAAATTAAGCCAGGGCTGACTAGTATTTAGCGCATACCTTTTCCTATCAAGTCCTAACTTATCTATCTGCTGTATCCTATTTATCTTGATTCCTGGGACGTATTCCATTGTTAGAACCTGCAAAGGACACAAAAATAAACATAAGTTTAATTTTTTGTCCTATGTCGCTTCGATTGAGAATCTATTCACAAGTTTCTGTTAGAAAGAACCTGAGGTGTAGTATACTCCCAGTAAATTGATGGGACCTTTACATAGTCCATGTTTTTGAAGTTTTCAGCAAACTTTTCAGCATTAAATGCTTCCTTAGTATAGTCTATTTCCTAAAACACAACCATGAGCTGATTAGATGTAAATAAAGAAGAAACACGAAAAACCAAATGGCTAATTAGAGTTTTTTTTATATCTAGTATGTTGACATGAAGAACTCAAAGCAAGAATAATACAGATGATGCCAACATAAATGAAGCGCGGCCCTGACACTAATATGAAAGCACTGACAGCAGTACACAATATTGTGATACCAAGAAAATTTTATCTGCTCAACAAATGATCTCAATCTACTTTCACCAAGGAAAGATGTATAAGTGAACAATATTCTTTCAGATGGTCTCTTTATATAACAGGCATTGTTTCAGAACCCTGAGTTTTGATAAGCATGAGATGGTAACAGAACATAGGTTGTGAAACATAAGACAGCCACACCTAAGTCAAAAGGTTAAAATACCTGATATAATACATTGGCACATTCATCATATATAGCAACCCAGTCTCTCTTGGCGCCATCTGACTTGGGATCCACTTTCTGAAGGTATTCTGCTATTACCTAGAAGAGAATCAGTTGAGTCATTACCTGAAGGTTTCAAATGAAGGAAATAATAACAGAGCGGTACAATATGCTAGGGAAAAGTACTTGCCCTTAAGTTCTTCAGATCAATATCAAACAGCTCTTTCAGACCAGGCCTTTGCACTTTGAGTACAACTTCTTGGCCATTCAGGCTTGCCCGATGAACCTGGCCTGCCAAAAAGGGATATATTGTTACAGTGTCAAGTTGCTTAACGAAATCTAATGTCTTAGCTTTAGTCAATATTCACAATTACATACATAGCCTGCAAGGTTATTACCGAGGCTAGCAGCAGCTATTGGTTCAAAGTCAAATCGATCAAATATCTCATTTACAGGTGCTCCCAGCTCCTCTTCAATAGTTGACACAGCTGTCTCTGAAGGAAATGGGGGGACTTGATCCTGCAAAAGATCATAACACTACTTCAGTATGAAGAATACTGCTAATTTCAAAAAATCTTGAAAATATATGAGAACTTTTAACTATCAGTGCAAACAGGATAAAACTACACATCTCTCCTCTTTTTCAGACATTGGTAACTGGAGATGGACAAAAATGACTATTTTACAATATTGATCTAATGATCAACTGAGCTAACTTCTGATACATATTTATGCATAAATATGGAACTGGCGGTGAAGCCTCTTTGGAATTTCAATCAGCAAGAATCAAGCACAGACGGCTGAAGATCATAATCTAGTGAAGGAGACCGATATTAGCTGGCATTAACAGAAGGGAAAGGCTGAAAATTTTAAAGGATTGGTAATTGTGGATGTGTTCCTAAGAGCCTTAAATGCTTGGTTTTAATCAAACCAACTAAAACAATGGTGTTTAATTTGCAGATACAGTGATCGATAGCAAAGTATTATGCGAATTTGATAGAGACGACATTTAAACCCGAGACATAATCTTTGAAGTTAAATCTAAGGGAAGATTCTGATTACAGATGTACCCATGGCCAAAATAACTACTTTTGCTTTAAAATTCACAAAGCTTTCCTTAGGAGTACTATTGCAAGACCTTTTGCTTTTCTAATAAGTACGGGTTTCCTATAGCAATCTATGACAGATGCAGACTTCCAACTGGCTAATATCCACCACAGCTGCTATGGATGTGCATGGTTATATTTTGGGAAAGGATTGAAGTGCAGATGCAAACCTGCAATTCAGATAACTGATCCACGTATTCTTGCGGAAGAATATCTACTCTGGTGGAGAATTGCTGCCCTATTTTAATAAATGTGGGGCCTAATCTCAAAATACTCTCCTTCAGCCACTTGGCAAGAACTTTCCTCCTCGTTTTCCTTTTCTCTTCCGACATCCCCCCTGTAGAAGTAATTACAGAAGTTTAATAAATCTAAACAGTTTTGTAATAAAATTCTAGGCAATTCCACAGCATTAGCGAATGCTTTAGGCAAACAATTTCACACGGAATATGTAGGGAACTTCAGGACACCAACGAACACCATCCAGTAAGATATGTTCAGTGCATTGACCAAAATGCAATTTACGATGTTTATAGGATGAAGATTTTACGGGCCTACGTTATTTCTCCAAGTTATCACAATCTTTTTTTGCAGGGTAAGATATCACATGCTATGATCAGATATTGAGGTACACTTTTATGAAATGTAAGTAAAAGTAGGTGTGATTATACTCTATCTCAAAAACAATGGGTTTTGCTATTATTTCGCAAGTACAAAAATAATTCTAAATATGCATCTCTTTATGCATATACTAATACAAAGAAACATGTTTGGCTGCACACGCTTGACGAGATAAACTCAACTGTGCAAAAAGATATGGCAATTAAAAGTTACAACACTACTTTGGTATTATGTGAAATAACCCAAATAATGTACTTACAAGGAAATGACTTTGCATTTAGTGAAGTAGGAAAGATAAGTAAATTCAGGCACCTAAGCTTGGTTGTATGTGGAGTAACATTTAATATGGTATAATTTCTGTCGGTTCAAGCTCTAACCTCGATAAGTGAACTTCTGGTTGTTGAGCCAAACCTTGAATATAAATGAGAAAACAGATCCCCATATTTCCAAAGTTCTTTGAATCGTTGAGTAGGTTTTAAACCGATTCCAGCGACCGCCAGGAACAACCGACACCTGCAAGATGTACAACAGACATAAAAAAACGTTTGGCTGGTTGCAGATGAAACAGTATTAACACAAATCATGGAGACAAAATGTGCAAGGCGGAGAGGCATGCTTCCAGGCTTCCAGCCTTACAAGCTGAAAGCAATGCCGAGTGAGAGTGACACAGTAAACTAACTGACTCGCTTGTTTAAGCAACCAATTCTCCTTTCTGATGATGCTACTACTCTGTTCCTGCCTGCATTTTTACTTCATTCCAGCTAGAACAAAGCACCGAGCAAATTACTCGTCGCAATATAGTGATGTGTCACCGAAGTCAAGCTGAGCCATGCTAAGCGTCTAGCTAACTAGAGGAGAGGTACTGAAGATTTGTGCATGTGTCTTGGAAATGCCACAGCCTAATGATCGCACATATGCAGACTTATTATGCATAGGTGATGCTGAGAAAGCGAATATTCACCTTGGGCAAGTCCCCCCCGTCGCTTTGCTTGAACCACGCGTCCTCCTTGCTGATGTCCTCCACTCTCTTCTTCCTCCTCTTCTCATCCTCCCCCGACGGTGCAGGGACGGACACGACGGAAACGCTACTCCCGGACGCCGCGGCGGACTTCACGGTCGCGCCGTTCCGACTCCCAGTCCCGTTTCCGTTGCCGTTGGACCCGAGGTACGCCTCCACCGCTGCATCGTCGTACCCGACCCTGCTGACGCTCCCGTTGAGCCCGAACTTCCTGGCTTCCTCCTCGGTGGGCGCGGACGAGGCTTGCTCCTCGAGGACGGATAGAACTAGGCGGTCCTTCGGTCGGCGGCGGGAATGGAGCGGAGAAGGGGGGCAGCGGAATCGGCGGAGGCGGAGGTGGTCGGGGACGGAGAGCGAGGTGGAGGCGACGAGGGAGGCCGCCGCGGCCGCGACGGACATGGCGGGGCGGGGGCTAGGGTTTGGTCGGTGGGGTTTGAGCGGGGGAGTAGTGGAGGTGGAAGCGAGGGGAGGAGGGAGTGGTGTGGAGGAGAGAGGGAAGCGAGGTGAGAAGCGGGAAGGGGGCAGAGAGAGGTGGAGGGAGTGGAGCCACGTGGTTGGCACGGAGGATGAGGCGATCTGACGTGGTGAGATCTGGTTGGGTGAAGGAGAGGCAGTGGGGTCCAGCTGGTTGGGAAAGATCACGTGGATTTGTTTTTTCCTTCGGAGCATACGTGGAAAGGTTCAAGGCCTCTACTTCTTTTTGATTCCTTCTCTTTCGTGGCCTTCTTGTATTTCTGCCGTGTGCCGGTGTGCGTGTCTTTTTGGTTGGACCAGGGCCGGCCCATAGGGCAGGGCAGAGGGGCGCTCGCCCCTGGGCTCCCATGGTCTAAGGGCCCCGGTCCATGACTTATCTATATATATTCATATTTATCTAATATTTTTAACGTCCAGCAATGTATAATAATTCTTGAAAATATCAATGATTGTCTAAAAAAAAGGAAAATATAGATGGTTTAAGTTATAGTCTATCATGACTACTCTTACTCCTATTTCAAAAAAAAAACTCTAACATTATCGAATATTTTTTTACTTGATGACATTATTTTGTTGGTCTCTGCAAATGTGAAGAATAACACCGGTCCTCACATTCCTTTACAAGTTTATGAGTATAATTATCAATTGCATAACTATATTATTCTGCAACCAACTCTCTTATGATTCTCAACAATTCTACTTGCCCCTATCTTATATGTTTGAGAAACTATTCCATCTTCTTACTAATTCAGTGTCTAATATGTTTACTCATCAACTCATTTTCTGCACACGCATATGTACACAAGTAGAAATTAATAAAATAACTATCATGATATATAGTTCGAATGTCTTCACCGAGATTTCAAAGATCATGGATATATCAAATGTATAGATTATTTAATTTGTATTGAATTACGGTATTTTTTCTTACGAAATACTAATATTTTTAAGTCTTTTATGTGTGAACCAGTGGCCGAGGTTGCATGCATTGTTGAGACGTCTAAGAATGCTAATCATGATAAACTTTAACTACTCTTTAAAAGTTTAGCATAAATATTAAATATATTTCTAATATTATTATTATTTTGAGTAGGGGGTCATTGTCCCCCCTAACCCTAGAAAATATCTGACACATTAAACAAGGGACCCTTGATTTCATATTGCCCTAGGGCCCCAGAATCTATGGACCGGCCCTGGGTTGGACTTGTGCTGCGTCTGCTGCGAACCTGTGATGATGGGGATACCCTGCGCCCGTGTGTTGTAAGTATCTTTTGGTTGGAATTGTATGTGCCAAGTGCCCCAGCGTTGGCTGCCATGGACGGTCGCACAGATGCCGTAGGGACCGAACTAGCAATCTCCCCCATCTCACCAGTTTATACAGACTACAGGTGTACAAAGATAACCTGACCTAGTGCATTGAACTTCACGTATGAACCTGTGAAATCTTTCGGCAGACAAAAGCTACCCGTAAAACAACTATTATTTGGTTAAATAAAATTAATTCTCTTGTACAGCACCATCGGATCCTTGGCGCAATGGTAGCGCGTCTGACTCCAGATCAGAAGGTTGCGTGTTCGATTCACGTAGGGTTCAATTTCCCTAATTCTAGGCCGGTTTCTTTTTTAATTCAGTTTAAGCCCCATCAAAGAGTTGATTCCGGGCCACCCTGGTGGGCTCACATCTCGTCACCATTTCCTTTTTAAAGCCCCATCGAAGAGTTGATTCCGGGCCACCCTGGTGGGCTCACACCTCGTCACCATTTGCAGACGCGAAGGACTTTTCTTTCATGATTTGTTTACAATTTTTTAGAAGCGTTCATGTATTCCCTCCTACCTAAATTAATGCTTTCAGATCTATCTATATTCAGATATATCTAGCACTAAAACTTGACTAGATACATATGAATCTAGACAAGTGAGAACTTTTAAAATCATTATTTTTAAAAGTTTAGCTTCTAAAATAAAAAATAAATAAATAACACACAAAAACAAAAAATAAACAAAAGGAAAAATAAAAAATAAAATAAAAGAGGGAAGGTCTTACAAATCGTGGCCCAAACAGTGCATAACGGAGGCATGGGTGCGGACACGCCCGTACTCAGGGCCTGCTCTGACTCATGGCCAACATGGGCGACGCCCTAGAGGGGCCCAAAATATGTACTCCCTTATACACATGGAGATACTTATGTTGGGCTAAGAAGAAAAGAACCCGATAGCAGATCAACAATCAAGAGGAGGAAGCTCAGGGTGGTGTTTTGAAAAAAAGAAACATGTGATGGAAATGCTAGGCTAGATGAGCGATGGAGTTTTGATCGCTAGCCCCGCTTGGCCGCTTGCTTGCTGAAACAAAATTCAACAATTATCACGTCATCCACTCGTCTCCTAGAACGAAACAGATGAAGCCAACTGCTCTGCCTTGTCGCCTCTAGTCCTTTTTCGTCCTGCAACTCATCACCCTGCCTCCTCCACAGATAATCCTCGGTGCCTCTGGTGTTTTAGTTGTAATCCTATAAAGCCATTTTACAGTCTGTCTCCTATTTTAGTTGTAATCCTCCACAGATAAGGGCCATCGTTTGATTCATCTATTTTTATTTTTTAGATCGATTCATCTATACTCATATCTCAATTCTCCCGTAGTTTTTAGGGTTTGATGATGTATATCAGATAAAGTTTCTTGAATATTCGTGCTTTGTTGTAAGTTACAATATTTGTTTGGTGGTCTATAGTCGAATGGTGAATTAGCACTTAAATAGTCTCATCGCAACATTGAGTTAGACTAATTTTATCAATATGATCATGTGGTATGCATTTTAGTACTTGCTCTGATCCAAATTTAGATTTGTCTAGATTCGAACGTGCAACTCCGCCACTGCCATGGCAATGGCTTTATAGGATTACACACCGGCACTTCATAATACCCAGGTGGCGAAACTAGTATGTTCAAATTGGGTACGTGAAGCTACAACTTTTCTCTAGCAAAACATATACGATACATAAAAAATGAGTTAAATCCGTCGTTAGTCACTGAACTTGTCTAGCAAAATCAATATAGTTATTGTACATTGGAAATACGAATTTATGGTCATTGAAAACGCGTCAGAGCATCACTCGCGGTCACCGCTCGTGTCGTAGGGATGTATTTGATAACGTGGCAAGCTAGGGACCCACTGGCAGCCGCTAGTTGTGTTTTATTTGCAAAAAAAGCTCTCCAAATCTATTTCCTATCCTATATCCTAGGCAAGAGGCTAACTGTTTGACCTGGAGGTCATCTGACCAGCGGGACCCACATGTCAGTCTCAACCCCACACACTTTTCTCCTATCCTCTCTCTTTCTCGGTCCTCGCCTCCATCCCCGTTCAACCTGAGACCATACCTCGCCTCCATCCCCGGCCTACAGGGTTGCCCTCTCCTCTCACCTTGTCGGGGGTGCTGGATATCGCCGGGGGGCGTGCGCGGCCAGGACGAGCCCGTGGAGATGCGGTCGAGGACTCCCCTAAGAGGAGATCGCCGCGGAGGCGCACGCTGCCACGATGGCCCCCCGAGCTCCGCCGACAAGCTTGGCCTCCGTATTTCATGACTACAACATGAAGTATTACTGAACTGGAATAACACGAGTTGAATTTAAAAGTACAGAGAATGAACAAGACCAGATTCAGCCGGTCCGTGGATGTCAACACCCAAATTTTAATCCCAGATGCCTGTTATGCCGTACAGCAATCCCAGGATTACTATTTTTGCGAGACATAACAGATTTGATATCACAATACATCATCCATTACAAACCATAATAAGGTCTTACAGAAATAAAGGATCTCATGATCCAGTCTTAGTACAATCAAGTAGCAGAATAAATAGCGTAGCGGTGGGGTCCATCTTCATAGTCACAGGCAATGCTGACGATGGGAGATGATCCTAGTTGTCGTAGCCGTCCTGCTGTCCTCCTTCAGGGTAGTCCTCCTCATAGTATGGCCACGGAAATAGCCAAGGATGAAAGCCATGAGTACTCTTTAAGTACTCACAAACTACCACTAACAAGTAAGATAGTTCTAGTAGGAATGTTGAATTCTAAGTTTATTTGTAAAGTTAAGTTTGAAACCTAAGCTGAGTTCAGAAACAAAGAAAGATAAAATAAAGTTAAAAACACCTAAGTGGGAAACTTTAATTGTCATAGTCACAACCATGTTGTGGTCAAGTCATGTCCCCATTCATTTCATGTTGTGGTCAAGTCACATTTCCCCCGCTACGGTTGGGGTAGCTGGGGCGAGACATTGGGGGCCGATTGTTCTGCGGCGCATATCCTGTAGAAGGTTTGGGACAGTACTTCTGGTGACTATTGGATCCAGCTTGGTGCATCATACGACGTTTTCGGTTATCGTTTGCTTGATTATTCTTCCCTTCCATCTGAATGGCAGAGTCGACTAGTTCTTCGAGATCTTTGAAACGAATGTTGATGAGGACAGTCTGCATCTCAGCATGCAGTCTGATCAGGAATCTCTCATTCTTCTTGGCCTCTGTGTTGATCTCATCAGGTGCATACCTGGCTAGGAACAAGAATCTGTCACGGTACTCCACTACAGTCATTCTGCCTTGCTTTAACTCTCTGAATTCATCTCTCATTCTGGTGACTAGACCCTGCGACACGTGGGTGCGGCTGAACTTGATTTTGAAGGCTTCCCATGTCATCACTTGACAATGGTTCATTGTGCGGTTGCTATTCCACCATGCTCTAGCATCTCCTGCCAAATAGTGGGTGGCAAAAAGAACTTTCTCGTTGGCATCCACTCCGGCTACTTCTAAGTTGTTCTCCATTGTCTGCAACCAGTCATCAACATCTAGTGGGTTCTCTGAAGTGCTAAATATTGGGGGATTAGTATTTTGGAAGTTTTTGAGTTTAGATCCATGATGATCCTGATTTCCGTGGTTCTGATTGTTGTGAGACATCTGCTGAAGTGTTGCTAGATTAGCTTGGCGCTTCACCCTACTAGCTTCACGGTCTGCAATGAGAGTCTGTAGGATTTGCAGCATGGGGTCTTGCGATGAGCTGCTCCCTCCTTGGTTTCCACGAATAATCTGAAGATTGAGATAGATAATAGGGTAAGGGGGAAAGTTCTAAGGTTCATGGTTTTGATTTCAAAGCTAAAACTTTGAGTTGGACTCAGGTTTTGCAACTAACTTCTTTTCATTCATTCAAGTAAAGCACATGATACAAACTCACACACACCACAACATTAAAAGGAAAATAGATGGTTTTAAGAACCATTCTGCAACCTAAGATACAATGGGACCGATACTCCTCACTCTACGATAGTGCTCTAGTGCATCTACTCATCATCGATGAAGTCAGAGTCATCATCGTCGGTGTAGAAGTCCACAGCATCCTCCTCCAGATAGTCATCATCATTGCTGAGGTAGGAGTCAATATCCCCTTGAATATCTTCACCTTCCTCTTCTTCCTTTTCTGTAAGCTAAGCTTCTTGCTCCTTGATGGTCTTCTCGAGGTCGGCCACCTTCTTGCGAAGACGGTCGATGGTGCGATCCTTCTTTGCACGTTGATGGCGAAGAGACTGACGATCTTTGACTAGTAGTGAGAAAGTCTGGGCCTTCTGGGCGGCAAGGGCAAGGTTGTGGTTGGCGATCTCTCTAGCATGTCCAATTCCTTTTGTCTGTCGTACAGTAGGAAGTCGAGGTTCTCCACTTGACGTTTAATTATTGGGTGACTTGGCATCTCTAGCAGCATTCCCATGAAATCATGCCTTGCATAGTGAACAAAGCGGGTTCCTTGGATTAGGTTGACACTCTGGGCACACAGACGAGCGAGAGCTTCATGCATTGCCCTGGCTAATCCATCTAGCTGTTGGGTCCGCAGCATAGAAAACAAAAAAATTCCTACGGTGTGAACTACACGCCAAGATCTATCTACTAGGTACAAAGCAACGGGTGGACATACATCCAACGAGAACTTACCCTCGAAGACAACGAGTTTTGTTAACGAGTAGGAACTCGTGGTTGATGTAGTCGTATACTTGCCGATCTCAAGATCGTGAGGAAGTCCGAGCAGGTCCGGCTCCAACACGTCCTTCAGATCCAGCTCCAGCACCACCAAGTCCAGCACCGCAAAGCAGTGGTGCATCCGTGATCGCACACACGTCCGGTACCCCGACAACCTCCGTCCCTCGCTCCAGCAAAGCAGCAGAAGCAGCAACTCCTTTCCAGATAAAGCCACCGGGAACATGTATCTCACTAATCCGAGACCATGGGGAATAATACTAGAGGGGGAGAGAGATCCTTCACAAGGAGGTGTGTGGATGAAGGAGGAATAGGGGGCCTTTTATAGGAGGAGGGGGGTGCCCCTCCTTCATGGCCGGCGCATGGAGGAGGTGTCTTTTCACCTCCTCCATTCATGTGGTGGTAACCCCTCCACATTAAAATGCCTCTTCACATTCCCTTTTAAAGTCTCCACTTTAAATGCATTAAATTTCTCCAAATTTAATGCTCTCTCATTTAATAAAACTCATTTATTAATTTTATTCAGAATTTTTTTAATTACTTTAATTAACAAACATTCACATAAAACCCCTTGCAATATGTCAATATCACATGCAGAACCACTTTCTGCAATTTCACCCGAAACAATTTCCGGTTTCTATCGAAACAATTCCCGCGCTTTGCAATTCTTTCGTCTGAAACATATGTGCTCCAAAATGGTGTCCGGTAACTCTTAAGTGTGCCACCCTACGGTTCACGAATAATGCAGACATGATCGAGACCCTTCTCCGATCAATAATCAGCAGCGGGACCTAGAGATCCGTACTGACTCCTATACATTCAATGATGACTTCTGTGATCGTGAGAACCTTTAACGCTTGTAACTAAATCCCTTTGTCTCTCGATATATTACATGTCCGAGATTCGATCATCGATATCTCCATACCTAGTTTGATCTTGTTACTGACATGCACTATTTTCTCGTTCCGGTGATATAACATTCTAGTGATCACATCACTTGCTTGCAAGCTATCTCAATGTGATATCACCGAGAGGGCCCAGAGTATATCTATCCGTCATCGGGATTGACAAATTCCACTCTTGATCCATGAGCCTCAACATAACACCTTCGTAGCACTGAACCCATCTTTATAGTCACCCTATTACGGTGTGACGTTTGATGTTATCAAGATACTCTTCCGGTGTTAGCAATTAACATGATCTCATGGTCTAAGGATAAAGATTACTTCGTATAGTGTTATAGCAATATAAACATCATGACTTTGATTGTAATGCTATACTTCGGATGAATGTTCATCACATCATTCAACTAATGGTGTGACCTTGTTATTAACAACATCCAATGTCGATGATCAGGAAACCTTGATCATCTTGTTAATCAACAAGCTAGTCTATAAGAGAGGCATAACTAGGAACCCTTTTTGTTTATTAAACACACATGTATTGATGTTTCCGATCAATACAATTATAGCATGCAAAATAAACATTTATCATAAACATGGAATAAGATAATAACCACTTTATTATTGCCTCTCGGGCATATTCCCTTCAGTCTCCCACTTGCACTAGAGTCAATAATCTAGTTTGAAAAACTTTGCGTATTGAACACCTATGGCTTTCTGGTGTTGCATATACGCGATTGCTAGTGGTTAACATAATCTCCGGATCTGAAAGTTTCAGGTCCGTGTGTATTTGCATGTCTTTGCGTCTCTACGCATCACTCATTCTCAAATGAGATGGCATTGTATAAATTTGGTCCTTTGGTGAGACCTTTAGTTCGTTTGGGTTAAAATATATTGATATTATTGTCACACAATATATCTTCATAGTATTAGCCCACTTTGAACCACACCTAGTTTGATAACAAACTACTTAACACAAATGCCCTCCTATGCTGCTACTATAGCAGTCATATACTTAGCCTTTTGTTGTAGTATTCGTCACAATGTCTTAACTTTGGAACTCATGCAAATCCATCATGGAACATCCTTTCCATTATATTGTGCCACCCATAGTATAAATTGAGATAAATTTTTAATTTGTATCTTGTGACAAAACTAGTATCAATGTAACACTTTACAATGAACTACCTTTAACTATTTGTCACTTATACATTATATATTCTTAGTTCTTCCAAAGCTCATAAGAATATCTTTACTATCGTCCAATGATCATCTCATGAATCATTCTGGTATGTGCTCATAACATTTAGAGCATAGGACATTCTGTATATATACATATCATGGTATAATCGATCAAAATCTTCATGTGATTTTACTCACCAAGTGTTGAAATACTTGAATTTTGATACAATCCTTTCCATGCAGCAAGAACCTTTCTTGTTGTTTCCATATTGAACCCTTTCAATATCTCATATATGTATGTCTGGCACAACCATATTAGCGCCTTAATCTATCCATATAGATATTGATGCCTAATATTCCGGTTTTGCCCAAGTCTTTCATCGAAATCTTATTTTAATGAAATTCTTAACTTGTGTCAATACAAGATACATCATTTCCAATCAACAATATGTCCTCTACATAATGTATTAGAAATATGTCTCAGCGCTCCCACTTAATTTCTTGCAAATGCAAGCATCTTCATCATATCCGATGAATTTAAACTCTTTTAACAGTTTCATCATGGTGAAGATTCCAACTCCGCTATGCTTACTTCAACTATTGAAGTTTGCATGCCCTTTTAGCACCCTATGAATTAACAAAACCCTTTGAACCGTGTCATGTACACGTCCTAGGTAACTGTTCTATTAGAAGAACATTGTTTTGTTTATTCAATTACCATATACCAAATTATATGTAGTGGTTGCTACATTAATCCGTCAAGACTAAATATCGCTATGAAAGATCAAATCTTGTCATAGTAAACTCCTTGAACATTGTCGTAAACTTCTTTCCGACATGTCGACTATTTCATAGATGTTAAACATCCATGTCTTATTTCTTTATAGATCCAAACACGACCGATAGGCTTCACGCCTTTCCGGAGGATCTTCCAATTTCAGAAACTTGATTTCTCGTGTATGGATACTATCACGGATTCTATGACTTCTAGTCATTTTATGGAGTCAGGGCCCATCATTGCTTCTTTGCATGTAGTCGGTTTATCATTGTCAAAACAATAACGACTTGCTTATCAAATCTTACTATTTGATTCTTACCGACCCACACGGTTCTATAGGAACTCTAATCTCCGAGATCACACCTTTTGTAATCACGAGAGCCATGAGCATTGTGGCCGCCACCGGGACACTTTCCAGCGCTGCGCTACTTAGCACATATATCTAAGGTTCAATAACCTTATCAAAGTTCTATTGTCCTCCCACTTAACTTTTCACGAAAAATTCCTTCTCAAGAAACTTGATGTTCCAAGTAAAAAACTCTTATGTCCTCGGTGTTATGGAGAAATTCCCAACAAATTGTTTGGGATAACCTACAAATACGTGCTTATCCGACTTTGGTTGTAAACATTTTACTTATGCATAGCATACCAAAATTTAAGAAAAGACAATTCGGGTTTTATCCCAAACCATAATTCATATGGTGTCATTTCAATGGATCACGATGGTGCTCTTTTTGGTGTAAAAGCGGTAGTCTCTAAAGCTTCAATCCTTAAAACATAATGGCAGTTTTATAAATGACACCTTTGATCTTACCATGTCAAACATGGTTTGATTTCATCTCTCGAACATACCATACTCCTGTGGTTTATCGGGAAATCCAAATTTATGGAACAATTCCTCAAATCTTAGGTGTTTTGCTAAACATGTAACTCAAATATCTTCCTTTATGATCGAATCATAAACTCTTTATTTTCTTGTTACAATGATTTTTCACTTCATCTTGAAAGTCTTTGAACAACTTTCAAATGTTTCATACTTCTTCCTTATTAAGTAAATATACAGATATATTCACTCAAATTTTCGAAGAAAGCATATGAAGCAAAAAGATCCATCGGATATGGCTACACATAATGGACTATGCACATCAGCATGCACAATATCCAATAATCTAGTCATCCGTTCATCTCTGGCCTATGGACGGAGTTTCAGTTATCTCGTGGAAAGTCTCACATGCGTCAATTGATCAAAATCAAAGACTCCAAAAATCCATCAACATGGAGTTTCTTCATGTTTTGTTTCCAATATAATTTAAACAGCGATGTCACTTCATAAGTGATCTTTCAATCATTTGTCTTGCGACATTTTAGCAATAGTGTTTATGGATGTGATTTCTCCCACTAGACTTGTAAAAGTTCATCCATCCTTTATAGAATACGGTAATTATTTGAACAACCATTGTTCTCGTAATACCGGAACAAAATAACAATTATTAAAACAAATCTTGAAGGCTAGGTTTGACGACAATGAAAAGCACAATAACACTTTATTTGTTTTCGATGATCATCATCACTTATTCTCTTGCTAGTTACTTAGGCCATTGCAGTTCATGAATTGCGTTGTCCTATATGACACTTCATACCAACCAATTCGGTATCCAGTACCGAAGAACCACATTGTTTAATAAGCAAGGAATACAACCATAACATGTATATCTTCTATATACCCAAGTTGGACATCTCCAACCTTTTATTTTCTGCCAAATATTTTATAGATTCTCTCTCAACAATTCCTTTTCTTTTAAAAGAATCTATCAACATCAATAGTGGTGTCATCAACATGACACATGGTACAAAGCTTGTATATAGTCAAATACTAATACCTTTGGACTTGCACTTTGAAGTGGATCACCATCATCAAATGTTTGGCATTCTTTCAAAATTCCATTCTTTAGTAATCTATTAGTGTAGTAAACATTTTACTTACATCTTCTATTCATCCTTATCATGACAACTTTCATGATCAAGCTACTATAGCTTATAAGGAAGAATCGCGAGTATAATATCAGTTCCCAAAACCTTTTTGGTAGATTCGAATGCTTAGCATCTCCAACCTTCACAAATTCTCATACAATATGAGAACATGTATTTTGATAAATTATACTCTATCATAATGCAACCAAAAACATTGTTTCAGATATCACAATATCTTTCACACATGATGGTTTCTGAAACAATTTTTAGCTCCAATATAATCTTGATATTAAAACAACTTTTGAATATCAATAATCATGGAGGCAAACATGATACTTTAGATACTAACATTGGAATTCTTACTCTTGATTTAATACTACTTATTAAACTTCATGGAGTAAATAGGGTTTGCTGAAAGTTTGCAATAGGACTTATAAACTTTAAATTGACATTCAAAACAATACGATACTAGTTCGTAAAGTAAATATCTAGAATTCTATAGTTCTATTATCTCAAATAAAAACTAAGCATAAGGTAGAAAACGAATGACAATGACTACAACAAACTATGCAAATTCACTTTGATTTAATTTATGACAAATTTGGTTCGACTAATCGAAATTAGAAATGAACTCCCACTCAAAACGACATCCCTCGTGTCTTTTTGGTGATTACATGAACCAAATCCACTACACCAAGTCTGATCATCACGTGAGTTGATGTAGCTTCAAAGACGAGCATCTATATGGGCATCATATCAACTATATGACTCATGCTTAACCTTTCGGTCCGTGTTTCGAGGCCATGTCTGTACATGCTAGGCTCGCCAAGTAAGAACCTTAGTATTCGCATGTGTAAAACTGTCTTACACCCGTTCCTATGAAAGCGTAGATTCGAGTACACCCGATCATCACGTGATGTCTCGAAACACGATCCATAGAATGGTGCATACTTAAGGAAGAACACAGTTTTATCTTGATATCTAAATGAGGGATCATCTTACAATGCTACAGAAAGCGCCAAACTAGCAGTATAAGATGCTAACATCTAATGTGTAAAGTGAGATGATATGGTCCATGCATTTGATCTCTATCACTTGCATCGTGGTATGATATCTATCATTCCTTTGTGTGTAAGGCCAAGGTCTATGGAACTTACACGTTGAGTGTGTTGTAATAGGATCTATCATACATCTACTTACAACAATACCATATCAAGACACTAGCCCAACAACGATCTAAACTAGACGCCTCTAATTTATCAATTGCAAGTTTTACGTGGCTTAGGGATTTCGGAGATAGAACCGTTCTTACCTACGAACATGAACCACAACGAGGATAACCAAGTTATTAGCAACTCGTTGTAAATCAGATATTGACTATAGTAGGAGAGACAGACACCCGCCAGCCACTTATGCAAAACAAGTTGCATGTCAGTCGTGGAACTGGTCTCATGTACGATGACATGTAAGGTTGGTCTGGGCAAATTCATCCCACTATGCCACCAATATCCAAAATACATAGAAGATGCAATAACATGATCATCATCGCCCACATATAAACATATGTGTACTACCCGTGCAAAGACCTACGCATAGATCAGGCTCTGATACCACTGTTGGGTCCGCGGCATAGAAAACAAAAAAATTCCTACGGTGTGAACTACACGCCAAGATCTATCTACTAGGTACAAAGCAACGGGTGGACATACATCCAACGAGAACTTACCCTCGAAGACAACAAGTTTTGTTAATGAGTAGGAACTCGTGGTTGATGTAGTCGTACACTTGCCGATCTCAAGATCGTGAGGAAGTCCGAGCAGGTCCGGCTCCAGCACGTCCTTCAGATCCAGCTCTAGCACCACCAAGTCCAGCACCACAAAGAAGTGGTGCATCCATGATCGCACACACGTCCGGTACCCCGACAACCTCTGTTCCTCGCTCCAGCAAAGCAGCGGAAGCAGCAACTCCTTTCCAGATAAAGCCACCGGGAACATGTATCTCGCTAATCTGAGACCATGGGGAATAATACTAGAGGGGGAGAGAGATCCTTCACAAGGAGGTGTGTGGATGAAGGAGGAAGAGGGGGCTTTTATAGGAGGAGGGGGGTGCCCCTCCTTCATGGCCGGCGCATGGAGGAGGTGTCTCTTCACCTCCTCCATTCATGTGGTGGTAACCCCTCCACATTAAAATGCCTCTTCACATTCCCTTTTAAAGTCTCCACTTTAAATGCATTGAATTTCTCCAAATTTAATGCTCTCTCATTTAATAAAACTCTTTTATTAATTTTATTCAGAATTTTGTTAATTACTTTAATTAACAAACATTCACATAAAACCCCTTGCAACATTTCAGTATTACATGCAGAACCAATTTCAGCAATTTCACCCGAAACAGTTTCGGTGTGTATTGAAATAATTCCAGCGCTTTCTTAAATCTTTATCTGAAACATATTTGCTCCAAATGGTGTCGGTATCTTTTAAGTGTATCACCCTATGGTTCACGAATAATGTAGACATGATCGAGACCCCTCTCCGATCAATAATCAGCAGCGGGACCTGGAGATCCGTACTGACTCCTACACATTCAACGATGACTTCTGTGATCGTGAGAACCTTTAACGCTTGTAACTAAATCCCTTTGTCTCTCGATATATTACATGTCCAAGATTCGATCATCGGTATCTCCATACCTAGTTTGATCTCGTTACCGACATGCACTCTTTTCTCCTTCCCGTGATATAACATTCTAGTGATCACATCACTTGCTTGCAAGCTATCTCAATGTGATATCACCGAGAGGGCCCAGAGTATATCTATCCATCATCAGGATTGACAAATTCCACTCTTGATCCATGAGCCTCAACATAACACCTTCGTAGCACTGAACCCATCTTTATAGTCACCCTGTTACGGTGTGACGTTTGATATTATCAAGATACTCTTTCGGTGTTAGCAATTAACATGATCTCATGGTCTAAGGATAAAGATTACTTCGTATAGTGTTATAGCAATATAAACATAATGACTTTGATTGTAATGCTATACTTCGGATGAATGTTCACCACATCATTCAACTAATGTTGTAACCTTGTTATTAACAACATCCAATGTCCATGATCAGGAAACCTTGATCATCTTGTTAATCAACAAGCTAGTCTATAAGAGAGGCATAACTAGGAACCCTTTTTGTTTATTAAACACACATGTATTGATGTTTCCGATCAATACAAGTATAGCATGCAAAATAAACATTTATCATAAACATGGAATAAGATAATAACCACTTTATTATTGCCTCTCGGGCATATTCCCTTCACTAGCTAGTTGTTCTCTCTCATTGAGAACTGAATCCTCCCAGATACTGGTGCTTCTATCTTGCCTCGAAGATCAGCAGTTACTAGCCATTGTAAATGTCCTCCTAGTGGACCCGGGAGTTGAGCTCCAAGAAATTCCGGATGCGGACGTTGCAATAACTCAGACAGTGAATCCAGATCCCTCTTGAAGATCAGTTGGTCTCCGTTGCCGAACTGGTAGAACTTGCTGTATTGGGTTGTCATCTATAAGAATTTAGGACGAGAAAGTTAGTGAAGTGATCAAGTCTGTCAAAGTTTTAAGTAGTAATGTAAGAATTTGGAGGAACATGAATTTTGAGAGTAGAATTCCCAAGGATAAGAGAGGAAATAGTTTTCATAAATACTCACTTTGGTTTTGAAACTAAGTTTTTGTTCGGACGTCCAGTCTATACTAGGGTCTCCTATGGTCAGGGTGGCTCTGATACCAACTTGTCAACACCCGGATTTTTAATCCCAGATGCCTGTTATGGCGTACATCGCAATCCCAGGATTACCATTTTTGCGAGAAATAACAGATTGGATGTCACTGTACATCATCCATTACAAAACATAATAAGGGCTTACACAAATAAAGGATCTCATGATCCAGTCTTAGTACAATCAAGTAGCGGAATAAATAGCGTAGCGGTGGGGTTCATCTTCATAGTCACAGGCAATGCTGATGATGGGAGATGATCCTAGTTGTCGTAGCCGTCCTGTTGTCCTCCTTCAGGGTAGTCCTCCTCATAGTCTGGCCACGGGAATAACCAGGGACGAAAGCCGTGAGTACTCTTTAAGTACTCGCAAACTACCACTAACAAGTAAGATAGTTCTAGTAGGAATGCTGAATTCTAAGTTTATTTGTAAAGTTAAGTTTGAAACCTAAGCTGAGTTCAGAAACAAAGAAAGACAAAATAAAGTTGAAAACACCTAAGTGGGAAACTTTAATTGTCATAGTCACAACCATGTTGTGGTCAAGTCATGTCCTTATTCATTTCATAAGTCATTTTGAAAACATCTGACAACAGAACAGTATGGCCACTCCAACTGTCCATAACCACGGACGCGGCTATTCAAATAGTTTGACACTCTGCAGAGGTGGTACACTTTCACCACAAGATTCGATACATCTGTCAGGGATAATCCTGAATCATCATACTTAGTATGCAGATAATCAAACATAACCTTTCCTTTACACTCTAGTATAAGAACCTCTCCTATGAGCTTGGCCTCCCAGCCATGACCATCTGTCATCCTGGGCACTGCATAGGTGGACAACATTGAGAGGTAGCCTCAACACAAACCTCTCCCGCGAGGGAACTAAAACTAATGGATATAAACGTCCGGCTAAGCCTTACCCAATTCAGGTATTGTGGTTGTATGGTAAAATTGGAATGATATCGCATCCGAACCCAACCATCAGTTTTTATAAAAGGGTTAAGGCTCATGCCTCAACATTTTCATCATCATCATAAACTATTTGTGTTTCTCAACACATGTCAAAACATCTCAATAGAATGACTCATCATCCCAAGGTTTTCACAAGTCATTTTCACCCAGTATTCCCATCTACAGTGATCTAGTTTTTAGTTTATCTCTAAACTACTAAGTTAAGAGTGTTCACTAATGTGGAATGCTAATCTCAATCTCATGCCATAGAATGACATCTAGGTCTAACTAGATAGGTCAAGTTTTATACTCTTTATGCTACCTTTAAACAAGGTAAAGGACTTTGGTAAAGTAAAGAAAGTAAAGCTTGTAAATAACACTTGGAGTAGGTATAAGTCAAAGGGGTATAACCAAGCATGCCTATTGCATCTTGCTTAAGTTATCTAGCTTGCAAGGTTTAGCTTGCATTGTTAATGATGGCTTGCCTTGTGTAGTGCAGTGGTTGAAATTCTCTTCCTCCTCCTCTTGGTAGAACTCCTCCTCCTCGAAGACTTGGTCGGTACTATCGTCGGGGCTCCACCTGGTGCGGTGAGGCGGGCAAACGAACGAGATGACAACGACGGTTCTCCTGGTACTGGCGGCGTCTCAGGAGATGGCCTGGATCAACGACGCCCTTCTCCTCCTTCCACGACAGGCTCCAACGAAATTCTAGCACTACGGGCTACGACTTGCTCTAGTGGGGCTCTGGGAGTGTTCTGAGGGGGAGTGGATGAGAATGGTGTGACGAATTGGTGCTGGGGAGGCCTCCTTATATAGGCATGGCGAGGCGGCAGTGAGGCATGGGCGATGCTCGCCGATGACGACGGCACAGCGGCCTAGAGGCATGGGCGGCGTAGGCGGATGGTGGCTTGCCTCCTGACGGTCCTCTACGGTGTTATGGCGATGCAAGGGGCGGTGGCTAAAGGTCGGGAGCGTCGCACGCTCTGGGAGACAGAGGTGGTGCTCGATGCAGTTCCCGGCGAGTGTGGGTTGAGCGGCGGGTTACGGCCGTGTCTGGCGGGGTGAGGGGGTCGAGGCAGAGCGGTGCACGCGGTCTGCGGTCGAGGCATGGTCTTGAAGGGAATATGCCTGAGAGGCAATAATAAAGTGGTTATTATCTTATTCCATGTTTATGATAAATGTTTATTTTACATGCTATAATTGTAATGATCGGAAACGTCAATACATGTGTATTTAATAAACAAAAAGGGTTCCTAGTTATGCCTCTCTTATATACTAGCTTGTTGATTAACAAGATGATCAAGGTTTCCTGATCATGGACATTGGATGTTGTTAATAACGAGGTCACAACATTGGTGGAATGATGTGATGAACATTCATCCGAAGTATAGCATTACGATCAAAGTCATTATGTTTATATTGCTATAACATCATACGAAGTAATCTTTATCCTTAGACCATGAGATCATGTTAATTGCTAACACCGGAAGAGTATCTTGATAACATCAAACGTCACACTGTAACAGGGTGATTATAAAAATGGGTTCAGTGCTACGAAGGTGTTATGTTGAGGCTCATGGATCAAGAGTGGAATTTGTCAATCCCAATGACGGATAGATATACTCTGGGTCCTCTCGGTGATATCACATTAAGATAGCTTGCAAGCAAGTGATGTGATCACTAGAATGTTATATCACGGGAACGAGAAAAGAGTGCATGTCGGTAACGAGATCAAACTAGGTATGGAGATACCGATGATCGAATCTCAGACATGTAATATATCGCGAGACAAAGGGATTTAGTTACAAGCTTAAAGGTTCTCACGATCACAGAAGTCATCGTTGAATGTGTAGGAGTCAGTATGGATCTCTAGGTCCCGCTGCTGATTATTGATCGGAGAGGGGTCTCGATCATGTCTGCATTATTCGTGAACCGTAGGGTGGCACACTTAAGAGTTACTAGACACCATTTTGGAGCACATATGTTTCAGACGAAAGAATTGCAAAGCGCAGGAATTGTTTCGATAGAAACCGGAAATTGTTTCGGGTGAAATTGCAGAAAGTGGTTCTGCATGTGATATTGAAATATTGCAAGGGGTTTTATGTGAATGTTTTTTAATTAAATTAATTAACAAAATTCTGAATAAAATTAATAAAAGAGTTTTATTAAATGAGAGAGCATTAAATTTGGAGAAATTTAATGCATTTAAAGTGGAGACTTTAAAAGGGAATGTGAAGAGGCATTTTAATGTGGAGGGGTTACCACCACATGAATGGAGGAGGTGAAGAGACACCTCCTCCATGCGCCGGCCATGAAGGAGGGGCACCCCCCTCCTCCTATAAAAGGCCACCCTCTCCTCACTTCTCAAACACACCTCCTTGTGAAGGATCTCTCTCCCCCTCTAGTATTATTCCCCCATGGTCTCGGATTAGCGAGATACATGTTCCCGGTGGCTTTATCTGGAAACGAGTTGCTGCTTCCGCTGCTTTGCTGGAGCGAGGGACGGAGGTAGTCGGGGTACCGGACGTGTGTGCAATCACGGATGCACCGCTGCTTTGCGGTGCTGGCTTGGTGGTGCTGGAGCTGGATCTGATGGACGTGCTAGAACCGGACCTGCTGGACTTCCTCACGATCTTGAGATCGGCAAGTGTACGACTACATGAACCACGAGTTCCTACTTGTTAACAAAACTCGTTGTCTTCGAGGGTAAGTTCTCGTTGGATGTATGTCCACCCGTTGCTTTGTACCTAGTAGATAGATCTTGGCGTGTAGTTCACATCGTAGGAATTTTTTTGTTTTTTATGTTGTGGACCCAACAGTGGTATCAGAGCCTGATCTATGCGTAGGTGCTTTGCACGGGTAGTACACATATGTTTATATGTGGGCGATGATGATCATGTTATTGCATCTTCTATGTATTTTGGATATTGGTGGCATAGTGGGATGAAGCGGCCCGGACCAACCTTACATGTCATCGTACATGAGACCGGTTCCACGACTGACATGCAACTTGTTTTGCATAAGTGGCTGGCGGGTGTCTGTCTGTCCTACTATAGTCAATATCTGATTTACAACGAGTTGCTAATAACTTGGTTATCCTCGTTGTGGTTCATGTTCGTAGGTAAGAACGGTTCTATCTCCGAAAGCCCTAAGCCACATAAAACTTGCAATTGATAAATTAGAGGCGTCTAGTTTAGATCGTTGCTGGGCTAGTGTCTTGATATGGATTGTTGTAAGTAGATGTGTGATAGATACTCTTACAGCACACTCAACGTGTAAGTTCCATAGACCTTGGCCTTACACACAAAGGAATGATAGAGATCATACCACGATGCAAGTGATAGAGATCAAATGCATGGACCATATCATCTCACTTTACACATTAGATGTTAGCATCTTATACTGCTAGTTTGGCGCTTTCTGTAGCATTGTAAGATGATCCCTCATTTAGATATCAAGATAAAAATGTGTTCTTCCTTAAGTATGCACCGTTTTATGGATCGTGTTTCGAGACATCACGTGATGATCGGGTGTACTCGACTCTACGCTTTCATACAAACGGGTGTAAGACAGTTTTACACATGTGAGTACTAAGGTTCTTACTTGGCAAGCCTAGCATGTAAAGACATGGCCTCGGAACACGGACCGAAAGGTTAAGCATGAGTCATATAGTTGATATGATGCCCATATAGATGCTCGCCTTTGAAGCTACATCAACTGACGTGATGATCGGACTTGGTGTAGTGGATTTGGTTCATGTAATCACCAAAAAGACACGAGGGATGTCGTTTTTGAGTGGGAGTTCATTTCTAATTTGGATTAGTCGAACCAAATTTGTCATAAATTAAATCAAAGTGAATTTGCATAGTTTGTTGTAGTCATTGGCATTCGTTTTCTACCTTATGCTTAGTTTTTATTTGAGATAATAGAACTATAGAATTCTGGATATTTACTTTACAAACTGGTATCGTATTGTTTTGAATGTCAATTTAAAGTTTATAAGTCCTATTGCAAACTTTCAGCAAACTCTATTTACTCCATGAAGTTTAATAAGTAGTATTAAATCAAGAGTAAGAATTCCAATGTTAGTATCTAAAGTATCATGTTTGCCTCCATGATTATTGATATTCAAAAGTTGTTTTAATATCAAGATTATATTGGAGCTAAAAATTGTTTCAGAAACCATCATGTGTGAAAGATATTATGATATCTGAAACATTGTTTTTGGTTGCATTATGATAGAGTATAATTTAGCAAAATACATGTTCTCATATTGTATGAGAATTTGTGAAGGTTGGAGATGCTAGGCATCCGAATCTACCAAAAAGGTTTTGGGAACTGATATTATACTCGCGATTCTTCCTTATAGGCTATAGTATCTTGATCATGAAAGTTGTCATGATAAGGATGAATAGAAGATGTAAGTAAAAAATTTACTACACTAATAGATTACTAAAGAATGGATTTTTGAAAGAATGCCAAACATTTGATGATGGTGATCCACTTCAAAGTGCAAGTCCAAAGGTATTAGTATTTGACTATATACAAGCTCTGTACCATGTGTCATGTTGATGACACCACTATTAATGTTGATAGATTCTTTTAAAAGAAAAGGAATTGCGAAAAGAGAATCTATAAAATATTTGGCAGAAAATAAAAGGTTGGAGATGTCCAACTTGGGTATATAGAAGATATACATGTTATGGTTGTATTCCTTGCTTATTAAACAATGTGGTTCTTAGGTATTGGATAACGGTATTGGATACCGAATTGGTTGGTATGAAGTGTCATACAGGACAACACAATTCATGAACTGCAATGGCCTAAGTAACTAGCAAGAGAATAAGTGATGATGATCATCGAAAACAAATAGTGTTATTGTGCTTTTTCATTGTCGTCAAACTTAGCCTTCAAGATTTGTTTTAATAATTGTTATTTTGTTCTGGTATTACGAGAACAATGGTTGTTCAAATAATTACCGTATTCCATAAAGGATGGATGAACTTTTACAAGTCTAGTGGGAGAAATCACATCCATAAACACTATTACTAAAATGTCGCAAGACAAATGATTGAAAGATCACTTATGAAGTGACATCGTTGTTCAAATTATATTGGAAAGAAAACATGAAGAAACTCCATGTTGATGGATTTTTGGAGTCTTTGATTTTGATCAATTGACGCATGTGAGACTTTCCTCGAGATAATGGAAACTCCGTCCATAGGCCAGAGAGGAACGGATTACTAGATTATTGGAAATTGTGCATGCTGATGTGCATAGTCCATTATGTGTGGCCATATCCGATGGATCTTTTTGCTTCATATGCTTTCTTCGAAAATTTGAGTGAAAATATCTGTATATTTACTAAATAAGGAAGAAGTATGAAACATTTGAAAGTTGTTCAAAGACTTTCAAGATGAAGTGAAAAATCATTGTAACAAGAAAATAAAGAGTTTATGATTCGATCATAAAGGAAGATATTTGAGTTACATGTTTAGCAAAACACCTAAGATTTGAGGAATTGTTCCATAAATTTGGATTTCCCGATAAACCATAGGAGTATGGTATGTTCGAGAGATGAAATCAAACTAGGTTTGACATGGTAAGATCAAAGGTGTCATTTATAAAACTGCCATTATGTTTTAAGGATTGAAGCTTTAGAGACTACCGCTTTTACACTGAAAAGAGCACCATCATGATCCATTGAAATGACACCATATGAATTATGGTTTGGGATAAAACCCGAATTGTCTTTTCTTAAATTTTGGTATGCTATGCATAAGTAAAATGTTTACAACCAAAGTCGGATAAGCACGTCTTTGTAGGTTATCCCAAACAATTTGTTGGGAATTTCTCCATAACACCGAGGACAAAAGAGTTTGTTACTTGGAACGTCAAGTTTCTTGAGAAGAAATTTTGCGCGAAAAGTTAAGTGGGAGCACAATAGAACTTTGATAAGGTTGTTGAACCTTAGCTATATGTGCTAAGTAGCGCAGCGCCGGAAAGTGTCCCGGTGGCGGCCACAATGCTCAGGGATCCCGTGATTACAAAAGGTGTGATATCGGAGATTAGAGTTCCTATAGAACTGTGTGGGTCGGTAAGAATCAAATAGTAAGATTTGATAAGCAAGTCGTTATTGTTTTGACAATGATGAACCGACTAGATGCAAATAAGTGATGATGGGCCCTGACTCCATAAAACGACTAGAATTCATAGAATCCGTGATAGTATCCATACACGAGAAATCAAGTTTCTGAACTTGGAAGACCCTCCAGAAAGGCGTGAAGCCTATCGGTCATGTTTGGATCTATAAAGAAATAAGACATGGATGTTTAACATCTATGAAATAGTCGACATGTCGGAAAGAAGTTTACGACAATGTTCAAGGAGTTGACTATGACAAGATTTGATCTTTCATAGCGATATATAGTCTTGACGGATTAATGTAGCAACCACTACATATAATTTGGTATATGGTAGTTGAATAAACAAAACAATGTTCTTCTAATAGAACGGTTACCTAGGACGTGTACATGACATGGTCCGAAGGGTTTTGTTAATTCAAAGGGTGCTAAAGGACATGCAAACTTCAATAGTTGAAGTAAGCATAGCGGAGTTGGAATCTTCACCATGATGAAACTGCTAAAGGAGTTTAAATTCATCGGAGATGATGAAGATGCTTGCATTTGTAAGAAATTAAGTGGGAGCGCTGAGACATATTTCTAATACATTATGTAGAGGACATATTGTTGATTGGAAATGATGTATCTTGTATTGACACAAGTTAAGAATTTCATTAAAATAAGATTTCGATGAAAGACTTGGGCAAACCGGAATATTTGGCATCAATATCTATATGGATAGATTAAGGCGCAAATATGGTTGTGCCAGACATACATATATGAAATGTTGAAAGGGTTCAATATGGAAACAACAAGAAAGGTTCTTGCTGCATGGAAAGAATTGTATCAAGATTCAAGTGTTTCAACACTTGGTGAGTAAAATCACATGAAGATTTTGATCGATTATACCATGATATGTATATATCCAGAATGTCCTATGCTCTAAATGTTATGGGCATATACCACAGTGATTCATAAGATGATCATTGGACAATAGTAAAGATATTCATATGAGCTTTGGAAGAACTAAGAATATATCATGTATAAGTGACAAATAGTTAAAGGTAGTTCATTGTAAAGTGTTACATGGATACTAATTTTGTCACAAGATACAAATTAAATTTATCTCAATTTAGACTATGGGTGGCACAATGTAATGGAAAGGATGTTCCATGATGGATTTGGATGAGTTCCAAAGTTGAGACATTATGACGGATACTACAACAAAAGGCTAAGTATATAACTGCTATAGTAGCAGCAAAGGAGGGCATTTGTGTTAAGTAGTTTGTTATCAAACTAGGTGTGGTTCAAAGTGGGCTAATACTATGAAGATATATTGTGTGACAATAATATCAACATATTTTGAGCCGAACGAACTAAAGGTCTCACCAAAGGACCAAATTTATACAATGCCAACTCATTTGAGAATGAGTGATGCGTAGAGACACAAAGACATGCAAATACACACAGACCTGAAACTGTCAGATCCGGAGATTATGTTAACCACTAGCAATCGCATATATGCAACACCAGAAAGCCATAGGTGTTCAATACGCAAAGTTTTTCCAACTAGATTATTGACTCTAGTGCAAGTGGGAGACTGAAGGGAATATGCCCGAGAGGCAATAATAAAGTGGTTATTATCTTATTCCATGTTTATGATAAATGTTTATTTTACATGCTATAATTGTATTGGTCGGAAACGTCAATACATGTGTGTTTAATAAACAAAAAGGGTTCCTAGTTATGACTCTCTTATAGACTAGCTCGTTGATTAACAAGATGATCAAGGTTTCCTGATCATGGACATTGGATGTTATTAATAAGGAGGTCACAACATTGGTGGAATGATGTGATGAACATTCATCTGAAGTATAGCATTACGATCAAAGTCATTATGTTTATATTGCTATAACATCATACGAAGTAATCTTTATCCTTAGACCATGAGATCATGTTAATTGCTAACACCGGAAGAGTATCTTGATAACATCAAACATCACACCGTAACAGGGTGACTATAAAGATGGGTTCAGTGCTACGAAGGTGTTATGTTGAGGCTCATGGATAAAGAGTGGAATTTGTCAATCCCGATGACGGATAGATATACTCTGGGCCCTCTCGGTGATATCACATTAAGATAGCTTGCAAGTAAGTGATGTGATCACTAGAATGTTATATCACGGGAACGAGAAAAGAGTGCATGTCGGTAACGAGATCAAACTAGGTATGGAGATACCGATGATCAAATCTCGGACATGTAATATATCGCGAGACAAAGGGATTTAGTTACAAGCGTTAAAGGTTCTCACGATCACAGAAGTCATCGTTGAATGTGTAGGAGTCAGTACGGATCTCCAGGTCCCGCTGCTGATTATTGATCGGAGAGGGTCTCGATCATGTCTGCATTATTCGTGAACCGTAGGGTGACACACTTAAGGGATACCGACACCATTTGGAGCAGATATGTTTCAGATAAAGATTTAAGAAAGCGCTGGAATTATTTCAATAGACACCAAAACTGTTTCGGGTGAAATTGCAGAAAGTGGTTCTGCATGTGATATTGACATATTGCAAGGGGTTTTTATGTGAATGTTTGTTAATTAAAGTAATTAACAAAATTATGTATAAAAATAATAAAAGAGTTTTATTGAATGAGAGAGCATTAAATTTGGAGAAATTTAATGCTCTCTCATTTAATAAAAATTTAATGCATTTAAAGTGGAGACTTTAAAAGGGAATGTGAAGAGGCATTTTAATGTGGAGGGGTTACCACCACATGAATGGAGGAGGTGAAGAGACACCTCCTCCATGCGCCGGCTATGAAGGAGGGGCACCCCCCTCCTCCTATAAAAGGCCCCCCTCTCCTCACTTCTCAAACACACCTCCTTGTGAAGGATCTCTCTCCCCCTCTAGTATTATTCCCCCATGGTCTCGGATTAGCGAGATACATGTTCCCGGTGGCTTTATCTGGAAAGGAGTTGCTGCTTTCGTTGCTTTGCTGGAGCGAGGGACGGAGGTTGTCGGGGTACCTGACGTGTGTGCGATCACGGATGCACCGCTGCTTTGCGGTGCTGGACTTGGTGGTGCTGGAGCTGGATCTGATGGACGTGCTGGAGCCGGACCTGCTGGACTTCCTCACGATCTTGAGATCGGCAAGTGTACGACTACATCAACCATGAGTTCCTACCCGTTAACAAAACTCGTTGTCTTCGAGGGTAAGTTCTCGTTGGATGTACGTCCACCCGTTGCTTTTGTTGGAGATATTCCCAAGAGGCAATAATAAAAGTGGTTATTATTATATCTTTGTGTTTATGATGAATGTTTACATCCCATGCTATAATTGTATTATAAGGAAACACTAATACATGTGTATTTTGTAAACGTAAAAGAGTCCCTAGTAAGCCTCTTGTTGAACTAGCTTGTTGATTAATAGATGATCATGGTTTCCTGATCATGGACATTGGATGTCATTAATAACAAGGTTATATCATTAGGAGAATGATGTGATGGACACACACCTGTAGTAAGTGTATCATAAGATCAAGTCATTAAGTTCGTATTGCTACAAGCTTTCAAATGCATAGTAACCTAATCCTTCGACCATGAGGTTATGTTAATCACCATCACTAGATGGGTACTTTGATGACATCAAACACCGCTTCGTAACTGGGTGGTTATAAAGGTGTCATTGGGTATTCTGAAAGTATGTTTTGAAGCGCATGGACCAAGATTGGGATTTGTCCATCCATATGACAGATAGATATGCTCTGGGCCCTCTCGGTGGAATGTCATCTAGTTAGCTTGCAAGCATGTGACTAGGTCACAAGGGATGACATATCATGGAACGAGTAAAGAGTGCTTATCAGTAACGAGGTAGAACTAGGTATGGAGATACCGACGATCAAACCTCGCATAAGTAGAGTATCGCGTGACAAAGGGAATTGGTTTCGTATGTTAATGGTTCTATCGGTCACAAAGTCATCGTTGAGTATGTGGGAGCCGTTATGGATCTCCAGATCCCGCTGATGGTTATTGATCGGAGAGGTGTCTCCATCATGTATGCATATTCACGAACCGTAGGGTGACACACTTAAGGTTCGATGTTGTTTAGGTAGATATGGAATATGCGTTGGAGACCGAATATTGTTCAGAGTCTCGGATTGGATCTGGGACATCCTGAGGAGATCCGGAATTGTCATGAGAATAAGATTCATATAATGGAGATCATTTTCTAGGTTCGGAAATGTTCCGGAGTGTTTATATGGGGATTCTAGAAGGTTTCGGGATGTTTCGGAAAGTTCTAGAAGGTTCCGTGGACTTTACTTGAAAACCAAGAAAGGAAAGGGGAAGACTTGGGGGGAAGGAAACTCCCTCCCCCCTCTCCCTTGTGCGATGGCCCTAGGACGTGGGCCTAGGGCTGGGAACCCTAGGCCGCACCCCTCCCTCTATATATAGAGGGGTGGAGGCGCCACCCCCCTTGCCCCTCCACTCCTTGCCCTAGCCGCCTCTCTCCTCCTCCTTCGCTCTGCTCAGGCTTAGGCGAAGCCCTGCAGAATTCTCTACTCCTCCACCACCACCACGCCGTCGTGCTGCTGGGATTCCGTGGAGAGATCTACTACCTCTGCTTCTCGCTGGAACGGGGAGAGGAAGGTCTGCATCGACTCCGCATGTGTGACCGAATGCGGAAGCGCTGCCGGAATGCGGCACCGGAAGGATCGTCTACTCGATCTTGAGATCGGCAAGTGATCGTCTACATCAACCACAAGATCTGATCTCGCACAAGGCTTTGGGATCTACAAGGGTTAGTACAGATCTATCTCGTTGCACATATCTAATAGATTAGATCTTGGCTTTTATCTAGATTAGATCTGGGTTTTGTTCGTTCTTGCGGTAGAATTTTTTTGTTTTCCATGCTACAAAGCCATCAGTGGTATCAGAGCCGTGTCTATGCGTAGATCTGTTGCACGAGTAGAACACAATGGTTTTGTGGGCGTTGGTGCTCGTGTCGTCTTTTGCTTTGTGTACTTTGCATCTTGCGGTATGGTGGGATGAAGCGGCTCGGGCTAACCTTACATGTCATCACACATGAGACTTGCTCCACGCTTGACGTGTAACTTGCTTTGCACAAGTGGCTTTGCGGGTGTCTGTCTCTCTCACCATAGTATAGATCCAATTTACACTTTGTACTTGATAGCACTTGTATCAACGTTGTGGTTCAGTTTCGTAGGTAAAATCCGTTCTTATTCGAAAGCCCCAAACCACGTAAAACATGCAAAGAAAATTAGAGGCGTCTAACTTGTTTTTGCAGGGGTTTTGTGATGTGATATGGCCATCATGTGATTGTGATTATATTTGATGTATGCAATGATCCTTGTTGTAATATTGCAACCGACAGGAGCCTAATGGTTGTCTTTAATTCTGTTAAGACCTGCGTGTCTATTCATCTTGTAATAGCTTTATTCCAAGTAGTTGTAATAGTTGCTAGTGATGATGGACAACCATGAAGCGACGCCACTGACCTTGACGCAATGCTGGTGATGATGGAGATCATGTCCGTGCTTTGGAGATGGAGATCAAAGGCACAAGAAGAAAGGGCCATATCATATCACACTAATTATGAATTGCCTGTGATGTAAATCCTTTATGCATCTTGTATTGCTTAGATCGCGACGGTAGCATTATAAGATGATCCCTCTCACTAAATATCAAGTAATAAAGTGTTCATCCTTAGTTGGCACCGTTGCTAAGACTCGTCGTTTCGAAGCATCTCGTGATGATCGGAAGTGATAGATTCTACGTGTGTATACAATGGGTGCAAGCCAGATTTGCACACGCGGAAACTAAGGTTAATCTTGACGAGCCTAGCATGTACATACATGGTCTCGGAACACGGAATACCGAAAGGTAGAGCATGAGTCATATAAATTATATGATGAACATGAAGATTGTTCACCGATGAAACTACATCTTCTCTCGTGAAGATCGGACTTGGTGTAGTGGATTTGGTTCGTGTAATCACTAAGACAACGTGAGGGATGTTGTTTTGAGTGGGAGTTCACCTAGTTAATTTAAAGAATTTAGATTGAATTCAATTCATCATAAACTTAGTCTAAACTACTTACAAATTTGTTGTAGATTATGGCGAACCTCTCCATCAATTTCAATGCTTTCCTAGAGAAAGAAAAGCTTAAGAACAATGGAAGCAACTTCACGGACTGGTTCCGTGGACAGAAGATTGTCCTCAGGGCTGGTCAGTTGACCTATGTGCTCGAAGCACCGCTAGGTGACGCACCTGCAGAAGATGCCACCGATGACGTAAAGAATGTTTACGCCACTCGGAAAAATCACTACTCCACAGTTCAGTGTGCCATCCTATACGGTTTAGAAACGGAGCTTCAGAAGCACTTTGAGCACCACGACCCGTTTGAGATCATTAAGGAGCGCATGCTGATTTTTGAGACACACGCGGCCGTGGAGAGCTATAAGGCTCCAAAAAGTTCTTTAACTCTAAGATGGAAGAGGGTAGCTCCGTTAGCGAGCACGTGCTCACCATGTCTGGGCACGCAAACAAGCTCCAAGAGTTGGGGATAATGATTTCTAATGAGTTAGGGATTCACCGTGTCCTCCAATCACTACCACCGAGTTATAAGAACTTTGTGATGAACTACAATATGCACTGCATGAACAAGACGTTGCCTGAACTATGGTCCATGCTGAAAACTGCTAAAGTGGAGATCAAGAAGGAGCACCAAGTGTTGATGGTCAATAAGACCACCAATTTCAAGAAACAGGGCAAGCCTAAGAACAAGGGCAACTTCAAGAAGGACGGCAAGAAAGCTGCCGCACCTGCTAAGAAGCCCAAGGCTGGTCCTAAGCCTGAAACTGAATGCTTCTACTGCAAGGGTGCTGGTCACTGGAAGCGTAACTGCCCCAAGTACCTGGCGGATCTGAAGAACGGCAACATCAAGGAGAAAGGTATATTCGATATACATGTTATTGATGTGTATCTTACTAGTAATCGTAGTAGTGCCTGGGTATTTGATACTGGTTCGGTTGCTCATATTTGTAACTCGAAACTGGAGCTGCGGAATAAGCGAAGACTGGCGAGAGACGAGGTGCCGATGTGCATTGGAAATGGCTCCAAGGTTGATGTGATCGCCATCGGCACGTTCCCTCTACTACCATCGGGATTAGATTTAAATTTGAATAATTGTTATTTGGTGCCTGCGTTAAGCATGAACATTATATCTGGGTCTTGTTTATTGCGAGACGGTTACTCTTTTAAGTCCGAGAATAAAGGTTGTTCGATTTATATGAGTAATATCTTTTATGGTAATGCACCTAAGATGAATGGTTTATTCTTACTGAATCTCGATAGTAGTGATACACATGTTCACAACATAGATGCTAAACGAACAAAATTGAATGATAATTCTACATACATGTGGCACTGTCGTCTTGGTCACATTGGAGTGAAGCATATGAAGAAACTCCATTCTGATGGACTTCTTGAATCACTTGAAAGATGCGAAGCATGTCTAATGGGAAAAATGACTAAGACTCCATTCTCTGGAATAATGGAGCGAGCTACAGACTTATTGGAAATAATACATACCGATGTGTGCGGTCCAATGAGTGTAGCATCGCGTGGTGGATATCGTTATGTTCCCACTTTCACGGATGACTTAAGTACATATGGGTATGTCTACTTTATGAAACATAAGTCCGAAACTTTCGAGAAGTTTAAGGAATTTCAAAGTGAAGTGGAAAATCATCGTAACAAGAAGATTAAGTTTCTGCATTCTGACCACGGAGGTGAATACCTAAGTTATGAGTTTGGCATGCATTTAAAGAAATGTGGAATACTTTCGCAATTGACACCGCCGGGAACACCACAGCGTAATGGTGTGTCCGAACGTCGTAATCGAACTCTCTTAGATATGGTTCGGTCTATGATGTCTCTTACAGATTTACCGCTATCGTTTTGGGCCTATGCATTAGAGACAGTCGCATTCACTTTAAATAGGGCACCATCTAAATCCGTTGAAACGACACCGTACGAATTGTGGTTTGGAAAGAAACCTAAGTTGTCGTTCCTTAAAGTTTGGGGTTGCGAAGCGTATGTAAAGAAGTTACAACTTGATAAACTTGAACCCAAAGCAGAGAAATGCGTCTTCATAGGATACCCTAAAGAAACAATTGGGTATACCTTCTATCATAGATCCGAAGGCAAAGTTTTCGTTGCCAAGAATGGGTCCTTTCTTGAGAAGGAGTTTCTCTCGAAGGAAGTGACTGGAAGGAAAGTAGAACTCGGCGAGGTTATTGAACCTTCTCTCGGAGTTGAGAGTAGCGCAGCACCAAAAGATGTTTTTGTGCCGCCTACACCAATTGGAGAGGAAGCTAATGATGGTGATCATGAAACTTCGAACGAAGTTGCTGCTGAACCTCGCAGGTCAACAAGGGTTCGTACCACTCCTGATTGGTATGACCCTGCCTTGAACGTCATGTTGGTGGACAACATTGATGACCCTGCGACGTATGAAGAAGCCTCTAAATAATAGTGGTTTAGTGGCTTCGCCCAAAGAAAAGTATCTTGATTTCTCTCATTGTCGAAGCTTTTGCGCTACTATCTTGAGGGCCCCTAATCCTAGCAGAAATGGTCAATGAATTTGCTTTTCCTCTTAGAATTGATGACAGTGAATGCCCATATAGACCGCAAAAAAGAAGCGGCTCTTCTTCCAGCAAGAAAACGGCTGCGCCACAAACAAGCGCAACGGCTTTCGCGCATCCGTTTCCTCGGCTCTGTCTATGGTAAGCCCAGATTCTGACAAATGGCTAGAAGCCATGAAATCCAAAATGGGATCCATGTACGAAAACCAAGTGTGGACTTTGGTGGACTTACCGGATGGCCGTAAGGCTGTCGAGAACAAATGGATTTTCAAGAGAAAAACAGATGCTGATGGTAATGTTACTGTCTATAAAGCTCAACTTGTCGTGAAAGGGTTCCGACAAATTCAAGGAGTTGACTACGATGAGACATTCTCACCAGTAGCGAAGCTAAAGTCTGTGAGGATTTTGTTAGCAATTGCTGCATATTTCAATTATGAGATTTGGCAGATGGATGCCAAAATGGTGTTCCTTAATGGAGACATTGAGGAAGAGTTGTATATGGTACAACCCAGGGGTTTTGTCGATCCTAAAGATGCTGACAAGGTATGCAAACTTCAGCGCTCCATTTATGGACTGAAGCAAGTATCCTAGAGTTGGAATCAACGTTTTGATAAAGTAATCAAAAACATTGGATTTATACAAACTGATGGAGAAGCTTGTATTTACAAGAAAGTGAGTGGGAGCTCTGTAGCATTCCTAGTAATATATGTAGATGACATATTGTTGATTGGGAATGATATAGAACTTCTTAATAGTGTCAAAGCCTATTTGAATAATAGTTTTTCAATGAAGGATCTTGGCGAAGCGACATATATTCTAGGCATCAAGATTTATAGAGATAGATCAAGACGCCTAATAGCGCTTTCACAAAGTACATACTTGGACAAAGTTCTAAAGAAGTTTAGAATGGAAGAGAGCAAGAAAGGGTTCGTGCCCATGTTGTCAGGTAAGACCTTGAGTAAGACTCAAAGTCCAGCTACGGCAGAAGATAGAGAGAAGATGAATAATATTCCCTATGCCTCGGCCATAGGTTCTATCATGTATGCCATGCTGTGTACAAGACCGGATATAGCACATGATGTCAGTTTGACTAGCAGATATCAAAGTGATCCTGGAATGGAGCACTGGACAGCGGTCAAGAATATCCTAAAGTACCTAAATAGGACTAAGGATATGATTCTTTCTTATGGAGGTGATGAACAACTTGTTGTAAACAGTTACACTGATGCTAGTTGGAACACCGATCCAGATGACTCGAAGTCATAGTCTAGATACATATTTATTATGAATGGTGTTGCAGTGAGCTGGAGGAGTGCCAAGCAAAGCGTTGTGGCGAAATCTTCAACTGAATCAGAATACATAGCTGCTTCCGAGGCTGCACAAGAAGCCATATGGATGAAAGAGTTCATTACTAAACTTGGCGTGGTTCCTAGTGCGTTGGACCCGATGGCCATCTACTGTGACAACACAGGTGCCATAGCTAATGCACAGGAGCCAAGGTCACATAGCAAGCTGAAGCACATCAAGCTACGTTTCCATGCTATTCGCGAGTATGTCCAAGATGGTGACATAAAGATTTGCAAAGTACACACTGATCTGAATGTGGCAGCTCCGTTGCCTAAACCTCTCCCTAGGGCAAAGCATGACCAACACCAGAACGCCATGGGTGTTAGGTATATTACCATGTAATATAGATTATTGACTCTAGTTCAAGTGGGAGGCTATTGGAGATATGCCCAAGAGGCAATAATAAAAGTGGTTATTATTATATCTTTGGGTTTATGATGAATGTTTACATCCCATGCTATAATTGTATTATAAGGAAACACTAATACATGTGTATTTTGTAAACGTAAAAGAGTCCCTAGTAAGCCTCTTGTTGAACTAGCTTGTTGATTAATAGATGATCATGGTTTCCTGATCATGGACATTGGATGTCATTAATAACAAGGTTATATCATTAGGAGAATGATGTGATGGACACACACCCGTAGTAAGTGTAGCATAAGATCAAGTCATTAAGTTCGTATTGCTACAAGCTTTCAAATGCATAGTAACCTAATCCTTCGACCATGAGGTTATGTTAATCACCATCACCAGATGAGTACTTTGATGACATCAAACACCGCTTCGTAACTAGGTGGTTATAAAGGTGTCATTGGGTATTCTGGAAGTATGTGTTGAAGCGCATGGACCAAGATTGGGATTTGTCCATCCATATGACGGATAGATATGCTCTGGGCCCTCTCGGTGGAATGTCATCTAGTTAGCTTGCAAGCATGTGACTAGGTCACAAGGGATGACATATCATGGAACGAGTAAAGAGTGCTTATCAATAACGAGGTAGAACTAGGTATGGAGATACCGACGATCAAACCTCGGATAAGTAGAGTATCGCATGACAAAGGGAATTGGTTTCGTATGTTAATGGTTCTATCGATCACAAAGTCATTGTTGAGAATGTGGGAGCTGTTATGGATCTCCAGATCCCGCTGATGGTTATTGATCGGAGAGGTGTCTCCATCATGTCTGCATATTCACGAACCGTAGGGTGACACACTTAAGGTTCGATGCTGTTTAGGTAGATATGGAATATGCGTTGGAGACCGAATATTCTTCAGAGTCTCGGATTGGATCTAGGACATCATGAGGAGATCCGAAATTGTCCGGAGAATAAGATTCATATAATGGAGATCATTTTCTAGGTTCGGAAATGTTCCGGAGTGTTTATATGGGGATTCTAGAAGGTTTCGGGATGTTTCGGAAAGTTCTAGAAGGTTCCGTGGACTTTACTTGAAAACCAAGAAAGGAACGGGGAAGACTTGGGGGGAAGGAAACTCCCTTCCCCCTCTCCCTTGTGCGTCGGCCCTAGGAGGTGGACCTAGGGGTGGGAACCCTAGGCCGCGCCCCTTCCTCTATATATAGAGGGGTGGAGGCGCCACCCCCTTGCCCCTCCACTCCTTGCCCTAGCCGCCTCTCTCCTCCTCCTTCGCTCTGCTCAGGCTTAGGGGAAGCCCTGTAGAATTCTCTACTCCACCACCACCACCACGCCGTCGTGCTGCTGGGATTCCGTGGAGAGATCTACTACCTCCGCTGCTCGCTGGAACGAGGAGAGGAATATCAGCATCGACTCCGCACGTGTGACCGATTGCGGAAGCGCTGCCGGAACGCGGCGCCGGAAGGATCGTCTACTTGATCTTGAGATCGGCTAGTGATCGTCTACATCAACGACGAGATCCGATCTCGCACAAGGCTTTCGGATCTACAAGGGTTAGTACAGATCTATCTCGTTGCACATATCTAATAGATTAGATCTTGGCTTTTATCTAGATTAGATCTGGGTTTTGTTCGTTCTTGCGGTAGAATTTTTTTGTTTTCCATGCTACGAACCCATCAGTGGTATCAGAGCCGTGTCTATGCGTAGATCTGTTGCACGAGTAGAACACAATGGTTTTGTGGGCGTTGGTGCTCGTGCCGTCTTTTGCTTTGTGTACTTTGCATCTTGCGGTATGGTGGGATGAAGCGGCTCGGGCTAACCTTACATGTCATAGCACATGAGACTTGCTTCACGCTTGACGTGTAACTTGCTTTGCACAAGTGGCTTTGTGGGTGTCTGTCTCTCTCACCATAGTATAGATCCAATTTACACTTTGTACTTGATAGCACTTGTATCAACGTTGTGGTTCAGTTTCGTAGGTAAGATCTGTTCTTATTCGAAAGCCCCAAACCACGTAAAACATGCAAAGAAAATTAGAGGCGTGTAACTTGTTTTTGCAGGGGTTTTGTGATGTGATATGGCCATCATGTGATTGTGATTATATTTTGATGTATGCAATGATCCTTGTTGTAATATGGCAACCGACAGGAGCCTAATGGTTGTCTTTAATTCTGTTAAGACCTGCGTGTCTATTCATCTTGTAATAGCTTTATTCCAAGTAGTTGTAATAGTTGCTAGTGATGATGGACAACCATGAAGCGGCGCCACTGACCTTGACGCAATGCTGGTGATGATGGAGATCATGTCCGTGCTTTGGAGATGGAGATCAAAGGCACAAGAAGAAAGGGCCATATCATATCACAGTAATTATGAATTGCCTGTGATGTAAATCCTTTATGCATCTTGTATTGCTTAGATCGCGACGGTAGCATTATAAGATGATCCCTCTCACTAAATATCAAGTAATAAAGTGTTCGTCCTTAGTTGGCACCGTTGCTAAGACTCGTCGTTTCGAAGCATCTCGTGATGATCGGATGTGATAGATTCTACGTGTGCATACAACGGGTGCAAGCCAGATTTGCACATGCGGAAACTAAGGTTAATCTTGACGAGCCTAGCATGTACAGACATGGTATCGGAACACGGAATACCGAAAGGTAGAGCATGAGTCATATAAATGATATGATGAACATGAAGATTGTTCGCCGATGAAACTACATCTTCTCTTGTGAAGATCGGACTTGGTGTAGTGGATTTGGTTCGTGTAATCACTAAGACAACGTGAGGGATGTTGTTTTGAGTGGGAGTTCACCTAGTTAATTTAAAAAAATTAGATTGAACTCAATTCATCATAAACTTAGTCTAAACTACTTGCAAATTTGTTGTAGATTATGGCGAACCTCTCCATCAATTTCAATGCGTTCCTAGAGAAAGAAAAGCTTAAGAACAATGGAAGCAACTTCACGGACTGGTTCCGTGGACAGAAGATTGTCCTCAGGGTTGGTCAGTTGACCTATGTGCTCGAAGTACCGCTAGGTGACCCACCTACAGAAGATGCCACCGATGACGTAAAGAATGTTTACGCCACTCGGAAAAATCACTACTCCACAGTTCAGTGTGCCATCCTATACGGTTTAGAAACGGAGCTTCAGAAGCGCTTTGAGCACCACGACCCATTTGAGATCATTAAGGAGCTCAGGCTGATTTTTGAGACTCACGCGGCCGTGGAGAGCTATGAGGCCTCCAAAAAGTTCTTTAACTGTAAGATGGAAGAGGGTAGCTCCGTTAGCGAGCACGTGCTCACCATGTCTGGGCACGCAAACAAGCTCGAAGAGTTGGGGATAACGATTCCTAATGAGTTAGGGATTCACCGTGTCCTCCAATCACTGCCACCGAGTTATAAGAACTTTGTGATGAACTACAATATGCATTGCATGAACAAGACGTTGCCTGAACTATCGTCCATGCTGAAAACTGCTGAAGTGGAGATCAAGAAGGAGCACCAAGTGTTGATGGTAAATAAGACCACCAATTTCAGGAAACAGGGCAAGCCTAAGAACAAGGGCAACTTCAAGAAGGACGGCAAGAAAGCTGCCGCACCTGCTAAGAAGCCCAAGGCTGGTCCTAAGCCTGAAACTGAATGCTTCTACTGCAAGGGTGCTGGTCACTGGAAGCGTAACTGCCCCAAGTACCTGGCGGATCTGAAGAACGGCAACATCAAGGAGAAAGGTATATTCGATATACATGTTATTGATGTGTATCTTACTAGTAATCGTAGTAGTGCCTGGGTATTTGATACTGGTTCGGTTGCTCATATTTGTAACTCGAAACTGGAGCTGCGGAATAAGCGAAGACTGGCGAGAGACGAGGTGCCGATGCGCGTTGGAAATGGCTCCAAGGTTGATGTGATCGCCATCGGCACGTTCCCTCTACTACCATTGGGATTAGATTTAAATTTGAATAATTGTTATTTGGTGCCTACGTTAAGCATGAACATTATATCTGGATCTTGTTTATTGCGAGACGGTTACTCTTTTAAGTCCGAGAATAAAGGTTGTTCGATTTATATGAGTAATATCTTTTATGGTAATGCACCTAAGATGAATGGTTTATTCTTACTGAATCTCGATAGTAGTGATACACATGTTCACAACATAGATGCTAAACGAACAAAATTGAATGATAATTCTACATACATGTGGCACTGTCGTCTTGGTCACATTGGAGTGAAGCGTATGAAGAAACTCCATTCTGATGGACTTCTTGAATCACTTGATTTTGAATCACTTGAAAGATGCGAAGCATGTCTAATGGGAAAAATGACTAAGACTCCATTCTCTGGAATAATGAAGCGAGCTACAGACTTATTGGAAATAATACATACCGATGTGTGCGGTCCAATGAGTGTAGCATTGCGTGGTGGATATCGTTATGTTCTCACTTTCACGGATGACTTAAGTACATATGGGTATGTCTACTTTATGAAACATAAGTCCGAAACTTTCGAGAAGTTTAAGGAATTTCAAAGTGAAGTGGAAAATCATCGTAACAAGAAGATTAAGTTTCTGCATTCTGACCACGGAGGTGAATATCTAAGTTATGAGTTTGGCATGCATTTAAAGAAATGTGGAATACTTTCGCAATTGACACCTCTGGGAACACCACAGCCTAATGGTGTGTCCGGACGTCGTAATCGAACTCTCTTAGATATGGTTCGGTCTATGATGTCTCTTACAGATTTACCGCTATCGTTTTGGGGCTATGCATTAGAGACAACCGCATTCACTTTAAATAGGGCACCATCTAAATCCGTTGAAATGACACCGTACGAATTGTGGTTTGGAAAGAAACCTAAGTTGTCGTTCCTTAAAGTTTGGGGTTGCGAAGCGTATGTAAAGAAGTTACAACCTGATAAGCTTGAACCCAAAGTGGAGAAATGCGTCTTCATAGGATACCCTAAAGAAACAATTGGGTATACCTTCTATCATAGATCCGAAGGCAAAGTTTTCGTTGCCAAGAATGGGTCCTTTCTTGAGAAGGAGTTCCTCTCGAAGGAAGTGACTGGAAGGAAAGTAGAACTCGGCGAGGTTATTGAACCTTCTCTCGGAGTTGAGAGTAGCGCAGCACCGGAAGATGTTTTTGTCCCGCCTACACCAATTGGAGAGGAAGCTAATGATGGTGATCATGAAACTTCGAACGAAGTTGCTGCTGAACCTCGCAGGTCAACAAGGGTTCGTACCACTCCTGATTGGTATGACCCTGCCTTGAACATCATGTTGGTGGACAACACTGATGACCCTGTGACGTATGAAGAAGCTATGGTAAGCCCAGATTCTGACAAATAGCTAGAAGCCATGAAATCCGAAATGGGATCCATGTACGAAAACCAAGTGTGGACTTTGGTGGACTTACCAGATGGCCGTAAGGCTATCGAGAACAAATGGATTTTCAAGAGAAAAACAGATGCTGATGGTAATGTTACCGTCTATAAAGCTCGACTTGTCGTGGAAGGGTTCCGAAAAATTCAAGGAGTTGACTACGATGAGACATTCTCACCAGTAGCGAAGCTAAAGTCTGTGAGGATTTTGTTAGCAATTGCTGCATATTTCAATTATGAGATTTGGCAGATGGATGTCAAAATGGCGTTCCTTAATGGAGACATTGAGGAAGAGTTGTATATGGTACAACCCGGGGGTTTTGTCGATCCTAAAGATGCTGACAAGGTATGCAAACTTCAGCGCTCCATTTATGGTACAACCCGGGGGTTTTGTCGATCCTAAAGTTGGAATCAACGTTTTGATAAAGTAATCAAAAACATTGGATTTATACAAACTGATGGAGAAGCTTGTATTTACAAGAAAGTGAGTGGGAGCTCTGTAGCATTCCTAGTAATATATGTAGATGACATATTGTTGATTGGGAATGATATAGAACTTCTTAATAGTGTCAAAGCCTATTTGAATAATAGTTTTTCAATGAAGGATCTTGGCGAAGCGACATATATTCTAGGCATCAAGATTTATAGAGATAGATCAAGACGCCTAATAGCGCTTTCACAAAGTACATACTTGGACAAAGTTCTAAAGAAGTTTAGAATGGAAGAGAGCAAGAAAGGGTTCGTGCCCATGTTGTCAGGTAAGACCTTGAGTAAGACTCAAAGTCCAGCTACGGCAGAAGATAGAGAGAAGATGAATAATATTCCCTATGCCTCGGCCATAGGTTCTATCATGTATGCCATGCTGTGTACAAGACCGGATATAGCACATGATGTCAGTTTGACTAGCAGATATCAAAGTGATCCTGGAATGGAGCACTGGACAGCGGTCAAGAATATCCTAAAGTACCTAAATAGGACTAAGGATATGATTCTTTCTTATGGAGGTGATGAACAACTTGTTGTAAACAGTTACACTGATGCTAGTTGGAACACCGATCCAGATGACTCGAAGTCATAGTCTAGATACATATTTATTATGAATGGTGCTGCAGTGAGCTGGAGGAGTGCCAAGCAAAGCGTTGTGGCGAAATCTTCAACTGAATCAGAATACATAGCTGCTTCCGAGGCTGCACAAGAAGCCATATGGATGAAAGAGTTCATTACTAAACTTGGCGTGGTTCCTAGTGCGTTGGACCCGATGGCCATCTACTGTGACAACACAGGTGCCATAGCTAATGCACAGGAGCCAAGGTCACATAGCAAGCTGAAGCACATCAAGCTACGTTTCCATGCTATTCGCGAGTATGTCCAAGATGGTGACATAAAGATTTGCAAAGTACACACTGATCTGAATGTGGCAGCTCCGTTGCCTAAACCTCTCCCTAGGGCAAAGCATGACCAACACCAGAACGCCATGGGTGTTAGGTATATTACCATGTAATATAGATTATTGACTCTAGTTCAAGTGGGAGGCTATTGGAGATATGCCCAAGAGGCAATAATAAAAGTGGTTATTATTATATCCTTGTGTTTATGATGAATGTTTACATCCCATGCTATAATTGTATTATAAGGAAACACTAATACATGTGTATTTTGTAAACGTAAAAGAGTCCCTAGTAAGCCTCTTGTTGAACTAGCTTGTTGATTAATAGATGATCATGGTTTCCTGATCATGGACATTGGATGTCATTAATAACAAGGTTATATCATTAGGAGAATGATGTGATGGACACACACCCGTAGTAAGTGTAGCATAAGATCAAGTCATTAAGTTCGTATTGCTACAAGCTTTCAAAAGCATAGTAACCTAATCCTTCGACCATGAGGTTATGTTAATCACCATCACTAGATGGGTACTTTGATGACATCAAACACCGCTTCGTAACTGCCTGGTTATAAAGGTGTCATTGGGTATTCTGAAAGTATGTGTTGAAGCGCATGGACCAATATTGGGATTTGTCCATCCATATGACGGATAGATATGCTCTGGGCCCTCTCGGTGGAATGTCATCTAGTTAGCTTGCAAGCATTTGACTAGGTCACAAGGGATGACATATCATGGAACGAGTAAAGAGTGCTTATCAGTAACGAGGTAGAACTAGGTATGGAGATACCGACGATCAAACCTCGGATAAGTAGAGTATCGCGTGACAAAGGGAATTGGTTTCGTATGTTAATGGTTCTATCGATCACAAAGTCATCATTTAGTATGTGGGAGCCGTTATGGATCTCTAGATCCCGCTGATGGTTATTGATCGAAGAGGTGTCTCCATCATGTCTGCATATTCACGAACCGTAGGGTGACACACTTAAGGTTCGATGTTGTTTAGGTAGATATGGAATATGCGTTAGAGACCGAATATTGTTCGGAGTCTCAGATTGGATCTGGGACATCATGAGGAGATTCGGAATTGTCCGGACAATAAGATTCATATAATGGATATCATTTTCTAGGTTCGGAAATGTTTTGGAGTGTTTATATGGGGATTCTAGAGGGTTTCGGGATGTTCCGGAAAGTTCTAGAAGGTTCCGTGGACTTTACTTGAAAACCAAGAAAGGAAAGGGGAAGACTTGGGGGGAAGGAAACTCCCTCCCCCTCTCCCTTTTGCGCCGGCCCTAGGAGGTGGGCCTAGGGGTGGGAACCCTAGGCTGCACCCCTCCCTCTATATATAGAGGGGTGGAGGCGCCACCCCCCTTGCCCCTCTACTCCTTGCCCTAGCCGCGTCTCTCCTCCTCCTTCGCTCTGCTCAGGCTTAGGCGAAGCCCTACAGAATTCTCTACTCCACCACCACCACCACGCCGTCGTGCTGCTGGGATTCCGTGGAGAGATCTACTACCTCCGCTGCTCGCTGGAACGGGGAGGGAAGTCTGCATCGACTCTGCACGTGTGACCGACTGCGGAAGCGCTGCCGGAACGCGGCGCCGGAAGGATCGTCTACTCGATCTTGAGATCGGCAAGTGATCGTCTACATCAACCACGAGATCTGATCTCGCACAAGGCTTTCGGATATACAAGGGTTAGTACAGATCTATCTTGTTGCACATATCTAATAGATTAGATCTTGGCTTTTATCTAGATTAGATCTGGGTTTTGTTCGTTCTTGTGGTAGAATTTTTTTGTTTTCCATGCTACGAACCCATCAGCTTTGTACCTAGTAGAGAGATCTTGGCCTTGGTGCGGCGTTGCACTGGCGCCAGGGACTAGGGGATGGGCTGGTTTTGGTCTGGGGGAGACCAAGAGGGTTAATGTGGATCAATTGGCTCGACAATTTTTGATCAACAACAGTAATAGTTAGGCCAGATTGATTCTGCCCACCAAGTGTTCGATCAAATGGCCGAAAGAAGAAAACTTTTGAATTTTGAAATGAGATTTGGTGGAGTGGTTTGTCACATGCTTAAACATCTGTGGTTGCTAGGATTTGTTAAATGGAATTCATTTGAGTGGTTTTTAAAAAAGTGTGATCTACACATATGAACTAGATTCTATTTTCACTTGTCATTTAAAATTAGAGTTTGAATGTTTTTGGGAGATCACAAAGTGGGCCTTGGCACCTCACTACTTTTACTAGCAAGGGGTGCAAAGATCCACAATTGTTTCTGTTGGAATTTGAGTGCTAGGAATACCCAAAGTGGGTTAGGTGATTAAAATGGCAAAAGTGACCATTTCCTTTATTTAATTCTTTTTTATTTCTTTTTCTTTGGTTTTTGCTTGGGAATGATCTAGATGATGTGACAATCATTATAGAACCATTTTAAAACCATTAGAACAAACAATAATGGCATTTCAAACAACTCCTATTTTAAATGCACACACATATGAATGCTTAAAGATTTTCAATGGAAAAAGTTTTTGTTAACCCTAAATTGGGTAGATTTGATCTTGATTAACCTTGATTAAAGTTTTGGGATGTTACAGTGGACTTGTAGAGATTACGGAAGATTGTGGAAATCCAGCACATCATCATAGAACAGAAAATTCAGACTTGGCTCTTTTATTTTTTTCAAAAAAAATCAGAAGTAAAACAAGATGAGAATACAATGATTCTCACATGTTCTTGCGCAAAATTATTGTTTAGATAACTAAGCATCCACACAAAGGGGAAACGTTGGTTTGAGCAGCCGGATGCTGAAGACATCCAAACACAATTTTTTCTTATCAGACTCACACTCATTCCATTTCTCCTCTGGTCCCTGAGCTACCGGAGCTATGGCACATCACTACCCCGGGGTGGCCCTAGCCCTGCTGCAGGCATCACAGAGGCAGTGGTGGGGCCCACCTATCAGCGTCGGAGCTCCATCGCCGGCCATGCTGCTCCTCTCTCCCCTCCAAGTGCTGCTGCATGTTTATTCTATTACGAATTCCATGCCCGTTCTCCCTCAAACAAGAATGGACTAGGTGGGCTGGCTTGAATCTAAATTAGTGTGTCGCATGTCCAACCATAGGTCGCCGCCATGTCCTGCTATGTGGGCGGGAGCAGAGAAAGCAGTTGTGCGTCGTGGTTGTCGGCGTCAAGGCCACATCTGCTCCCGCAGGTATCACAACACACTACTCCGACGTCGAGGCCGATACTAATTGCTCTGCAGGTATGGCGGGATGGAGGCGATGCCGGCGCCGGCGCCGGACGGGTCCTCTCAACCACAGCGTGCCCGCATCTCGAACACCACGGCCTCCTCCTCCTGCGCCTTTGCCGACCAGAGCTACTGGTAGGGATTGGAGAATCGCTGAAATTGGGAAATCCGGGCCAAGAACATGTCGGGTGGGGATAGAGACAGGGAGAAGATGAAGCTTTTGCAAAAAAAGCTCTCATATAAGTGGTTATATTTTGCCTGTATGTTAAGTTACTTTACAGTGGGTCCCGTAGTTTGCCACGTCATCAAATACATCTCTACGGCATGAGCGATGACCGCGAGTGACGCTCCCACACATCTTCAATGACCGTAAATCCGTATTTCCATTGTACAGTGATTGTATTGATTTTGGTAAATAAGTTCAGTGACTAACGATGGATTTAACCCATAAAAAATCTTAACGAAGTCGATGGAACTAAAAATTACTCTTCTAACTCTCGATCATGCTTAAAGCAAGAGAGGGGGAAAGTTATAACTTAACAATCTCAAATTCAGCACAGAGATGGGTCACTGGTGTCACCATCTACAACCAAGTATGAACTGGGACCAAATCAACAAGTGCAAAGTGTTGACCGAGTGTTAATATTTACTCCAAGTCCTTCATCCTTGACAACCGGGTGAATATAGCAGCCCAAAGTGACGGCTATCAGTCAACGGCAGCCGAGGCTGCCGGTGGGAGGGCACATGAGGCTGCTAGTATCGTTCTTTGCTTAGTTCTACGCATAAAAAAGAAAGAGGATACTGTTGGAATATTAGGTAATTTCTCCATGAGATTAATTACCGAAATCAACATTATGTAAGCACTAGCAGATCTAAACACATGTAGCCAAACAACCACATCTAGTAGATCTGAAAATCTACTACGAACTAGTGCATATAAAGAGAAGAATAGCACGTACAGGTTGACCGGGAAGGTCATCACCGCAGCAGCACCTTGGTCATTGTTGTTGTCGCCCATGGTGCTGATGAGGTCATCGGTTGATGAAGAAGAACACGAACGGAGGCGAGCAGTCGCGTCGAGACGCTTCCCAAAAAACTTATCGCCCGTCTCCCGGTGCAGGATCTCAACGGACGGGGTTTCGGAGGCCTGCTGTCCCGGACAGCAGTGCACGCAGCCGCCGGGATGGGGATGCCTAGAGAGTAGCGCAACAAGAGTAACACACAGCGAAAGAGACCGAGAGAGGAACTGGATACATCTAGATCTGTCTGTCTCTCGCTCTATAAAGCATGGGAGGTGAGCCGACCAAGTCGCCATGCGTTGGAAGACAAGGACACGCGTCAAACATGCACACGAATGTTGACACGTACCCAAAAGCTAGTGCACCAAGCAAAAATTTAGTCTTCCACAAAACGAGTTTCTAACTCGAACTCGATTCACGAAACGCGACACACGTGCGGGCGAGGCGAGGCGGGCGATAGAGGAGGAGGAGTGCACGTGGACTCCTTCTCTTCTCACTCATTTAGTGGGAGTGAAACAGCTCACCTTATAAGCTGGTCCAACTCTCTCCCAACTAGCAATGTGGGACTAAACTTTGTCTCCCACAGAACTCCCAAGCTGCCATAGTAGATGGGCCTTGAGATTTCAGGATTTATTAGACTGGATGGGCTGCCTACATGGGCCATGGCCCATATAAATCTAACAATCCCCCACCGGATCTCAGAGGCACATTATATGGCACATCAGTTCCAATCACTGTTTAATATACCTGCAGTTCAGTGGAGACTGTTAAGTTGAACTTCCACCTAGACAAAGACATACGCTTAGTACAACTGAACAATGGACTATGCCTTGAATTGTCAGTCTTGCGTAGCAAGTTTCACTCAATGTCGTTACCGGTACTTGGCTGCCATAGGCTACCCCTCGGTTGGAGCTTATAAGTCATACTCCTCGGCCTTTCATGAGCTTTCTAGAGATTCACCCAAATCTCATACAGTGTGACCAGCAGTGTAGCTCATATAGGTGTGTTCTTTCAAGATTGCTCTATAGGACAGCGTCTTTGCTCCCAAGGAGACAGACAGAACACATTAAGATTTAATCAACCTTCCTTACAGTTTGCAATGAGAGAATTGCATCTGTAGCGGAGTGGGAGTATTAAAAGTTTCTCTCAACTCAGTTGTTCCGGTTTGTTTTCCCAGGTCCTAATTCACGGGATCTCCGATCACATAGGTTGGGTTACCCCCTTGACAACTCACGTGGGTCTCAAACCCATCTCCCTCGATGCATTTTCTATCAAATTTCTTGATAGTCCTTTCGTAAAAGGATCTGCCAGATTCTTAGCCGTTTGGACATAATCCAATGCTATAACTCCGGAGTTTCTCGGCTTTCTGACAGACTTCAGTCTTCTCTTGACATGTCTTGAACTCTTCATATTGTCCTTAGAACTGTTCACTTTGAAAATCACAGTTTGGTTGTCACAGTTCATAAGGATTGCCGGTATTGGTTTTTCAACCATAGGCAAATATGTTAAGAGTTCACGAAGCCATTCTGCTTCGACAGTCGTAGTATCTAATGATGTGAGTTCTGCTTCCATAGTTGACCTCGTTAAGATGGTCTGCTTGCAAGACTTCCATGAAACAACGCCACCACCAAGAGTGAATATATATCCACTTGTGGCCTTTATCTCGTCAGCATATGATATCCAATTTGAATCACTATACCCTTCAAGTACCCTTGGATACCCGGTATAATGTATTCCATAGCTCATGGTTCCCTTTAGATAGCCAATGATCATCTCCCGGGTTGGCCACAAACCGGCTAAGTTTGCTCACAGCAAACGAGATGTCAGGCCTCGTAGCGCAAGCTAAATACATAAGTGAGCCAATTATCTGAGAGTATCTCAATTGATCTCTAGCCGCCTTTTGATTCTTTTGAATCAAAATACTAGGATCATAAGGTGTGGGAGAAGATTTGCAATCATCATATCCAAATCTGCTCAACACCTTCTCTACATAATGTGATTGCACAAGTGTAATCCCATTATTCTCATCTCTCAGTAGCTTGATGTTTAGGATAACATCAGCTTCTCCAAGATCCTTCATCTCAAAACATTGAGACAAGAAGGTTTTGACCTCATTAATTACTTTGAGACTTGTCCCAAAAATCAATATGTCATCAACATAGAGACATAGGACAACTCCCTCACCCCCACCATGGCGGTAGTACACACATTTGTCGGCTTCATATACACAAAAGCCCACAGATGTCAAAGTTATTTCAAACTTCTCATGCCATTGCTTAGGAGCTTGTTTGAGGCCATACAAGGATTTCTTCAATTCACACACCTTTCTCTCTTAACCTTCTAGTACAAAACCACCAGGCTGTTCCATGTAAATTTCCTCATCCAACTCTCCATTTAGGAAAGCTTTCTTAACGTCCATCTGATGAACGAGGAGACCGTGAGAGGCAGCCACTGATAGTAGTACCCGAGTTGTGGTCAATCTCGCCACATGTGAGTAAGTATCAAAGAAATCTTCGCCTTCTTTTTGGGTATAGCCTTTAGCCACAAGCCGAGCTTTGTACTTTTCAATAGTACCATCAGCCCTAAGCTTCTTCTTAAATACCCATTTACATCCTACAGGTTTGCACCCATACGGACGTTCAGATATCTCCCACATTCCATTAGCCAAGATGGAATCCATCTCGCTTTGAACCGCTTCCTTCCAGTAGTATGCATCCGGAGATGCAAAAGCTTCTGAAATGGTAGTGGGAGTGTCACCCACTAGGTACACAATGAAATCATTACCAAAAGATCTTGCGATCCTTTGTCTCTTGCTCCTTGTTGGAGCTTCATTGTCATCCTCATCCGAATCTGAACTCACATCATCTGATTTTTCATCAATCTCTATGGGAGTTTCAGGTTTAGAAACTGGATCATATTCCTTATTAGATATGCTAGGCATATCTCTCATAGGAAATATATCCTCAAAGAATGTAGCATCTCTTGATTCAAAAATGGTACCGACACTCATGTCGTCCATTTCAGATTTCACCACAAGAAATCTGTAAGCAATGTTGTAAGAAGCATAGCCAAGAAAGACACAATCCACAGTTTTCGGTCCAAGCTTACGCTTCTTGTTGATTGGCACATTGACCTTTGCCAAACAACCCCAACTTCGTAAGTAAGAGAGTGTCAACCTTTTCTTTTCCCATTCTTCAAATGGTGTAATCTCTTTATTCTTAGTTGGAACACGGTTTAGGACATGACATGAAGTCAATATAGCCTCCCCCACCATTCCTTGGATAAACCGGCAGTGTCTAACATGGCGTTAACCAAATCTGTTAGAGTCTGGTTTTTCCTCTCAGCAATCCCATTGGATTGAGGAGAATTGGGAGGCGTCCTCTCATGTATAATAGCGTGTTCCGAACAGAATAAATTGAACTCATTAGAGAAGTACTCTCCACCACGATCATACCGAATTATTTTGATCTTTCTCTCCAGTTGATTTTCAACTTCTGCCTTATAGATTTTAAAGAAATCTAAGGACTCATCTTTTGTTTTCAAGAGATATACATAACAGTACCTAGTAGAATCATCAATCAAAGTCATAAAATATTTCTTTCCACTAATTGTCAACACACCATTCATCTCACATAGATCTGAATGTATGAACTCTAGAGGTGCCAAGTTTCTCTCCTCTGCAGGCTTGTGAGGCTTGCGAGGCTGCTTTGCTTGCACACAAGCATGGCACTTAGAGCCTTTGACAATAGTAAATTTAGGAATTAAACTCATACCAGCAAGCCGCGACATACAACCGAAATTAATATGACAGAGTCGTGAATGCCAAACATTAGTTTCATTACTAGTAGTGCAAACATGGTTCACTACATCATCACAGAAGTCTACCAATGAAAAACGGAACATGCCTCCGCATTCATAGCCTTTTCCAACAAAGGTTCCATACTTAGACAGTACAACTTTATTGGACTCAAATACCAACTTCAACCCATCTTTCAGAAGACGGGATCCACTAACGAGATTCTTCTTTATAAAAGGGACATGCTGAACGTTCTTCAATTGCACGATCTTGCCCGAAGTAAACCTCAGATCTACCGTGCCAGCACCAAGAAAAGTAGCATGTAACCCGTTCCCCATCATGACTAAGGAATCTCGAGCCTGATAAGAGGTGAATATGGAAATGTCAGCATACACATGAACATTGGCACCCGTATCAACCCACCATTCTGTGGGTTGAAATACTGAAAAAATAGTAGGTAATAAATTACTATTGGGTCCGCAGCACAGAAAACAAAAAAAATTCTACGGTGTGAACTACACGCCAAGATCTATCTACTAGGTACAAAGCAACGGGTGGACATACATCCAATGAGAACTTACCCTCGAAGACAACCAGTTTTGTTAACGAGTAGGAACTCGTGGTTGATGTAGTCGTACACTTGCCGATCTCAAGATCGTGAGGAAGTCCGAGCGCCGTAACTCAGCAGCGCATCCGCACTCACACACACGTTCAAGCCACCAGACAACCTCCACCTCCTCGCTCCAGCGATCCAGCGGAAGCAGCAACTCCTTCGAGACGAAATGCCACCGGGAACATGTATCTCGCTAATCCGAGATCATGGAGGAATATTTCTAGAGGGGGAGAGAGATCCTTCACAAGGAGGTGTGTGGATGAAGGAGGGAATGGGTGGCCTTTTATAGGAGGAGGGGGTGCCCCCTCTCTCCATGCCCGGCGCATGGGGGGGTGACCCCTCACCTCCCCCATTCATGTGGTGGTAACCCCTCCACATTAAAATGCCTCTTCACATTCCCTTTTAAAGTCTCCACTTTAAATGCATTAAATTTCTCAAAATTTAATGCTCTCTCATTTAATAAAACTCTTTTTATTATATTTATTCAGATTTTTGTTAATTACTTTAATTAACAAACATTCACATATAGCCCCTTGCAATATTTCAATATCACATGCAGAACCACTTTCTGCAATTTCACCCGAAACAATTTCTGGTTTCTATTGAAACAATTCTTGCGCTTTGCAATTCTTTCGTTTGAAACATATGTGCTCATAAATGGTGTCCGGTAACTCTTAAGTGTGCCACCCTGTGGTTCGCGAATAATGCAGACATGATCGAGACCCTTCTCCGATCAATAATCAGCAGCGGGACCTGGAGGTCCATACTGACTCCTACACATTCAATGATGACTTCTGTGATCGTGAGAACCTTTAACGTTTGTAACTAAATCCCTTTGTCTCTCGATATATTACATGTCCGAGATTCGATCATCGGTATCTCCATACCTAGTTTGATCTCGTTACCGACATGCACTCTTTTCTCGTTCCCGTGATATAACATTCTAGTGATCACATCACTTGCTTGCAAGCTATCATAATGTGATATCACCGAGAGGGCCTAGAGTATATCTATCCGTCATCTGGATTGACAAATTCCACTCTTGATCCATGAGCCTCAACATAACACCTTCGTAGTACTGAACCCATCTTTATAGTCACCGTGTTACGGTGTGACGTTTGATGTTATCAAGATACTCTTGTGGTGTTAGCAATTAACATGATCTCATGGTCTAAGGATAAAGATTACTTCGTATGATGTTATAGCAATATAAACATAATGACTTGATCGTAATGCTATACTTCGGATGAATGTTCATCACATCATTCCACCAATGGTGTGACCTTGTTATTAACAACATCCAATGTCCATGATCAGGAAACCTTGATCATCTTGTTAATCAACAAGCTAGTCTATAAGAGAGGCATAACTAGGAACCCTTGTTGTTTATTAAACACACATGTATTGATGTTTCCGATCAATACAATTCTAGCATGTAAAATAAACATCTATCATATATAAGGAATATATAATAACAACTTTATTATTGCCTCTCAGAGCATATTTCCTTCAGTCTCCCACTTGCACTAGAGACAATAATCTAGTTCACATAGTGATAAATCTAACACCCATGGAGTTCTGGTGTTGATCATGTTTTTCCCTAGGGAGAACTTTAGTCAACGGATCTGCTACATTTAGGTCCGTGTGTACTTTAGAAATCTTTATATCTCCATCCTTGACATGCTCGCGAATGGAGTGAAACCGGCGCTTAATATGCTTGGAATTCTTGTGAGACCTCGGTTCCTTTGCGTTGGCTATGGCTCCATTATTCTCACAATAGATCACCATTGGGTCCAACACACTGGGAACCACACCTAGTTCCGTAATGAACTCTTTCATCCAAACCGCCTCCTGCGCCGCTTCTGAAGCAGCAACATATTCCGCCTCCGTTGTTGATCCAGCCACCACAGGTTGTTTGGAACTCCTCCAACTAACTGCTGCTCCGTTCAAGAGAAATACGTATCCGGATTGAGACTTAGAGTCATCCGGATCGGTGTCAAACCTAGCATTGACATAACACTTAGCGACTAGCTCTTCTTCACCTCCGTATATAAGAAACATATCCTTAGTTCTTCTCAAGTACTTGAGGATGTTCTTTACCGCTATCCAGTGTTCTGAACCTGGATCAGATTGGTACCTACTAGTCAAACTAATAGCATGTGCCACATCCGGTCTTGTACATAGCATGGCATACATAATAGAGCCTATGGCCGAGGCATAGGGGATCTTATCCATCATCTCTCTTTCTTCCGCCGTAGCCGGACTTTGAGTCTTACTCAATGTCTTGCCTTGCAACATAGGTAAGAACCCCTTCTTACTTTCGTCCATATTAAACTTCTTTAATATCTTATCAAGGTATGTACTCTGCGATAGCCCAATTAGGCGCCTTGATCTATCTCTATAGATTTTAATGCCTAATATATATGATGCTTCACCAAGGTCTTTCACCGAAAATTTGCTGTTTAGATAACTTTTAACACTGTTTAAAAGATCTATATCATTTCCAATCAATAATATGTCATCCACATATAATATCAGAAATGCCACATTGCTCCCACTCACTTTATTGTAAATACAAGCCTCTCCATAAGTTTGGAGAAATCCAAACTCTTTGATCACCTCATCAAAGCGGAGATTCCAACTTCGGGATGCTTGCTTCAGTCCATAGATGGATCGCTGAAGTTTGCATACCTAATTAGCATCCTTAGGATCGACAAAACCCTTAGGTTGTATCATATACAACTCTTCTTCAATATTACCATTGAGGAACGCAGTTTTGACATCCATCTGCCATATTTCATAATCGAAATATGCAGCAATTGCTAACATAATTCTAACCAACTTAAGCATCGCTACGGGAGAGAATGTCTCATCGTAGTTAACTCCTTGAATTTGTCGAAACCCCTTTGCGACAAGTCGAGCCTTATAGATGGTCACATTACCATCAACATCAGTTTTTCTTTTGAAAATCCATTTATTCTCAACGGCCTTTCGGTCGTGAGGTAAGTCCACCAAGTTCCAAACTTGGTTCTCATACATGGATTCCATCTCGGATTTCATGGCTTCTAGCCATTTGTTGGAATCCGGTCTCATCATCGCTTCTTCATACATCGCAGGGTCATCCATTTCATCAACCATGAAATTCACAACAGGATTGCCGTATAGTTCAGGATCTGCACGTGTCCTGCTTGACCTGCGAGGTTCAGTAGTGTCCTCTTTCGGAGTTTCATGATCATTATCATTAGCTCTCTCTTCATCAGGTGAAGTCAACTCCGAAACAACTTCCGGTGCTGCGCCACTCGCCCTTCCATGAAGAGAAGGTTCAATAACCTCTTCGAGTTCTACCTTCCGACTACTCACACCTTTCGCGAGAAACTCCTTCTCAAGAAAAGATCCATTCTTGGCAACAAAAACCTTGCCCTCGGATCTATGATAGAAGGTATACCCAATTGTTTCCTTAGGGTATCCTATGAAGACGCATTTTTTCGCTTTGGGTTCGAGTTTATCCGGTTGAAGTTTCTTCACATAAACATCGCATGCCCAAACTTTAAGAAATGACAGCTTAGGTTTGTTTCCAAACCATAATTCATACGGTGTCGTTTCAACGGATTTAGATGGTGCCCGATTTAAAGTGAATGCAGCTGTTTCCAGTGCATAACCCCAAAATGACAGTGGCAAGTCAGTCAGAGACATCATAGATCGAACCATATCCAATAAGGTACGATTACGACGTTCTGACACACCATTACGTTGTGGTGTTCCGGCATGCGTGAGTTGTGAAACTATTCCACACTCTTTCATGTGTGTGCTAAACTCGTAACTTAGATACTCTCCTCCATGTTCATACCATAGAAATTTGATCTTTCTATTACGATGATTTCCACTTCATTCTGAAATTCCTTGAACTTTTCAAAAGTTTTAGACTTGTGTTTCATCAAATAGATATACCCATATCTACTCAAATCATCCGTGAAAGTAACAAAATAACGATATCCACCTCGCGCTGACACGCTCATTGGTCCACACACATCAGTATGTATGATTTCCAATAGATCTGTCGCCCGTTCCATTGAACCGGAAAACGATGTTCTAGTCATCTTACCCATAAGGCATGTGTAACACCCTCAAATCGACCCTATGCAAGTTTTAGCCCTTTCTACCAAACCTGCATAGAAACGATTCAAGGACGCCCACCAGGCACTTTCGTGCGGATGGAAAACGAAGTAATCCCATTACACAATAGTCCTCGATGGGACCCACAAAACATATATATACATCAGCGACTCCATGAGTCAAGACTACAGATATAATATACAAAGATCCAAATCACCTTGTAACAATAGAGCGTCCGACTACGGACAAGATGCAAATGGGGCTAAGAGCCCTGAATAATAACCAATGGCGTCCATAACCCTACCCAGGCCAAGCCGGAAGGGTAACCCAGCTAACAACGGCGATCTCAAACCTGCTAAAACAAAAGGGGTGCCGACAAAGGGCAAACGAAAAAGAGGAGCGTCAGTACTGAGGCCAGTACACGACGAGGCTAGAATTCGGCGGCTCTCGCCTACATAGGTATGGTGGGCTGAAGCGGCAGCGCAGCGGCACTAAACAACCTACAGAGACTCAATACAACTGGCGGTTATCAGAGAGGGATAAGAAAGCCCTATTCGGATCCAACCTGAAGCTAACACCAAACAAACCCATCCTGGTATTTCCCCCTCGAGACCAAACGAGGAAGTCGGACCAAGGAACTCACGCAGTTGGCAATTTTACTCATTCCATTATGTTTGCAGCAATTACTAATCAGATATAGATCGCATGAGTCATCCTGAAGCATAAGTAGTGGGCAATTTTAACCACCATTCCGTTGTAGTTGGAACAGTTACTAGTCAGATGTAATTGTCCTGAGGAATCCCGAAACCCAGCAGTTGTCGGCACTTTTATCACATTCCATTGGAGTTGCAATACTTACTAGGCAGGTATAGCATGTCACAAAACAACCCAAATCCACCAGTAGTTGGCATTTTTAATATCCCTTTCGTTGTAGTTGCTTTTGATTACTAGTCACACATTAAGTAAAATTTATAGCACTACTTTAGTTATGCTTGTCTATGATCGAGATACTGTGCTCCAAGTCGTCCATAACCGTGGACACGGCTTTCAGAAAGTTTTTACCCTGCAGGGGTGCACAAATAGCAACACACACTCGATCAACCTAGGAAAAACCAACTCAAAACCCAACGAGGCATTCACGATAAAGCGATCACATGATTCAGAAATATTTCAGGGGGCCACCCCCACTAAGCTACCCGCAACGAAGTTGGCCGGCTCCGGAACGGACCCAGGGTTTGTGACGACGACTGTAAACGACTGGGAACCCGAAAGTGTGACTGGGCTTCTCGATATCGCGAAAACGTGGCGCGATCCAAAATAGTACAGGTGCTCCACGCACAATCTTAAATAAAGCAGTAAAGCATGGCATAAGTACATGATAGTAATAAAACCCCAAACTACTTTGTGGCCCCAAGAAATAGAAATGAATCAAGCTCTGGCTCAGGGGGGGTCCATAAGGCCTTCCGGATGTGGATAGTGCGAAAAATCAAGGAACAGGTATCAAGTACTCGGGGTCCTACGGGACACAAGTGAGCGTGGAAGAACCAAATAACATCTATTGCCCACCGATGCCTCTGCATTAGTTATATCTAGCATTTTAATAGTAGGATTTAAAGTCATGATCATCTCCACCAATAAGCATCTCCACCATTAGTATCTGCCAGCATTTCAACAACTGAGGTACTTGACAACACGAGTTCGCACCTGAGCAAGCAACTACGACTCGCAAGGCCAGCTATCTACCAAACACGGGTAATAGGAGGTGTCCAAGGCAATATAGAGGCTGCACGGGATAAAACTGGTGTACGGAAACTAAAGCATCACGATATGGATAGCAATAGATCAACATGAGGGAAATAAAGACTATAAATGCAAAATAGGTAGAAGGGGAAGAGATGCTCGCCTGGGAAACACTGCCAAAGGTTCATATCCGGAGAACTTGTTGAAGCTCACAACATCTCATCGTCCTATCCGGGAAGAAGCAAAACACTAAAAGGAACAAGCGATGCAATAATTACAATTAATGCGGAAGAATCAGCATGATCATGATATGATGCGTGACATGGCAAGTTAATGATCCAACTCATGATGGAACGATGCCATTTGCATAGCACAGTGATGATACCACATGGGTGAGACATTTGTAGCAATAAATAACCAATTCCAATTTTATTTGTTCATTTTATTAATGGAATTCCTTGCAGTAATGTTTTATAAAGGCATTAAATGAGATGCAAAAGGATATATGAATAGCATAGTTAGAAGGGGCTTGTCGAGCTAATCGATTTAGACATATTATTTGTCAAAATTGGAGTTACATAATTAAAGTTATTAATTTATTAAGAAAAAAGCATTTATTGCAATTTAAATAATTTCGAAAATTTAAAATGCCCAAATATTATTTTGGATGGCATATTTGTAATCCTCACATTTTTCTGATCAGAAAACACATATCATATGTCATATTTGGTTAAGGAAATAAAAAGATAGGAAATATTTGGATATAAACAATATTCTGAAACTTTAATCTGATTTGGAAAATGGTTCGGGGTGTTTGTTACTCAGGCAAACCTACACGCAGAGAATGACAAGCGGGGCCACGAGCAGCGGGGTCAGTTTTTCCAAAGTGGAGGGGCTTTTCCAGAAAAGGTTATGCTGCAGGGACCTCGGTTTGCAATTAGCTGTATAACCTCAAGGACCGTTTTGCAAAACAAACTAGATCGAGATCTGGGAGGGTTTTTTCACCGAGGGTTTCCTAGCCCGTGTGACTGATGGGTGGGGACACGATGAGGTGGCGGCCACGTGTCCGGGGACGGTCAACACGACCGGAGTTGCTTGACCACGGCCGGACGGCGACGCTCGCCGGTTGAGGAGGCCAAGCGCGGCACGCAGAGAACACCAGGGAACGCGTCGCTCCACGAGGGACAGGATTGGGCAGCGCAGAGTTCACCGGGTGACCGGAGCGTCGCTGACGTGGGGGTGCTGCGACGGCGGGGCACGGGTCAGCGTTGAGATGCTTTGCGGAAGAGGCGGAAGCTCGTGGGGTGGCTCGAAGGTAGAGCTAGCTCACCTGGAGACCGAAGGGGGTGGACGACAAGGTTGAGGGAGACGGAGGCAGCCGAATTCGTTAGGCGAAGCTCGTCGGCCAAAGATGAAGAAGACGACCATAGCACCGAATTGGAGCTCCTCGGGGCGAGGTGGTGGTCCAGGAAGGTTCAGGAGGTGTAGGCGCACGTGTTAGAGTCCTCCCCTGGGACGGGGTGGCCTAGCCTGGCGGTGCCATGGAGATGCTGCTACGGTGGCGCTACAAGGGGAAAAGTGGCGGCACTCCCAGAGGAAGGAGAAGAACCTAGGGTTCCTAGGTAGCCCGGGATAAGAAGGAGGCGCTCACGCGCGCGGCGTGAGGGGGCTAGCACGGCAGACGGCACAACGACAGCCACCTGCTCCTGCCGTCAGAACCGCAAAGAGAGGGAGACGCGATGGAGAAGAGGAATAGGGGACGGCGTCAAACGGTGAAGGGGTATGGGCCGATGGGCTGGATATCTGATCCGGCCTAAGAGAGGGAGTAGAGATGGATGGTGCCCAACGGGCTGCTGCGCTGGGCTGTGCCAGGTAAGGCTGGGCTGCTGCTGGTGCTCTCTCTCTCTTGTTTATTTCTGTTTTTATTTTATTTGATTTTTTCTTTTGTTTTGTTTTAGATTCAAACAAGCCAATAAATAAACTCTTTTGAAACTTTTGCAAGATGTTGAATAAAGGGGTTTAACCAAGTGAGAGATGAGAGGGAAAAGAGAAAGAGGAAAGGTGATGCCCACAAATAAAATCCATTTGGGCATTTTACAAGTATTTGAGGATTAGGGTTTTAGAAAAAGAACAAATACATTTGCAAATAGGGGATCCTATACTTGGGTCCCAACTTTGTAGAAAACCAAATATGGTGGTTTTAAAAGGGGAAGGGAGTAATGTGATATCAAGTCACACAAGCAAGATTCCAACAAGTGCAATGCAAAGCAATGCAACACAACCAGTGTAACATTTGGTAACATGATCCATGCAAGGTGGCGTGATGAACATGAGCATGCGGTCATGATGATGCAATGCACCAAAAACACAGCGCTTTTCTAGTAGTGGTTTTTGCGGGATGCCACAATTCGACACCACTAACAATGGATCTCGCCCTCGAGATCCGCCTCATGGTACCGGGAAGAAGGTTGGCAATCTGAATCTTCTCGCTTCATGTAGATCCTCGCGACACCACTAACAAGAGGTTGTTGTCCGGGATCATCGAGAGAACACTCCGGGATCAAAGGCGAAGGTAGAGGTATCAACAAATAAAGCCACCTCTAGCTTCCATTGACGGAGTAAAATTGCTGGATCCACCGATTCAATATACAAGCGTGAATGCTAAGAGTAGTCGGATGGTGATCAATCCATCACGCACCCAAACCATTACTCTGCACACGAATAGGTGAATCATGCAACCAACTCTCGGAATTAGACTGAAGATCTTATCAAGCGGTGTTCAGAACAAAGAAGGGATGCAGGCTCCGCATCGGATCTGGCGTAGACGATGTTGTCGCGTCGGAAAACACTGGGAGGCACAAACAAGGAACAAAGGATGGTACCACAGATAAAGGATCACTCAGATAGCATGAAGTCCGGAGGTAGAAACAGCGTTGCCAAAGGAGGAAGCGAAACCCTGAAGGTACGTTGGAAAACCCAACCACGAGAATTCCTGCACTCAAAGAAAAGATAAGGGAACAGATCCAAAACACGCAGAGGTAAGAGGAGAACAACAGAGGGGTAAGGAGTAAAATCAGACCTAATCAGATCTATCCAACCGACTTTTCAAAATAGTTTTGACACTCTACTGCGGCCGTTAGCTAGGTTATCCTACAGGCTGGACTTGTGGGGTATCGCAACTGCTGAGCTCTAATACCACTCTGTAACACCCTCAAATCGACCTTATGCAAGTGTTAGCCCTTTCCGCCAAACCCGCATAGAAACGATTCAAGGACACCCACCAAGCACTTTCGTGCGATGGAAAATGAAGTAATACCATTACACAACAGTCCTCGATGGGACCCACAGAACATATATATACATCAGCGACTCCATGAGTCAAGACTACAGATATAATATACAAAGATCCAAATCACCTTGTAAACAATAGAGCGTCCGACTACGAACAAGATGCAAATGGGGCTAAGAGCCCTGAATAATAACCAATGGCGTCCATAACCCTGCCCTGGCCAAGCCGGAAGGGTAACCCTGCTAACGACGGCGATCTCAAACCTGCTAAAAAAAGGGGTGCCGACAAAGGGCAAAGGAAAAAGAGGAGCGTTAGTACTGAGGCCAGTACACGGCGAGGCTAGAATTCGGCGGCTCTCGCCTACATAGGTATGGTGGGCTGAAGCGGCAGCACAGCGGCACTAAACAACCTACATAGACTCAATACAACTGGCGGTTATTAGAGAGGGATAAGAAAGCCCTATTCGGATCCAACCTGAAGCTAACACCAAACAAACCCATCCTGGTATTTCCCCCTCGAGACCAAACGAGGAAGTCGGACCAAGGAACTCACGCAGTTGGCAATTTTACTCATTCCATTATGTTTGCAACAATTACTAATCAGATATAGATCGCATGAGTCATCCTGAAGCATAAGTAGTGGGCAATTTTAACCACCATTCCGTTGTAGTTGGAACAGTTACTAGTCAGATGTAATTGTCCTGAGGAATCCCAAAACCCAGCAGTTGTCGGCACTTTTATCACATTCCATTGGAGTTGCAATACTTACTAGGCAGGTATAGCATGTCACAAAACAACCCAGATCCACCAGTAGTTGGCATTTTTAATATCCCTTCCGTTATAGTTGCTTCTGATTACTAGTCACACATTAAGTAAAATTTATAGCACTACTTTAGTTATGCTTGTCTATGATCGAGATACTGTGCTCCAAGTCGTCCATAACCGCGGACACGGCTTTCAGAAAGTTTTTACCCTGCAGGGGTGCACAAATAGCAACACACACTCGATCAACCTAGGAAAAACCAACTCAAAACCCAACAAGGCATTCACAACAAAGCGATCACATGATTCAGAAATATTTCAGGGGGCCACCCCACTAAGCTACCCGCAACGAAGTTGGCCGGCTCCGGAACGGACCCAGGGTTTGTGACGATGACTGTAAACGACTGGGAACCCGAAAGTGTGACTGGGCTTGTCGATACCGCGAAAACGTGGCGCGATCCAAAATAGTACAGGTGCTCCACGCACAATCTTAAATAAAGCAGTAAAGCATGGCATAAGTACAAGATAGTAATAAAACCCCAAACTACTTTGTGGCCCCAAGAAATAGAAATGAATCAAGCTCTGGCTCAGGGGGGTCCATAAGGCCTTCCAGATGTGGATAGTGCGAAAAATCAAGGAACAGGTATCAAGTACTCGGGGTCCTACGGGACACAAGTGAGCGTGGAAGAACCAAATAACATCTATTGCCCACCGATGCCTCTGCATTAGTTATATCTAGCATTTTAATAGTAGGATTTAAAGTTATGATCATCTCCACCAATAAGCATCTCCACCATTAGCATCTGCCAGCATTTCAACAACTGAGGTACTTGACAACACGAGTTCGCACCTGAGCAAGCAACTACGACTCGCAAGGCCAGCTATCTACCAAACACGGGTAATAGGAGGTGTCTAAGGCAATATAGAGGCTGCACGGGATAAGACTGGTGTACGGAAACTAAAGCATCGCGACACGGATAGCAATAGACCAACATGAGGGAAATAAAGACTATAAATGCAAAATAGGTAGAAGGGGAAGAGATGCTCGCCTGGGAAACACTGCCAAATGTTCATATCCGGAGAACTTGTCGAAGCTCACAACATCTCATCGTCCTATCCGGGAAGAAGCAAAACACTAAAAGGAACAAGCGATGCAATAATTACAATTAATGCGGAAGAATCAGCATGATCATGATATGATGCGTGACATGGCAAGTTAATGATGCAACTCATGATGGAACGATGCCATTTGCATAGCACAGTGATGATACCACATGGGTGAGACATTTGTAGCAATAAAGAACCAATTCCAATTTTATTTGTTCATTTTATTAATGGAATTCCTTGCAGTAATGTTTTATAAAGGCATGAAATGAGATGCAAAAGGATATATGAATAGCATAGTTAGAAGGGGCTTATCGAGCTGATCGATTTAGACATATTATTTGTCAAAATTGGAGTTACATAATTAAAGTTATTAATTTATTAAGAAAAAGGCATTTATTGCAATTTAAATAATTTCGAAAATTTAAAATGCTCAAATATTATTTTGGATGGCATATTTGTAATCCTCACATTTTTCTGATCAGAAAACACATATCATATGTCATATTTGGTTAAGGAAATAAAAAGATAGGAAATATTTGGATATAAAACAATATTCTGAAACTTTTATCTGATTTGGAAAATGGTTCGGGGTGTTTGTTACTCAGGCAAACCTACACGCAGAGAATGACAAGCGGGGCCACGAGCAGCGGGTTCAGTTTTTCCAAAGTGGAGGGGCTTTTCCAGAAAAGGTTATGCTGCAGGGACCTCGGTTTGCAATTAGCTGTATAACCTCAAGGACCGTTTTGCAAAACAAACTAGATCGGGATCTGGGAGGGTTTTTTCACCGAGGGTTTCCTAGCCCGTGTGACTGATGGGTGGGGACACGATGAGGTGGCGGCCACGTGTCCGGGGACGGTCAACACGACCGGAGTTGCTTAACCACGGCCGGACGGCGACGCTCGCCGGTCGAGGAGGCCAAGCGCGGCACGCAGAGAACACCAGGGAACGCGTCGCTCCACGAGGGACAGGATTGGGCAGCGCAGAGTTCACCGGGTGACCGGAGCGTCGCCGACGTGGGGGTGCTGCGACGGCGGGGCACGGGTCAGCGTTGAGAGGCTTTGCGGAAGAGGCGGAAGCTCGTGGGGTGGCTCGAAGGTAGAGCTAGCTCACCTGGAGACCGAAGGGGGTGGATGACAAGGTTGAGGGAGACGGAGGCAGCCGAATTCGTTAGGCGAAGCTCGTCGGCTGAAGGTGAAGAAGACGACCATAGCGCCGAATTGGAGCTCCTCGGGGCGAGGTGGTGGTCCAGGAAGGTTCAGGAGGTGTAGGCGCACGTGTTAGAGTCCTCCCCTGGGACGGGGTGGCCTAGCCTGGCGGCGCCATGGAGATGCTGCTACGGTGGCGCTGCAAGGGGAAAAGTGGCGGCACTCCCAGAGGAAGGAGAAGAACCTAGGGTTCCTAGGTAGCCCGGGATAAGAAGGAGGTGCTCACGCTGCTGGTGCTCTCTCTCTCTTGTTTATTTCTGTTTTTATTTTATTTGATTTTTTCTTTTGTTTTGTTTCAGATTCAAACAAGCCAATAAATAAACTCTTTTGAAACTTTTGCAAGATGTTGAATAAAGGGGTTTAACCAAGTGAGAGATGAGAGGGAAAAGAGAAAGAGGAAAGGTGAAGCCCACAAATAAAATCCATTTGGGAATTTTACAAGTATTTGAGGATTAGGGTTTTAGAAAAAGAACAAATACATTTGCAAATAGGGGATCCTATACTTGGGTCCCAACTTTGTAGAAAACCAAATAGAGAGGTTTTAAAAGGGGAAGGGAGTAATGTGATATCAAGTCACACAAGCAAGATTCCAACAAGTGCAATGCAAAGCAATGCAACACAACAAGTGTAACATTTGGTAACATGATCCATGCAAGGTGGCATGATGAACATGAGCATGCGGTCATGATGATGCAATGCACCAAAAACACATCGCTTTTCTAGTAGTGGTTTTTGCGGGATGCCACAGCATGGCTCACATGTATCAAATGATTCAAAATCAAGTGATTCCAAAAGTCCATCAGAATGGAGTTTCTTCATGCGTTTAACGCCAATATGACCTAGACGGCAGTGCCACATATATGTAGACATATCATCATCAAGTTTAATATTTTTAGCATTAACATTATGAATGTGTGTAATATTACTATCGAGATCCAATAGAAATAAACCATTCAACATAGGTGCATGACCATAAAAGATATCATTCTTATAAATCGAACAACCATTTTTTTCAGATTTAAAGGAATGACCACTTTGCATCAAACACGATCCAGATACAATGTTCATGCTCAGTGCAGGCACTAAATAATAATTATTTAGGTTTATAACTAATCCCAAGGGAAAATGGAGAGGTAGCGTCCCGACGGCGATCACATCAACTTTTGATCCATTGCCGACCCGCATTATGACCTCATCCCTTGCTAGTTGTCGCTTGTTCCGTAGCCCCTGAACCGAGTTACATATATTAGCAACCGATCCCGTATCAAATACCCAGGTGCTACTGCGAGTACTAGTCAAGTACACATCAATAACATGTATATCACATATACCTTTGTTTTCCTTGCCGGACTTCTTGTCCGCCAAATACTTGGGGCAGTTGCGCTTCCAATGGCCAGTCCCCTTACAATAGTAGCACTCGGTGTCAGACTTAGGGCCAGCTCGGGGTTTCTTTTCAGGCGTGGCAACAGACTTGCCACCCTTCTTTCCCTTGTGCTTGCCTTTCTTGTCTTTCTTCAAACCGGTGGTCCTATTGATCATCAACACTTGATGTTCTTTCCTAATCTCCACTTCTGCAGTCTTAAGCATTGACAGAAGCTCGGGAAGAGACTTCTTCATGCCCTGCATATTATAGTTCATCACGAAACTCTTGTAGCTAGGTGGCAGAGATTGGAGAACACGATGTATGCCTAAGTCAATGGGAATCGTTATTCCCAAGGACACAAGCTTATCGGCGTACCTAGACATTTTGAGTATGTGCTCACTAACGGAGCTGTTTTCCTTCATCATGCAGCTAAAGAAATTTTCTATAGCATTATAACTCTCTACGGCAGCATGGGTATCGAAAATCATTTTCAATTCTCCCATGGTATCAAAGGCATTGCCATTTTCGAAACGCTTTCGAAGTTCTGGCTCTAGCCCATACAATATGCCGCAACGAACTAAGTTGTGGTCCTCCTGACGAGTCACATAGACATTCTTTTCCTCGTCAGGGGCATCAGGAGATGGTGGGGGGCCTAGCGGCGCATCTAGCACATATTGCTTTTGTGCAGCAGTGAGGACAATCCTCAAATTCATAGCCCAGTTGGTGAAGTTGCTACCATTCGCAGCAAGTTTCTCTTTCTCCATGAACACATTGAAATTAAAAGCAGGTGGTGCCATCTACAACAGAATTTGTAAAGTTTATTTAGACTAAGTTTATGATAGATTGAGTTCAACTAATCCAAATTACTAATGAACTCCCACTCAAAAATGACATCCCTCGTGTCTTTTGGTGATTACATGAACCAAATCCACTACACCAAGTCCGATCATCACGTGAGTTGATTTAGCTTCAAAGGCGAGCATCTATATGGGCATCATATCAACTATATGACTCATGCTTAACCTTTCGGTCCGTGTTCTGAGGCCAAGTCTGTACATGCTAGGCTCGCCAAGTAAGAACCTTAGTACTCACATGTGTAAAACTGTCTTACACCCGTTTGTATGAAAGCGTAGAGTCGAGTACACCCGATCATCACGTGATGTCTCGAAACACGATCCATAAAACGGTGCATACTTAAGGAAGAACACATTTTTATCTTGATATCTAAATGAGGGATCATCTTATAATGCTACCAAAAACGCCAAACTAGCAGTATAAGATGCTAACATCTAATGTGTAAAGTGAGATGATATGGTCCATGCATTTGATCTCTATCACTTGCATCGTGGTATGATCTATATCATTACTTTGTGTGTAAGGACAAGGTCTATGGAACTTACACATTGAGTGTGTTGTAAGAGTATCTATCATACATCTACTTGCAACAATACCATATCAATACACTAGCCCAGCAACGATCTAAACTAGACGCCTCTAATTTATCAATTGCAAGTTTTACGTGGCTTAGGGCTTTCGGAGATAGAACCGTTCTCACCTACGAACATGAACCACAACGAGGATAACTAAGTTATTAGCAACTCGTTGTAAATCAGATATTGACTATAGTAGGAGAGACAGACACCCGCCAGCCACTTATGCAAAACAAGTTGCATGTCAGTCGTGGAACCGGTCTCATGTACGATGACATGTAAGGTTGGTCCGGGCCGCTTCATCCCACTATGCCACCAATATCCAAAATACATAGAAGATGCAATAACATGATCATCATCGCCCACATATAAACATATGTGTACTACCCGTGCAAAGCACCTACGCATAGACCAGGCTCTGATACCACTGTTGGGTCCGCAGCATAGAAAACAAAATTTTTCCTACGGTGTGAACTACACGCGAAGATCTATCTACTAGGTACAAAGCAACGAGTGGACATACATCCAACCAGAACTTACCCTCGAAAACAACGAGTTTTGTTAACGAGTAGGAACTCGTGGTTTATGTAGTCATACACTTGCCGATCTCAAGATCGTGAGGAAGTCCAAGCGCCGCAACTCAGCAGCGCATCCGCACTCGCACACACGTTCAAGCCACCGGACAACCTCCACCTCCTCGCTCCAGCGATCCAGCGGAAGCAGCAACTCCTTCCAGACGAAATGTCACCGGGAACATGTATCTCGCTAATCCGAGACCATGGGGGAATAATTCTAGAGGGGGAGAGAGATCCTTCACAAGGAGGTGTGTGGATGAAGGAGGGAATGGGTGGCCTTTTATAGGAGGAGGGGGGTGCCCCCTCTCTCCATGCCCGGAGCATGGGGGTGACCCCTCACCTCCCCCATTCATGTGGTGGTAACCCCTCCACATTAAAATGCCTCTTCACATTCCCTTTTAAAGTCTCCACTTTAAATGCATTAAATTTCTCCAAATTTAATGCTCTCTCATTTAATAAAACTCTTTTTATTAAATTTATTCAGAATTTTGTTAATTACTTTAATTAACAAAAATTCACATATAGCCCCTTGCAATATTTCAATATCACATGCAGAACCACTTTCTGCAATTTCATCCGAAACAATTTCCGGTTTCTATTGAAACAATTCCTGCGCTTTGCAATTCTTTCGTCTGAAGCATATGTGCTCCAAAATGGTGTCCGGTAACTCTTAAGTGTGCCACCCTACGGTTCGCAAATAATGCAGACATGATCGAGACCCTTCTCCGATCAATAATCAGCAGCGGGACCTGGAGATCCGTACTGACTCCTACACATTCAACGATGACTTCTGTGATCGTGAGAACCTTTAACGCTTGTAACTAAATCCCTTTGTCTCTCGATATATTACATGTCTGAGATTCTACCATCGGTATCTCCATACCTAGTTTGATCTTGTTACGTACATGCACTCTTTTCTTGTTCCCGTGATATAACATTCTAGTGATCAGATCACTTGCTTGTAAGCTATCTTAATGTGATATCACCGAGAGGGCCCAGAGTATATCTATCCGTCATCTGGATTGACAAATTCCACTCTTGATCCATGAGCCTCAACATAACACCTTCGTAGTACTGAACCCATCTTTATAGTCACCCGGTTACGGTGTGACGTTTGATGTTATCAATATACTCTTCCGGTGTTAGCAATTAACATAATCTCATGGTCTAAGGATAAAGATTACTTCGTATGATGTTATAGCAATATAAACATAATGACTTGATCGTAATGCTATACTTTGGATGAATGTTCATCACATCATTCCACCAATGGTGTGGCCTTGTTATTAACAACATCCAATGTCCATGATCAGGAAACCTTGATCATCTTGTTAATCAACAAGCTAGTCTATAAGAGAGGCATAACTAGGAACCCTTTTTGTTTATTAAACACACATGTATTGATGTTTCCGATCAATAAAATTCTAGCATGTAAAATAAACATCTATCATATATAAGGAATATATAATAACAACTTTATTATTGCCTCTCAGGGCATATTTCCTTCAATTACCGTACCCAGAACCTGAAGTTCCTGCATCAGTATTGCCAATGACCATGTTGACAGATTTAGAACTCTCTCCAGCCTGACCCTTCTTGCCTTTCTTCTGTGGACAATGATGAGCCCAATGGCCAATCTCGCCACACACCCAGCAAGGTTCTTTCTTTTCCTTATTCCGCCCCTTCTTTTTCTTGAAGTTGGTAGTCTGGCAGACTTTGTTATTTCCTTTGGACTTGTGGGTATTTTTCTACACCATATTGGCAGCAGAATGTCCCTCGGTTCCACTATTGTGTTTGTCGTTTGCTCTCGCCTTCTCTTCAACATCCAGAGAACCAATAAGGTACTCAACGGAGAGCTCATGCCTCTGATATTTCAGAGAGGTGGCAAAGTTCCTCCATGAAGGAGGAAGCTTAGCGACAATGCATCTCGCGACAAATTTGTCCGGAAGCACACACTTGAGGAGTTCGAGTTCCTTTGCCATGATCTGTAGCTCATGAGCATGTTCTTTTACAGATCGGTTTTCAACCATCTTGTAGTCATTGAACTGCTCCATAGCATACAGTTCACCACCGGCATCGGCAGCACCAAACTTAGCGTCCAGCGCATCCCATAGTTCCTTGGCATCACGGATATGCAAATATGCATCAACCAACTTGTCTCCAAGCACACTGAGTACAGAGCCCACGAAAAGTACAGTGGCCTCCCTGAACGCTCTCTCTTCCTCGAGAGTAAGCGGACCTCTGGGAGTGCCAGCTGCAACTTTTTCTATGCCTATTGCAGTGAGCCACAAGAGGGGTTTCCCTTGCCATCTCTTAAAATTAGCACCCGTAAAAGGGCTCGGTTTCAACGAAGCAGCAAAGACAGATGACGAAAATTGCCTAAATAAATAAGGTTTTTTTGGATTGTTGGAATATTAGGAAATTTTCCCATGAGATTAATTACCGAAATCAACATTATGTAAACACTAGCAGATCTAAACACATGCAACCAAACAACCACATCTAATAGATCTGAAAATCTAGTACGAACTAGTGCATATAAAGAGAAGAATATCACATACAGGTTGACCGGGAAGGTCATCACCGCAACATCACCTTGGTCATTGTTGTTGTCGCCCATGGTGCTGATGATGTCGTCGGTTGATGAAGAAGAACACGAACGGAGGCGAGCAGTCGCGTCGAGACGCTCTCCAAAAACCTTATCGCCCGTCTCCCGGTGCAGGATCTCAACGGACGGGGTTTCGGAGGTCTGCTCTCCCGAACAGCAGTGCACGCAGCCGCCGGGATGGGATGCATAGAGAGCAGCGCAACAAGAGGAACACACAGCGAAAGAGACCGAGAGAGGAACTGGATACATCTAGATCTGTTTGTCTCTCGCTCTATAAAGCCTGGGAGGTAAGCCGACTAAGTCGCCACGCGTTGGAAGACAAGGACACGCGTCAAACATGCACACGAATGTTGACACGTACCCAACAGCTAGTGCACCAAGCAAAAATTTAGTCTTCCACAAAACGAGTTTCTAACTCGATTCACGAAACGTGACGCGCGTGCGGGCGAGGCGGGCGGCGGAGGAGGAGGAGTGCGCATGGACTCCTTCTCTTCTCACTCATTTAGTGGGAGTGAAACAGCTCACCTTATAAGCTGGTCCAACTCTCTCCCAACTAGCAATGTGAGACTAAATTTTGTCTCTCACAGAGCTCCCAAGCTGCCATAGTAGATGGGCCTTGAGATTTCAGGATTTATTATACTGGATGGACTGCCTACATGGCCACAGCCCATATAAATCTAATAGATACCATACTCATAGTTTCTGAAAATCTTTTGCAAAAATTATTGGGTATACACCGCAGACCGTCTGATTAGTCTATCTCCGCCCGGCCCCTGTAATACCCCTGCACTAGATTCTGTGAGCCTTTTTTCAACACAGATTCTATCTAAAATCTGTCAAAAGCCAGCTTCTCTGGAATCAGAAGCCTAACCCTCTTTTAGAACATCGAGTGTACCCCTACAACCGATGACGAGCTTTTCCCTAGTCAAATCAAACTTTTTTTGTTGGGGAAACTAGTCAAATCAAACTTATACGTAGTCCCAGCAGAGCTTGCCCATATATACTGTACGTGGCGGGTGGCGGGTGGGTGGCAGGTTCCATCCATGCGCGCATGTGGTCGTCGACGATCTCTCGCGCTGCCGGGCCACCGTACCGCGCGTTACTTCCACGCATGGACCAAATTAAACGACGACCCGATCAGCCTGTAAACGGAACGACCACGCGTGCGAAATTTAGACATTAGTGGCTGTGCCAACACTCACCGCACGCAGCGCAACTAGAAACGCAGGCTCACCAACCTACAGAGATGCGTCGATTAAATTCGCCGGAGCCTACCCGGGAAGGCCCAGGGCGAGACCGCGAGAGCGACGACGACACGTAGGTACGTTGCGGTTGACGTGGCTGCTGGCCCCTGCTAACGGTTAACGAACCCTGTTAGTTAGTTAGTTTTTTTTTTTTTGAGAATTGTTAGTTAGTTAGTTAGTTAGGAGTTAATGGAAGGTCTCAGTGGTTGGACGGCGTCGGTGGATGGTATCGTAATGGTGCCGCGCGCTAACCACCGTTTCTTCTCATCCAGTGTTGTGGATCCCCGCTTCGGCGCTTCTCCGTAACCTCCGCCGATCGATCAAATGGATAGAAAGCAAAGTCAGTTTGCAGTCTTATATACTCCCTCCATCCTGAAAAGCTGGCGCTATTCGTCTATATAAACATTCACATATAGACAAATTTGCGACATCATTTTTAGAACGAAGCGAGTATTTTAAAACTATCGTATTCGTCTTCCTCATTAGGTCTTCGGTTCCAGGAAAGCTAGCGTCAATATAGGTACAATTCTTTTGCTAGCTTATGCGAGAAGCTGCCTTCCCCTAGTTTTCTGGGGAAGCCACTGTCAAAATTTTATGAGGATTCTAAATTAGTTAAGTTTTATAATTTTTTAGCCCCGGCTTTTAGGAAGCCCGGGGGGGACAACTTCTTGGAGAAGTCGCCAAAAGATCTGGGCAGTAGTGGGTTGCAGGTATAAACTGTTAACACTAGTACATAATCAATCGTCTCTAGCGGGTTAAAAAACCCATCAGTGAGGGTTTTTACCATCCCTCATAGGTGATAGTTTAGTGAAGTCTGGTCCTGAGTGTGCGACTGGAGGTTGTTGGACAGGGCACATAAGACCAACACATCTCCGGCGCATTATTTTGGTAGCCCACAAGAGATGTGATGACATTGGACAATTTCTATAGGGTGAACCATCGTAGTTTAGATATATCAGAAGTGGATCCTTTTTAGCATTGCCGCAAGCTTTTGTTACATGGATGCACCAGATGCTTGATATTGTTAGCTTTGCGACGATCAAATAACGAAGAACGATAAAAAAATCACAACAAGCGGGATACAGATTTAACGTGGAAAACCCTCTCCAACAAAGAGAGAGGAAAAACCACGGGCGCCAGCCAACGAAACTTCACTATAACGGGGAGTGTTTACACAACACCGGGGATTTCACAGATGCGACTTATCCCAGCCGGCGGCTTACAAGAGGTTTATATAACGGTGGAAACATAGATCTTCGATGATCCGCTCCGTTAGAAGTTGGTCTTTATTTTGTAGAATTTGGATCAACATATAACATATATCATTATAAAGAACCATCCACATATACATCAAATATTATAGTGAGAATTGCCACCATCTTGCATCGTAGCTATGACTTCCCAACAATACAAGTTCACAGTCAACTTAGAACATCCGGGCCGACCCGCTAGAAAGAGGCCATTCCTAAGCGCCATTGCTTCCGCCACTGGCACATTAGAAACTCTGACATTAAGATAGCTGATAATCAACATGAAACATATGTTGAACTAGCTAATCACGATTAATCATTTTCATACTTCCACATGCACAAATCATATTTCACATTCATCAAACGTCATCAATGTTCCTAAGGAATGGAAAAAATATTACATGACACGTTGGTATACTCACCCGTGCTCTTTTAACACACTTCATCTAGCGTCCAATTTATGTCCTTGTGTCATCCAGCTCTCTACCAAACATAAATCTAACTAGTGGACACCCCGCGCGTTGCGGCGGGAATGATAGATAATTTTCAGATATGGATAAAAAGGCATGATAAACTTGGAACCCACACTTATGAATTTTTATTTGGTTAGTATGCAAGAAGAAAACTATCACAACGTAGGAACAAAATGTAGGTAGTAATAATCTTGTGCACAATACAAAGCACATTAACAACATTGTAGTAGAATATGTCCAATGTTTCATGACAAAGTGATCGCTACGGAGTCCCCACTTTACGAACGAAGACATATAAGCAAAACAAAATTTTCTTGAATCTCAGTTACTCGTCCCCCTCTAATAGCAAAATAAAAAGTGAGGAATAAGTGTTAATCTAAGAATTATATCCTAGATTTGCAAAGACCACGACTTTGCTGATCCCAAAATACTACTCAGTGAAATACATGAACATACCAAGTAGCCTGAACTGTTGTCTCCATCTAACAGTAGTTGGTTAAAATGAGCAAGTACATAGCATGAAAATCATTTCCATATCAAATAGAACACATGTCTCCTAGCAATTGTAAATGAGCTGGTATAGGACGGGATGTTCCTTTCCTTCGAAATCACCTGCAAGGACAGAAAAAAATATGTGATATCGCTTGGCAGGTGCATGATCTGTAATAAATGAGAGAACACCCCATTCAGTGTTAATATTATTTGTGGGAGAAAAATACAGTCTATTTTAGAAGCTAGATTTTTTTTGAAGAAACAATAATCTTACATTCATAAACCAGCAAGAGAAGTCATACCTGTTACAGGCATTTGTATATGTACGTCTTCCTCGATCCTCTATGTTCCTTCCGAATTCACTACTTCTTTTTTTGCAAGAAAATCCACCGCAGTGTTGATCTGCTTAATTCTAACGTTCTCTCATCATATAGTCGTGGATCAATCTCGAGCTCCAAGCCACATAGAGAGGCAGTCAGGTAGAGGTAGAAAAAATAGAGAGGGGCACAGAGGCTCTCAGCGTTCCATGGTCAGAACCGAAGGTGCAATGAGTCGCCTCCTTGAAACCTTGCACGCATGGCCCTCTGGCCGGCCGAACCTCGCGCTGGGGTCGTGGAGGCCTGCTATGTGCTACTTTCCCTGGCGGCGGCTCTCCTTCTTGCTATCTTATTTTATTCCTTCTCACGGCAAAACTAACAGCCTGCATGAAAGAGAGAGAGAAGTCAGACGATGGGGCTCGAACGCTGGTTCGAGATGCTATGAAAGCGGCGCACAAAAATGGTGGCAAAAGAAACAGAACCGACGGTGACTTGAGACTGTTACTGGAAGTGGAAAAGCACTGGCAGATACGATGATTCATCGTGGGCTTCGACGGTTCGTGTGGAAAGTGTTGGGACAGAAGCGGGCCGGCGGAAGGATCGCTACTGATGGGATTGTTGCAAGTATGAACATGAGTTACCTCCAACGTGAAGGTCCTGGAGTGTTGAATGCCATTTTCAGTTTCCATTTGTGGTGGAGTGGAGGATGAGGTAGGACCGTAGCCCCAAGGGAGAGCGGCATGCTAGAAGGAAAGAAGAATCACTTTTTTTAGGAAGACACGGGATGGACGGCTGCTCCACGCGCAGGTGTCTTGTGGTGAGAGATTTTCAATCGCTGGATCATAATCTAACGGACATAAATTATAGAAGTGATGTGGCCGCATGAGAATTGAGCTTGCAAACATTAAATGCATTGTAGTGGGGATCAACTTTATAGATATTATAGATATTGGAACATTAGAAGACTAAAGAAAATCCGCATGGTGACTGTACAATCCTAGTAAGAACTGCACTCTACGACCTTGCATAGATAACATTCCCATATGTCTTTCTTTAAATTTACCAAAATGGGCCTTGAATTACCAACTCCCAAATAGAAATTTGCCTATGAAATGATCCCGAAGGGAATAGGAAATTTCATTGGACTACCTGCAAACTAATTTGTAAGAAAAAACAGTTTGGGATCCTAGGTATCTCTGACTTAGCAGATGTTTATCTTTGCTTGCTTGATAAGAAAGGTATATAAAAGATGATGACAAGCTTTGGAAAAACATGGTAGTTCACAAATCCGATACAAAATCACGAATTTTTTTATGTTAGGACATCAAGTATTTCGTAGGTCTGGAAAGGCCATTATTTTTGGACTTAGGTGGAAAGTTCCAAATGGTAACCATGTCTGGTTTTGAGGATACCTAATTTCTAAAATTAATGTTGTGCAATGAGCAGGGTAGAAAAGGTTGGGACAATGACACCTAGGAACTCATTTTAGGAGAAATTTTATCTTTGAAATGATACTCTCATGGTGGAAGTTACACATACCACCTAGACTCCATATATTGCTTTGCCTCCTAGCACAAAAAAAATATCATGACTAGACATAAACATAAAGATCGCGTATTCTGCTATGAAAAAATGATTGTGCACCATAATTTCTTTGAATGTATTGTTGATAGACAAATGTATCATGTCATTACATCCTTTCTTCCAAGTGGACATTAGTTTTAGATATGGATTCACCGCTAAGTTAGGTGATACTATGATACCACTTCTGAAAATTCAAATTTTCAAGTGCTTAAATTTTTCTAAACAAATTTGTGGGTGTTCACAAGATGTGTATTTACATTTCCTAAGAATTTTAGAACCAAATTTGAAATACGCATAGAAAAAAACACAAATTGCTATGTAAATAGTATCATTTTGGGTTTTTTGTCTTTTTGACACTATTCATGTTTGATTTGTCCTTTTTGTTACTTGGCGTCTATTTCGAATATGGTTATGCAAATGTTAGGGATTGTAAACACGAACAGAACTCAGTTTGTGGGGGAGAAAAAAAAGAAAAAACGCTACCAGGTTGCTCGCGCGATGCAACCCCGGGGCGTCCCCTCCTAACCCTTTCCAGCCGCCTCCGTCACTCCCCTGCCGGCCGCTTCCGCCGCCCGCGCTGGTGGTGCAGCCACGCCTTGGCTGTCAAAGGCGGCGGGCTCCATTGATCATGTTCGCACCAGGGGGTGGACACCAAGGGGCGGCACCGGTGGTGTCGAGCGGCAGGCGACGACGCTCGCCATAGAGGCATTGGCCAATGACTTGGAAGGGAGGGGCGAAGGAGAAGATGGGGGCGACGGTGTAAACTTGGAGGCGACATGATGGTTGTCTTAGGCAGCGACGCCACATCTCGGTCTCTCTCTAACCGATCTGTGGGTTCAGCCATGGGTTCGAAAGGGCGAAAGGCTAAACCGCTCGTTATGTTCACCGGAAGCCGGTTGACGGTGTGGGGACTATTGGATCGGCCTGAATAATGATGGTGGTCCTAGGGTTCCTCCCGCGCGATGACGAAGATCTGCTGGTTACCTCTCCTCATTGATCTGACATGGAGCGGCGTGTTCCGGAAGGCTGCGCCAGCGAACTACAATGGGTGCATCATGCCTGGAGCTTGTTGGATCCGGAGGAATTCGGTTGTGTGCACCCATGTGTTTTTGTTGGTCGTTTGGTTTCAGAGGGAGCGTTGTGAAGCTTTGCTATATGTTCCCATCATGCATCATGTCTTTGACGAATCATGGTGAAATCATATGCGGAGAATATAATGAAGGCAGGGATATGAGGTCTAGCGATGGTGGTTTGAGTCTTTGTGGCAATGAGGATTTGGATTGGTGATCTATGACTTGCAGCAGCGACTGTTAAAGGGACAACAACACAGGAGAAGTTCACAATCTTACTTTGCAGGATGAAAATCCAATGTCTTGCCTCACAATGACCTTGTTGAAGGTATTATTTTGTGAGCGATGATTTTTTCAGGGTGAAAATCTATGATTATTGATCAGGTGATGACGACGCTTGTGCAACTATTTCCTTCTTGAAGGCGTCGCTATTGGAGAGGTAGGATTTCTGGTGTTGTTTTGATGGTGTTAGTGTCGTTGCTACAGGAATCTGATCAATGTAGTGGGGCTTTTCTTTTCTGTAATTTCTTCTTCTTTTTTCTGGGATGTGTGCATCCGTAAAGCTGTTAGAGCAATACGTTGTTGCAGAGGCTAGGTGTAAGGTATCTCCGTGATATAAATATACGCTCCTTTCCAAAAAAAATTGACTTTTTAAATTTATTTTGTAAAAGCGGTATCATGGTATCACCTAACACATGGGTCACTAGATATCTTCTCGTGAAGCTACGATGTCCATCAATGGCTGAACTAAGGCCAACTCCGATACCCCCCGCAAACGGACGCCGCGGCTCCGATCTTGTCCTCCCGGACCGAGGCCACGACCCAACATGCACCCGCAAAGCGAGAGCCAGCCCCGGACCCGTCCGTTTCAGCGCAAAACGGGCCGAAAGTTGAGCTCGATTTGCGGGGGATCGGACTGCCCGCGCGTCCGGGTGGTGTCCTGCACTGTCCCACCAGCCAGAGACCCATCGACACCAGTCTCCACTCTCCACCATTCTCACCACCAATCCCTAGCACACACTGCCATGGACGTTCCACTACCGCCCTCCACGGCACCTGCCCTCCCTATCCATGGTCCGTTTGTGCCCCCAGGAGCTGCTCTGGCTCCGGTCGCCTCTGCTCCAGCTCCGACCGCCTCTGCTCATGCCTCTGATCTACCGCCACCTGCCATTGTTCTGCCTGCTCCAGCCGTCGCTCATCCTTCAAAAGCTGTTGTCGCCGCTAGCATCGTGTGCATGAAGAAGAATTGACGGACGACCAATAAAAGGAGGGGTTGAGGAAGAGGGCTGACTGGTGAGAGAAGGCCTGGCAGCGCACTGCCGATGCCCAATCCGCCAAGGAAAGGGCCGCCTCCCTTGAGCACGCTGCCGCCATCCAAGCTAAGTTCACCGCCGAGGCCCTCGCTGCGATGTTGTCACTTTTCTCATGATAAAGGAGAAGCAGCTAGCTTCCTTCATCGCGAGCACATCGAGCCCGATCGCGTCTGCGACAAAACCACTTCATGTCGAAGCGGCCGTCACCGATGGGCCGGAGATCGTCGATGACTCTTCTCCGGCATTGCTTTCCCTCGACCTGAACGCGGCACCTGTCGGCGGCGGTTCTTCATGCAGCACCAAGACCAGGAGGAGCATCCCGATGGCAACATGCCCTCTCCCCGCAAGCCGTTTGATGAAATGCCGGCCCCAACTCCGACCCCAACTCCGACGCCCACTCCAACGTAGGTATCTTATCTGCTTCTTGTTCTTTTCTTGTCGGTGTATATGATCCAACGAGAGACGCCCTTGCAGGATCCTTTCCTGGGCATGATACCCAGGAAGATGGTATCTCCATTGACCACGAACCATTGTTTATGGATGGACTAGTCCGGCAAACACAAGGCGGTAGCCGAAGGAGCGGGTCGTACACATCCCTCGAGGACGAGATGCTTTGCGAGGCATGGATGGAAATTAGGCAAGATCCAATAACCGATACGGAACAAAAGGGTGGGGCATTTTGGAACCGAGTATGGAAGTACTTCCATGAGCACAAACATTTCGGTGATCATCCGTTTGTAAGTTATCGCAACGAGAACTCAGAACTCTCTTATGAAGAGGTGGGCATTCATCTCCAAGCAATGCACAAAGTTTTGTGCCGCTTATGACCATGTTAAGAAAAGGCCCGTGAGCGGCATTGGAGTTGGAGACACGGTATGTTGCTACATATCCGTATGTTCTCGTTCGTACGAGCTTTGCATTTGTATATAGCATTCAAACATGAACTTGAATTTGTTGGTTTAGGTGTGGCAAGCATTGGAGCACTTCAATACTTGCCACGAGAAGAAACCTTTCACAATGGGCCATTGTTGGGACAAAGCTCAAAGATTGCGAAAAGTGGAAAGATCTCTATATGAGGAGTGCAAAGGGTACAGGCGCCGAAATCATCATCGACAAGGAAGGGTCGGCAGCCAAAAGGCCGAGAGGGAGGAACAACTCCAAGCTAGATCTCAAGCGTGAAGCTTCATCAATTGCCATCCAGAAGACGTTGAAAGGGATGATCGCCGAGAAGGAGGTGTCCATCGACAAGAGGGAAGAGAGAAAACACAAGGAGAGAAAAGATGCGGCGAAGAAATATTATGAAATCCAGTCAAAGCGTCTTGAGATAGAAGAGATCAACGCCCGTGCTAGGAAGGAGAAGGTAGAGCTGAAGCGACTCGCCGAAGAAAATCGGATCATGACTACGGATCTCACCGACATGGGCCCAATCCAACGGGGTTGGTTCGAGAAGAAGAGGAAGATGACCTACGAGCGAGATGTATAGATTGCTCTATTTATGTTTGCGTGCCTATATAAACCACGTGTCATGTTTTCGTACTCGGCTGGTCCTTCAAAATTTGGTTCAATTTGGTACTCCGCTGGTCCTCTTTCTAAATGTGGTTGGTAGCCGGGGAGAAAAAGCCAGACAGATGGGATACCGTTGGGTGCACCGGCCATGACAGACCGAACATTGTTCCGGGACATGTCTACTCTGCCCCGCAAACGGATCGAAACGGTCAAAAGGCCTGTCCATTTTGCGAGGGACGTGAGAGTTGGCCTAAGTGAAGCCGGTAGAAATCTAGCTAGAAGTTGGGATGAATATTTATGCAAACATTTTACTACGGAGTACTACTTTACTACATTTCGCTACAAACCAAGATCATGGATACCCTTGTGCGGTACGGGTCGAACTCCAAATCAATTCGATCGCTATCCAGTCGTGTCGTTAGGTTCATGCTACTACTCCTGATCCTGGACATTCTACAGTGCGAAACCGCGAACGGTTTAGTTTAGCCATTATGGAGCAGGTAACGCGCCTCTGATCTTTTGCTGATCCCCGCCGATGAATGCTCTGCTTTAAATACTCCCTCCCTTCTCCCCGCTTCCTCGTCAAGCCTCCCATCCACACCCCGCGGAAATCTGCCACAATGGTCGCGGCAGAGGACCCGGAACCCTTCTTCGCGACCGCGCCGCCGCTGCGCGACGCCGACGCCGTCGCCGCCAGGATACAAGAGTTTATAGCCCGCAACTCCGACAACGCAGGTACTTAATCGATCAACCCCCCGCCGTGCGTTGCCGAGTCTTGGTGTGTGATCGATGCGAGTCTTTCCGTCGAACACCCGACGTGCGTGCGTGCGTGCGTGGCGGCTGACTCGCCGCCGTTCCGCTCGTGCTGTGCAGGGGGCGGCGGCCGCGGGCGGCCTGTCGTGTGCGTGACGTCGGGCGGGACGACGGTGCCCCTGGAGCAGCGGTGCGTGCGGTACATCGACAACTTCAGCTCCGGCCACCGCGGGGCCGCCTCAACCGAGTAAACCGCCCATCCGTTCTTGTACTAGCATTTTACACCTGTTCGGCCACCCACACCCACCATCCACTCAACTGTAACCTAATTCCCCCCTTGGGCCTAAGCAACAAGATTATCTGCTTTTCGATTACAAGTACAGTTACATTGCATCCATATGCACATGTTCCATGAGAATGTCCATGTGCACTAGGGACCCAGGTGACAGCGTGCTTCAGAGTTCAGTTCATACCAGCATCAGCTGAACAAGAAGGATTCGGTTTATGCAAGTACGGAGTATATTTCTTAATTTTACTTGCTCCGCTTTGCGGACTGAACCATGCCTCTTTACCTGGAACTACAAGTCTTCAGTGCATACTTACAGATAAACCTATGTCGTCTTGAACATGTAACTTCTGTGTTGTGTAAAAGCAAGCACATGATGTGCCTGCACTGATGTGTTTCTCCTTGCATAATATAGGTATTTCTTGAAGGCTGGTTATGCTGTTATCTTCCTTCATAGACGGTAAGGCTAATACCTGTCTTCCACAAAGCAATAAAACTGGGTTTTGTCCACTTTCAGTTATGTGAATTGTCAGTCGTCCACATACAGCTAAAAGGTTACTTGATGGCCAACTTGGGGCTTATTTTCAACCGTGAATAATTCATAGTTTGCTGCTATCTACATGCCGTGCAGAGGGAGTTGCCAGCCTTACTGTAGGTTCCTGCCTGACGATTCATTCCTCAAGGTCTTGGATGTCAATGAAGAATCAAAGGTTCAAGGTTGGTAATATACATGTCCAGTGCAGATAGGAAAAACAACAACATTGTGCCTCCCTAGATTGTTCACTTACTGTCATGTTAATTTCATTGTTCAGTGGCTGTGTCCCATGAAACAGTCGTAAAGAAATCGATTGGAGACTATTCCAAGGTGAAGTATGACACATACTACTTAGCAACGGTGGCACACTAGATTTACAGAAGGGTGCTGACAGGTGAATTTCCTGCAGGCTATGGAATGCGGCTCCCTGCTGAAAGTCCCATTTACCACAATATTTGAATACCTTCAGGTTTTGTACTATCTCCGATTGCTTCCCTGATTCACATATCAGTCAGATTTTTTTTTGAAAGCATGACACAGTTCTGAGTTGCAGTTACTGAGGATGGTGGCTACATCCGTGAGCTCTGTCGGGCTACGTGGGATGTTCTATCTTGCTGCGGCAGTCTCTGACTTCTATGTTCCTTGGGATAGCATGGTATGATTTAAGAAGCCCCAATACACATGTTCTGATTATGTTTTCTTTGGGGACATGTTCTGATTATGTTAAACGCTAGGCAGAGAAACATTACACTATAGAGGGATAAGATTTGCTGCAAATGCATTGCATAACAAACAGGGAATGATTGTTCTGCAGGCAAAACATAAGATTCAGTCAGCCGGAGGCCCTCTGGAGATGAGGCTCAGCCAGGTGCCCAAAATGCTCTCGGTATTGCGGAACCAATGGGCTCCCTTGGCATTTTGTATATCTTTCAAGGTTAGATTGCTCATGTAACGGAAGAAAGGAAGTACAGTACTATTCTACGCCTAACAACTTCTAGGTTGGTGCGAATTCTCTCAATTATTTGTTCTAAATTTGTTAATTAATGACAGCTGGAGACAGATTCAGACATTCTGGTCCAGAAAGCAGATATGGCTCTGACCAAGTACAAGATGAACATTGTTGTGGCCAATTTGCTAGCAACGTACAAAGAAGAAGTCATTATTGTCACAAATGGAGAAAAGAATACGATTCGGAGGTGCAATAATGATGAAGATTTGGAAGAGCAGATAATCAGACTCCTAACACAGAAGCATTCGAAGTATATCTATGGATCACAAATCGGTGCGACCAGGGTGCAGACTGAGTTATGATAAATCTGGCCTAAATCACTACAGTATTTGATTGGTAAATGTTTATTGAAAAGGAAAGAAATCCCAGTTGAATGTGAGCATTCACTGTACCAGTGAGCTGTAACGATGCTGATAGGTGTGTAAACCACATCGACACATTTTTATTTTCTTCTTTTATATTTCCAAAATTACGGATAGGTGAAGCTAAATGGGCTGTCACCTACTAATAGCTTTCAGATGCAAACAGATAATTGTATGTTAATTTATGATTGTTGAATACAGCAATATATATGTATTCAAGTTGCAAGTTTACATATGGGAGCTCTGTTTTTGCTCTTTCTTTTTGTCTTCGTAAGAAAAGACAGGCATGTTCTTTTGAACAGTGTTGACCATTATTGGTTGGCAGTGTCTTTGCTTGCTGAGATATTTCTTAACGTGCACGAAATTGTACATTTTTTTCTGAAAAGGGGAAATTGTACAGCTTGAGTACTCGGGACATTTGTATTTGCAAGAGTTAGGATAGGGTCCATTTGATCTGAACCGCTTTAAAATATTTTTAATCTAATTTTATATTATTAATTTAATATGGTTGTAAAGGCATGTTATACCATTCCCCAATCACTCCTATAGCATATTATATGTACTTATTCCCTCTTAATTACCTACGAATTATGTATAGTATACATGATGAACTTGTCTTTTGTGCTCCAAATTTTATTTTTATGTGATGTTTATTTATATTTTTTTGGTTCATTTGTTTATTCTCGAGACATGGATGCTATTTGAGATTTTGAACGATATGTTTTGTTTGACCTAAAATTCCGCAATCAATGTATTTGAAATTGAATATTTCCTGCTGCAATATCTTTGATTTCATATTTTCTAGAGTTATCAAAAACGAAATATCACATGTTCTCGGTAGTTCTCTTTCAGATCAACAATATTTAAGTTAAGAAAGGATGTAAACTCGAAAAATAATACTCGTAAATGCTAGAACTAATTTTCTATCAGCTTGCAAATACGTGTACATTGTTAATTATTAGTCTAATGAAACCCTTTTTTTGCGAATTTCACTCAACTAAACTGTTAGGGCAATATGTAGGGTGTCAAGTGGGATCTCACTAAAGTCCCACCTTTAGTTCATTTGCCAAAATCTAGTTCGAATTTTGAGCAAAATTTTGAACTAGAATTTCACAAATAAACTAGAGGTGGGATTTAGGTGGGATCCCACTCACCTTAGCAATATGGTATTGCACAATTTTAGCAAGACATAACCTTTTTTAGGGGAATAGAAGACATAGCTATGGTCTCTATTTTGTAGGTTAATACGGAGAGGGTGACTGATTATTGATCCAAAGATTTTAAACGTGGTTAAAATTTTAGAAAATATACATAGTATTGCTTACAGACAGGCCAAAAGTGACCTGAAAGCTTGATTGTGTGCCAAAACTTATCTTATGGTTGAAAGCTCGATTTTACCGAAAAGTGTCTTTGTGATACCAATGCTCCCTTCATTTTCAGATTTTTGAAAATTTTAAACCTCACACTTCTATGTCTCCAAAAATATGACGTTAAATATATGGATAGATATACTGTGTACGCAAAAAAGAGATCCGTTATAAAATAGATTGTATTTTGGGAAATATAAAATAGACAAATTTATGTTCAGTAAATAGTAGTAAAATAGTATATTGTTTTATCAGAGTTTTTCTTTTGTATTTCCCAAAATATATTTCTTTTTTCCAGTTTTGTGTTCTGGTACTATGATATCGATGTCATGAAATATGATGGTTATGTTTTTGTGCAAATGTATACTTACCTAAAAAGCTTGCTTGTGGGCCAAACTTATCTTGTGGTTGAAAGCTCTATTCTAGGATTTTCTTCCGGCAAACACACATATACACCACCATTAGAGCATCTCCACTCTGGTTCCCATGACACCGTTTCAGGGCTTTTTTCCGTCCGGACGATGATTTTTGTCCAGTCGCGTTCTCAAGACGCCGGTATCGTCCGGATTTGGCCCAAAATACGTCCGGCCTTTCCAGGCCGATCCCGCGGTGTCGGGAACACGCTGGAAACGCCGGACGAAGCGAAAACGAGCGTGGGCCAGCCCTGTCGGTGAGTGGAGGCTGAACTCCCGCCCTTTTCCTCTTCCCCCTCCCGCCTTCCCTCCCAAATCCCCCACACCTCCCGCCAGTTTGCCGAGCTCCCGACCGCCATGCCGCCCAAGGCTTTCGCCAAACCCCGATCCGCCGCCGGCGAACCAAAGGAGAAAAAAGCGAGGAAGCCGAGAGCGCCCACGTCGATACCTGAAGGCATGAGCACCCCCGCCTGGTTGGCCCTATCCACGAAGAGAAAGTTCGATACAGACAGCCGTAGGGACAGGAAGGCAAGGGCCAAGCAGACGAAGGAGCTCGTCGAGGCTCAGGCGATGAGGGGAGCGGCGGCCGAGGCGCAGGCGATGAGGGAAGCGGCAACGGCGTCGTTGCGTGCGCAGTACGGTGGCGTTTGGGGGAGCCAACCAAGCGTTGCTTCGCTTGCTGGATACTCGCCGGTCTGCTTCTCGCCGATCTCGCCGGTGATGTTCCAGGAGGACTAGACGAACCCACTGTAGAGGTACTCCTCCTCCCTCGAGTTCGACGGTGGATTCAACCCAAACACCGTCTTCCCCTGCCCCGCACCACGCCCCCCTTCGGCCTTCAACATCGACATCAACACCCCTACTCCTCCTCTCCAGCGTACGTCGCTTCCTCGACGGTGCGCCACGGCCCTCTGCCGTTCGTCGGAAGCTCATCGCACGCGTCCCACGGTGACGTCGACGCCTAGAACATGTTCGGCGGAATGTCGCATGAAGCCTACATGCAAGGCATGATCGCCGAAGGATCGGCTGCGGCCGGCAATGCTAGTTTCTGCATCCAAGAACAGTCCTGGGCCGACGCTGAACATGGCATCGAGTCTCAGGATTTTGCCCAGCAGACCCATACCGAGGAGGAAGAGGAAGGCGATGGCCTGGCTCCGGCGAAGGGCAAATGCAAAGGCAAGAAGAAGGCGGGCACAACGGCGATGGAGCCCCGAATCAAGTGGACGCCGCTTGAGGTCCTTTGCCTCGCCGACGCCTGGAAAGCGGTTAGCATGGATCCCTTCACTGGCGCCAACCAAAATTCGGACAACTACTGGAAGCGCGTGAAGCTAGCGTTCGACGAACGCAACCTTTGCGACCCGATGTACAACAAAGTCCACATGGAGCGCGGTGTGAAATCCATGACCAACCACTGGGGGCTCATCTAGCAGGCGTGCAGCAATTGGCATAGCTTTCTCGAGGAGGTCGAACGCACACCCGTCAGCGGCAAGAGCATGGATGGCACGGTACTTTGCTGAACACTAGCCGAAGGTACTTGTTCATGCCTATCCTGACACACTTTGCCTTGCCTTTGCAGCTCCTCCGCACACTCGGCATGTATTGGGACGACACCGGGACGGAGTTCAAGTTCCATCACGTGTTTTCTTCGACTGAGAAATGCCAGAAATGGGCGGATACTCGGGTGACCCCTGCCAAGACGAAGGACGGCGTGTACAACTCGGCGGCTCCGCCACCTGCTGCCGGCGAAGGAAGGCCACAACTCGGCCAGAAGAAGGCGAAGATGCTCAAAGCCGCAGGACCTCCCGCCGAGCGCCTCTAGGAATCCATCGAGAGGTGCATCGCCAACACGAACGCCCATACCAAGAAGAGGGGGAGAAGGCGGAGCAGAGATGGGCGCAGCTGCTACAGAATCAAGACCGCAAGCTCGATCTCCTCAAAGCGAACTTCACTGCCAAGAAGAGGAACACAGATCTGTAGTTTCTCATGGGTGGTGAAGACACATCGGCGATGAGCACGCCGGTCAAGGCCTCGTACATGGCGCGCCGCAACGCCATCCTCAGGAGGACAACGTCGAGAGCGCGCCAAGCTCTACGCCAAACACCTCCGCCGCCGTGCCCTCGCCGAGCTCTGCTTCGACCTCCTCCAACCAGTCGGCCGGCTACGACGCCGACGAACCCATCCCCGCCACACCGGACACGCCGGAGGAGATCACCCCCATCGACGACTGATCGCCGACCCATTTTATCTTGTTCTGTAATAATTCGATGGCCGAACTTTTTTGGGCGTACTTGTGTCGAACATCCTATGGCCAAGATTTCGATGGCGGGAACGAGAAAATTCAAAAATGTCGCCGTTTTTTTGCTTCGCCTAGGAACTCGGCCTAGGAACCCGAGTGGGAAATCGGCTATTTCAGGCCGAAAACTTTCTCCGTCTGACGCTATTTAGATCCGAATTTCGGCCTGAGAATGGCCAACGAGTGGAGATGCACTTATATTCACACATTCACCCAATGCCTATTGGGAACCGGTGTCCGTGGGGACACAAATTTTTTAGTCACAATAGATGTCTCGCTATAGATATGTCTCACCGAAATTGTGGATAGAACCAAACAGCGACAGTCTGCTTTTGTCTTGCTCCAAACAGCCGCGACACCTATCTCCAAATTAGCCAAAAAAAGAAAAACTGCACATCCTACAAACGATGTGGGAAAACATAGTCCAATAGCCGGTTTTTTGTGTGGACATGCCTCCAAAGTCTTGACCAGGAGCTCCAAAATAGCTGCGGCCTACCGAACACGGCGTCCATGCATGTTTGACCACAGGCGAGCGGCGCATTCCTGATTTGTACAAGTAGGCGAATTCACATACCGATCAAATATATACTCCCTTCGTTTTAAAATATAAGATATTTTAGCTTTGAAAAAAAAATATCTAGACTCCTTTTAATGCGTAGGTTCGGAGCGAGCCTCTATAAATCTACACACTAAAAATAGTTTAGATACGTTTTCTTCATAAAGCTAATCATCTCATATTATGAAACCGAGGGAGTACTCGCTAAAATTCCCCCAACTCCCCAACTCTACGATGTGCGTACTTGTGGTGCTTCTTCCGGCAGGCTTCCCCTTTTCCGCCCGGGCGGAGCACCCAAACGAGGAGCGTTGACCCAGCCACGGCGCGCACGAGCGCCAATCCGCCTTGGTTCGTTCGTGTGAAGCAGCAGGCCTGGTCTAGCGCATCACGCGTGACATGCTTTTTCCCGTGGTCGCCAAGTTGCCGCCTCGGATCATTCTCCACCGCTCCTGATTGCACCCACCGCCACAGTCCCATCGCTTCACCTTGCGTGCCAAGTCTAGCTAGCTAATCCCCTAGGGTAGACCTCCCAGAGGCTATATAAACCGCCAGGTACGCGCCTCAAGGCTCCCACAAGCAAAGCAAGTCCCAAAGCATTTGGAAGCGATATCCTAACTACCACAGCGCAGACTACTTAACCGCGCGCCGAAGCAGAAGCGGAATCAGAAGAATCGAGAGAGCCAGCCAAGGAGAGGAGCTGAGATACTAGTAAGATGGCGTCCATGATGGGAGGAGACTTCGTGGAGGCCTACGTGCTCAGGAACGCCTACAAGGACAAGATGAGGCGCATGGACCAAGCGGACGCGGCAGCGGCAGCCGACCAAGGGAAGAACGGCAAAGAGGGCGCAGACAGTGGCGGTAGCTCTGCCGGAGAGAAGAAGGCGGCTGGTGCGAGCAGCAAGGGAGGGTTCTTTGGGCTCATGAAGAAGAAGGTGCACCCCAAAACGGCGGCCTCTTCTGCTTCTTCTTGATCATTAGCTCTTGTTAGCGTACTGGGACTTGGGAGGAGTATATACGTATGTACTATTCCCTCCGTTCGGAAATATAGAATACTCTAGCTTTATGAAACGAATGTATCTAGACACTTTTTAGTTTATAGGTTCACTCCGAACCTCTACGAACCTATATACTAAAAGATGTCTAAATACATTCGATTCACAAAGCTAAAACGTCTTCTATTTCCGAACGGAGGGAGTACTACTTACTACGCGGCAGAAATCTAGGTGCCATGAAATGGTTGCTAGATCGATCAGCTTCTCTTGGGAGCTGCGTGTAAGCCAGGGCTGTAACGTTGGTTCTTTTGTTAATTGGCATCAACCATGATGACAACAACGTGAGTATCTAAACCTTATTTGGCCACCGCAGGAGCAACTGTTAATGGTCATTATGGAGAAATCCTAAGCGAAGAGATCAATTGCAAGTAAAGAGGCTATAACTTTAATTTGTGGAGACTATACATACTTGAGATAGGTTAGACGAAGAATAAGTATCGCCCCTATCCTATTTTTCGCTTTGACCTCATCCTTTTTGAACTTCCAGACCGGAGTGTCCTTACTTCAAGGGCTATGATTGAAAACAACATATAAACTAGATATATGATACTCACAAACATGAGATATGATACTCAAGTGGAAAATCCCATCCTATAATTCCATTTAAAGAATCAGAAGACTTTTGGATTCTTAAGACCACCCTTGCAGCAGGATACCATCTGCTTTGAGTTCTTTATTATCTCCTTCCAAGGATTTATAGGATCATTCATTCCGCCACTTTTTGGCTTTTACTGCCTACTTTTCTCAGGGAGATGGTTAATGACCTAAGAAGATAGAGGAGGTAGGCCACTTCGAAGTCAATGTGTTAAACATAGTGTGAGTTAGACAGATCCCCTTCTCAAATAGAGAAAGAAGAACTGTATCGCCTAAAGAGTGCTGGAATGTGGTGAACCATACCGATCTTTTCAGAGATGGTCAACACAAGAAATAATAATCTAGAAGTGCCATGGAATTATATACAACATGCTAATTAAGTCCTTAAATTTAAGAAACCTTACTTCCTTACACAAAACTGTTATGCTGTTATGCTCTTTATTTTCTTTCTTTTCTCTTTTGCTGTGTAACAATCGTTCCACTAAAATGGTCAAATGAAATCTGGCAGGAGAATGATCGGCTAGAGATGATTTTCCTCATTCTGATGGTCCTATTGACATAGAAGAAGAAATAAGAGTGGATTGGTTGGAAGAATACACGTGTGATTGAATAATAACTCTTCTTAGTATCACATGCGTAACCCAAAACCAATTCCCACTTCCAACTTGAATGCACGGGGACGGGATGGCTCAATGCACAGGAAAGATTCGACCGCAAAAAGAGCTGGTACAGTGTGAGAAGAGGCCTATTCTCAATAATGAACAAGATGATGCTTTTTATCATAGTACCTTACTAAATTAAGGGGGCGCACACGAGTTTGGATAGGCTGGAGGAAAGATACTATAAGTAGAACAAAGAAAGACCCTATAAGAGAAATAAAAGTCATTTTTAGCATGGTTAGCAACCTTTCTATTCTATGACGGCTACATCGAGGGCAGACACATAAGGTCACGAAGAGTTAGAGGATATTCAATTGCTATTTACGAGGGACAAAAGGAAACATCGGCTCTTCTCCTGCAAGAAATAAATGAATTCCAAAGATCTTGGGCAAATCTAAAGAGAACTTCTGCAACTAGATAACTAGCACTAAAAATCGTCTTTATATTGAATGGTTCGATGTTTTGACGATCCCTACTTTATTGACCGCAACTTTTGTATTTATTATCACCTTTGTCGCTGCCCCTCCAGTAGATATTGATGTCCCTTTGTGAAAAAAAACCTCCCATCCCCATGCCGCCTCCCCGAGCACGGCGGCCGGAGGCCTTCCATCCAACCGCGACCGTCACCTCCCTCACCCAGACCCTCCTCCTGCGCCGTTGGCAAGCGCCGTCGGGCAATGCCCGCGCGGGCCGGCGGCATCGGCCTCTCCTCTCCCCGCGGGCATGGAGCTATGGCTCGGGAGGGAGTATCTTGCGGCGGTGCGCTTCGACCAGAGGCGGTCCAGCAGGCTAGCGTGGAACCCACGTACGGGATGGGCGGCGGCACCGGCGGGGCAGCGAGAAGCTACGGTCCGGCGATGCCCTTTTCGTCCTAGAACTAGGCCCATTTGGGCCCCATCTGGGTTGGAAGGGGCCTGCCGCTGCGCGTCCTTGTGAGGCTCCCTAGAGGTGGAGGAGGGCGACGACGCGTGTGGGATGCTGGTGGTGCTCGTGGCTGCCCCTTGCTACAACATGGCGATAGGGGCTTTGCGGGGCCATGTAGGTCTGGCTGGGCCTGAAACCCGGTGTTCCCCTATTGCCGCGTCTGGTGGGCTACTGCCACAGTGGTGGCGGTAGTTCCCTCCTGCGCGGCTGCGATGCTACTACCCCTAGTACCACTGTCCCCTAGCTCGGGCCTCGAGGCCTTATGCTGATGCCCATAGAGAGATGTTGAAGATAGCACCTTTTTTGTGGTGGCGCATGCTGGTTGGCGGTGGGTTAGGTGGAGCACTTCGGACCGTCCGGGGTGGTGGTGCTTTGGGGGTGGGTGAAATCCCTGTCGGCCCCGTCTGACACTGACACGGTGACACCTGCGGTGTCGCCTTTCCTTCCTAAAGGGCGTTGGTTACCTCTTCCCCACCCTCCTCCATGTACTGTGGGAAACTCTAGGACCAGTCCAGTCAGCAGCAGCGCCATCGCCGCACTCCTTACTGAAGGTACTAGTGGAAAAAAAGGCCTTCGGTTCGGTGCCGAACCAGGCACTAGTTTTGGTTTGTTACGGGCCGGGACTAGTGCTAGCACTAGTACCGGTTCGTAACGTGTCCAACGGCTAGGAGCACGGGGAAGCACTAGTCCCGGGCCGTTCTGGGTCTCTAGTCTCGGTCTGTAACACGGCCCGAGACAAGAGACCTCGAGCCAGGGCACTGCACATTACGGGGGTAATTAGTCCCAGGCCGTTGTTGGAGATATGCCCAAGAGGCAATAATAAAATTGGTTATTATTATATCTTTGTGTTTATGATGAATGTTTACATCCCATGCTATAATTGTATTATTAGGAAACACTAATACTTGTGTGTTTTGTAAACATGTAAGAGTCCCTAGTAAGCCTCTTGTTAAACTAGCTTGTTGATTAATAGATGATCATGGTTTCCTAGTCATGGACATTGGATGTCATTAATAACAAGGTTGTATCATTAGGAGAATGATGTGATGGACACACACCCATAGTAAGCGTAGCATAAGATCAAGTCATTAAGTTCGTATTGCTATAAGCTTTTAAATGCATAGTGACCTAATCCTTCGACCATGAGGTTGTGTTAATCACCATCACCGGATGGGTACTTTGATGACATCAAACACCGCTTCGTAACTGGGTGGTCATAAAGGTGTCGTTGGGTATTCTGAAAGTATGTGTTGAAGCGCATGGACCAAGATTGGGATTTGTCCATCCATACGACGGATAGATATGCTCTGGGCCCTCTCGGTGGAATGTCATCTAGTTAGCTTGCAAGCATGTGACTAGGTCACAAGGGATGACATATCACGGAACGAGTAAAGAGTACTTGTCAGTAACGAGGTAGAACTAGGTATGGAGATACCGATGATCAAACCTCAGATAAGTAGAGTATCGCGAGACAGAGGGAATTGGTTTCGTATGTTAATGGTTCAATCGATCACGAAGTCATCGTTGAGTATGTGGGAGCCGTTATGGATCTCTAGATCCCGCTGATGGTTATTGATCGGAGAGGTGTCTCCGTCATGTCTACATATTCACGAACCGTAGGGTGACACACTTAAGGTTCGAAGTTGTTTTAAGTAGATATGGAATGTGCGTTGGAGACCGAATGTTGTTCGGAGTCTCGGATTGGATTCGGGACATCACGAGGAGCTCCGGAATTGTCCGGGGAGTAAGATTCATATAATGGGGATATTTTTCTGAGTTAGGAAATGTTCCGGAGTGTTTGTATGGGGATTCTAGAAGGTTTCGGAATGTTCCGGAAGGTTCTAGAATATATTTTGGAGTTTATTTGAAAACCAAGATAAGATAAGATAAGATAAGATAAGGGAAATTTAAAGAGGATACTTGGGGGGGAAGGACTCCTCCCCCCACCTCCTTGGTGCGTCGGCCCTAAGGGGTGGGCCTAGGGGTGGGAACCCTAGGCCGCACCCCTCCCTCTATATATAGAGGGGTGGAGGCGCCACCCCCCTTTGATCCTCCACTCTTGCCCCAAGCCGCCTCTCTCCTCCTCCTTCTTTCTGCTCAGGCTTAGGCGAAGCCCTGCAGAATTCTCCACTCCACCACCACCACCACGCCGTCGTGCTGCTGGAATTCCGTGGAGAGATCTACTACCTCCGCTGCTCGCTGGAACGAGGAGAGGAAGGTCTGCTTCAACTCCGCACGTGTGACCGACTGCGGAAGCGCTGTCGGAACGCGGCGCCGGAAGGATCGTCCACTCGATCTTGAGATTGGCAAGTGATCGACTACATCAACCACGAGATCTAATCTCGTAACGCTTTCGTGTCTACAAGGGTTAGTACAGATCTATCTCGTTGCACTTGTCTAATAGATTAGATCTTGGCTTTTATCTAGATTAGATCTGGGTTTTGTTCGTTCTTGCGGTAGAATTTTTTTTGTTTTCCATGCTACGAACCCATCAGCCGTATCACAGACCGGGACTAAAAGGTCAGTTAGTCTCGGCCTGTATCACGACCCGGGACTAAAAGGTCCCCCTATATAATGCAGCTTCGTCCATGCCCTATCCATGGCCATTTTCCCTCCCAAGCAAGCCGAGTTCATGCCCTTTTTTCTCAAGATTTGTCAAGATTTGGTTGCAACCCCTAAATCCAAGGTTTTAAAATGTTGGGAAGTTCATCCTTTCATCTCTTGTTGTTACTTTAGCTCAATGCGACAGAAGTAGAGATGGATTTGCATGCTCTAGAAGTAGAGGATTTTTAGATGTGTAATTTTAGGCAAATTTTGATTAGGCACAAAGTTACTGAAAATTGAAATGTGTAATTTTAGAGTTTCATAGCTCAAAATGGAATGAGGATTTCACTGCTAGAACAATAATTAAAAACTCTATATTTTTCATGGTAATTGTTTTCTTCAATTCAAATTTAATGCTCTAGAAGCTCACATTATAACATGTATTAAATGGATCATTAATCTCTATTCATGATGTTGTGTAATGGTTTTTGATATACTTTTACAATAATGCAGATGGTCCAGGAATGGATGTACGGTACTGACCGACATTCTAGTGAGTTTATTAATGGCGTGCATGAATTCATCTGTGTGGCTCATGCGAACAAGCGAAATGGTTTCGTATTCTGTCCATGTAGTGGATGTAGGAATCAGAAGGATTACTCTGACTCAAAAACCCTCCACAACCACCTATTAAAATGTGGTTTTATCCCCAGTTATAATTGTTGGACCAAGCATGGAGAGAGATGGGTTATAATAGAAGACAATGAAGAAGAGGAGGATGATAAGAACTATCATGGTTTTCCTGAGTACGGTGATACTTTCATGGGGGAAGCTAAATGGGAGGCTGAAGAAGAGGCACATGATGAGCCAACTGATGATCTTGGTCGGACCATTGCCGATGCACGGAGAGACTGCGAAACTGAAAAAGAGAGGGAGAAGTTCAATTACATGTTAGAGTATATGACGTTGGTTTTATTGACCCATATATCGGTAATGAATATACGTTACACAATCACCATGATGATGTGGAGGATGACCTGTACAATTTTTTAATCGAGAAAAATTTCATCAAGCACATACTATTTCTTTACAACTTCAAGTAAGTGTTCTTGTCTTGTACACATTATTTTTAAGTGTAATTCATGAGTTATGCATGTATGCTTATGTAAACGTCCACGGGTTCCACTGTATCTTGCTAAACATTCAAGTTGACAAGTCCCTAGTTGAAGTCCACGACTCATTAAGTTGGGACCAAGAGCAGTGGCGAGACATGAAAGCAATGCTCCATAAGTAATTTCAATCATTATTGCATTATATCAGCCTCTTTCGTTCATTTCCTGATATCAAGTAACTAATAACTCCTCTATTCATTTTCTTTGCCGAGCAGGTGTTGGACACGGTTCAGACAGAAAATAGATGGTCCATTCAAAGATGAGCTAACTTATAAAATGGTGAAGGGCTTGCAACAGTGTAACACCCTCGAATCGGGCCTATGCAGATTTTAGCGATTCCCGCCAAACTGCATAGAAACGGTTCAAGGACGCCCACCAGGCACTTGCGTGCGGGTGGAGAACGAAGTAATACCATTACACATTAGTCCATGATGGAACCCACAGAACATATATATACAACAACGACCCCATGAGTCAAGAATACAGATATACTATACAAAGATCCAAATCACCTTGAAAACTATAGAGCGTCCGACTACGGACAAGATGCAAATGGGGCTAAGAGCTCTGAAGAATAACCAATGGCGTCCATAACCCTGCCCAGCCCAAGCCGGAAGGGTAACCCTGCTAATGACGTTGAACTTATACCTGCTAAAACAAAAGGGGTGCTGACAAAGGGCAAAGGAAAAAGAGGAGCGTCAGTACTAAGGCCAGTACACGGCGAGGCTAGAATTCGGCGGCTCTCGCCTACATAGGTATGGTGGACTGAAGCGGCAGCGAAGCATGCACTATACAACCTATAGAGACTCGATATAACTGTCGGCTATTAGAGAGGGGTAAGAAAGACCTATTCGGGACCGACCTGATACTAACACCAATCATACCCATCCCGGTATTCCCCCTCGAGACCAAACGAGGAAGTCAAACCGAGGAACTCACACAGTTGGCAGTTTTATTCATTCCATTATAGTTGAAGCACTTACTAGTCAGATATAGATAGCATGAGTCATCCTGATAGCATAAGTAGTGGACAGTTTTAGTTAACCATTCAGTTGTAGTTGTAGTACTTACTAGTCAGACACAATTAGCATGGGACATCCCAAACCCAGCAGTTGTTGGCACTTTTATTTCATTCCATTGGAGTTGCGATACTTACTAGGCAGGTATAACATGACACGATACACACCAGTTCCACCAGTTGTTGGCACTTTTATTATCCATTCCATTGTAGTGAAGTTGATTACTAGTCACATATTAAGTCAAATTTATAGCACTACTTTAGTTATGCTTGTCTATGATCGAGATACTATGCTCCAAGTCGTCCATAACCGTGGACACGGCTTTTAGAAAGATTTACCCTGCAGGGGTGCACAAATAGAAACACACACACGATCAACCTCGGAAAAACCAAATCAAAACCCAACGAGGCTTTCACAACAAAGCAATCACAGGATTCATAAAAGATTTCAGGGGGCCACCCCACTAAGCTACCCGCAACGAAGTTGGCCGGCTCCGGAACAGACCCTGGGTTTGTGACGACGGCTGTAAACGACTGGGAACCCGAAAGTGTGACTGGGCTTGTCGATACCGCGAAAACGTGGCACGATACAAAACAGTACAGGTGCTCCACGCACAATCTTAAATAAAGCAGTAAAACATGGCATAAGTACATGATAGTAATAAAGCCCCAAACTAGTTTGTGGCCCCAAGAAATAAGAAACGAATCAAGATTTGGCTCAGAGGGATTCATAGAGTCTCCCGTATGTGGATAGTGCGAATAGTCAAGGAACATGTATCAAGTACTCAGGGCCTACGGGACACAAGTGGACATGAAAAACCAAATAACCGGTGCCTCTTTCATTAGTTATCCCAGCAATTTAATAGTTGTATTTAAAGTCATGATCCTCTCCACCGTAAAGCATATGACAACATTCCAACAACTGTGTAGTACTTCACGACACAGGATCGCACCTGAGCAAGCGACTACGACTCGCAAGACCATCTATCTACTAAACAACAGGTAATAGGAGGTGTCCAAGGCAATATAAAGGCTGCACGAAATATATCTGGTACGGAACACTAAAGAATCGCGACACGGATAACAACAGATCAACAAGAGGAAATAAAGACTATAAATGCAAAATAGGTAGAAAGGGGGAGAATGCTCGCTTGGGAACCATTGTCGAAGTTATATTGTCCGAAGAACTTGTCGATACTCGCATCTGCTCAACGACCTAATCCGTGATGAAGCAAAACACTAGAAGAAAAACCGGATACACTATTTAATACTACGGCAGAAGATCAGGCATGATGCATGTATGATGCATGACATGGCAAGGATGCGATGCAACTAGGCAATATTAAGCGGAACCGAGGTCCCGACAATTAATTAAGTGGTTCATGTTGTTTAGATACCCTGCAATTTAAATGTTATATTAACAAGGCAAAACATGTTATCGGTTCTCTACGCAAATTTAAATGGAGACGGTATAATACAAGTATAGCCCGCATATGCGCTCCATATTTAATTATGAGATGAATCGACTAAACATCCCCAAACAACCATAATATGTATGCGAGCATGAACAATTTAATATGCAACATTTGATAATGTTATATTATAAAAATAGGGGTCTCGGATAGGGGATCACACATCGAGGTCGAAGATCTTGGGGTTCGAGGGTCGGGGTCTTCGGGTTCCGACAGGATCGGTCTTCGGGGTCGGGCTTCAGGGTTTGGTCTTCAGATCTTCGGATCTTCGGGATCGGGGCTTTGGAACCAGGAAGGAGATCTTGGAAGTATCGTGGTTCTGTTGTCCATGGCGATCTTGTCGCGGGGCGCCTTGGTGGCATTCAGTTGCACATTGTGCATTCTTCAGAGGCATCATCACCGAGTCAACAAAGGGTTCAGACAGAGGATGTCGTCTTATCATCACACCATCACCTTCATCTCCTTGACAGATAGCTAAAGAGGCCACCGGTTTTGCACAGCCACGGGAACCACAAGTCCTGGTCGAGTAGGCCAGACCAAACCAAAACGGCACGGGGTGCCTTGCCTTACTCGAACAGGGGCGGCAACCGGGTCGGCAGACGCGATGACGACCTTGGCTGAAGGGGGGCACCAGTGAGGAACGGCGGCCTGCAGAGGGGGCGTGGCTTGAAGGCGACGGTGGCTGTCGAGCTTGGCGGCGCGGGTCTAGGCCCAACGAGGAGGGTAGAGACGAGCGGCACGCAGACGAGGTGCAGAGGTGGCGAGGCTCACGATGGGTTAAATGGCGGACAAGGCGAGGTCGGGGCCGCGCATACGTGGTATCTAGGGAAGGACAGCGGAGGTGCACGAGCTGACGCGGTCGCGGGGCGGCGACCTGCACAGGACAGAGCTCAATAGCGGCGGAGCTCGGCTGGATTGGGGGCGACGCGGACCTGCGCGCGAGCGGAGGGTGGTGGCCAGAGGCAGAAGGGAGATGGCGGAGATGGCGACGGCCGGCTTGCTGACGGGTGGGGTCTCCGGCGGCAGGGTCGGTCGGTGGAGAGAGGGCCCGCTAGCGGCGGAGGGGCCTGAGGCCGGCGGTAGCACTACGGGGCCGAGGCCAAGGAAACGGATGGCGCCGCAGAGCCAGGGGAGAGGGAGGTTGAGGACGGGCGCGCAAGCGGCAGCGGTCGCGGGACAAGGAGAAGAGGCGAGGCGGCGCTAAGGATCGAGGAGGGGATCACGAGAGGAGCGAGCGGGGTTGGGCGATGGGATCGAGGCATGAGTAGGGTCGGGATGAGGAGGTGGGGCCGGGTTGGTAGGGTTCGAGCGAAGCGTGTCGAGGCTTCGCGTGCGTGTACCAGGGCAGGTGGGTTGTGTGCGGTGCGCCTGCATCGCTAGGTGGTGAGGCAGTACGGGGCTAGGGTTAGCGACGAGGAGGCATGCGACGCGCATGTGGCCTGGGGGAGTGGCGGCTGGGTGGGTTAGGTCTAGGGTTTAGATGGTCCGGGTCGTAGGTGGTTTGGCCGGTTGGGCCTCTGGCCTTATCGGCTGGACTGCCTCCCCGGACAAAAGATTTTATAAATAGTTTTAGACAAATAACGATATCCGAAAATACGGGGCTTATCATTTGAAATAAAGTGAGAGGAAATTAGAAAACAAAGATAGACTTTTACGAAATAGTTTTAGGCAAACAAATGCATGATGACATGACGATGCTCAAATGCAATGTGGCATGATGACATGAGCATGTTATCATGATGATGCACAAGGACAAAATACAGTGATTTTCTAGTAGTGGTTTTACCGGGGTGCTACAATTCGACACCAGTAACAAGGGATCTCGCCCTCGAGATCCGCCTCATGGTATAGGGAAGAAGGCCAACGGTATGAATACGCTCGCTTCGTGTAGACCCTCACGACGCCACTAACAAAGATTCTTGCTCCATCTTTAAATCAGCGACACCACCAACAAGGATTGTTGCTCACATCCGTTGAGGGAACACTCCGGAGAGACAAAGATGCAGGGAGAGGTCTCAAAAGATAAGGCCACCTCTAACTTCTGTGAGAGGAGTGAATAAGTGCAATCTAATCCACTTCACTGTACGAGAGCGAATAGAATGAGTAGTCGGCATGGGGGCCAATCCATCACGCACCCAAACTATTACTCTGCACATGCAGTAGAAAAGCATGGCACCCATTCTTGGAATTCAGACTGAAGATCTCGACAAGCGAGGTTCGGAAACAAAGGAGTGATGCAGGCTCTTCATCGGATCTGATGTAGATGATGTGGTCGTATTGGAAACACCGGAAGGCACAAGAAGGAACAAAGAGAAGTCCAAGAGATGAAGGATTCCTTAGATAGCATGCAGACCGGATGTAGAAGCACCGTTACCAAAGGAGGAAGCGAAATCCTGAAGGTGCGACGGAAACCCAACCACGAGAATTCCTGGACTTAAAGAAAAGATAAGAGAGCAGATTCAAAACACGCAGAGGTAAGAGGAGAATAGCATAGGGGTAAGAAGTAAAAGCAGACCGAATCAGATCTATCCAACCGATTTAAAAAAAATAGTTTGACACTCTACAACGTCCGTTAGCTAGGTTATCCTACAGGTTGGACCAGTGGGGTATCAGAACTGCTGAGCTCTGATACCACTCTGTAACACCCTCGAATTGGCCCTATGCAGATTTTAGCGATTCCCGCCAAACCCGCATAGAAACGATTCAAGGACGCCCACCAGGCACTTGCGTGCGAGTGGAGAACGAAGTAATACCATTACACATTAGTCCATGATGGAACCCACAGAACATATATATACAACAACGAATCCATGAGTCAAGAATACAGATATACTGTACAAAGATCCAAATCACCTTGAAAACGATAGAGCGTCCGACTACGGACAAGATGCAAATGGGGCTAAGAGCCCTGAAGAATAACCAATGGCGTCCATAACCCTGCCTAGGCCAAGCCGGAAGGGTAACCCTGCTAACGACGTCGAACTTATACCTGCTAAAACAAAAGGGGTGCCGACAAAGGGCAAAGGAAAAAGAGGAGCGTCAGTACTGAGGCTAGTACACGGCGAGGCTAGAATTCGGCGGCTCTCGCCTACATAGGTATGGTGGACTGAAGCGGCAGCGAAGCATGCACTATACAACCTATAGAGACTCGATATAACTGCCGGCTATTAGAGAGGGGTAAGAAAGACCTATTCGGGACCGACCTGATACTAATACCAATCATACACATCCTGGTATTCCCCCTCGAGACCAAACGAGGAAGTCAAACCGAGGAACTCACACAGTTGGCAGTTTTATTCATTCCATTATAGTTGAAGCACTTACTAGTCAGATATAGATAGCATGAGTCATCCTGATAGCATAAGTAGTGGGCAGTTTCAGTTAACCATTCAGTTGTAGTTGTAGTACTTACTAGTCAGATACAATTAGCATGTGACATCCCAAACCCAGCAGTTGTTGGCACTTTTATTTCATTCCATTGGAGTTGCGATACTTACTAGGCAGGTATAACATGGCATGATACACACTAGTTCCACCAGTTGTTGGCACTTTTATTATGCATTCCATTGTAGTGAAGTTGATTACTAGTCACATATTAAGTCAAATTTATAGCATTAGTTTAGTTATGCTTGTCTATGATCGAGATACTGTGCTCCAAGTCGTCCATAACCGTGGACACGGCTTTCAGAAAGATTTACCCTGCACGGGTGCACAAATAGCAACACACACACACGATCAACCTCAGAAAAACCAAATCAAAACCCAACGAGGCTTTCACGACAAAGCAATCACAGGATTCATAAAAGATTTCAGGGGGCCACCCCACTAAGCTACCCGCAACAAAGTTGTCCGACTCCGGAACGGACCCAGGGTTTGTGACGACGGCTGTAAACGATTGAGAACCCGAAAGTGTGACTAGGCTTGTCGATACCGCGAAAACGTGGCACGATCCAAAACAGTATAGGTGCTCCACGCACAATCTTAAATAAAGCAGTAAAACATGGCATAAGTACATGATAGTAATAAAGCCCCAAACTAGTTTGTGGCCCCAAGAAATAAGAAATGAATCAAGATTTGGCTCAGAGGGATTCATAGAGTCTCCCGTATGTGGATAGTGCGAATAGTCAAGGAACATGTATCAAGTACTCAGGGCCTACGGGACACAAGTGGACATGAAAAACCAAATAGCATATATTTCCCACCGGTGCCTCTTTCATTAGTTATCCTAGCAATTTAATAGTTGTATTTAAAGTCATGATCCTCTCCACCGTAAAGCACGTGACAACATTTCAACAACTATGTAGTACTTCACGACACGGGATCGCACCTGAGCAAACGACTACGACTCGCAAGATCATCTATCTATCAAACAACAGGTAATAGGAGGTGTCCAAGGCAATATAAAGGCTACATGGAATATATCTGGTACGGAACACTAAAGAATCACGACATAGATAACAATAGATCAACATGAGGAAATAAAGACTATAAATGCAAAATAGGTAGAAAGGAGGAGAATGCTTGCCTGGGAAACATTGTCGAAGTTATATTATCCGTAGAACTTGTCGATACTCGCATCCGCTCAACGGCCTAATCCGTGAAGAAGCAAAACACTAAAAGAAACATCGGATACACTATTTAATACTACGGCAGAAGATCGGGCATGATGCATGTATGATGCATGGCAAGGATGCGATGCAACTAGGCAATATTAAGCGGAACCGAGGTCCCGACAATTAATTAAGTGGTTCATGTTGTTTAGATACCCCGCAATTTAAATGTTATATTAACAAGGCAAAACATGTTATCGGTTCTCTACGCAAATTTAAATGGAGACGGTATAATACAAGTATAGCCCGCATATGCGCTCCATATTTAATTATGAGATGAATCGACTAAACATCCCCAAACAACCATAATATGTATGCGAGCATGAACAATTTAATATGCAACATTTGATAATGTTATATTGTAAAAATAGGGGTCTCGGATAGGGGATCACACATCGAGGTCGAAGATCTTGGGGTTCGAGGGTCGGGGTCTTCAGGTTCCGACATGATCGGTCTTCGGGGTTGGGCTTCAGGGTTTGTTCTTCGGATCTTCGAATCTCCGGGATCAGGGCTTTGGAACCAGGAAGGAGATCTTGGAAGTATCGTGGTTCTGTTGTCGATGGCGATCTTGTCGCGAGGCGCCTTGATGGCACTTAAGTTGCACATTGTGCGTTCTTCGGAGGCATCATCACCGAGTCAACAAAGGGTTCGGAGCAGAGGATGTTGTCTTATCATCATACCATCACCTGCATATCCTTGACAGATAGCTAAAGAGGCCACCGGGCTTACACAGCCACGGGAACCACAAGTCCTGGTCGAGTAGGCCAGACCAAACCAAAACGGCACGGGGTGCCTTGCCTTACTCGAACAGGGGCGGCAGCCGGGTCGGCAGACGCGGTGACGACCTTGGCCGAAGGAGGGCACCAGTGAGGAACGGCGGCCTGCAGAGGGGGCGTGGCTTGAAGGCGACGGCAGCCGTCGAGCTTGGCGACGCAGGTCTAGGCCCAACTAGGAGGGCAGAGACGAGCGGCACGCCGACGAGGTGCAGAGGTGGCGAGGCTCACGATTGGTTAGATGGCAGACGAGGCGAGGTTGGGGCCGCGCATACGTGGCATCTGGGGAAGGACGACGGAGGTGCACGAGCCGACACGGTCGCGGGGAGGCGACCTACACAGGGCAGAGCTCAATAGCGGCGGAGCTCGGCTGGGTTGGGGGCGGTGCGGACCTGCGCGCGGGCGGAGGGTGGTGGCCAGAGGCGGAAGGGAGATGGCGGAGACGGCGACGGCCGGCTCGCTAACGGGCGGGGTCTCCGGCGGCAGGGTCGGTCGGTGGAGAGAGGGCCCGCTGGCGGCGGAGGGGCCTGAGGCCGGCAGCAGCACTACGGGGCCGAGGCCAAGGAAACGGACGGCGCCGCTGAGCCAGGGAGAGGGAGGTCGAGGACGGGCGCGCGAGCGGCAGCGGTCACGGGACGAGGAGAAGAGGCGAGGCGACGCTCAGGATCGAGGAGGGGATCACGAGAGGAGCGAGCGGGGTTGGGCGATGGGATTGAGGCAGGAGCGGGGTCGGGATGAGGAGGTGGTGCCGGGTTGGTAGGGTTCGAGCGAAGCGGGTCGAGGCTTCGCGTGCGTGTAGCAGGGCGGGTCGGTCGTATGCGGTGCGCCTGCATCGCTAGGTGGTGAGGCAGTGCAGGGCTAGGGTTAGCGACGAGGAGGCATGCGACACACATGTGGCCTGGGGGAGTGGCAGCTGGGTGGGTTAGGTCTAGGGTTTAGATGGTCCGGGTCGTAGGTGGTTTGGTCGGTTGGGCCTCTGGCCTTATCGGCTGGACTGCCTCCCCGGACAAAAGATTTTATAAATAGTTTTACACAAATAACGATATCCGAAAATACGGGGCTTATCATTTGAAATAAAGAGAGAGACAATTAGAAAACAAAGATAGACTTTTACGAAATAATTTTAGGCAAACATATGCATGATGACATGACGATGCTCAAATGCAACGTGGCATGATGACATGAGCATGCTATCATGATGATGAACAAGGACAAAATACATCGATTTTCTAGTAGTGGTTTTACCGGGGTGCTACAAACAGCCACTGGGAACTCATTTATGTGGATTCTACGTCTGCGAGTATATTCACGAGTTGACCAATGAGCGGAAAGTTGGTTCACATTATATTCACGGTTTGTGGGAGAATCTAGAGCCAGAACTGCGCGTACGAGCAATTCAAGAGGAACTGGCGGGATTTCTGATGGAGGAGGTCATTGATATAAATGGAGAACATTATACGGAGAACGAGGAACTCTATATGCCTTAGTAATCTCCATGTAGTTGATAGATATATCATCAATGACCATGTAATTTCAAACATTTCCTTCCTTTTGATATGATCGAATATTGTATATATGCATGTATGCTCGCAAGAGATCGAATATTACTTATATATGCATCAAGGTGTACTGTATATATAGTAGCGTAGAATAAGTGTACGCAATATTTTTGAAATTATAGTGAAACAAAAAAATCAAAAAAGGAACGAAATGGAAAAAACAAAATGAAAACACAGGAGCTCTGCCGCGGCAGAGAAACACACGAATCTCTGTCGCGACAGGAACCAGTATAGTGTCGGGTGGTGTTACGACCCGGGACTAGAGGGGTTCCGCCCCCAGCCGCGCGGAAACTGCCATGTGGTGGACTCTAGTTCCGGGCCGTAACAACCCGGGACTAGAGATAGGGACCTCTAGTCCCGATCTGGCAGTCCCGGGTCAAAAACCGGGACTAGAGCCAGTTCTGGACCGGGACTAGAGGCCCTTTTTCCACCAGTGAGGTGTTGCATGGCACACGGTGGTTCGGAATGCTCGGAGTGCGGTGGGAACTTTTCGGAGGGCACAATGGTGGAGCGACGTCTTCTTTTCATCGATCTACCAATATTGACATTTGTTTCTGTTTTGTTCTTTTTTCTTTCGGTTGGGCTTGGTTGTGCTGTGGCCCTAACATGTTCGTTGTATCGTGTGGTTGCTATATTAATATAGTGGGGCGAAAGCCTGATTCAAGGAGTACTCTGTTTGTTCCAAAATATAAGATGTTTGGCAATAAAAGGTTCCGAAGTTCAGCCTGACCCCGGCATAGCGTTTCCTTCACTCCGCCAAGTACATGGTCATACCTTGGAGGTCCAAATCTAGGCATATTTTAGTATATCGGTTTGAAGTGTACTTTACACACTAAAATTGAGCCGTTAGCATAAAACCACCACTTTCTAGCTAAAATTTTGAAAAACCACCACTTTAATGCCTCGTGACAAAACGTGACCACTTTCTTGAAGATTTTTTGCAATGTACACTGAAATCAATTTAAAACGGAATTGACACGATTTCGACACTTGGACCCACCTGTCAAACTGATGTGGCGGTGGGAGATGACACACTATCTGTAGTTTTGCACACGGGTCTTCAAGTTTTGATACAAAATTACGCAAGGGTCCCTAACAACCCTAGATTTCCAAAAAAAAAACTCCTATTAATAATGTGAAATTCGGAAATTCACAACTTTAACTATATAACTTCAAATAATACAAATAATATGTCTAAATTTATTAGAATAATCCAAAGAATTCATTCTAACATCCGTCATGCATGAATCATATCTAGTGTACTATGTACATGTGTCATCCCTAGTGTATGTGTGTACGTGTACGTGTGACATCCCTAGTGTACGTGTGTACGTGTACGTGTGACATCCCTAGTGTTCGTGCGTCATCCAAATAAAAACATCAACTAAAATGCTAAATACGTACTCTACATGTGTAGTGTACGTGTGTCCTTCCGCATGAATGCACATATAGATTAGGGAAAATGATTTGCTATGTAAAACAAAACCGAAATCATCATCACATAGAAATCTCACCACAATAGAGCCTTGATTGGAACGGAATCGTGACTGTGCATCTCGTACATACATACACACATTTCTTTATTCCTATTTCCTTACAATACCCAAGAGGAACAGATGTGACTCATGCATGATGGATGTTAGAAATTGATTCCTTGTATTTTTCTAATAAATTTAGACATATTAGTTGTATTATTTGGAGTTATATAATTAAAGTTATGAATTTTCAGAGTTTGCATTATTAATTGAAGTAATTTCGATTTTTTGCATATTTAAATTATATAAAATAGTGAAAAATGATTATATTCGGAATATTCAAACACTTCTGAGCACTTTTCATATTTAAAATTTTTCCATTTGAATTTTTATTTAAAAGTTATGAAGGTTGGAAAAACTGCGAGGTGCTCCACAAAAAAACCCTGCAAGATGGTAGGGACCCCTACACAAATTTCTTTAAAAACTGGAGGATCTGCATGCAGAACAGCAGATGGTACACTGTCCTGCGCCACCACGTCAGCCTGACGTGTGGGTCCCAATGTCAGAAACACTGTCAATTGGTTTTAAAATTGTTTTTAGCACACATTGTACTCAATAGTGGTCATATTTTGTCTCGAGACATCAGAGTGGTGGTTTTTCGAAATTTGCGATATCAAGTGATGGTTTTATGCTAATAACTCCACTAAAATATATCTAGATACACATTTTTTATAAAAGTTAAAATATTTTATATTTTAAAATAGAAGGAGTAACAAACAATATATCCGCAAAAAGAAAATGTTAGTAACGAATACTAGTTGTTAGTAACAAACACGTTTGTATGTGTGTACGTGTACGTGTGTCATCCCTAGTGTACGTGTGTACGTTTATGTGTGTCATCCCTAGTGTTCGTGTGTCATCCAAATAAAAACATCAACTAAAATGCTAAATACGTACTCTACATGTGTAGTGCACGTGTGTCTTTTCGCATGCATGCGACATATGGATTAGGGAAAATGATTTGCTATGTAAAACAAAATCCAAATCGTCGTCACATAGAAATCTCGCCACAATAGAGCTTTGATCGGAACGGAGTCGTGACCGTGCATCTCGTACATACGTACACACATTTAATTATTCTTATTTCCTTATAATACCCGAGAGGCACAGATGTGACTCATGCATGATGGATGTTAGAAATGGATTCCTCGTATTTTTCTAATAAATTTTGACATATTATTTGTATTATTTGGAGTTATTTTTAGAGTTTGCATTATTAATTGAAGTAATTTCGATTTTTTGCATATTTAAATTATATGAAATAGTGAAAAAGATTATATTCGAAATATTCAAACGCACTTTTCATATTTAAAGTTTTTTCATTTGAATTTTTATTTAAAAGTTATGAAGGTTGGAAAAACTGCGAGGTGCCCCACAAAAAAAACCTGCAAGATGGTAGGCACCCGTACATAAATTTCTTTGAAAACTAGAGGATCTGCATGCAGAACAGCAGATGGTACACTGTCCTGCGCCACCACGTCAACCTGATGTGTGGGTCCCAGTGTAAGAAACAATGTCAATTGGTTTTAAAATTGTTTTTAGCACACATTGCACTCAAGAGTGGTCATATTTTGTCGCGAGACATGAAAGCGGTGTTTTTTTCGGAATTTGCGATAGAAAGTGGTGGTTTTATGCTAATAACTTCACTAAAATACATCTAGATACACTATTTTCATAAAAGTTAAAACATTTTATATTTTAAAACGGAAAGAGTAACAAACAATATATCTGCAAACATAAAATGTTAGTAACGAATACTAGTTGCAGTAGGTCGTTAACGGTAGAAATTAGAAACATAAGATGGCACGCTGTTGTATCCTTGTCAGAAATTATCATACTATTTCCGTTCCCAAAGTTTACGGCTTAATACTTTCTTTAAAAATTCAAGTTAGGGAAAGTTTGACAAATTTTTAGAATAAACTATTAAGAATTATGATATTATATACTCCTTCTGTTCAGAAATATAAGACATTTTAGCTTTGTGAATCTAATATTTCTAAACGTCTTTTAATGTATAGGTTCGTCGAGCATCGGAATGAACCTATACACTAAAAAGCGTCTAGATACATTCATTTCACAAAACTAAAATGTGTTATATTTCTGAACGGAGGGACTAGATACTATGTGAAAACATGTTTGATGTATCAAAGGGTATGAATTTTATATTGTAAATATTAATATTTTTTTCTAAAAACTCGATCAAACTTTTCTATAATTTGACTCTTGTTTTGAAACGGAGGGTAGTATCGACTAAAACAGATACTGCTAGAACAGCAGGCTAGCAAAATTAGCCAGCTCAAGGTATAAGAATACAACGGTTCCAGACTACTCCCAGTTATGCGATCGACCATGAATAATATGCTTACAAGGTAAACATAAACATACACTTACTGTAGTAAGAGTAATCTCGCACGCATTCTATCTAGTATAACCTAGGGATCGTCACGCGTGACCTTTGATGCTGGTCATTGGTAAATATAATAGGAGATGAGGACACCTGCCTCGCTCGTGCCATATATGTGTCAACAGCAAGGAATTTCTTTTCTTTTCAGCTGACATCGCGTTTGGACTTTCCAGCGTATCAGACACGACGAAGCATTTTAAGCGTACGTACGATGTAGGCATCGATTGGCACGTGGAGCCAAGGCTTGCTCGTCCAGATATGACAAGGCCGTATCTGCTGACCGTGCCAGCTTACTTCCTTGACCTTTTCTGAACATCGCATCACACGTTGGTATCCGTTAGCGTTAGGTAGTTGCAGCCAACCTGTGGACTAGTCCATGGATGCTTGACCACAGGCGAGAGCTCGTGATTGTATATTAAACAGAGTATATAAAGACACAAACCGATCAAATATATACTCGCTGAAATTCCCCAAGTCTGCCACATGCGTCGTACTTGCGTTGCTTCTTCCGGCTCGCTTTCCCTTTTTCGCGCGGGCGGCGAACCGAAACGAGCTCCACACAGTGAGGAGAGCGTTGTTCATATTACTACCTCTGTTTCCATTTCCAAGCAATAAGGTGCACGGGCATTCAAAAAGAAAGTTCAACAGATTAAATAAAGCAATTAAATATTAATTATATTGTGTAAAATTAGTATTGTTGGATTCGTATTGAAACACACTTTTCAATGATACTAATTTATACCAATATTTTTTATATATTTAGGCTAAATCTGGTAAAAACACACAAAAATGAGGATGCCTTATTTTTTTTGGATGGAGGCAGTAGTATAAGCGAGACCTCGTCTCGTACGTCACACGTGACGTGCTTTTCTCCGTGGTCGCCAAGTTGCCGCCTCGATCATTCTCCACTGACTGCACCGCCACAGTCCCATCGCTTCAGCTTGCGTGCAAGTCTAGCTAATCCCCTTAGAGTTCCTAGACTTCCCAGAGCCTATATAAACCGCCAGGCACGCAACGCAACCCTCACACAAGTCCCAAAGATTTTGGAAGCGATATCCTTCCTAGCTACCACTACCACTACCACAGCACAGAGTACTTAACCGCCGAACGAGCAGAATCAGAAGAAACGAAAGAGCCAGCCAAGGAGAGGATGGCGTCCATGATGGGAGGAGACCTGGTGGAGGCCTACGTGCTCAGGAACGCCTACAAGGAGAAGATGAGGCGCATGGACCAAGCGGACGCGGCCGCCCCTGCCGCGGTTGGCGAAGGGAAGAACGGCAAAGAGGGCGCCGGCGGTGGCTCTGCCGGAGAGAAGAAGGCGACTGGTGCGAGCAGCAAGGGGCGAGGCTTCTTCGGGCTCATGAAGAAGAAGGTGCACCCCAAGTCGGCGGCTTCTTCTTCTTCTTCCTGATCATCAGCTCTGTTAGCGTATTGGGAGGAGTATATACGCATGTACAGTACTACGCAGTAGAAATTTAGGTGCCACGAAATGGTTGCTAGCAGGACTGCAGGAGTGTCTGGGTGTAAGCTTTCTCTTGGGAGGAGCGTGTAAGCAACTGCCTTGCTGGCTGTGTAACGGTTGGTTCTTTTGTTAATTGGTTAATTATTTACCCGAGTCGAAGAAAACGGAGTGAAAACAATAAATCCTCCCTAAATTCAGCTGCTCTCCATTCTTTACTTGTACTATGCACTATCAAATTCATTCGTGATATCGATACACGGTACATATACACATGTGTGGATGTTCTGTTCCTAGGGGTGTGCAAAAACGCAAACCGGTCAAACCGTGGAAACCGGCTGATGGAACCTGCTAAGTTCATCTTTCATTCACATCTTCAATCTACACTTCCAAACTAGTACGTACAAAAAATTGCACTAGAAGAACCGGCCAAACCATCGAAACCGGTTTTGCACAGGCATTTTTGTTCACCTGCTTTGACTGTTCGTGACCACCGTGTAAAAATCAACTACAGCATCATGCAGTGGCGGAGCTACACAGAGTACATAATTTCGCACAACCAACTATAAATTGGTAGTCTAGCCTAGTATTTTGAACAAACTAGTACACTTTCTTTGAGCTGGCCCGCCTCCATGAATTTTCTTGTAGATCCGCCACTGGTTTCATGGTCTTTAAGCTGATTGGAATAACAAGGTCACATAAATTGCCGGAAAGGCATTATTATGTTGAGTTCAGCAAGTTACGGATGCTCTCTGTTAGTGTTGGAGCATTGCAGAGGAGCCAGCTACATACGTGCTACCCCTTCCCGCTCTCTTGTTCTTTTAATTGTTGAAACCTAACGTCCTTGCCTTTCTCAAGCAAAAGCAGAAGAGGATGGAACTTAAAAACACAAGAGGATGCGCTGTTATATTTTTTATATATTTAGGCTAAATCTGGTAAAAACACACAAAACGAGGATGTCTTGTTTTTTTTGGGACGGAGGCAGTAGTATAAGCGAGAGCTGTATAGTGGATGTTGAATCTATGGTGCGTAACTGACCATTATGATGAGACATGCTCTATGTGTTGATCTGTGATGAAATGGGTGCCAAAGTATAAGTTGAATGAAAGATGAGATCAAGGGGAGACTATTAGTTTGATCTCCCCACGGTCGTCCCAACGGACGAACGACTTGGTCTCGCGCTGATCGGGGGCGCCCAACGTTGCTATCGTTCGTGGACCCCTGTCGCGCAGCGCATATAAAGAGGTGGGGGCCGTGGGCACGCACGCCAAGGTTCGTCGTGCCCACTCACCCCACCGAAAACTCTAAACCCTAGAGCCACCGATCTGGCCAGCGCTGCAGCGGCAGGAACAACCCACCTCACCGCCGCCGCCACTCCGTCGAGCTCCATGACGAGCTCATCGTCAACCACTAAGGCCGACAGTATGTTTCTCACGTATACTCTCTCTAGATCGACGCCTAGCGATCCTAATAGATCTAACAATGGTATCAGAGCAAGCTAGTGCTTGTTGATCTAGTCGAGATAGTAGCAAATCCAGAAAGAAAAGCAAGAGAGCTAGGGTTTCCAGAAGCGCCGCCGCGAGGCCGCGCCGTTCCTCTCGATTCTAACGCATCGGCAAGCCGAGGTCGGGAAGAAGAACACAACCCCATCTGGGGTAAAGAAAACAAGAAACCCCCAAAGCCACAAACTCCTCTTCCCCCGGATCAAACCGATCTAGTATTGAAACAACAAAAGAAGTCCCAAATCCCATACTCAGAGAAAGACATCCCCATAGAAAAGACCAAAGCCAAAAGTAAAAGGGCACCGACGGCCACCGCCGGCGAAGGGCACCGCCTCTGGCCACTTGACGGTGACGCGCTCACACACAAGTGCTCGCGATCGCCGGCAAGGGGCCAGGGGGGCGCCGTTGGTCATTGCTGCTGGTGGAATACATATAGCAGAGGGGGAAGAGGCTCGCGAGGAGAGGGAGGGGCTCGTCGCCGGCGGGAAGCCGGACGGCGCGGCCACGTCGCCTCAGCCGCGGTGAGCGCCGCCAGGGTACAGGACAGAGTGTGTCGCGGGGGAGACCGAGGCGCGTCTGGGGCTAGGGTTACAACGGGAGTGGCCTCGAGCCGGTTTTTAGCGAGCGATGGCTGCGGACGGCCGTCCGATGGAGGGCACGCAGATCGGATGGCCACGGCGCGTGCGAGTGCTCCCTGGGGCGATGCAGGCCACGGGCTATGCTGTCAGGCGACAGACGGGCCGCGGGCCATGGTGGGCCACGTGGTACAGCAGCCAGCTGAGAGCGCTAGGCGCTGCACAATGGGCGATGGGCCGTTATTTACTGCCCAGCATTTAGTTTTTCGTTTTTTCTTTTACAGAAGCTATTTTATAGTTTTAATTATCTGTTTTTGATAATTTTTGCACAGTTTTTTCTACACAAAATTATCCAACAAAGTTTTGTCTAGAAAATACAAAAGTAACAGTAAAAAGTTTCTGTAAAGTTTAAAGTTCATGAATTTGTAATTCATTCTTCCGCTGCAAATAGTTAAAAGTAATTGCTTAAATGCAGTAAAGTGATGATTTTATTTGATGACCAACGTTGTTAGTAAGATTTTCACTATGAATAGTCAGTTTCATCACTATTAGTTCTAGTTCTTCCCAACAGTGATGTAGAATTAATATTGAGAAGGTTCATGTTTTAATTTGACCAACGTTGAATTAACTCATTTTGATGATATTTTGTTTTCAGGAAATCCTATGACTTTCATCTCGGCTATTGAACCCCTCAATGGAGGGAACTATGGCTCATGGCGAGAGAAGGTTGAGATGGGGCTTGCTCTGCTTGACCTCGACTTGGCATTGATTGAGACTTGTCCCATAGAACCTGAGGACCCCGTGAGGGGCGAAAAAGAAAGTGAAGTTGACTTCAACAAAAGGGTCCATGACCATGGACCAATAAGAATGAAGTACGACCTTGATCGTGCAAAGTGGGACTCGTCCAACAGAAAGTGCTTGATGGTGATTAAGAGCTCCATTATGGAGGCTATAGGGGAGCAATCCTAGAGTGTAGCATTGCCAGCAAGTACCTAAAGAAGGTAGAGTCAGTTTACTGGGTCTTCAAAGGCCTATGCAAGCTCTCTCATTAAGAAACTTGTTACTACAAGATACACTGGTGATGGAGTAAGGGACCACATATTGCGAATGAGCAACATGTCTTCCAAGCTTAAGCCCATGGGCATGGAGCTTCTAGTCGAGTTCATTATTCATCTGATCTTTGCCTCACTGCCAAATTAATTCGAGACCTTTGCTGTGAACTACAACGCACAGCCAGAAAAGTGGCGCATTGAGAAGATGATGGCCATGTGCATACAAGAAGAGAGGCTCAAGGGGTAATACGGTGATTATGTGAACTACCTGAGCCCAACCAAGAAGAGTAACTTTCAGGGTTCCAAGCCACAAGGGAACCTCAGGGGCATCCCTCTTCTTCTAAGCCGCATGGAAAGGCTGATGATCACCGACAGCAGGAGGTGGACAAGGACACCTGCAGGTGGTGCAAGGAAAAGGGCCACTACATGAGTGACTGTGTGAGTTTTCTAAAGCATCTATGCAAGAAACGTGATGATTTAATTAGTTTTCTTGATGAATCCCTATTTTTAAGTTATGCAAAATCTACTTGGTGGATTGACTCAGGTGCGACTGTTCATGTTGCAAATTCATTATAGGGATTCCGTATGAGAAGGACCCTGCAAAGAGGAGAAAGAAGAATTGAAGTGGCAAATGGCGTCCAAGCTGAAGTCAAAGCTATTGGAGATCTCCCATTAAAATTAGCAAATGGCTTTGTACTTTTACTAGAAGATGTACTTTATGTACCCTCTTTGCATCAAAACTTAATAAGTGTATCGTGCTTAGATGATGATGGTTTTGCTTGCCATTTTGGTGATGGACAATGTAAAATCAAGCTTAATAATGAGATTGTTGGCTGATGACCCACAAGTATAGGGGGTGTATCGCAGTATTTTCGATAAGTAAGAGTGTCGAACCCAACGAGGAGCAGAAGGTGCTGGCTAGTGGTATGGATCAGGAATTCTCTGCAAATACTTAGCAAATGGATTTTTAGGGTTTTTTGATAATGCAAGTAAATAAAGTACGAGTAAATAAAAGAAAGTAGGAATAAATGCAGCAAGTGGCCCAATCCTTTATGCAGCAAAGGACAAGCCGGTTGTATTACTTAAGATGACCAAACGTTCTCGAGGACACATGGGAATTCTGTCAAGTGCTTTCACTTCATATAGTTGATTAATATTCTTTAGCTTGCTAAGTGTTGTGTGGGTGAACCTGTGCTAATGTACCGACCTTCCTAGGACTAATACATACTTGTGATTATACCCCTTGCAAACATCCGTAAGTACAAGAAAGTAATTAAGGTACAAACCTAACCACAACTTTAAACTCTAAGACCCTTACGTCCCTTGTGCAATGGTTTCCTAACGAGGGTTCAGGTTTCTATCATTTCGGCAACCCCCACGATTAGTAGCCAAATACACAATGCATTCCCCTAGGCCCATATAGGTGAAGTGTCATGTAGTCGACGTTCACATGACACCACTAGAAGAAGTACACCACAACCTAAATATCAAACTATTGAATCTTTCTCAACACAACTTCACTACTAACAACATGACTTCTCCCATGTCCTCAAGTACTAAACGAACTACACACAAGACATCATATGGATCATGATCAGAGATGGAATAATGATGTATAACAATCTGAACATAAACAATAATTCAATGGTTCCACTCAATAGCATCAACTACAAAGAGTAATAAACACCGGGAAAGTTTCCCCTAAGAACTATGCAAGATTCAACCCAATTGTTACAACAATATGGAGATGGTGATGGTGGTGATGATGATGATCCCGATGAAGACCAGCTTGATGGTGATGTTGATGGCGACGATCTCCCCTCTCCGGGAAGGAATTCCCCCGGCAGAAATCTGTCTGTCGGAGAGATCTCTCTCTCTCTCGCCGTTTTCTGCCTCGTAGAGGCGGCGAAATCTTTCTGTGGTTGCTCCCTGAGTATTAGGGTTTCGGGAGGATTATATACGCTAGAGGGGAGAGCCAAAGGTGGGCCAGGGCGGCCACACCACCTGGTGGCGCGGCCTAGGGTGTCCCGCGCCAGGGGGTGGTGTGGGCCCCCTATGTTCCATCTCCACTCCTCCTTCTGGCAGTCTTCGTCTTCTGGAAAAATAGGATTTTCCGTATATTTTCCCGTATTTTCTGATCTTCGCGAATTTTGCCTCCAAATAGCACCTTTTCCATCAGAATCCTGACTACAACGGTCCATGCTCCAAAAGTCATCAACCATGTAAAAACAGATGAAATAACATAAGTATCATCTCTTAATATGAAATATATCAATGAATAACAGTAAATTATGATGTAGAATAGTGATGCAAAATGGACGTATCAACTCCCCCCAAGCTTTGACTTCGCTTGTCCCCAAGCGAAACTGAGATTAATAAACATGACATCAGGTTTATGGAGTGAAGAGTCGATAAAAGAATACGGACAAAAAGCATCGCATTCATCAATACATAGATCATAATAGAAGGCAACTCACTATTATATAACTTAACTTACAATAAGTAAAGGAAACACAATAAAGATACATAAAGTGAATCATAATTGGTAATGGCAAACTTAGCTCTTGGTCGAAAAATAGTTGATAATTTGCTGGAGTTCACAAATAACTGGTTTTTAATGAAAGCTTTCAAAGTAGTAAACATCAAGATAAGAACAATGTGCAAAACAAGGAATCATAAGAAACATGATTGAATAAATCATCATATGAATGTATGAAATACAACAACTCAAAATACTTGCTGAGATAGAAGGGAATAGGTTTACTGACTCAACTAAAAAGTAAAAGAAAGGCCCTTCGCAGAGGGAAGCAGGGATTGCAAGTTTCATAAAGAGCTCCCAAAAATTATGATACTTATTAGCTTTCAGCTCTCATTGCCCCTATCATAGGCATCTTTAGGTAAAGTGATCAAATACGAGGATATGCTTGACAAGTTGTAAATTGAGAATCTCATGTCCCTTGAATACGAGGGCCGCTCCTCATGCTACTCAAGTTTAGTCACCGGTAAGTTCTTGTCGTCGTAAGCACATGTGTATCATAGAGAACCGCCAATGGGGTACCCCTTGCCGATGATACGGAAGAATCCCCATATCAAAATGACAAGGCAAGCAGACAATAAGCATCTCAACAATCTTCTTATTTACCATGGGAATATGGTGCTTTTTTCTCTCTTTCCTCTTTTCATAATATCTCTTTTTTTCTTTCTCTTTTTCTCGATCTCTATCTATTTTTTATAAGAAGAATGCTTCATAGATGCTCATTATGATTATGCTGCAGGTTTCCACCATGACAACATGGATTAGACCAGCGGCCTAGGCGTTTCTCTAACACACATGCATAACTCCATGGACTTACAAGCTCCCCTTTCATTTCACACCGACGACATCCATAGACAAAAGAACATGATATCAACTAGGTACAAAGTACCGTGCAATGTTGAAAGCGTTCCCCATGACAACATGGTTCTGCTAATTCACAACTTACAAAGTGCAAGCATATACGCAACATAGATGGGCACAATGGCTCAAGTTTATTAAATGCAAGAAAGTAAAGTGTGCCATCAAGTTCGTGAGAGCTTTAATCACTAATTTTCACATAACAAGTTTAATTTGGAAGGTAGATAAAAACATGAATTTACTTGGAATAGCAATAGTGCTAATAGGAAGGTATGGTGGACACAAATGGCAAAGGTTTTGGTTTTAAGGAGCGGAATCACGAGAAGAATTCCCTCTCAGTACAGGTTTTTGGCTAGCAAGGCTGGGTAGCAAGTATAAGAGTTGAAGGAAACAAACAAACATACAAGTGATAAAAACAAACATGCAATCTTCCTTGGAAGTACAAAAGATCTTAACTAGAGAATACTAAACTTATGAGCAAATCAAGAAAGAAAGATGATGAAATTATATTTCTTTAGAGTACTTTTATCTTTTCATTCAACTCTCCAAAATAGTGTTGCTATTGACCAAGCCAGGTTTGCCAAAACCAACTAAATTAACTCAATGATCCCAAAGTGATACCAATACTAACAACAAGATCAATCATATAACCATGAATTGAAAACTAATATAAACTATGCAAAAGAGTAAATGATAGAACTTCCCATTAATAATCCATAACGGCAACTCACACCAAGGGATACATATCTAACGAGAGAGGGGACACTTCCATAATGCAAACCATCCTACATGATAACTTCTCTATTCATGATATGACTCTACTAAAAAGGTAAAAAGATAAAAGAAAGTGATGTGATACCACGGCACTCCCCTAATCTTGGAACAAGCAAAGGGGATGCCAAACCTGATGAAGAATTACTCCTTCGATGGTGGTGGTGGTGTTCTTTCGATGAGTTCTTTGATTAGTTTCCCCAAGTCCTCAATCTCGAAGGTGAGAGTACGAATCAACTCCGAGTTGTGCTCGATACGGTGCATGATCGTATCATATTGTGGATCCCAGCTCTTGCGATTCTTTTCCCACTCTTCCTCCTTGAAGTCTTCTTTCCCTGCAAGGTGTGGAGCTAAACAATGACGCGGAGTTTCCCTCTAGTTGACATCCGTGCAGTCCTACAGACCCTGCCAGATCTTGCCAACACTCCAATGCTTGCAATGGTAGTGCCGGTGTGAGGATGTTGGCCTTGCTTTGTCTCCTCTTCACCTTCACTCTTGATCTCCTTCTCCTGCCCTGGGTCTTGGACGTCTTCCTGCATAGGCTCCTTTACCTTATCCTTGGCGGACACCATTGTGCTTCTAAACTTTCAAGAATAGTTCCTGGCAGAAACAGATCGAAACAAAAACACGACGAGAACACGATATACGAACCTCGGGGGCTCCGGGGGATTATATATTACGAAGTTTCAAAACAAAAGGTAGGTACTGGGAGAAAACGGGTCGGAGACGGAGTCCGGAGTGGCCACACCACCTGGAGGCGCGGCCAGGGGTGGGCCTGTGCCACAGGGTGGTGTGAGCCACCCTGGCTCCGTTTCCGTCCCTCTTTCGCTTCGTAACTTCCCTTATTGACTAAAAACTGCAAAAATATAACTGGACAAATCTTTCGCGGAACTTTCCTTACCAGAATTGTTACCTCTTTAAAAACGGAGTTTGCAGGTCTCTGAATTTGGTATTTAGTAGATTCTTCCGGAGTCACTACTTGAATAACATCAATATCTTCATCTTCATACACTTATTGTTTGAGTCATGAAACCTTTCACTTCCTTATTACACCATCATCTCCACTACCTGGAAACTTCTTTCACACAAAACTTCACACAGTTCTCATTAGCAACATTAGTATAAGTGAAGTGATAAAACCTCTTTGAGTCCAATTTCAACTGAAAACTATCAAAACATGAGCTACTGTAGCAACTCCTTCCGAAAACCCAAAAAGAATTCAAAAAGGAAATCGAATAAAGAAGCAAATGCAAGAGTGGCAAAATCTGTCAAAACAGACCAGCATGTAAAGATCAATTTTTTAGAAAATCTTCTGTTGCTCAAATCAAAAAGTGCAAAACTAACAAAATTAAATAACAACTTGGGGCAGAACCACAAAAAATTACATCTCAATCCGACAGACAGAGATCTCTCACGAATTTTTACGGTGAAGCAGAAAAATCTGTTTTGGGACAACAGCTTCCCCAAATATTACTTCTCTCTCATTAGAGGTTGATCTTGACACAAAAACCAAACAAAAAGTATAAGGAGCGGTTATTACCGAAGTAATAACTTCCAAGACTCAAAGAAAAACAAAAACAAACCGAAAGCACAAATAAATTGGGGTATCTCCCAAAAAGCTCTTTCTTTATAGCCATTTAAGATGGGCATGATAATTTCAAAGATGCTCACATAAGAATACGAATTGAGGTGAAAGAGAGTACTAAGAAGCAAATATACACACATTTAAGTCTAACCTACTTCCTGTGCAAGGGAATTTTGCAAACAAACAAGTTGTTGAAACTAGAGGCTACTAGCATAGGAAGGAAAAAGAAGTGCAACATAAAAACTTTCAGCATAAATCAAGGAAACTTGATATTATTGAGATGCATAAGAACACTTTTCCCTCTCTCATAGTAACTTTCAGTATCATGCATAAACTTAACAATATAACTATCACAAGGACCATCATAACAATGATCACTTATCCTAACAGAAAACACAGGAATACTAGTTCTCATAACACTACTTTCCAAAACAATATTAGGGATATCCTTACAAAGGACTGATACATTGCAAATGTATCTATAATTTGATGTTCCATGCTTGGTTTTATCTACTTTCTTGTGTTTTGTTCCAACTTTGGAGTACATTTCATAGACTTTCTTGGACTAACCTATTAACAAGATGCCATAGTGCCAGCTGCCTGTTTTCTGTTGTTTTTGGTTCCAAGAAAGTCAGAAAATCAATATTCTCGGAATTGGACGGGACAAAAGCCAAAGTTGATATTTTATCGGAAGACTCACAGAGCCAGAAGACGAGACGTAGAGGGGCCACAGGGCAGCCACACCATGTGGTGGCGCGGGCTAGCCCTGGCTGCGCCACCAGGTGGTGTGAGCCCCCTGGCCGCCCACCGACCTTGCCTCTTCGCCTATAAGAAGCCTCCCTATGCGAAAACCCTAAATCGTCAAGCCTCCTTCCACGAAAAGTTCTGCAGCGCCGCCACCACCGAAGGGGAGATTCGGGGGACAGAAAGTCTCTGTTCCGGCACCCTGCCGAGACGGGGAAGTGCCCCTAGAGCCATCTCCATCGATCTCCACCACCATCTCCATCACCGTTGCTGATTCCTATGATGAGGAGGGAGTAGTTCTTCCTCCAGGCTAAGGGTTCTACCAGTAGCTATGTGTTCATCTCTCTCTATGCATGATCATATTGTGATCATGAGCTTTGTAATCAAGTAGATCTACCTTGCTACTCAAGTGCTTTATTAGATCTCTGCTCTCCCCATGTGTGTGAAAGTGACAGCGTGCACACCATGGTGGCACTTAGGCTAGAGATTACAAATACTTGTTATGAGTTATATTTGGAGTTGGATGTCTTTATGAAATTGTGGTGTTTGTTGGAACCATCTAGTGCTCAAGGTGACAGTGTGGGGTTTTCTAGATGGGAAAGGCTTACTTTGAGGTGTGCTGTTATAGCCCTACCATCGATTAGAGTCTCCAACCGGAGAGTAGTTAAGAGTAGTATCATAAAGAGAAGATATTTATATGAGAGTGTTCACTAGTGAAAGTATGATCCCTAGGCCTTGTTTCTAAACATTGAAACACCGTTTGCTATTAGATCTGTTACATGTTTGCCTGCTTCTATCTTTACTTCAGTTTTCCTTTATTCTCTTTCACGCCATCAAGCTATTTTCTAGCACCGTTGTCTTATATCCATACCACTTGTATTTCACTATCTCTTCGCCGAACTAGTGCACCTATACACCTGACAAGTGTATTGGGTGTGTTGGGGACACAAGAGACTTCTTGTATCTTGATTGCAGGGTTGGTTGAGAGGGGATACCTTTGACCACTTCCTCCCTGAGTTCGATAAACCTTGGGTGATCCACTTAAGGGAAAACTTACTGCTGTTCTAGAAACCTCTATACTTGGAGGCCCAACAACTGTCTACAAGAATAGAAGTGCGTAGACATCAAGCTATTTTTTGGCGCCGTTGCTGGGAAGGTAAGGTAAAAGGTATTCACACCAGAGGATTAAAGAAGAAGAACCTCCCACGGCAAACGCCTATTTTCTAGCGCCGTTGTCGGGGAGGTAAGGTAAAAGGTGCTCACATCCTCCGGTGTGAGTGCTGGAAGGTATTTCCTTTAGATTCTGCAAATTTTGTCTTTTTGTTTCTTGTTTTTATTAGTTAGGCTTAATGGAAAATAACAAAAAAAATAGAGAGCTTTATAGTATTTATCTTGAGTTAGGACATGAAGTGTTTGAAGAGAAAATTAAAAAACCTATGGAACTTTATTTGCATGCTAATATCAATGTTGTTAGTATGAATTCTTTGGACACCATTATTGCTAATGCTATGGAAAATTCTAAGCTTGGGGAAGCTGGTTTTGATGAGCATGATATTTTTAGTCCCCCAAGCACGGAGGAGGAAATTTACTTTGATGATACTATGCCTCCGATATATGATGATTACAATGATGAGTATGATATTTTCAGTCCACCTACTATTGAGGAGGAAATTAATTATGACTACAATATGCCTCCTATATTTGATGATTATGGTGATAAGAATAATAATGATAGATATTTTGTTGAATTTGCTCCCACTACAATTAGTAAGAATGACTATGCTTATGTGGAGAGTATTAATTCTTTTATGCATGTGGCTCATGATAAGAATGTTTTATGTGATAGTTATATTGTTAATTTTATTCATGATGGTACTGAAAGTTATTATGAGAGAGGGAAACATGGTTTTATGTTTCTCAACAATATTAAGTTTCCCCTCTTTATGTTGAAAATTTTGAAGTTGCACTTGATTTTCTTTCCTATGATTGTTGCTTTGTGCTTTCATGACTTGTTTCTTTACAAGATTCCTATGCATAGCAAGTGGGTTAGACTTAAATGTGTATTAAATTTGCTTGTTGATGCTCTCTTTTACTTCAATTCATGTTTCTTATGTGAGCATCTTCTCAAACTATCATGCCTAACTTAAAGACGTTCAAGAAAAGTACTTATTGGGAGATAACCTAAAAGTTTTAGATGAGTCTTGGAAGTTATTACTTAAGTAATAACCGCTCCTTATCCTTTTTATTTGCCTTTTGTGCCAAGAGTAACCTCTAATGAGAGAGAAGTAATGATTGGGAAAGTTGCTGTCCCGAAACAGTTTTTTGTGCTTCACCGAAAAAATTCGTGTAAAATATCTGAATGTATTTTTGAGGCGTGAGGTTTTGTGCTTCTGACACAGGTTGTTATCTAACTTTCGTTAGTTCAACACTTTTTGATTTGAGCCACAGAAGGTCTTCGAAAAAATTCGTCGTTACCTGCTGGTCTGTTTTGACAGATTTCTGCCATTTTCTGCATTTGCTTCTTGTTGGTTCCTTTTTGAGTTCTTTTGGGGAATTGAGATTTTTGAGGGAAGTGCTACAGTAGCTAGTGTTCTAATGGAAGTTTATTTGATGTTAAAACTGAACCTTAAGACTTATTATCTTGGGTGCACTAATGTTGCTAATAAAGATTGTGTGAAGTTTTGAATGAAGGAAAAATTTCAGGTGTATGGAAGCAATGAGTAATGAGATGGAGGATGGAATAAAGCTCAAGCTTGGGGATGCCATGCATGTCACCCCAAGAAATATCCAAGAAGTACAAGCGTCAAAGCTTGGGGATACCCAAGGCATCCCCTTCTTCATCAATAAAAATCTGAGGTTTCTTCCAAACGCTTCATTTTTATTGTTTCATGCACGGTTGTGTTGTTCTTGGAGCGTCTTCTTTTTCGTTTTCGTTTTGATTTTTCGTTTGCTTGGTTTGCTTAGTTTGCTGAATAATTGGTTGGACCCCCTCTTTCATACATTGGGTTTCAAATAGTTTGGTTTGGATTGGAAAAGAGTAGGAAAGTTCATGCTTAAGTGGTAAAGAGAGCTTGTTTTTGTCTGTGGCCTATGCTTTGTCGTGCCATGCTTGATATTGTTTTGGATTTATGCTTAGTATTCTTTGCTGTAGCATGACTTGTTATAAACAATTGATATTGCTTAATGTGCCTTGGATGAATCATGCATTATTTTAGCATATTAAAGCATAGTATAGTGGTATTCTCCTTTGATGCTTTATTTGGGTTGACTTGGCACATGCTCACACCATGTTATGACTATCTCAAGTCACCATAGCCTTTATGATCCTTTAGTATTCAACTTGTAGTATCACTTTATGCTTTGATCAATGATGTTTTGTCGCTCTACATGATTATGGCCATTATTGCTCTCTTAGTTTGTCGCTCCCAGTCTTTTTCAAGCCTGCACAACAAAGTATGAGTTCCACTCATGCATCCAACTCCTAAAACCAAGTTATTCTAAAGATTCCACCATACCTACCTATTAGCAATTGCTATTCCAAGTATATTCATGCTTTTGCTTACCTTCCAAATTAAACTTGTTATGACAAAACTAGTGATTAAAGCTCTCACGAACTTGATGGCACACTTTACTTTTTGCATATAATAAATTTGAACCATTGAGTCCTTCTTTATTGTGTATATGCTTGCGCTTTATAAGTTGAAATTAGCAGAACCATGTTTCATGGGGAACGTTTTCAACATTGCACTTGTACTTTGTATCCCGTTGATATCGTATTCTTTTGCTTACGGATCCCGGCGGTGTGAAATAAAAGTGGAACTTGTAAGATCATGGAGTTTTTATGTGTGTTAGAGAAACGCCTGGGCCGCTATCCTAAGCCATGCCTAATCATGGTGGAAACTTGCAGCATAACCATAATGAGCACTCTATGAAGCATCCTCAATAAAAACCTATTCAAATAGCAAATAAAAAGATCGCTGAGATGCTCATTGTCTGCTTGCCTTGTCATTTTGATTATGGGAAAACTCCCATATCATGTGCAAGGGGTACCCCGTTGGTGGTTCTTTATGATACATATGTACTTACAATGACAAGAGCTTAATTGTGACTAAAGTTGAGTAGCATGAGGTTCGGTCTTCGTAAGTAAGGGGCATGAGATTTCGGTTTATAACTTGTCAAGCATATCCTCTTAGTTGTGTCACTTTAACCTTAATCACCTTCAAGATGCTTATGATAGGGGCAATGAAATCTGAAAGCTAACAAGTACCATAATTTTTGGAAGCTCTTTATGAGACTTGAATCCCTACTTCCTTCTATGAAGGCCTTTCTTCCACCATTACATTGAGTCTCCACCTTCTATCTTTATGCACCTAGTTTGAGAGCATAGTGGCCATTCTTAGTTCTATGTGCATTGTCCCAAGACTAGTTGATTGATGCATAACTTGATATTGCTTGTTTTAAACTATTTGTATCTAGTCACTCTTATGAACTTTGAAGGTGTCCTATGCATTTATGTTTGCTACTCTATGAGGGACAAGCTGAATGCCACTATGCTATGTTTTCTTTATGTGAAACAAACAAACATCTTTCAAAGCATTGCTATTCATGAATCTTTTGTTTGTGCCTTTTCATGTTGCATCATAGTTACTTTGTCTTATTGTTAGAACTTTATTTTTCATGCTATGCTGAAGTACTATGATCCCAGCTTTCAATGTTTTACAAATACTTTGATCAAGTCTTTGATGGTGCATGTCACCTCAAAAATTATTCTTTCTTTTTATCACTTACCTACTCGAGGACGAGCATGAGTTAAGCTTGGGGATGTTGATACATTGCAAATGTATCTATAATTTTTGATGTTCCATGCTTGGTTTTATCTACTTTCTTGTGTTTTGTTCCAACTTTGGAGTACTTTTCATAGACTTTCTTGGAATAACCTATTAACAAGATGCCATAGTGCCAGCTGCCTGCTTTCTGTTGTTTTTGGTTCCAGGAAAGTCAGAAAATCAATATTCTCGGAATTGGACGGGACAAAAGCCAAAGTTGATATTTTACCGAAGACTCACGGAGCCAGAAGACGAGACGGAGAGGGGCCACAGGGCGGCCACACCATGTGGTGGCGCGGGCTAGCCCTGGCCGCGCCACCAGGTGGTGTGGGCCCCCTGGCCGCCCACCGACCTTGCCTCTTCGCCTATAAGAAGCCTCCCTATGCGAAAGGCCTAAATCGTCAAGCCTCCTTCCACGAAAAGTTCCGCAGCGCCGCCACCACCGAAGGGGAGATTCGGGGGACAGAAAGTCTCTGTTCCGGCACCCTGCCGGGACGGGGAAGTGCCCCCAGAGCCATCTCCATCGATCTCCACCACCATCTCCATCATTGTTGCTGATTCCCATGATGAGGAGGGAGTAGTTCTTCCTCGAGGCTAAGGGTTCTACCGGTAGCTATGTGTTCATCTCTCTCTCTCTCTATGCATGATCATATTGTGATGAGCTTTGTAATCAAGTAGATCTACCTTGCTACTCAAGTGCTTTATTAGATCTCTGCTCTCCGCATGTGTGTGAAAGTGACAATGTGCACACCATGGTGGCACTTAGGCTAGAGATTACAAATACTTGTTATGAGTTATATTTGGAGTTGGATGTCTTTATTAAATTGTGGTGTTTGTTGGAACCATCTAGTGCTCAAGGTGATAGTGTGGGGTTTTCTAGATGGGAAAGGCTTACTTTGAGGTGTGCTGTTATAGCCCTACCATCGATTAGAGTGTCCAACCAGAGAGTAGTTAAGAATAGTATCATAAAGAGAAGATATTTATATGAGAGTGTTCACTAGTGAAAGTATGATCCCTAGGCCTTGTTTCTAAACATTGAAACACCGTTTGCTATTAGATCTGTTACATGTTTGCCTGCTTCCATCTTTACTTCAGTTTGCCTTTATTCTCTTTCACGGCATCAAGCTATTTTCTAGCACCGTTGTCTTATATCCATACCACTTGTATTTCACTATCTCTTCGCCGAACTAGTGCACCTATACACCTGACAAGTGTATTGGGTGTGTTGGGGACACAAGAGACTTCTTGTATCTTGATTGCAGGGTTGCTTGAGAGGGGATACCTTTGACCACTTCCTCCCTGAGTTCGATAAACCTTGGGTGATCCACTTAAGGGAAAACTTACTGCTGTTCTACAAACCTCTGCACTTGGAGGCCCAACAACTGTCTACAAGAATAGAAGTGCGTAGACATCAAGGACAGTGTGTCCCTCTTCTTCATATTTAGTAACAAAGTCTTTCACATTTGCTATCATAGGTTCATCAATCATTTGTTTATCAGGTTCAACAGCTTTGCTTATACTTTCAGCAACCATACTAGCTATCATAGAATGTTCCTTTATCTTAACTGGGAAAGGCATTTTCTCAATATAAGGTTCAGGTAAAACATAATTAGTAGTATAAACTTCATTATTTCTTATAGGAACACTCCTAGCAATATCTTTATAGGGTTTATGATACTTATTCCACTTCTTTTTAGGCACTTCAATGTAGGAAGTAAAAGCCTTAAAATAAGAAGAAATAACTTGAGAGTCTAGACCATAAGCATTTTTAATATTTTGAAAGCCATCAGTTCCCATAAAAGATTAAATGCATTCATAATCATAGTTTATACCTGACTTTCTACCTTTTTCATTCTCCCAAGCTTCAGCATTATCTTAAATACGGTCCAGAAGATCCCATTTAGCTTCTTCTTCCATGCGAGTGAATGATCCAACACAAGAAGCATCCAATAAATCATTATCATGTAGAGGGAGCCTTGCATAAAAGTTATTGATAATAATATTGTTGGGGAGCTCATGAATGGGACATTTGAGCATTAGTAACTTCAATCTTCCCCAAGCTTGAGTTGTACTCTCTCAATCAAGAGGCCAAAAGTTGTATATTTGATTCGGATCTTTATGAATCTCACTAGGAGGATAAAACTTTGAATAAAAGAGAGGCACTATTTCCTCCCATTCCAGAGCTTGACCATTTTTTAGCAGCTTATACCAGTCCTCATCTCTTCTTTTCAGTGATAATGAAAATAAGTTCTTCTTAACTTGATCTGTAGTAATACCTGCACACTTGAACAACCCGCATAATTCGTGTATAAAGTGCAAATGATCACTGGGATGCACAGTTCCATCTCAAGCATAGTAGTTATCCATAACATGATCAATAATTCTTGTAGGTATTTTAAAAGCATCATTCTTAGCAGGTGGTGGTTCGTCTACTACCTTAGCAGTGATAGTAGCTTTACCAAATAAGAAACTCAGTTAATTATCCATAACGAAAATAAAGCAACTAACCGAAGTAAACAATACTCACAGTAGAAGTTTCCTTTACCAGTTCCACTCTCCAATAGCGCTTCACTCCCTGGCAACGGCGCCAGAAAATAGTCTTGATGACCCACAAGTATAGGGGGTGTATCGCAGTATTTTCGATAAGTAAGAGTGTCGAACCCAATGAGAAGCACAAGGTGCTGGCTAGTGGTATGGATCAAGAATTCTCTGCAAATACTTAGCAAATGGATTTTTAGAGTTTTTTGATAATGCAAGTAAATAAAGTATGAGTAAATAAAAGATAGTAGGAATAAATGTAGAAATTGGCCCAATCCTTTATGCAGCAAAGGACAAGCCGGTTGTATTACTTAAGATGACCAAACGTTCTCGAGGACACATGGGAATTCTGTCAAGTGCTTTCACTTCATATAGTTGATTAATCTTTTTAGCTTGCTAAGTTTTGTGTGGGTGAACCAGTGCTAATGTACCGACCTTCCTAGGACTAATACATACTTGTGATTATACCCCTTGTAAACATCCGTAAGTACAAGAAAGTAATTAAGGTAGAAACTTAACCACAACTTTAAACTCTAAGACCCTTACATCCCTTGTGCAATGGTTTCCTAACGGGGGTTCAGGTTTCTGTCACTCTGGCAACCCCTACGATTAGTAGCCAAATACACAATGCATTCCCCTAGGACCATATAGGTGAAGTGTCATGTAGTCGACGTTCACATGACACCACTAGAAGAAGTACACCACAACTTAAATATCAAACTATTGAATCTTTCTCAACACAACTCCACTACTAACAACATGACTTCTCCCATGTCCTCAAGAACTAAACGAACTACTCACAAGACATCATATGGATCATGATCAGAGATGGAATAATGATGTATAACAATCTGAACATAAACAATAATTCAATGGTTCCACTCAATAGTATCAACTACAAAGGGTAATCAACACCGGGAAAGCTTTTCCTAAGAACTATGCAAGATTCAACCCAATTGTTATAGCAATATGGAGATGGAGATGATGGTGATGGTGGTGATGATGGTGGTGATGATGACGATGATCCTGATGAAGTCCATCTTGATGGTGGTGTTGATGGCGACGATCTCCCCTCTCCGGGAAGGAATTCCCCCGGCAAAAATCTGTCTGCCGGAGAGATCTTTCTCTCTCGGTGTTTTCCGCCCCATAGAGGCGGCGGGATCTTTCTGTGGTCGCTCCCCGAGTATTAGGGTTTCGAGAGGATTATATACGCCAGAGGAGAGAGCCAGAGGTGGGCTTGGGCGGCCACACCACCTGGTGGCATGGCCTAGGGTGGCCCACGCCAGGGGGTGATGTGGGCCCCCTATGGCCCATCTCCACTCCTCCTTGTAGCAGTCTTTGTCTTCTGGAAAAATAGGATTTTCCGTATATTTTCCCTAATTTTATGATCTTCGTGAATTTTGCCTCCAAACAACACCTTTTCCATCAGAATCCTGACTACAGCGGTCCATGCTCCAAAAGTCATCACAATGTGACTCCATCACATTGTTTCCTGGTACGGTTACATCTTTCAGCTACTCCTGTGGCAACAATGAATGAAAATGAAGACCTTGTTATCACACAAGAGGGAGAGCTACAACAGCCCCACACAGAGAATGTGCCAGAAGGCGAGACCCTTAGAAGGTCTCAAAGAACTAGAAAGCCAGCTATTCCTAACGATTTTGAAGTCTATGTCAGTGAAGAATTTCAAATGGAGGGTGATCCCACCACATTTGAAGAAGCCATAAAAAAGTGCTCACTCATCGAAGTGGCTTGAAGCCATGGAAGATGAAATGAGATCCATGAGTAGCAACAAAGTCTGGGATTTAGAAGAAATTCCTAAAGGAGCCAAAACAGTAGGCTGTAAGTGGGTCTACAAAACAAAATGTGACTCTAGAGGGAATATTGAAAGATATACAGCACGACTTGTTGCTAAAGGTTTCACCCAAAGAGAAGGAATAGATTATAATGAGACATTTTCTCTAGTCTCAAGTAAGGATTCCTTTAGAATCGTAATGGCTTTAGTGGCACACTATGATTTAGAATTTTATCAGATGGATGTAAAGACGGCTTTCCTAAATGGAGACTTGGAAGAAAAGGTTTACATGGCACAACCCAAGGGTTTTTTCGTGGAAGGAAAAGAACGTATGGGATGTCGTCTGAAGAAATCCATTTATGGATTAAAACAGGCCTCCGGGCAATGGTACTTAAAGTTCCATGAAACAATAAGAAAGTTTGGGTTCGATGAGAATGAGGAGGACAATTGCGTATATGCAAAGTTCAAGAATGGGAAATTCATTTTCCTTATCCTGTATGTGGATGACATTCTACTTGCTAGTAGTGATGTTAGTCTACTATTGGAGACAAAGAAGTTATTGTCCTTGAACTTTGATATGAAAGATCTTGGTGAAGCTTCATTCGTTCTAGGAATTGAAATTCTCCGAGATAGAGAAAAAGGGGGTTTTAGGGATATCGCAGAAGGCATACTTAGAGAAGATTCTGAAGAAGTATAGTATGCATGCGAGTAATCCTACGCCTGCCCCTGTAGTCAAGGGCGATAGATTTGGGAATTTTCAGTGTCCCAGGAACCAATATGAGATCGATCAAATGAAAGCGGTTCCATATGCTTCTGCTGTCGGAAGCTTGATGTATGCCCAAGTATGTACACGCCCTGACTTAGCTTTTGTTACCAGGGTACTTGGCAGATTTCAAAGTAATCCAGGGATAGATCACTGGAAAATGGTAAAGAAGGCATTGTGTTATGCAAAAGGCACAAAAGGCCTCATGTTAACATACAGAAGAACTGATTCCCTTGAGGTAGAAGGGTATTCAGATACAGACTATGCGGGAGATATAGATGAAAGAAAATCCACGTCGGGATATATATATTTACTCTTGCATGTGGAGCTATATCGTGGAAAAGCTCCAAGCAAACCATCACGGCATCGTCCACGATGCTAGCTGAGTATGTAGCATGTTATGAGGCCACGGGGCAGGCAACCCGGTTAAAGAAGTTTATACCCGGGTTGAGAGTGGTGGACAACATTCAAAGACCACTCAGAATGTACTGCGACAATGAGCCAGCAGTATTCTATGCTCACAACAGTAAGTCCAATGTTGCTGCCAAACACATTAACATTAAGTTTTATGTTGTGAAAGAAAGAATCCAAGATCATACCATAAGTTTAGAGCATATAAATACAAAAGAAATGCTCGCGGATCCGCTCACAAAAGGCTTACCACCTAGTGTGTTCAGAGAACACTTAGCCGACATGGGTTTACGGGAAAGCCTATGATACCTGGATATTAAGGGCATAAGAACAAGAGTCTGTTTCAAAATAGAGAGGTGTATAGTGGTTGTTGAATCTATGGTGCGTAACTGACCATTATGATGAGACATGCTCTATATGTTGATCTGTGATGAAATGGGTGCCAAAGTGTAAGTTTAAAGTATAAGTTGAATGAAAGATAAGATCAAGAGGGAGAATGTTAGTTTGATCTCCCCACGGTCGTCCCAACGGACGAACGACTTGGTCTCGCGTCCTGATCAGGGATGCCCAATGTTGCTATCGTTGGTGGGCCCCTGTCGCGCAGCGCATATAAAGTGGTGGGGGCCGAGGGCACGGACGCTAAGGTTCGTCGTGCCCAGTCACCCCACCGAAAACTCTAAACCCTAGAGCCACCGATCTGGCCAGCGCTGCAGCGGCGGGGACAACCCACCTCACCGCCGCCACCACTCTGTCGAGCTCCATGACGAGATTGTCGTCAACCACTAAGGCCGATGGTATGTTTCTCACGTATACTCTCTCTAGATCGACGATTAGCGATCCTAATAGATCTAACAAGTAGAAATCTAGGTGCCACGGAATGGTCGCTAGCAGGAGTGTCTGTGTGTAAGGCTTCCGCTCGATCGATCATCTTCTCGTGGGAGGAGCGTGTAAGCCACTGGCTTGGCTTGCTGGCTGTAACGTTGCTGGTTTTTTTGTTAACTGGTTAATTATTTACCCGAGTCGAAGAAAACGGAGTGAAAACAATAAATCCTCCCTGAATTCAGCTGCTCTCCAATTTTTACTCGTACTGTGCACTATCAAACTCATTCGGGATATCGATACACGGTACATATACATGTGGATGTTCTGTTCCTAGGGGTGTGCAAAAACACAAACAGATCAAACCGTGGAAACCAATTGATGGAACCTTAGTTCATTTTTCTTCACATCTTCAATCTATACTTCCAAACTACTAGTACGTAAAAAAATTGCACTAGGGGAACCGGCCAAGCAATCCAAACCGGTTTTGCATAGGCATTCCTGTTTATTTTTTCAAAAGGGGATGTACCCTGGCCTCTGCATCGGTCGATACACACGACCTTTTATTAAAAATTCAAACTTCAAAAGTATTACAAATCACGGATCGCTTAAGGTCGACATCAAAATCAACCAGCGAAAAATAATAAACGAACGATTAAACATCATAACCCAATCTATCATAATGCATCCAGGCAGACTGGCTGAAGATGTGCCCAGCGACCATCAGGAGACGGCTGCACCCAGTAGCCATAATATCCCGTTGGTCTGGTATAGATAGGAATGCCCAAAGCTGCACCCAATATGTCACCATGTGGATAAACTGTTCACCATGTAAAAATCAACTACAGCTTCATGGTCTTAAGCTGATTGGAATAAACAAGGTCACATAAATTGCCGGAAAGGCATTTATTATCCTGAGTTCAGCAAGTTACTGATGCTGCTCTCTGTTAGTGTTGGAGCATTGTAGATGAGCCAGCTACATACGTGCTACCCCTTCCCGCTCTCTTGTTTTTTTAATTGTTGAAACCTAACGTCCTTACCTTTCTCAAGTAAAAGCAGAAGAGGATGGAACTTAAAAACAGAAGAGGATGCGCTGTTGTATCTTTAATTTGTCGGAAATTATTCACATCAGCTAAAACGGATACTGCTAGAGTTGCAGGGTAGAAAAATTAAATTAGCTAGCCAGCTCAAGGTATAAGAATACGACGGTTCTAGACTCCCAGTCATGCCAGCATGAATGATATGCTTATACAAGGTAAACATATATATACTGCATGCAGTAAGAGTAATCTAGCACGCATTGTATCTCCAGCCCATCGTCACGCGTGACCTTTCATACTGGTAATTGGTAAATATAATAAGAGACGAGGACACCTGCCTCGCTCGTGCCACATATATATGTGTCAACAGCAAGGAATTTTAAGCGTACCTACGTTGTGGGCATCGATTTGGAACGTACGCGGCAGCCAACGCTTGCCCATCCAGATATGACACGCTGCACCTAAGCATACTGACAAAACCGAAGCTGCTCACCATGGCCTGCTTCCTTCCCCAAGTCTACCACGTGCGCATGTTTCCCCTTTTCCGCGCAAATCCTACGGTCCGCGCCGCCTTCCTTCGTTCGTGTAAAGCAGGCCCGGTCTCGTACGTCACATGTGACATGCTTCTTCCCGTGGTCGCCAAGTTGCGCCTCGATCATTCTCCACCGCTCCTGATTGCACCGGCCGCCACAGTCGTATCGCTTCGGCTTTTGCGTGCCAAGTCTCATCCCCCTGAGTCCTAGACCTCCCAGAGCCTATATAAACCGCCAGGCACGCGACTCAATGCTCCCACAGCCACAAGCAAGTCCCAAAGCATTTGGAAGCGATTATCCTAGCTACCACAGAGCACAGTGTACTTAACCGCCCAACGAAGCAAAGATCAGAAGAAACGAAAGAGCCAGCCAAGGAGAGGAGCTGAGATAGTAAGATGGCGTCCATGATGGGAGGAGACTTCGTCGAGGCCTACGTGCTCAGGAACGCCTACAAAGAGAAGATGAGGCGCATGGACCAAGCGGACGCGGCGGCCGCCGCAGTTGGCGAAGGGAAGAACGGAAAAGAGGGCGCCGGCGGTGGCTCTGCCGGAGAGAAGAAGGCAGCTGGTGCGAGCAGCAAGGGGCGAAGAGGAGGATTCTTTGGGCTCATGAAGAAGAAGGTGCACCCCAAAGCGGCGGCGGCTTCTTCTTCATGATCATGAGCTCATGCTCACGTATTGGGGGTGTCATGAAGATATCCTGCAAGTATATACGTATGTACTGTACTACGCAGTAGAAATTTAGGTACCACGCACGAAATGGTTTGCTGAGAGTGTGTCTGTGTAGGCTTGTTCTTTCGATCAGCTTCTGTTGGGAGTTGGCTGTAACGTTGGTTCTTTTGTTAATCGATCACCTGAGTTGATGAAAAACGAAGTGGAAAGAAAAGACCCTGAATTCTGCTGCTCTCCATTTTTTACTTGTATATATATATGCACTATCAAATTCATTCAGGATTATCTCGCATGGAAGGCTTCAGGAGGTGGTGCAACATGCATGGGGCAAGACGTGGCATCCACTGATCCAATCCGGCGGTTGCATGTGAAGTTTGAGCACAGTGCAAAGAACTTGAAACAGTGGCACAAAAAATTCTTTGGTAACCTCCGCCTGCAGTTTGGCCATCGCACGGGAGGTGATTGGTCGGCTTGATGCGGCCCAGGAAGCTAGAGTTCTCTCGCCGGCTGAGAGAGGTCTACGTGTGAGCCTGCGGGATAAAATTCGAGGTCTAGCGGTGATCAATAAGATAAAAATCTGTCAGCGGGCAAGGGTGTCTGCAATTCGTCTTGGAGACACTAACTCCGGGCTGTTCCATCTCCATCTACGTGCTAACGGAAGAAGGCGGAATTTTTTTATTCAGGTCCTCTCGACGCCAGGGGGCTGGCGGTCACTCATGCGGAGAAGGAGAGGGCTTTGAAGGAGCATTTTTAGGCCTTCTTGGGCTCGGCGCATCCTCGGTCCTTCCTCCCGAAATTGGGCCGCCCTCAGATATGCACAGAGAGACCTCAGCCGGCTTGACGAGCCTTGCAACATTGACGAGCTTCGGGCGGCGGTCTTTGCACTCCCGGCGACCGGGGACGGATGGCTTCATAGGATTATTCTTCAGAAAATGTTGGGAGACTATTCATGAGGATTTGCACGCGGCCATCATTGCACTCACAGAGCAAGAGGGGCAAACTTTGGTCTCCTGAATAAGGCTAGCATCGTGTTGCTGCCTAAAAAAGGAGGATGTTGGGGCCATCGTGAACTACAGGCCATAAGCCTCATTCACAGTGTCTCCAAGATTTTCTCCAAGATCCTGGCGTTGCGTCTCGCACCCCTCCTTCCAGAGCTTGTGTCTCCTAGTCAATCAGCCTTTATAAAGGAGAGATGCATTCACAATAATTTCCTTCATGTGCAAGGGCTGATTAAGGAGTTGCACAAAGAGAAGACTGCGGCATTCTTCCTAAAGCTGGACATCTCGAAGGCTTTTGACACCGTCAGCTGGCCGTATTTACTAGAAGTTTTGGAGGTTTTGGGCTTCGGGCCAAGATGGCGGCGGTGGATTTGTTTGCTTCTGTCGACGTCCTGTTCAAAGGTGCTTCTGAACGGCAAGCAGGGGCCTTCCATCTCGCATGCCAGGGGTCTTAGGCAGGGAGACTCTCTCTCGCCGATGTTATTCATCCTCGCGATTGACCCCTTGCATCACCTTTTCTGCGTGGCCTCGAAGGAGGGAGTGCTCCGGCCTATTCGGGCCAGGCCGGTTCGCTTCGCGGTCTCCCTCTACGCTGATGATGCGGACATTTTTGTGGGGCCTTCGAGTGAGGACACGACTGCGGTTTGCCGTATTCTTGCGGCCTTTGGCAATGCTAGTGGGCTGCGCACCAACTTGGAAAATGCGAGGCCTATCCGATTGCGTGCTCGGAGGAGCAAGTCGCAGTGGCGTTGGTAATCTTCCCTGCGAAAAGAGGATCCTTCCCATGCACATACCTCGGCCTGCCGCTGCATTTCGCTCGCCTCATGGCCATACACTTCCAGCCACTCCTTGACAAGCTTAGCACACAGCTTGCAAGATGGCTGGGAAAGCACTTCACTCGTGCAGGAAGGGTGCTTCTGTGTCGCTCGGTGCTTTCCTCCATGGTTTTGTACCATCTTGCGGTCTTCAAGCTGCCCAAGTGGATAATTCAGAAGATCGAGAGGATCCAGCGAGCCTTCTTGTGGATGAAGCCGGGTGCGGCTCCGGGGTCTCGCCCGCACCCTTTAGTTAACTAGAGAACAGTCTGTCGCCCCAAGAAGTTAGGAGGATTGGGAATTTTTGACATTGAAAAGTTTGGGAGGGCTATGAGGCTCAGGTGGCTTTGTCTTGCCTGGACGGATTCTTCCAGGCCTTGGCATGGATCAGCGCTTCCGTGCGACACTGCTGACTCGGAGTTGTTCCGAGCCTCCACCGACATCGTTGTACGTGACGGGGCTCGATGTATTTTATGGCACGACCGATGGCTCCCAGGCAGGGCCCTGAGGTTTTAGGCTCCGGACCTGTTCTCAATCGCAACACACAAGGGAAGGACGGTGCAAAAAGAGCTAACGAATGGGAACTGGATGCGTTCCTTGGTGCACATCTCATCTCCAGCGCAGCTGAACCAGTTTCTCAAGATTTGGAGTCTCTTGCAGGATGTGACCCTTGAACACGGTCCGGACATGATCACATGGCGATGGACTTCTTCCGCGATCTACTCGACTGCGTCAGCATACTGGTGCCAATTGACCGGCTCTTGCGAACCTTTCAAAGCTGACAAGGTTTGGAGGGCCGATGTGGAGCCGAAGTGTCGGTTCTTTTCTTGGCTCGTGTAGCATGGGAAGATCCTCACCACGGACAATTTAGCGATTAGAGGGTGGCCGCACAATCCTGTAGGGGTTACGCGTATGAAAACAATAAATTTTTACCCTACGCCCCTGAACCCCTGATGCTGCCAGGACCGATCTATTAGTAATACAATAACGAGAGGGGCTTTTCACGAACTTACCCTTAAAGACCAAAAAGCGTTGTCAACGCTCAGGAGAGCGTGGTTGATGTAGACGAGCCGAAGCCGACCTCAAGGTCGTGATGAAGTCCTTGCACTCCTTTGGCTCCAACGACTTGAGTGCCACAAGTGTGACACCTCGCGAGGAGTTACACATGTCCGGTGCCTGACGATGACTCCCGCTTCCCTGATCCAGCAGCAGTTGTGGAAGTAGAGCTCCTTGATCCGAATCCCGCAGCGCGACGGTGCTCTGCGGTGAAGATGTCTCTCGTTCGGCAGTCCGAACTTGGGACCACGATCATGAGAGAGATAGATAGATAGATAGAGAGAGAGAGAGAGAGAGAGAGAGAGAGAGAGAGGAAATATCAATTGGAGGTCTTGCCAAAAGTGAGAAGACCTTTATTGAATATTGTGTGTATTTATCTGGCCAAAAGTGAGAAGACCTTTATTGAATATTGTGTGTATTGATCAAAGAGGATTGAGCTTCAGACAAAGATGATATATTTCTTTCGGCATTAGAGAGTTTCAGTTGTAAACTAGGAATTTCCCTATTTAGACTCTCAAGTTGATGGCTAATGTTCTTCAAAATGGTAGATTGTTCCTCCATAGTTTTAATGAATAGTTTATTTTGCTCATATTGCATTTGCATGAAGTTTATAGTGGCTCTTCCAACTTCTAAAATTCTTCCTTCACTAGGTAATCCAGGTTTACCATTATAGCCATAAGTATTATTAGGAGGGTAGGGCCTATAATTGTTATTACCATAAGCATTGTTGCCCAAATTGTTATTTCTTATAAAGTTCACATCAACTTGCTCTTCTTGGGCAACCAAAGAGGCTAAAGGAACATTATTTGGATCAATATGGGCTTTCCCATTAACAAGCATAAACATAATAATATCAATTTTATCACTCAAGGAGGAGGTTTTCTCAACATAATTTACCTTCCTACCTTGTGGATCTCTCTCAGAGTGCCATTCAGAATAATTAACCATCATATTGTCCAGAAGTTTTGTTGCAGCACCCAAAGTGATGGTCATAAAGGTACCTCCAGCCGCATAATCCAATAGGTTCCTTGAAGAATAGTTCAATCCTGCATAAAAAGTTTGGATGATCATCCAAGCAGTCAGTCCATGAGTGGGACAATTCTTTACCAAAGATTTCATTCTTTCCCAAGCTTGAGCAAAATGCTCATTTTCAGATTGTTTAAACTTCATTATTTCACTTCTCATAGATATAATCTTAGCAGGAGGATAGTATTTTCCAATGAAAGCATCTTTGCACTTAGTCCAAGAATCAATACTATTCTTAGTTAAGGAATTCAACCATTCTTCAGCTTTTCCTCTCAAAGAGAAAGGAAACAATTTCAGCTTAATAATATCACCATCTACATCCCTATGCTTTTGCATCTCACAAAGTTCAACAAAGTTATTTAGATGGGCAGCAGCATCTTCATTACCAATACCAGAAAATTGTTCTCTCATAACAAGATTGAGCAAAGCAGATTTTATCTCAAAGAAAGTATCTTCAGGCACAGGTGGAGCAATAGGTGTTCTCATAAAATCATTGTTGTTGGTGCTAGTGAAGTCACACAACTTAGTGTTTTCAAGAGTAGTCATTTTTGTGTTTTTGAATAAGAAAGCAAACTTGTAAAACTATTTTTTTTGTGTTTTTGAATAAGAAAACAAGCAAACAAAGCAAAAAGAAACAAAGCAAAACAAAAAAACAAAGTAAAGAGATTGGTTATGAGGGACTCCCCTTGTGAAGATGTCCTTGACTCCCCGGCAACGGCGCTAGAAAATATGCTTGATGGCCCAAAATATGCCGAGCTCATTGGGGAACCCCAAGAGGAAGGTATGATGAGCACAGCAACAAGTTTTCCCTCAGTGCGAAACCAAGGTTATCAATCCAGTAGGAGCAAGGAAACACCCCAAAGGTGTAGCTAGCTGAACGTTGGCAGGGCACACTACCGGTGCCAGTAGCAACGTGGAGACCTGCATAACACAACCGCAGAACTCTGTCCCAACTTGCGATGAGGTTGTCAATCTCACTGATTTTGCCTAAAACAAAGGATTGAACGTATCGAATGGAAGGAAGTAATAGTTTGTAGAAAGTAAACACAAAGCAGTAAACAGTTTATAGATTGTATGTAAAAGAAAGGACCGGGATCCATAGTTCATTAGAGGTGGCTCTCCTTAAGATAGATAACATGCTGGGTGAACAAATTACAGCGGGGCAATTGACAAACATCGAGAAAGCAATACATGCATATACTAATCATCTTCACTCCTTTGGACCTTGATTGGGCATTACAACATTATACATAGACCGCCATCCAACTGCATCTATGACTAATAATCCACCTTCAGGTTATCATCCGAACCCCCTCCAGTATTAAGTTGCAAGCAATAGATTATTGCTTTACGAATTGCATGTAATGTAAACAATACGATTGTTCTAGGAACAAAGGATTGTTGTTTTGTCCCTAGTAGCAACAACACATCTAGTACCTTAGAGATTTCTGTCACTTCCCCAGATTACCAGAGGCATGAACCCACTATCGAGCATAAATACTAACTCTTGGAGTTGCTAGCATCTACTTGGACAAGGTAGCTACTAACAACGGAAAGCATGCAAGATCACAAATAACAAAGACATGATAGAATCAATAATCAATCTGAAATAGCATCTCAATATCTATTGGATCCCCGCAAACACAACATGTATGAATTACAAATAGATGATCTTGATCATGAACGGAGCTCACAAGATCTAAACATGAAAGCACAAAGGAGGAGAACCAGCCATGTAGCTACTACATGGATCCGTAGTCCAAATATGAACTACTCACGCATCACACCGGAGGCTTGCATGATGATCAAGAAGGCCTCCAGCGTAAATTCCCCTCTTCGGCGGGGTGTCGAGAAGAGCTTTAGATCCCTCCCGATCTAGGGATGGATATGACAGCGGCTATAGACTCTTTCGTAGATTTTTGATCGGGTACCTAGGGGTTTCGTCCCGAGGGCATATTATAGGCGGAAGGAGAGGCCGAGGGGGTGTTGGGGTCGGCCAGACCACCCCCTGGCGTGGGCCAGGCCTAGCCGCGCAGCCAGGTGGTGTGGCCGGCCCCCGGCCCTTCTCTGTCTCGTATTCTGGCATCTGATTACTTCCGGAAAAATATGCAATTTGGCTTTTGTCCCATCCAATTCCGAGAATAGTAATTTTCTGACTTTCCTAGAACCAAAAACAGCAGAAAACAGGCAGCTGGCACTGTGGCTCTTGTTAATAGGTTAGTCCAAGAAATCATATGAAAATTACTCCAAAGTGTGGACAAAACACAAGAAAGTGGATAAAACCAAGCATGGAACATCAAAAATTATAGATACATTTGAAATGTATCAACATCCCCAAGCTTAACTCCTGCTCGTCCCTGAGTAGGTAAGTGATAAAAAGAAAGAATAATTTTTGAGGTGACATGCACCATCAAGGACTTGATCAAAGTTTTTGTAAAACATTCAAAGTTGGGATCATAGTACTTCAATCATAAAATTAAAGACAAAGTTCTAGCAATAAGATAAAGAAACTATGATGCAACATGAAAATGCATAAACAAAAGATTCATGAATAACAATGCTTTGCAAGACGTTTGTTTGTTTCACATAAAGAAAACATAGCATAATAGTATTCAGCTTGTCCCTCATAGAGTAGCAAATATAATTGCATAGGACACCTTCAAAGTTCATAAGAGTGACTAGATACAAATAGTTTAAAACAAGCAATATCAAGATATGCATCAATCAACTAGTCTTGGGACAATGCACATAGAACTAAGAATGGCCACTATGCTCTCAAAGTAAGTGCATAAAGGTAGAAGGTGGAGACTCAATATATAATGGTGGAAGAAAGGCCTTCATAGAAGGAAGTAGGGATTCAAGTCTCATAAAGAGATTCCAAAAATTATGGAACTTATAGCTTTCAGCTCTCATTGCCCCTATCATAAGAATCTTGAAGGTGATTAAGGTTAAAGTGACACAACTAAGAGGATATGCTTGATAAGTTATAAACCGAAATCTCATGCCCCTTACTTATGAAGACCGAACCTCATGCTACTCAACTTTAGTCACAAGTAAGCTCTTGTCATTGTAAGTACATGTGTATCATAAAGAACCGCCAACGGGGTACCCCTTGCACATGATACAGGATGTATCCCATAATCAAAATGACAAGGCAAGCAGACAATGAGCATCTCAACGATCTTTTTATTTGCTATTTGCATAGGTTTTTATTGAGGATGCTTTATAGAGTGCTCATTATGGTGATGCTGCAAGTTTCCACCATGAGTAGGCATGGCTTAGGCTAGCGGCCAGGCGTTTCTATAACACACATACAAACTCCATGATCTTACAAGTTCTACTTTTATTTCACACCGCCGAGATCCATAAGCAAAAGAACATGATATCAACGGGGTACAAAGTACAAGTGCAATGTTGAAAGCGTTCCCCATGATACATGGTTCTGCTAATTTCAACTTATAAAGTGCAAGAATATACGCAACAAAGAAGGACCCAACGGTTCAAGTTTATTAGATGCAAAAAAGTAAAGTGTGCCATCAAGTTCGTGAGAGCTTTAATCACTAGTTTTCTCATAACAAGTTTAATTCGGAAGGTAAACAAAATCATGAATATATACTTGGAATAGCATAAGCTAGTAGGTAGGTATGGTGGACTCTTTGGAATAACTTGGTTTAGGGGGTTGGATGCATGATTGGAACTCATACTTGGTTGTGGAGGCTACCAAAAGACTGGGAGCGACAAACTGAGAGAGCAATAATGGCCATAATCATGCAGAGTGACAAACCATCATTGATCAAAGCATAAAGCGATACACAAGTTGAAAACTAAAGGATCATAAAGGCTATGGTGACTTGAGATAGTCATAACATGGTGTGAGCATGCGCCAAGTCAACCCAAATAAAGCATCAAAGGAGAATACCACTATACTATGCTTTAATATGCTAAAACAACGCATGATTCATCCAAGGCACATTAAGCAATCTCAATTGTTTATAACAAGTCATGCTACAACAAAGAATACTAAGCATAAAGCCAAAACAATATCAAGCATGGCATGACAAAGCATATGCCACAGTCAAAAACAAGCTCTTTTTACCATATAAGCATGAACTTTCCTACTCTTTTCCAATCCAAACCAAACTATTTGCAAACCAAAGTATGAAAAAGGGGGTCCAACCAATTTATCCAGAAAACTAAGCAAACAAAGCAAATGAAAAACCAAAACAAAAATGAAAAAGAAGACGCTCCAAGAACAACACAACTGTGCATGAAACAATAAAAATGAAGCGTTTGGAAGAAACCTGGGATTTTTATTGATGAAGAAGGGGATGCCTTGGGCATCCCCAAGCTTTGACGCTTGTACTTCTTGGATATTTCTTGGGGTGACACGCGTGGCATCCCCAAGCTTGAGCTTTAGTCCATCCTTCATCTCATTACTCATTTCTTCCATACACCTGAAATTTTTCCTTCGTACAAAACTTCACACAATCTTTATTAGCAACATTAGTGCACTCAAGATAATAGGTCTTAAGGTTCAGTTCTAACACCAATAAACTTCCATTAGAACAATAGCTACTGAAGCACTTCCCTCAAAAAGCTCAATTCCCCAAAAGAACTCAAAAAGGAATCAACAAGAAGCAAATGCAGAAAATGGCAGAAATCTGTCAAAACAGACCAGCGGGTAAAGATGAATTTTTTTGAAGACCTTATTTTGGTCAAATCAAAAAGTGTTGAACTAAAGGAAGTTAGATAACAACCTGGGTCAGAAGCACAAAAAGTCACGCCTCAAAAAGACGTTCAGAGATTTTACACGAATTTTTACGGTAAAGCACATAAATCTGTTTTAGGACAGCAACTTTCCCAATCATTACTTCTCTCTCATTAGAGGTTACTCTTGGCACAAAAAGCAAAATAAAAAAGGATAAGGAGCGGTTATTACAGATGTAATAACTTCCAAGACTCATCTAAAACTTTTGGGTTATCTCCCAATAAGTACTTTTCTTTAACGCCTTTAAGTTAGGCATAAGAAGCAAGAAAGAATCAAGTGTTCTCAAATGAAGAAGCATTAAGACCAAATTTTGTTTTCATAGGAGAAGTAAAAGAAATATTCTCTCTCTTCTTAGGGAAGTGTTCTATACCTTTCTTGAGTGGGTGTTGATATTTAATGGTGCCTTGATACATTGCAAATGTATCTATAATTTTTGATGTTCCATGCTTGGTTTTATCTACTTTATTGTGTTTTGTCCACACTTTGGAGTACTTTTCATATGATTTCTTGGACTAACCTATTAACAAGAGCCACAGTGCCAGCTGCTTGTTTTCTGCTGTTTTTGGTTCCAGGAAGTCAGAAAATGAATATTCTCGGAATCGGACGGGACTAAAGCCAAAGTGCCTATTTTTCCGGAAGCCATCAGATGCCAGAATACGAGATGGGGAAGGGCTAGGGGCCAGCCACACCATGTGGCTGTGCGGCTAGGCCTGGCCCGCGCCAGGGGGTGGTCTGGCCGACCCCAGCACCCCCTCAGCCTCTCCTTCCACCTATAAGATTCCCTTGCGACGAAAACCCTAAGTACCCAATCAAAAATCCATGAAAGAGTCTGTAGCCGCCGTCATCCCCATCCCTAGATCGGGAGGGATCTGAAGCTCTTCCCGGCACCCTGCCGGAGAGGGGAATTCACCCTGGATGCCTTCTTCATCACCATGCAAGCCTCCGGTGTGATGCGTGAGTAGTTCATCCTTGGACTACGGATCCATGTAGTAGCTAGATGGCTGGTTCTCCTCCTTTGTGCTTTCATGTCTAGATCTTGTGAGCTCCGTTCATGATCAAGATCATCTAGTTGTAATGTTGCATGTTGTGTTTGTGGGGATCTGATGGATATTGAGATGCTATTTCAGATTGATTATTGATTCTATCATGTCTTTGTTATTTGTGATCTTGCATGCTTTCCGTTGTTAGTAGCTATCTTGGCCAAGTAGATGCTAGCAACTCCAAGAGTTAGTATTTATGCTCAATAGTGGGTTCATGCCTCTGGTAATCTGGGGAAGTGATAGAAATCTCTAAGGTACTAGATGTGTTGTTGCTACTAGGGAGAAAACAACAATCCTTTGTGCACAGAAGAATTGTATTGTTTACTTTACACGCAATTCGTAAAGCAATAATCTGTTGCTTGCAACTTCATACTGGAGGGGGTTCGGATGATACCCTGAAGGTGGATTATTAGTCATAGATGCAGTTGGATGGCAGTCTATGTATAATGTTGTAATGCCCAATCAAGTCTCAAAGGAGTCAAGATGATTAGTATATGCATGTATTGCTTTCTCGATGTTTGTCAATTGCCCCGTTGTAATTTGTTCACCCAGCATGTTATCTATCTTAAGGAGAGCCACCTCTAGTGAACTATGGATCCCGGCCCTTTCTTTTACATACAATCTACAAACTGTTTACTTCTTGTGTTTACTTTCTGCAAACTATTACTTTCTTCCATTTGATATGTTTAATCCTTTGTTTTCAGCAAAACACGATGAGATTGACGACCTCATCGCAAGTTGGGAACAGAGTTCTATTGTTGTGTTGTGCAGGTCTCCACGTTGCTACTAGCACCAGTAGTGCGCCCTGCCAAGGCTCATCTAGCAACACCTTTGGGGTGTTTCCTTGCTCCTACTGGTTCGATTAAACCTTGGTTTCATAACTGAGGGAAACATGATGTTGTGCTCATCATACCTTCCTCTTGGGGTTCCCCAACGAGCTTGTTAATACACGAGCCATCAAGCACTTTTCTGGCGCCGTTGCAAGGGAGTCAAGGACATCTTCACAAGGGGAGTCCCTCATAACCAATCTTTACTTTGTTTTTTTTGTTTTGCTTTGTTTCTTTTTGCTTTGTTTGCTTGTTTTGTTATTAAAAACACACAAAAAATAGTTTTACAAGTTTGCTTTCTTATTTGAAAACACACAAAAAATAAGTCTCCTTTAGCTGCCACCTCTTCCTTAGCTCACCATGTTGATCCCTAAATTCACCCTGAAAGACCTTTCAATTGGTAGTGGTTCTATAATTGGGAAAGATAATATTGAAGAATTCTTTAATGATGTTAGTAAACATGAGGATATTGAGGATAGATCCCTTGCAGAACTTGCTCCAAATTTTGAGATTGCTGCAGCTTCTTTAGTTCACATGTTGGAAGCTAGGTTTGTTAACCTCAACCCCTTAATGCAAGTAATGTTTCTTAAGCTTAAAGAAATTGAGGACCCTGAAAAGAGGGATTTTATTATAGAAACTTTGTTTAAGGAGTTCTATGATGTTGCCAAGGAAGCTAGGAAAGTTTTTGAACGTTTCAATATGCTAGGCTCATGTGTAGATGTTGTTGGTACATGAGAAAAGATGAACAAAACCTAACCTAATGGGGAGGAACCTAAGATACCAATACCCTTTAAAATGGTAGCAATACATGGAGCCATAGAAAAGAATCTAGATTGGATTGTTCTTGAAAACCCTTTTGATGAAAATAGTGAACCTAAGAGCATTGAGAGAGGATCCTCTAAGACTTATTTGGATGATATACCTTGCCTTGTTGAAGATGTTTCTGGTATTAATCTTAATGCTTCTTCATTTGAGAACACTTGATCCTTTCTTGCTTCTTATGCCTAACTTAAAGGCGTTAAAGAAAAGTACTTATTGGGAGATAACCTAAAAGTTTTAGATGAGTCTTAAAAGTTATTACTTACTTCAGTAATAACCGCTCCTTATCCTTTTTATTTGCTTTTTGTGCCTGCTAGCTCGTGGTTGATGTAGAGCCCGTTGGGAACCCCAAGAGGAAGGTATGATGAGCATAGCAGCGAGTTTTCCCTCAGTTATGAGACCAAGGTTTAATCGAACCAGTAGGAGCAAGGAAACACCCCAAAGGTGTTATTAGCCGAGCTTTGGCAGGCCGCACTACCGGTGCTAGTAGCAACGTGGAGACCTGCACAACACAACCACAGAACTTTGTCCCCAACTTGCGATGAGGTTGTCAATCTCACCATGTTTTGCAGAAAACAAAGGATTAAACGTATCGAATGGAAAGAAGTAAAAGTTTGTAGCAAGTAAACACAAAGCAGTAAAAGATTGTAGATTGTATGTAAAGTAAAAGGACCGGGATCCATAGTTCACTAGAGGTGGCTCTCCTTAGATAGATAACATGCTGGGTGAACAAATTACAGCGGGGCAATTGACAAACTCCGAGAAAGCAATACATGCATATACTAATCATCTTGACTCCTCTGATACTTGATTGGGCATTACAACATAATACATAGACCGCCATCCAACTGCATCTATGACTAATAATCCACCTTCAGGTTATCATCCGAACCCCCTCCAGTATTAAGTTGCAAGCAACAGATTCTTGCTTTACGAACTGCGTGTAAAGTAAACAATACGATTGTTCTATGAACAAAGGATTGTTGTTTTCTCCCTAGTAGCAACAGCACATCTAGTACCTTAGAGATTTCTGTCACTTCCCCAGATTACCAGAGGCATGAACCCACTATCGAGCATAAATACTAACTCTTGGAGTTGCTAGCATCTACTTGGCCAAGATAGCTACTAACAACAGAAAGCATGCAAGATCACAAATAACAAAGACATGATAGAATCAATAATCAATCTGAAATAGCATCTCAATATCCATCGGATCCCCGAAAACACAACATGTATGAATTACAAATAGATGATCTTGATCATGAACGGAGCTCACAAGATCTAAACATGAAAGCACAAAGGAGGAGAACCAGCCATCTAGCTACTACATGGATCCATAGTCCAAAGATGAACTACCCACGCATCACACCGGAGGCTTACATGATGATGAAGAAGGCCTCCAGGGTGAATTCCCCTCTCCGGCAGGGTGCCGGGAAGAGTTTCAGATCCCTCCCGATATAGGGATGGAGATGGTGGCGGCTACAGACTCTTTCGTGGATTTTTGATTGGGTACCTAGGGTTTTCGTCCCGAGGGCATCTTATAGGCGGAAGGAGAGGCCGAGGGGGTGCTAGGGTCGGCCAGACCACCCCCTGGCGCGGGTCAGGCCTGGTTGCCCCCCAGCCCTTCTCCGTCTCGTATTCTGGCATCCGATGACTTCCGGAAAAATAGGCACTTTGGCTTTTGTCCTGTCCAATTCCGAGAATATTCATTTTTGGACTTTCCTGGAACCAAAAACAGCAAAAAACAGGCAGCTGGCACTGTGGCTCTTGTTAATAGGTCAGTCCAAGAAATCATATGAAAAGTACTCCAAAGTGTGGACAAAACACAAGAAAGTGGATAAAACCAAGCATGGAACATAAAAAATTATAGATTCATTTGCATGGAGCGAGGCCTGATTCCAGGAGCCTACAGTGACTTCCGATCAACCTCGAGGGATTTCTCATGGGCACTGTGCCTCGGGACACATCATTCTACGTTAAAAGTGAACTAGCCCCGCCATAACATTATACAACACTCTAGATGGTACCCTTATCTATTATTATAAATGTATTCATCGAAACACGAGTGCACTCTGTGCAACTTTTGATGTTTTTGTTCTCCTCGCTTCCTACTTGACTTTAATCGGTATTTACAAGAGTTTCCAACATATTTCCTTATAACATAACCCTTTATGCTTTAAGATATGTCATCCTTTATGTATTTGGAAAATGTGTCTGCAGTTCTCTATTAGACACTGCGGACAAACATAGTTCAACATTCTATGATTCGAACTTAATCACTTTTAAACGTTACTTATTTGGATCACATATTATGCTAAGTTATCATCATGGTTTTCTAAGATAGAACCTATGTCTCAACATAGTGGATGATGATCATCCTTTTCTTTCTTTCAACCATTGATGTTAAACTTAATGCTATTCCTAACTTGAGTTATTAAGGACTAGTTCCTTAATTAACTTCTATTCTAAAACCCTTTTTCAGAATCCCTTAAGGAATACTACATAATAACACACTTATTATCAACTTCTACCCCTTATAAATCATCATTTATCGAATACACACTTAAGAATCACTCCTATAAGCTCCACCCAAAATATGTTTCTAACATATTTTGGTATGAGTCACTACTCTTACTCAAAATATGTTCCTAGATATTTGAATTTGAGACTTATATTGCTCCCACTCAAAAATATGACATTCACATATTGTTTTAGGAAGACTTTTATAGCTCCCACACAATTTCATGGAAATTTCATGTCTACTCACTATTTTGAACAACTTCAAAATCTTTGATCAAATATCAAACTTGGAGATTTACTATGAGATACTAGTACTTTTACTAGTCTTAAATCCACTAGACATTTAGCACACTTGAATCAATTTCATTTGAATTCGTCCAAGACTTGACAAATTGTGCTTTTGTCATTCACCCCCTTTTCCACTATGGCTTTGCAGTCATTTGGGAAAATTCAAGTAACCCCTTTTACTTGTGAGATTCGGCAACGAACTGCTTTCTAATCTCAAGGGAATTTTGCTATGGGATTTCTCATAACTTTAGATTACCATTATTTCCTTAGTAGTTCGTAGGTATGTCATATTCTGGTAATCATGACAAATGATTCACAAATGTCTCCATACAAGATATGGGATACATTTTGAATTCTACTTCATGTAGTGAAAACACTAGTGGGGAAAACACAATGATCATTATCATTAATTCTTTCCTTTGTGAAGAGAATCGTTCAGGAACGTTGTCCGTTGCACTTCTCAACACTCTGATGCAGGGTTTTGAATCCTCGACGTGTTTTCACTATCTTCCATTTGCTTCATAATCAAGAAATATCACTAAAAGTGAGCTTTCTCAAGAATGCACCAAAATCCAAGCAATACAAGTTTTGCTTCTCTTTTGGTTTCAGCTATGGATTTCGTATTCAAAGTTTCCAATGAATACTCTACAAGGACTTATTCGCTATTGTTTTGGTTATATCTAATAACCCCCAAAACTTTTACGACGATCCATACTAGATATGGAGCCACTTTCACGAATTCAAATGGTTCACTATATATTCTAATTGAGTGCTAACTATTTCTAACCGATGGTCTCTACATCTACACTACAACGATTTATTTGGTGCCATTTATTTACCCATTTTGATATCTAATATCATATTGCGATGCTTTGTATTTTGACATTTCAAAACACTTTGCATTCCACAATTTCTTTATGCCAATCTTATAAAGTTGAATTTCATTACTATTGATCAAATCGTAGTAATTAGATTCTCTTTTATATTTATACCCTTTGTTGATGAAACACTTTGATCAAATCAAATAGTTTCATATTCATGTTTCCTTTGGTAGACTTCTTTACACATTTAAACAATCATATAATAATAATTACTATTTTTATTAAAACACAATACATCGAATATGTATTTATTTTTAACAATTCATTAAAACACTTTGTATTCAAGTAATACACGGTGTTCAAGTTAATTTGCCAAACTTAAGCATGATTTATATGTGATAAGAAATCAAATTTCTTTCACATATTATCACATAACTTTGAATTTAAATAATAGTTTTATTCATTAATGAACATATCATTAAGTTGAGTATTTTAAGGCATTTCAATATTTCACAAATGTTCACGCATTATCAATTAGTTTCAAATAACAAGGATAATTTACATATAATCAAACAATATATGAACACGAATAGAAATCATTTATAAAAGTGGAACAACTTTTTGTTATAAGCTCATATGAATAACCGTCTCACAAAAGAAGTTCACAATATATTGATTACAATAACTATCCAAAAGATAAACTAAATGATAAATGTTCAGGAAGAGTGTCGTTGGCCATCATCATCATGCTCGCCATCAACACACAACGTCACCTCCTCTCTAGCAAGCACCTCTCATGCAGAAGGACCCGTTTTCAGCAAAACAGAACAAGTATCAAATATACTTAACACTGCAAATGTATTTGCAAGATTATAACATTTATAAAATTGTATATCAAATATATACCTTTGTCATTGATGACTTCAGCGACGAACGGTTCAACCAACACATTCCTGAGATGTGATACGAACCGGTGGAACTCCATTGATTCCGCGTCGCCTCTCAAATGCAAGTCCTGACTTGTATTTGGTAGCTTGGTGGCAGTGACCGCAGCACAACGCCATTTGCAAAAGAGCCCGTCATCCAGCTACCCAGGAAGTATGCAGGTTTCATGTACACATCATGCATGCGCTCCAAGTGGTCGTCAAGTGATGAGTTTTCTTCCATCTTAATGGAGAGGAAATCTCCCATCAGCTCATGCTCCCATATGCGTGCTTATTCCACCAAATGTGTCCTAAGCTGTAGCATTACTGTACGTGGGTTGACATTACCCACGACAGGCCACAGCTCGTCCACCATTCCGAAACGCATTGTAACTAAAATGAAGGAGGCCATCTCCCGACGCTGATAGCGGTCTTCCCGCTGCTCTGAGGTCTCTAGGTTAATGAGCTGATCCAAATCCATCTCGTCGAGTATGTAGCGACCACGTCATTCTCGCTAAGGAGAACGTGGAGATGCGCAACCCACATAGAGAAGTTTGATTTATCTAATCTGAGCTTCTCTCCTTCTAACCAATCAATCATCAACAGGAAATGTGGCATCGGGGAGAACTTTTCTACATATATAATTGCAAAAGGAATTTATACTAAGTTTATAATTAAATGAGTTAATAATAACTCCACTCAGGAACACCTATCCCTCGAAATGTTCCTAGTGATAACACGACCCCTGTTAGCCACATCTCCCCCGATCATCACAGCCATCAATGTGGGTTCAAGGGTGAACGCTAAACGTCGGTCGCATCATTCATGCGACTCGTGCTCGATCTTTCGACCATCCGCATTCTGAGGCCATGTCTGCACATGCTAGGCTCGCCAACTCAACCTTAGTGTATTCGCTATGCAACATGGCTTACACCCACTGTATGCGAACGTAGATATGTCTGGCACCCACGCCTGTACCATGGATCGCCTCATACCGAAGAACTTTCTTGGTAGTGCACACTAAGGGGGAACATAGTCGTTGGTAATTTTTAATAGGGATCATCTTATTAGGCTACCGTCGAGTATCTAATACTAGCACACAATAAGATATACAAATAGTAACATTGAATGTAAATGCGATGTGATATGGTCCTTCACGTAGTGATCTCCATCCGTCGTCACCGGATTCCGGCACCAGGGTTCCGGCGCCGTAGACACCAGGGTACCGGTGTCTTTCCGGCGTGGTAGTCCGTCACCTCCGTGACTATCTATTACTACGTAACATAAGGTAATCACTTTACCTTTGCCACAACCATATCACAAAGCAACGTCCCCTGCAAAACAAAGTTAGATGCCTCTACTTTATCTTTGCATGTTTTACGTGGCTGAATGGGCTTTCGCACAAGAACCATTCTCACCTACGAACTTTCAGCACAACGCTGATCAAGTAGTTGTCTCTACTTCACCCCTTTCGGGGCCCTCCGTTGTAAATGGCATACCAACTAATGCGAGAGATACAGACACCCCCTAAGCCACTTTATACGGTACAAGCCGTATGTCAAGCATGGACCAGTCTCGCGAATGAACACGTAAAGTCGGTTGGGGACCGCTTCAACAAGCATTACTGCGGTATACACAAGTACACGTGGGAGGGTAACAACTAAAAGATCAATGCCCACACGCTATACCTCGTGTGTTCTACCCGTACTAGCATTACTACACATAGATCTAGCTCTGATACTATTGTAGGGGTTCCGAGTATGAAAACAATAAATTTTTACCCTACACCCCTGAACCCCTGATGCTGCCAGGACCTATCTATTAGTAATACAGTAACAGGAGGGGATTTTCGTGAACTTACCCTTGAAGACCGAAAAGCGTTGCCAATGCCCAGGAGAGCGTGGTTGATGTAGACGAGCCGAAGCCGACCTCAAGGTCGTGATGAAGTCCTTGCGCTCCTTTGGCTCTAACGACTTGAGTGCCTCAAGTGCGACACCTCGCGGGAAGTTACACACGTTTGGTGCCTGACGATGACTCCCGCTTCCCCGATCCAGCAGCAGTTGCGGAAGTAGAGCTCCTGGATCTGAATCCCGCAGCGTGACGGTGCTCCACGGTGAAGATGTCTCTCGTTCGTGCAATCCGAACTTGGGACCATGGGCACGAGAGAGAGAGAGAGAGAAAATCAATTGGAGGTCTTCTCAAAAGTGAGAAGACCTTTATTGAATATTGTGTGTATTTATCTAGCCAAAAAACCCCACTATATATAGGGGGAGGGGAGGTAATACCTCCCTCAAAGTCCCGGGGTGGGATTAAAGGAGAGGAGGGGGAGGGGCAGCTGCCGGACGGCCCTTGTGGGCCCCGCGCAGGGGGCTTGGCCCAGCCGGCCACCCCCTTTGCCCCTTCTCTCCTTTCCCTAATGGGCTCTCTTCCCTCCGGAATTGGCTCATTAAGCCTTTTGACCTTTTAATTGTTTTTCTCTTTTATTAAATAATTATGAATAAATGATTAAATTATTATTTAACATTCATTCACATATTATTCAATCTCCGTGGATATGGAACACCTTCCACCTCCACTCCGGACATCCTCCGGAATTACCGAAACCCTTCTAGTTTTCTCTCTACTATTCTTCGACGATTCTACCGATCCTATAAACACTCTCTAAGCATCATCAAACCCTTAAGTGTGATACCCTATGGTTCGGGAACACTCCAAACATGGTCGGGACACTCCCGGACCAATGATCAATAGAGGACCTGGATGGCCATGTGACCCCTGTGCGTTCCACGGAGATCTTTCGTCGTTTGAACCGGGACAGTCGTGTCTTATTCCCTTTGTCTCTCGATACTTGCATTGCCCGAGATCTGATCAATGACATCACCATGTCGTGTTCAATCTCGTTACCGAACAATGCTGCTTGACTCATTCCGACAAATGATATCACTGTGATCAAATCACACGTTGCACATCTATTGGATATAACCTCTCCGAGTGGGCCCTCGAGTATCTTTCCATCACATGGACGGATAAATTCCGCTCTTGACATATATTGCCTTTATGGTTTCCTCCGAGTACCTGGACACACCTTTATAACCACTGTATTACCAAGTGGCACTTGATGCTATCTAAGCACTCTCGGGAGACATTGATTGATATAGCCTCACGGTCTAAGGAATAGTCTATGAGGATCAATTTCTAATCATCGTAACTTAAACTTCGTGACATGATCGGGTCACGATGTTTAGGTTGGATATTGGTTCATCATCTCATTCTCAGAATGAGTTGACTCCATTTCCAACTCGCATAAATGCCACATGATCAGAAAACATGATCATTTGTTGACCAATGAACCAGTGACTATAGTTTCACTGGGAACCTCTGGTTGTTTATATATCACATGTGTATTGATGTTTCCACTCAATACAGTTATAGCATGATATAAAACTTAATCATAAACTATATGAAATATGATAATAGTCCTTATTACTATTTGTCTCTAGGGGCATATTTCCAACAAATCCAATATGCAAGCTTTGCATGATCCACCCTGAGACAATCCAACACCTGCTTCTTGACTGCTCCTTCTCTTCTGCCGTGACGGAACAAATGTTTGCATGGAATGGAACGATCGACGTGGCTACGCCTCCGGTAGGTCGAAGCATTAATCTATGGTGGGAGGAAAGTATTGGTGCCTTGCCAGAGGCTAAGAGAAGGGAGGCGAGTGGCGCATTCATCTACGCCATGTGGGGGGTATGGAAAGGGAGAAACAGGCGAGTTTTCCGCAGCACGGCGCTTCTACCCGATGACGTGGCGGCTCTGGTCCGGGAGGACATCGCGCAGAGGGCGTACACGCACACCCAGGACCCCGGAGACGGGGGTGTAGCTGTGTAGGCGTGGTGGGACTGAGGGGGACCTATCTGGTTCTGGTGGTGGCCTCTATGCCTTGTGTTCGGTTTCGGTTTTGTAACCTCGTGCACATAACAATCTTTTCTCTAATCTAATCGGATGGCAGATCGATTGCCTTTAACTTCAAAAAAAAATACACGGTACAGACATGTGGATGTTTTCCCGTTAGCTTGGGCCAAGCATTTCCGTTGACCTGCTTAGACTATTCCTGGTCATTGTGTAAAAATCAACTATAACTTCATGCATGGCGTCTAAGCTTATTGGAATAACAAGTTCACATAAATTGCCGGAAATGCATTGAGCTGACTTCAGCAAGTTACTGAATAAGTTGATGCTACCCATTCTTGTTGTGGGTTGGCATCAGGCGAGATATTTAACCATGATGACAACGACATGGATACAAGTTGCATAAGTATACGATAGTTCTAGTGCATCCACAGTCCCATCCTCCCGTTATGCTAGTGTCTTGACTCCCGCGCTCCGGTCCTCCCTTTATTTTAAATTTTTAAAAATCATATTTACAATTTTTTTAAAAAAATCTGAGAGTAAATCGTGGGCATAGTAAACGTTGTATTCTACATGGCTATATGTGTGCAAAATCTCAATCCGGATTTTTTTATATCGGGGGCTACTCGAAAAATGATAAAAATTGATACAATCTGGAGATTTTAACCTAGATCCACACCTTTTTTTTGGTGAAGATCATAATTCAGAGTACGTAAAATTGATATTTTCAATGTTTGAGCGAAACACCAGTGGCTACATCCATGTTATTTCAAAACCCAGAAATATGATTCTTGATTTTCTTTAAAATAAACAGAATCACTGGTGTCCACGAGCACCGAATAAATCCCGACTCTAGTATAGCACGTATTGTATCTCCGTTACGCATGACCTTCGATACCGTGAAATATAATAAAAGATGAGGACATCCGCCTCGTGCCATATGTCAATAGCAAGGAATTATTTCCTTTTCTTCCGAGGGCCCTCCTTGCCATGGACCCCCCGGGGGAAAGCCCCTATGCTATTGTGTGGCAACTTCTGAGGGACCATCTTCCCTCGGGTGTGGAGGTGATGAAGAGACAAGGCCCCGGGAATGGCCTATCTCCGTTAAATGGGATCCCGGAAATAGGGTCCCACATTATGTTCTCTTGCCCCGCTGTCCAGTTTCTCTAGAGTTTCATCCGTGAAGCCCTTGGGCCTGCATAGTAGGCCCAGGAGCTAGGGGACTTCCTGGAGACTAAGGCAAACCGTACTGGTAGGGGGTGATACGTTGCTAATGTATTCATAATTTTTGATGTTCCATGCTTGTTTTATATCTACTTTCTTATGTTTTGTCTACATTTGGAGATACTTTTATATATTTTCTGGAACTAACCTATTAACAAGATGCCACAGTGTCAGTTGCCTGTTTTCTACTGTTTTTAGTTCTAGAAAGTCAGAAAATGAATATTCTCGGAATTGGACGGGCAAAAGCCAAAGTCGATATTTTACCGGAAGACTCACGGAGCCAGAAGACGAGACGGAGAGGGGCCATAGGGCAGCCACACCATGTGGTGGCGCGGGCTAGCCCTGACCGCGCCACCAGGTGGTGTGGGCCCCCTGGCCGCCCACCGACCTTGCCTCTTCGCCTATAAGATGCCTCCCGATGCAAAAATCCTAAATAGTCAAGCCTCCAGCCACGAAAAGTTCCACGGCGCCGCAGCCACCGAAGGGGAGATTCGGGGGACAAAAAGTCTCTGTTCCGGCACCCTGCCGGGATGGGGAAGTGCCCCCGGAGCCATCTCCATCGATCTCCATCACCATCTCCATCACCATCGCTGATTCGCATGATGAGGAGGGAGTAGTTCTCTCTCGAGGCTAAGGGTTCTGCCGGTAGCTATGTGTTCATCTCTTTCTCTATGCATGATCTTATTGAGATCATGAGCTTGTAATCTATAGATCTACCTTGCTACTCAAGTGCTTTAATGGATCTCTGCTCTCCCCATGTGTGTGAAAGTGACAGCGTGCACACCATGGTGGCACTTAGGCTAGAGATTACAAATACTTGTTATGAGTTATATTTGAAGTTGGATGTCTTTATGAAATTGTGGTGTTTGTTGGAACCATCTAGAGCTCAAGGTGACAGTGTGGGGTTATCTAGATGGGAAAGGCTTACTTTGAGGTGTGCTGTTATAGCCCTACCATGGATTAGAGTGTCCAACTGGAGAGTAGTTCAGAGTAGTATCCTAAAGAGAAGATATTTATATGCGAGTGTTCACTAGTGAAAGTATGATCCCTATGCCTTATTTCTAAGCATTGAAACACCGTTTGCAACTAGATCTGTTACATGTTTGCTTCCTTCCATCTTTATTTCAGTTTGCCTTTAGTCTCCTCCACGCCATCAAGCTATTTTCTAGCACCGTTACCACTTATGATTATCCATACCACTTGTATTTCTCTATCTCTTCGCTGAACTAGTGCACCTATACACCTGACAAGTGTATTGGGTGTGTTGGGGACACAAGAGACTTCTTGTATCTTGATTGCAGGGTTTCTTGAGAGGGGATACCTTTGACCACTTCCTCCCTGAGTTCGATAAACCTTGGGTGATCCACTTAAGGAAAAACTTGCTGCTGTTCTACAAACCTCTGCACTTGGAGGCCCAACAACTATCTACAAGAATAGAAGTACGTAGACATCAAGCTATTTTCTGGCATCATTGTCGGAGAACGAAGAAGCTCCCACGTCAACCACGCGCCATCAAAAGTATTTTCTGGCGCCGTTGCCGGGGAGGTAAGGTAAAAGGTACTCACATCCTCCGGTGTGAGTGCTCAAAGTTATTTCCTTTAGAATCTGCAATTTTGTCTTTTTGTTTCTTGTTTTCACTAGTTAGGCTTAATGGAAAACCACAACAAAATTAGAGAGCTTTTTAGTATTTTTCCTAAGTTAGAACATGAAGTGTTTGAAGAGAAAATTTAAAAACCCATGGAACTTTATTTCCATGCTAATAGCAATGTTGTTAGTATGAATTCTTTGGACACCATTATTTCTAATGCTATGGAAAAGTCTAAGCTTGGGGAAGCTAGTTTTTATGAAAATGATCTTTTTAGTTCCCCAGCTTTGGAAGATAGATATTCTATTGCTTATGATGATACTAAACCTCCAATATATGATGATTACAATGATGAATATGATATTTTCAGTTCACCTACAATTGGGGAGGAAATTAATTATGATTATAATATGCCTCCTATATTTGATGATTATGGTGATGAGAATAATAATGATAGCTATTTTGTTGAATTTGCTCCCACTACAATTAATAAGAATGACTATGTTTATGTGGAGAGTATTAATTCTTTTATGCACGTGACTCATGATAAGAATGTTTTATGTGATAGTTATATTGTTAATTTTATTCATGATGCTACTAAAAGTTATTATGAGAGAGGGAAACATGGTTTTATGCATCTCATAATATTAAGTTTTCCCTCTTTATGTTGAAAGTCTTGAAGTTGCACTTGTTTTGCTTTCATGACTTGTTTATTTACAAGATTCCTATGCATAGGAAATGGGTTAGACTTAAATGTGATTTGAATTTGCTTCTTGATGCTCTCTTTTACTTCAATTCATATTTCTTATGTGAGCATCCTCCCAAACTATCATGCCTAACTTAAAGGCGTTAAAGAAAAGTACCTATTGGGAGCTAACCCAAAGGTTTTAGACGAGTCTTGGAAGTTATTACTTCAGTAATAACCTCTCCTTATCATTTTTGTTTCCTTTTTGTGCCAAGAGTAACCTCTAATGAGAGATAAGTAACGATTGGAAAAGTTGCTGTCCCGAAACAGATTTCTCTGCTTCACCGTAAACATTCGTGTAAAATCTCTGTACGTTCTTTTGAGGCGTGAATTTTTGTGCTTATGCCCCAGGTTGTTATCTAACTTTCGTTAGTTCAACACTTTTTGATTTGAGCAACAGAAGGTCTTCAAAAAATTCGTCTTTACCTGCTGGTCTGTTTTGACAGATTTCTACCATTATTTGCATTTGCTTCTTGTTGGTTCCTTTTTGAGTTCTTTTGGGGAACTGAGATTTTTGAGGGAAGTGCTACAGTAGCTAGTGTTCTAATAGAAGTTTTATTGGTGTTGGAACTGAGCCTAAAGACTTATTATCTTAAGTACACTAATGTTGCTAATAAAGATTGTGTGAAGTTTTGTATGAAGGAAAAAATTTAGGTGTATGAAAGGAATGAGTAATGAGATGAAGAATGGACTAAAGCTCAAGCTTGGGGATGCCACGAGTGTCACCCCAAGAAATATCCAAGAAGTATAAGCGTCAAAGCTTGGGGATGCCCAAGGCTTCCCCTTCTTTATCAATAAAAATCACAGGTTTCTTTCGAACACTTCATTTTTATTGTTTCATGCACAGTTGTGTTGTTCTTGGAGCGTCTTCTTTTTCGTTTTCGTTTTGGTTTTTCGTTTGCTTGGTTTTCTTAGTTTTCTGAATAAATTGGTTGGACCCCCTCTTTCATACATTGGTTTTCAAATAGTTTGGTTTGAATTGGAAAAGAGTAGGAAAGTTCATGCTTAAGTGGTAAAGAGAGCTTGTTTTTGACTGTGGCCTATGCTTTGTTATGTCATGCTTGATATTGTTTTAGCTTTATGCTTAGTATTCTTTGATCTAGCATGACTTGTTATAAACAATTGAGGTTGCTTAATGTGCCTTTGAATAATCATGCGTTGTTTTAGCATACTAAAGCATAGTATTGTGGTATTCTCCTTTGATGCTCTATTTGGGTTGACTTGGCACATGCTCACACCATGTTATGACTATCCCAAGTCACCATAAGTCTTTATGATCCTTTAGTTTTGAACTTGTAGTATCACTTTATGCTTTGATTAATAATCTTTTGTCGCTCTGCATGATTATGGTCATTATTGCTCTCTAAGTTGGTCGCTCCCAGTCTTTTGCTAGCTTCCATAGCCAAGTATGAGTTCCACTCATGCATCCAACTCCTAAAACCAAGTTATTACAAAGAGTCCACCATACCTACCTATTAGCATTTTCTATTACAAGTATATTCATGTTTTTATCTACCTTCCGAATTAAACTTGTTATGAGAAAACTAGTGATTAAAGCTCTCACAAATTTGATGACACACTTTACTTTTCTTGCCCTTAATAAACATGAACTATTGTGTCGTCTATGTTGTATATGCTTGCACTTATTTGTTAGGGATTAGCAGAACCATGCTGTCATGGGGAACGCTTTCAACATTGCACGGGTACTTTGTACCTAGTTGATATCATGCTCTTTTGTCTATGGATGTCGTCGGTGTGAAATGAAAGGGGAGCTTGTAAGTCCATGGAGTTATGTATGTGTGTTAGAGAAACGCCTGGCTGCCAGTCTAATCCATGCTGTCAGGGTGGAAACCTGCAGCGTAACCATAATGAGCTGTCTATGAAGCATTCTTCTTATAAAAAAGAGTCAGATATTGAGAAAAAAGAGAAAAAGAAAAGAGAAAAAGAAAAGAGAAAAAAAAGAGATATATGAAAAGAGGAAAGAGAGAAAAAAGCACCATATTCCCGTGGTAAATAAGAAGATTGCTGAGATGCTCGTTGTCTGCTTGCCTTGTCATTTTGATATGGGGATTCTTCCGTATCATCGAGCAAGGGGTAGTCCGTTGGCGGTTCTCTATGATACACATGTGCTTACGATGACAAGAACTTACCAGTGACTAAACTTGGGTAGCATGAGGAGCGGCCCTCGTATTCAAGGGACATGAGATTTTCAACTTATACTTTGTCAAGCATATACTCCATAGTTTGTTCACTTTAACTTTAATCACTTCAAGATTCTTATGATAGGGGCAATGAGAGCTGAAAGCTATAAGTACCGTAATTTTTGGAAGCTCTTTATAAGACTTGAATCCCTACTTCCTTGTATGAAGGCCTTTCTTCCACTTATATATTGAGTCTCCACCTTCTACCTTTATGCACCTACTTTGAGAGCATAGTGGTCATTCTTAGTTCTATGTGCATTGTCCCAAGACTTGTTGATTGATGCATAGCTTTGATATTGCTTGTTTTAAACTATTTGTATCTAGTCACTCTTATGAACTTTGAAGGTGTCCTATGCATTTATGTTTGCTACTCTATGAGGGACAAATTGAATGCCACTATGCTATGTTTTCTTTATGTGAAACAAACAAACGTCTTCAAAAGCATTGTTGTTCATTAATCTTTTGTTTATACCTTTTTATGTTGCAACATAGTTGCTTTGTCTTATTGCTAGAACTTTGTCTTTCATGCTATGATTGAAGTACTATGATCCCAGCTATCAATGTTTTACAAATACTTTGATCAATTTTATGATGGTGCATGTCACCTCAAAAATTATTCTTTCTTTTTATCAGTTACCTACTCGACGACGAGCAGGAGTTAAGCTTGGGGATGTTGATACGTTGCTAACGTATCCATAATTTTTGATGTTCCATGCCTGTTTTATATCTACTTTCTTATGTTTTGTCTACATTTGGAGATACTTTTATGCATTTTCTAGAACTAACCTATTAACAAGATTCCACAGTGCCAGTTGCCTGTTTTCTGCTGTTTTTGGTTCTAGAAAGTCAGAAAATGAATATTCTCGGAATTGGATGGGACAAAAGCCAAAGTCGATATTTTACCGGAAGACTCACGGAGTCAGAAGACGAGACGTAGAGGGGCTAGAGGGCGGCCACACCATGTGGTGGTGCGGGCTAGCCCTGGCCGTGCCACTAGGTGGTGTGGGCCCCCTGGCCGCCCACTGACCTTGCCTCTTCGCCTATAAGATGCCTCCCGATGCAAAAATCCTAAATAGTCAAGCCTCCAGCCACGAAAAGTTCCACAGCGCCGCAGCCACCGAAGGGGAGATTCGGGGGACAAAAAGTCTCTGTTCCGGCACCCTGCCGGGATGGGGAAGTGCCCCCGGAGCCATCTCCATCGATCTCCATCATCATCTCCATCACCATCGCTGATTCGCATGATGAGGACGGAGTAGTTCTCTCTCGAGGCTAAGGGTTCTGCCGGTAGCTATGTGTTCATCTCTCTCTCTATGCATGATCTTATTGAGATCATGAGCTTGTAATCTATAGATCTACCTTGCTACTCAAGTGCTTTAATGGATCTCCGCTCTCCCCATGTGTGTGAAAGTGACAGCGTGCACACCATGGTGGCACTTAGGCTAGAGATTATAAATACTTGTTATGAGTTATATTTGGAGTTGGATGTCTTTATGAAATTGTAGTGTTTGTTGGAACCATCTAGAGCTCAAGGTGATAGTGTGGGGTTATCTAGATGGGAAAGGCTTACTTTGGGATGTGCTGTTATAGCCCTACCATGGATTATAGTGTCCAACTGGAGAGTAGTTCAGAGTAGTATCCTAAAGAGAAGATATTTATATGAGAGTGTTCACTAGTGAAAGTATGATCCCTATGCCTTGTTTCTAAGCATTGAAACACCGTTTGCAACTAGATCTGTTACATGTTTGCTTCCTTCCATCTTTATTTCAGTTTGCCTTTAGTCTCCTCCACGCCATCAAGCTATTTTCTAGCACCGTTACCACTTATGATTATCCATACCACTTGTATTTCACTATCTCTTCGCTGAACTAGTGCACCTATACACCTGACAAGTGTATTGGGTGTGTTGGGGACACAAGAGACTTCTTGTATCTTGATTGCAGGGTTTCTTGAGAGGGGATACCTTTGACCACTTCCTCCCTGAGTTCGATAAACCTTGGGTGATCCACTTAAGGAAAAACTTGCTGCTGTTCTACAAACCTCTGCACTTGGAGGCCCAACAACTATCTACAAGAATAGAAAACTTGCTGCTATTCTACAAACCTCTGCACTTGGAGAACCAACAACTGTCTACAAGAATAGAAATGCGTAGCCATCAGGGGGCCTTGCCTCTTCTGGATGGTGTTTGCCACCATGACCTGGACTCTATAGAATATTCGTAATAAAATGGTCATCGAGAGAGTTTTCCCGAGACGTGCATCTGACTCAATCTTCAAATATCTGGCTTATCTACAGCAGTAACACCCGCTTTCTAGGCAGCGGGATAGGGAGCAGCTGGACGGATTTCTTCGCGATCTCTTGTCTGCGGCGCACTCGTACTCTTCGCCACCGACATTGACCCGCTGAGCCATCCCCTTGGGCGCCTGCATCCGGCTTGTTTTTCTTTGTGTTTTTTTGGGCACTGTTGTGTTGTTGCCCTAGCGGACCTTTTTTCTCGTCATTTTCACTTTGCTTCGGCTCTCATATCGAACTTGGATGATTGTGCTTTATTTATAAAGCGGGGCAAAAGCCTATTTCGAGGAGGAGGAAAATCTGCCTTAAATCACATAAACCTGGATGAGGTCCAAAATGATTTGTGGGTACCAAAAATATTGAACTCCGCGAGGGAGTGATGATCCCATATCTCCACACTTTCCTCCATTTTCATGTACCAGAACCAAGGGAAAACAATGGATGTGCATGTGTGTGGCATAGTGATGGCTCCTGGTATCAATATTTTCCACATGGTTGGTTAGCCTCACGGCGCCGATCCTAGGTTTCTTCCACCACTTCCGCAACGCGCGCCGCTCCCGGGGAGATCATCTCCTCGGGGGCGCGACACCCGGTTTCGATCAAAGATCGGATCAGTTTTTTAGGCTAGATTAGATCAATTTCTGTTGTTAGATTAGATCCAATTTTTGAAATTCGAACTTCTTAGACTAGATCCAATTAGCTACAAATAAAATCCCTATAGCTACTCTCTTCCGGCGATGAATTTCATTGAAGAAATCTATCTAGATCACAGTGGGCGTGCCGTCATGCGTGTGGAGGCAGCCACCTGCACGTGAGATCCTGGCCGATCTCCCCTTGGCTGCATGCAACACATGCGTATGTGCATGTCCCGTCAGCCATTGACCCTGGCCGATCTCCGTTAGCTGCATGCATGCCCAGGCGATCAGCGGCAGCCTCGACGACCACGACTCGCCCGCCACTGGCTCGCAGCCCAGGACACCGGGAGGGCTGTGGGTCTTCGTCGACGCGCTCACGATCTACACCAAGCTGGATACATCGACTACACCATGCTCCGGAAACGTCGTCTACATTGAGCTGCCAAGATCTACACGACTGCATCAAACTGGATTACATCGACACTATAGGAAACAGGCCAGGCGTCGACGGCCAGATCCCGTCGGCGTAGCCACTGATTACCGTCGGTGTAGGCTACGCCGACGGCTGCCATCGGCGTATGACCGTCAGCGTACGACCCCGTAGGCGTAGCCGGTTTCCCCGTCGGCGTAAAGAATGTGGGGCCCACATCACACGGTTGACGGCCGTTTGCCCTGGCGGCAGCTACGCCGACGACCTAGAGGGTTTGGCTGGAGCTACGCCGACAGCAATGCCATCGGCCTATCTATTTTCAAAAAAAAATTGAATATTTTTTTTCAATTTTTTTTTGTATTATTAACCTCACAAGCATTTTTTAATTATTTAACTCGTTAATCTCACAAGCATATTTTAACTCTAAGTATAATTAATTTCCGGTTAAATTATACTAATAGTTAAACTTCTCCATCGGTCACTCATCCTAGCACTACTCTAACCCCAGCACGCATAACTTCTCTGTTCCTTTTAAATAAGCTTCCAATCAGAAAATTAGACCTTACTGATAATATTATCATATCAATCCTATTAACCCTTGGACGATGGTATCACACGTCTTTATTTTCAAAATTTCAAATATTTATTTAAGTAAACAACAATGAATAAGTAATAATAATCTTGTATTCAAATTAAAATAAGACAAATTTTATTAATTTTGCCTTTTTCCATTTAATATTGAACAATTCACAACTATAAATCCTTAAATCGTAATTTAACAAATAATATATCCAAATCGATCAGAAAAATGAGTGGAATCCAAATATGACATCCCTATCATATATTTAATTATGTATCGTATCTTTTTAACACTAAAACAACCGAAACTATGTTAGGATTCATGAACACCCTTTTTTGCACTCGGAAAAAAAGGCTTATTGGTGCGACGAAAAAGAAAATTTGAAGTGGATCTCTAATGAAATATAATGTTGTGAGTCTAAAAATGATTTTTTCAAAAAATCATGAGCATCACATAATGTACATGTAGTTCAAATCGGACTCACTTCCTACCGATTCAGCAGGAATTTTCTTTTTCACCAGGGATGGACAGAAAGGTTCGAGCTCCCCCGGTCGGGACATTGTCCATGTCAGGTGGTCTAGTATTTTTAAAAATGGGGTGGTAGTATTTTGAATTAGTCATTTGGTGGTTGCTTCACAAAATGCCCCGTTTTTTGCGCTTGGAAAATAGAAAATGGCTTTTTCGTGCGACGAAAAGGAAAATTTCCTCCTACAAAATTGTTCACCATCCCATGATACACATGTGTGCACAATATAGACACATTATCACGAACTATCCCATGATTCTAGCAATAACATTGGTCATTTGACCTAAAATCTAGAAAAGCTCGATTGAGATATGTCATTTTGTGAAGATTTTTTTGAGACACAATGAATATATCAAGTTTGGTATTTTTCCATGCAACTATGTTACATAATATGACACCATGCGAAGGTTTTGCATTGTTTCAATCGTTTTTGAATTTTTATGCCCATTTCAAACTATCATCAAACTTTCTAAATCGAGGGGCATGAAGATTCTTAGCTCGGGGCTGAGCCTCACTAAACTTGCATTAGATCTCTGATGAAATAGCATATTGTGAATCTAAAAATGATTTTTTCAAAAAATCATGAGTATCATATCATGTACCTGTAGTTCAAATCTAACTCATTTCCTACCGATTTGGCAAGAATTTGTCTTTTTCACGAGGGGTAGACGGAAAGGTTTGAGATACCCAGGTTGGAAAATTGTCCATTCAATATGGTCTAGTATTTTTGAAAAATGTGGTATTATCATTTTGAAACTTTCATTTGGTGGTTGCTTCACAAAACACCCCTTTTTTGCACTCGGAAAATGAAAAATGGCTTTTCGGTATGATGAAAAGAAAATCTTCCTCCTGCAACATTGTTCGCCATCCCATGATACACATGCGTGCACAATATGGACACATTATCGCAAACTATATCGTGATTATAGCAATAACATTGGTCATTTGACCTGAAATCAAGAAAAGCTCGATTGAGATAGGTCATTTTGTGAAGGTTTTTTTAGACATAATGAATATACCAAGTTTGATATTTTTCCATGCAACTATATGACATAATATGACACCATGCGAAGGTTTTGTATTGTTTCGATCGTTTTGAATTTTTTATGCCCATTTCAAACTATCGTCAAACTTTCTAAATCGAGGGGCATGAAGATTCTTAGCTCGGGGCTGAGCCTCACTAAACTTGCATTAGATCTCTGATGAAATAGCATGTGGTGAATCTAAAAATGATTTTTTCAAAAAATCATGAGTATCATATCATGTACCTGTAGTTCAAATCTAACTCATTTCCTACCGATTTGGCAAGAATTTGTCTTTTTCACGAGGGGTAGACGGAAAGGTTTGAGATACCCAGGTTGGAAAATTGTCCATTCAATATGGTCTAGTATTTTTGAAAAATGTGGTATTATCATTTTGAAACTTTCATTTGGTGGCTGCTTCACAAAACACCCCGTTTTTTGCACTCGGAAAATGAAAAATGGCTTTTCGGTATGATGAAAAGAAAATCTTCCTCCTGCAACATTGTTCGCCATCCCATGATACACATGCGTGCACAATATGGACACATTATCGCAAACTATATCGTGATTATAGCAATAACATTGGTCATTTGACCTGAAATCAAGAAAAGCTCGATTGAGATAGGTCATTTTGTGAAGGTTTTTTTAGACATAATGAATATACCAAGTTTGATATTTTTCCATGCAACTATATGACATAATATGACACCATGCGAAGGTTTTGTATTGTTTCGATCGTTTTGAATTTTTTATGCCCATTTCAAACTATCGTCAAACTTTCTAAATCGAGGGGCATGAAGATTCTTAGCTCGGGACTGAGCCTCACTAAACTTGCATTAAATCTCTGATGAAATAGCATGTGGTGAACGTAAAAATGATTTTTGCAAAAAATCATGAGCATCATATCATGTACCTGTAGTTCAAATCTAACTCATTTGTTACCGATTCGGCAGAAATTCGTCTTTTTCACGAGGGGTGGACGGAAAGGTTTGAGATACCCAGGTTGGGAAATTGTACATTCAATATGGTCTAGTATTTTTGAAAAATGTGGTATTATCATTTTGAAACTTTTATTTGGTGGCTGCTTCACAAAACAACCTGTTTTTTTGCACTCGGAAAATGAAAAATATGTTATACGAAAGTATTTGTATTTTTTTTAAACAAATGTAATATTTGAGTTTATATAGATAGTTCTTATTTTTTTGCAAATTTTGGTATATTATATATTTTTCTGAATTTAAATGATTTAGTTATAATTTTTCTAAGATTAATGTGGCAAAAAAAAAAAGCTACGTCGACGGCTTTACCGTCGGCATAGGTGTGAAACCTACGCCATCGTTCTGCCGTTAGCCTAATAGGCTACGCCGACGGTCCCGTTTACGTCGACGGCTGCCGTCGGCCTATTTATCCTACACCGACGGCAAAACTAGGCCGACGGCCCGTCAAGCTACGCCGACGGCCCCGACATTTTGCCGCCGGCGTATGAAAAGGCCGTCGGCCTATCTGGTTATTCCCGTAGTGCGACCCGAACATCTACGTCAAGCTGTACGACTACACCAATATCTTCGTCGAGTTCTACATCGCCAACCAAAATTATCGCCAAGGTCTACATCACGTGGTCAAAACCGCCGCCGCCACAGCCAGGCGCTCTGCTAGGGCGATCACACGATCGCCTCGCCCGCCTGGTCAAAACCCGCCGCCGCCGCCGATCCTAAGCGATCTGCCGCCGTCGCCATAAAAACCTTGCCGCCGCCGCCTCCAAAACCTACAACCAAAAACCTGCCGCCGCCGCAAATCTCTGCCGCCGCCGCACAAAAACCCACCGCCGCCACAGATTCCTGCCGCCGCCGCACGAAAACTGAAAATCCTACGACACAAACCGAGCAATTTTTTTGCGCCTCCGGCGATATCGGCTACAATAACCATGACAACCTCGACCACGGCTACATCACGACCGGCTACCTCGACATCGACATCAAGAACAACATCTACAGCAACCCAAGAACTGCAGTCAGCAGCATCCGCGTTGTTACTTGCGTCCACGCCAGTCCCGCTATGACTGCGGGAGGGAAGAGAGGCACCAGAAGGGGACGCAGCCGCCCCTAGGTGCCAGCCATGATCATGTCCACGCAGGTGATGATGACTAGGACTCTACATCTTGTACTCCAAGTCTGCACCTATCCCGTGTAACTATATATAAACCCCCACAAGGGTCATTGCAATATAACATAATATTCTAGGGATCAATATTTTCCACTGTGACAAGACTGTCGTGCGTGTAGATTGTGTGTGTGTGTTCGCCTTTCTTAATTGCATCCTGGAATAAAATACCTTAGGGAAACAATAGTACAACAAATCATGGTCTTTTTTGTTGGGTGCTGTTCTAAGTCAGATTCGGCCGGACTGATTCCGTAGCTGGCAGCTGGCCACGCACACGAGCGACGAGCGGGACAAGATAGCACTAGCTCGGGCGCCTTGTTATCCCCTACAGGTCTGTTGGCTCTTCGGAAGAGCCTCTTCCTGCTTGACCAGCGAGTCTACGCATACCGATCGATCGGTCTCCATCGCGCCCCAAAACTGCTACGAGACCGATTGATCTGGCGCGTACGCCGATTCCTAGGAGCGAGCGAGACACGCAGCATCATCATTTTTGCATGGATCGTCAAGCGAGCGAGCGACATGGATCGGTTGAGCGCGACCGGCATACCCCTCAAGCAATATTTAGATGCATGGTTTGCATGTACACGCGCGCATGCATGGCGTTCGTGCGTGTGCCAAGGGGTTGTTTTGGAGGATCGGGAAGGGGTCAATCCACCAATGAACTCGCGTCGGTGTTCCTGGGGCGCTTCCAATCGGTACGGTGCTGTTCTTAGGCCAGGAGATAAACTTAATTATTACTCCTAAGCGTTTTTTAAGTACTAGTAGTAGACTAATTACAATATTATTATTGACCAGGTGTCCAGTTTGAAAGCACATATACGTGCACGAATCCTGCGATTTGGATAGCTAGCTAGACGGTATGTACGGGTGGAGGCGACAGCTGCTATATATATGAAAACCTGCTTCCAAAGGGAGAGGATGAATTAAAGAAGAATCATGCGGGACAAACAATCGCACTACATCGCGGCCAGTGTAGCGCGGTCGTCTCACAGCTGGTGGGATCTTAGACGACTGTTTAATTTCCAGCTAGTACTAGAGATGATCATGTTTTCCTAGTATATTTTACTTCCATGATCATCCCGCAGATAGTAGTGCTAGGAAAAAAACTAAGGTGCCTGTTTGGTTTCTAGACAAAATTTATATCAAGCCTGAATTTGTCAATTGTGGCTAGAAAAAATTATAAGCCACAAATAGTGCAGGCAAAATTTGGAAGCCACAGAGTGTGTGCAAAAGTTGGTGAAAATATCAGTGCGCGAGGACATGTAGAATGCTAGAAAAAGCTCCGCCACTTGCTTGCGTAGCGCCCGGCCGTCGGCGTAGACCACCATCCCTGTCGTGACGATGCGCGACGAGCGGGACAAGATAGCACTCTCTACAGGTCCGTTGGCTCTTCCTGCTTGACCAGCGAGTCTACGCATACCGATCGATCGGTCTCCGTCGCGCCCCAAAACTGCTACGAGACCGATTGATCTTGAGCGTACGCCGATTGAAAATATTAGTCCGCGAGGGCATGTAGAATGCTAGAAAAAGAGAGTCTTCTCTTAACCCTCGACGTCATCTAGATATCTCCACTCATGCCCCCGAGTAGACCCCCACAGGCAGAATTTTTCGTCCGGACGCCGATTTTTGGCCCAAATGTGCCCCCAGTCCTCGGTTTCGTCCGGATTTGGACCAAAATCCATCCGACGACCACAAGCCGAACTCAGCGCACCGTACTTCGCCTAGGGGCACCGGATGGAGTGAAAAGGCAAGCGGGCCTGGGCTATCAGCGAGGGAAGCTGATTTCCACGCAAAAGATTCCCCCAGTTCCCTCCCCACCCACCACGCCGCCGGCACCACCCCTCTCTGCTCCGCTTCCCGCACACCTCCACAAAACCAACCAAACTCCATCAAGCTTCCCTCCCTCCTCACCGAGATATTTGCCGGAGTTCATCTCCCGTCGGCTGTTCCGCGAACAGCTGCGCGCCGACCACGCCTAGTAAGTGTTCGGCGTTTTTCCTAGCACGGCCATGGACTCCGAAGACAACGAGCAGATGTTCGCCGCGCTGATGGAGGAAGAGATGGCCGCCGCCGCCGCTGATGCAGAACACATGATGATCCTCACTTGTCGGACGAAGTTGTACGCCCAAAAAACGAAGCCACGACGTGGCGATTCGACGCAGATGCTGGAAGGGCAAGCTGAGGCATCGGATGGAGGGCTATTGCATGTTGTACGCCGACTACTTCGCCGACGATCCATTGCATGGCGAGGCAGTGTTTCGGTGCCGATTCAGGATGAGTCGAGACCTCTTCCTCAAGATTGTGTATGCCCTCCGTGTTGGGTCTGCAGCATAGAAAACAAAAAAATTCCTACGGTGTGAACTACACGCCAAGATCTATCTACTAGGTACAAAGCAACGGGTGGACATACATCCAACGAGAACTTACCCTCGAAGACAACGAGTTTTGTTAACGAGTAGGAACTCGTGGTTGATATAGTCGTACACTTGCCGATCTCAAGATCGTGAGGAAGTCCGAGCAGGTCCGGCTCCAGCACGTCCTTCAGATCCAGCTCCAGCACCACCAAGTCCAGCACCGCAAAGCAGCGGTGCATCCGTGATCACACACACGTTCGATACCCCGACAACCTCCGTCCCTCGCTACAGCAAAGCAGCGGAAGCAGCAACTCCTTTCCAGATAAAGCCACCGGGAACATGTATCTCGCTAATCCGAGACCATGGAAAAATAATACTAGAGGGGGAGAGAGATCCTTCACAAGGAGGTGTGTGTGAGAAGTGAGGAGAGGGTGGCCTTTTATAGGAGGAGGACCTCCTCCATTCATGTGGTGGTAACCCCTCCACATTAAAATGCCTCTTCATATTCCCTTTTAAAGTCTCCACTCTAAATGCATTAAATTTCTCCAAATTTAATGCTCTCTCATTTAATAAAACTCTTTTATTAATTTTATTCAGAATTTTGTTAATTACTTTAATTAACAAACATTCACATAAAACCCCTTGCAACATTTCAATATTACATGCATAACCAATTTCAGCAATTTCACCCGAAATAGTTTTGGTGTCTATTGAAATAATTCCAGCGCTTTCTTAAATCTTTATCTGAAACATATTTGCTCCAAATGGTGTCGGTATCCCTTAAGTGTGTCACCCTACGGTTCGCGAATAATGCAGACATGATCGAGACCCCTCTCCGATCAATAATCAGCAGCGGGACCTGGAGATCCGTACTGACTCCTACACATTCAACGATGACTTCTGTGATCGTGAGAACCTTTAACGTAGTAACTAAATCCCTTTGTCTCACGATATATTACATGTCCGAGATTCGATCATCGGTATCTCCATACCTAGTTTGATCTCGTTACTGACATGCACTCTTTTCTCGTTCCCGTGATATAATATTCTAGTGATCACATCACTTGCTTGCAAGCTATCTTAATGTGATATCACTGAGAGGGCCCAGAGTATATCTATCCGTCATCGGGATTGATAAATTCCACTCTTGATCCATGAGCCTCAACATAACACCTTCATAGCACTGAACCCATCTTTATAGTCACCCTGTTATGGTGTGACGTTTGATGTTATCAAGATACTCTTCCGGTGTTAGCAATTAACATGATCTCATGGTCTAAGGATAAAGATTACTTCGTATAGTGTTATAGCAATATAAACATAATGAATTTGATCGTAATGCTATACTTCGGATGAATGTTCATCATATCATTCCACCAATGGTGTGACCTCGTCATTAACAACATCCAATGTCCATGATCAGGAAACCTTGATCATCTTGTTAATCAACAAGCTAGTCTATGAGAGGCATAACTAGGAACCCTTTTTGTTTATTAAACACACATGTATTGACGTTTCTGATCAATAAATTATAGCATGCAAAATAAACATTTATCATAAATATGGAATAAGACAACAACCACTTTATTATTGCCTCTCAAGCATATTCCCTTCAGTCTCCCACTTGCACTAGAGTCAATAATCTAGTTTGAAAAACTTTGCGTATTGAACACCTATGGCTTTCTGGTGTTGCATATACGCGATTGCTAGTGGTTAAAATAATCTCCGGATCTGACAGTTTCAGGTCCATGTGTATTTGCATGTCTTTCGTCTCTACGCATCACTCATTCTCAAATGAGATGGCATTGTATAAATATTGACCTTTGGTGAGACCTTTAGTTCGCTCGGCTTAAAATATGTTGATATTATTGTCACACAATATATCTTCATAGTGTTAGCCCACTTTGAACCACACCTAGTTTGATAACAAACTACTTAACACAAATGCCCTCCTTTGCTGCTACTATAGCAGTTATATACTTAGCCTTTTGTTGTAGTATCCGTCACAATGTCCCAACTTTGGAACTCATCAAAATCCATCATGGAAGATCCTTTTTATTACGTTGTGCCACCCATAGTCTAAATTGAGATAAATTTAATTTGTATCTTGTGACAATACTATCAATGTAACACTTTACAATGAACTACCTTTAACTATTTGTCACTTATACATGATATATTCTTAGTTCTTCCAAAGCTCATAAGAATATATTTACTATTGTCCAATGATCATATTATGAATCATTCTGGTATGTGCTCATAACACTTAGAGCATAGGACATTTTGGATATATACATATCACGGTATAATCGATCAAAATCTTCATGTAATTTTACTCACCAAGTGTTGAAACACTTGAATTTTGATACAATCATTTCCATGCAGTAAGAACCTTTCTTGTTGTTTCCATATTGAACCCTTTCAATATCTCATATATGTATGTCTGGCACAACCATATTAGCGCCTCAGTCTATCCATATAGATATTGATGCCAAATATTCTGGGTTTGCCCAAGTCTTTCATCGAAATCTCATTTTAATGAAATACTTAACTTGTGTCACTACAAGATACATCATTTCCAATCAACAATATGTCCTCTACATAATGCATTAGAAATATGTCTCAACGCTCCCACTTAATTTCTTGCAAATGCAAGCATCTTCATCATCTCCAATGAATTTAAACTCTTTTAACAGTTTCATCATGGTGAAGATTCCAACTCCGCTATGCTTACTTCAACTATTGAAGTTTGCATGCCCTTTTAGCACCCTTTGAATTAACAAAACCCTTCGGACCGTGTCATGTACACGTCCTAGGTAACCATTCTATTAGAAGAAACTTGTTTTGTTTATTCAACTACCATATACCAAATTATATGTAGTGGTTGCTACATTAATCCGTCAAGACTATATATCTCTATGAAATATCAAATCTTGTCATAGTCAACTCTTTGAACATTGTCGTAAACTTCTTTCCGACATGTCGACTATTTCATAGATGTAAAACATCCATGTCAATTTCTTTATAGATCCAAACACGACCGATAGGCTTCACGCCTCTCCGGAGGGTCTTCCAAGTTCAGAAACTTGATTTCTCGTGTATGGATACTATCACGGATTCTATGACTTCTAGTCATTTTATGGAGTCAGGGACCATCATCGCTTCTTTGCATGTAGTTGGTTCATCATTGTCAAAACAATAACGACTTGCTTATCAAATCACACTATTTGATTCTTACCGACCCACACGGTTCAATAGGAACTCCAATTGTCGAGATCACATCCTTTGTAATCACGGGAGCCATGAGCATTGTGGCCGCCACCGGGACACTTTCCGGCATTGCGCTACTTAGCACATATAGCTAAGGTTCAATAACCTTATCAAAGTTCTATTGTCCTCCCACTTAACTTTTCGCGAAAAATTCCTTCTCAAGAAACTTGACGTTCCAAATGACAAACTCTTTTGTCCTCGGTGTTATGGAGAAATTCCGAATAAATTCTTTGGGATAACCTACAAAGATGTGCTTATCCGACTTTGGTTGTAAACATTTTACTTATGCATAGAATACCAAAATTTAAGAAAAGACAATTCGGGTTTTATCCCAAACCATAACTCATATGGTGTCATTTCAACGGATCACGATGGTGCTCTTTTCAGTGTAAAAGCCGTAGCCTCTAAAGCTTCAATCCTTAAAATTTAATGGTAGTTTTATAAATGACACCTTTGATCTTACTATGTCAAACATGGTTTGATTTCATCTCTCGAATATGCCATACTCCTATGGTTTCTCGGGAAAACACAAATCATGGAACAATTCCACAAATCTTAGGTGTTTTGCTAAACATGTAACTCAAATATCTTCCTTTATGATCGAATCATAAACTCTTTATTTTCTTGTTACAATGATTTTCCATTTCATCTTGAAAGTCTTTGAACAACTTTCAAATATTTCATACTTCTTCCTTATTAAGTAAATATACAGATATATTCACTCAAATTTTCGGAGAAAGCATATGAAGCAAAAAGATCCATCGCATATGGCTACACATAATGGACTATATACATCAACATGCATAATATCCAATAATTAGTCATCTGTTTCTCTTTTGCCTATGGACGGAGTTTCAATTATCTCAAGGAAAGTCTCACAAGCGTCAATTGATCAAAATCAAAGACTCCAAAAATCCATCAACATGGAGTTTCTTCATGTTTTCTTTCCAATATAATTTAAAACAGCGATGTCACTTCATAAGTGATCTTTTAATCATTTGTCTTGCGACATTTTAGCAATAAGGTTTATGGATGTGATTTCTCCCACTAGACTTGTAAAAGTTCATCCATCTTTTATGGAATACGGTAATTATTTGAACAACCATTGTTCTCGTATACTGGAACAAAATAACAATTATTAAAACAAATCTTGAAGGCTAGGTTTGACGACGACGAAAAACACAATAACACTTTATTTTTTTTCGATAAACATCATCACTTATTCTCTTGCTAGTTACTTAGGCCATTGCAGTTCATGAATTGGGTTGTCCTGTATGACACTTTATACCAACCAATTCGGTATCCAATACTGAAGAACCACATTGTTTAACAAGCAAGGAATACAGCCATAACATGTATATCTTCTATATACCTAAGTTGGACATCTCCAACCTTTTATTTTCTACCAAATATTTTATAGATTCTCTTTCAGCAATTCCTTTTCCTTTTAAAAGAATCTATCAACATCAATTGTGGTGTCATTCACATGACACATAGTACAAAGCGTATATAGTCAAATACTAATACCTTTGGACTTGCACTTTGAAGTGAATCACCATCATTAAATGTTTGGTATTCTTTCAAAAATCCATTCTTTAGTAATCTATTAGTTTAGTAAACATTTTACTTACATCTTCTATTCATCCTTATCATGACAACTTTCATGATCAAGCTACTATAGCCTATAAGGAAGAATGATGAGCATAATTTTAGTTCCCGAAACCTTTTGGGAGATTCGGATGCCTAGCATCTCCATCCTTCACAAATTCTCATACAATATAAGAACATGTATTTTGCTAAATTACACTCTATCATAATGCAACCAAAAACTTTGTTTCAGATATCACAATATATTTCACACATGATGGTTTCTGAAACAATTCTTTCAGCTCCTAGATAACCTTGATATTAAAACAACTTTTGAATATCAAGAATCATGGAGGCAAACATGATACTTTAGATACTAACATTGAAATTCTTACTCTTGATTTAATACTACTTATTAAACTTCACGGAGTAAATAGAGTTTTTTGAAAGTTTGCAATAGGACTTATAAACTTTAAATTGACATTCAAAACAATACGGTACCAGTTCGTAAAGTAAATATCCAGAATTCTATAGTTCTATTATCTCAAATAAAAACTAAGCATAAGGTAGAAAACGAATGCCAATGACTACAACAAACTATGCAAATTCACTTTGATTTAATTTATGATAAATTTGGTTCGACTAATCCAAATTAGAAATGAACTCCCACTCAAAATCGACATCCCTCGTGCCTTTTTGGTGATTACATGAACCAAATCCACTCCACCAAGTCCGATCATCACGTGAGTTGATGTAGTTTCAAAGGCGAGCATCTATATGTGCATCATATCAACTATATGACTCATGCTTAACCTTTCGGTCCGTGTTCCGAGGCCATGTCTGTACATGCTAGGCTCGCCAAGTAAGAACCTTAGTACTCGCATGTGTAAAACTATCTTACACCCGTTTGTATGAAAGCGTAGAGTCGAGTACACCCGATCATCACGTGATGTCTCGAAACACGGTCCACAAAACGGTGCGTACTTAAGGAAGAACACATTTTTATCTTGATATCTAAATGTGGGATCATCTTACAATGCTACAGAAAACACCAAACTAGCAGTATAAGATGCTAACATCCAATGTGTAAAGTGAGATGATATGGTCCATGCATTTGATCTCTATCATTTGCATCGTGGTATGATCTCTATCATTCCTTTGTGTGTAAGGCCAAGGTCTATGGAACTTACACGTTAAGTGTGTTGTAAGAGTATCTATCATACATCTACTTACAACAATACCATATCACTACACTAGCCCAACAACGATCTAAACTAGACGCCTCTAATTTATCAATTGCAAGTTTTACGTGGCTTAGGGCTTTCGGAGATAGAACCGTTCTTACCTACGAACATGAACCACAACGAGGATAACCAAGTTATTAGCAACTTGTTGTAAATCAGATATTGAGTATAGTAGGAGAGACAGACACCCGCCAGCCACTTATGCAAAACAAGTTGCATGTCAGTCGTGGAACCGGTCTCATGTACGATGACATGTAAGGTTGGTCCGGGCCGCTTCATCCCACTATGCCACCAATATCCAGAATACATAGAAGATGCAAAAACATGATCATCATCGCCCACATATAAACATATGTGTACTACCCGTGCAAAGCACCTACGCATAGATCAGGCTCTGCTACCACTGTTGGGTCCGCAGCATAGAAAACAAAAAAATTCCTACGGTGTGAACTACACGCCAAGATCTATCTACTAGGTACAAAGCAACCGGTGGACATACATCCAAAGAGAACTTACCCTCAAAGACAACGAGTTTTGTTAACGAGTAGGAACTCGTTGTTGATGTAGTCGTACACTTGCCGATCTCAAGATCGTGAGGAAGTCCGAGCAGGTCCGGCTCCAGCACGTCCTTCAGATCCAGCTCCAGCACCACCAAGTCCAGCACCGCAAAGCAGCGGTGCATCCGTGATCGCACACACGTCCGGTACCCTGACAACCTCCGTCCCTCGCTCCAGCAAAGCAGCGGAAGCAGCAACTCCTTTCCAGATAAAGCCACCAGGAACATGTATCTCGCTAATCCGAGACCATGGGGAAATAATACTAGAGGGGGAGAGAGATCCTTCACAAGGAGGTGTGTGTGAGAAGTGAGGAGAGGGTGGCCTTTTATAGGAGGAGGGGGTGCCCCTCCTTCATGGCCGGTGCATGGAGGAGGTGTCTCTTCACCTCCTCCATTCATGTGGTGGTAACCCCTCCACATTAAAATGCCTCTTCACATTTCCTTTTAAAGTCTCCACTTTAAATGCATTAAATTTCTAATGCTCTGTCATTTAATAAAACTCTTTTATTAATTTTATTCAAAATTTTGTTAATTACTTTAATAAACAAACATTCACATAAAACCCCTTGCAACATTTCAATATTACATGCAGAACCAATTTCAGCAATTTCACCCGAAACAGTTTTGGTGTCTATTGAAATAATTCCAGCGCTTTCTTAAATCTTTATCTGAAACATATTTGCTCCAAATGGTGTCGGTATCCCTTAAGTGTGTCACCCTACGGTTCGCGAATAATGCAGACATGATCGAGACCCCTCTCCGATCAATAATCAGCAGCGGGACCTGGAGATCCGTACTGACTCCTACACATTCAACAATGACTTCTGTGATTGTGAGAACATTTAACACCAGTAACTAAATCCCTTTGTCTCACGATATATTACATGTCCGAGATTCGATCATCGATATCTCCATACCTAGTTTGATCTCGTTACTGACATGCACTCTTTTCTCGTTCCCGTGATATAACATTCTAGTGATCACATCACTTGCTTGCAAGCTATCTTAATGTGATATCACCGAGAGGGCCCAGAGTATATCTATCCGTCATCGGGATTGACAAATTCCACTCTTGATCCATGAGCCTCAACATAACACCTTCGTAGCACTGAACCCATCTTTATAGTCACCCTGTTACGGTGTGACGTTTGATGTTATCAAGATACTCTTCCGGTGTTAGCAATTAACATGATCTCATGGTCTAAGGATAAAGATTACTTCGTATAGTGTTATAGCAATATAAACATAATGACTTTGATCGTAATGCTATACTTCGGATGAATGTTCATCACATCATTCCACCAATGTTGTGACCTCGTCATTAACAACATCCAATGTCCATGATCAGGAAACCTTGATCATTTTGTTAATCAATAAGCTAGTCTATAAGAGAGGCATAACTAGGAACCCTTTTGTTTATTAAACACACATGTATTGACGTTTCCGATCAATACAATTATAGCATGCAAAATAAACATTTATCATAAACATGGAATAAGACAATAACCACTTTATTATTGCCTCTCGGGCATATTCCCTTCACTCCGGGACTTCGACGGCTATTTCAGATACAAGAAGGACTGCAGCGGCATGGTGGGATTTTCCTCGCTAAGAAGTGCACGGTGGCCATGAGATTGCTGGCATACAGAGCTCCTAGTGACACACAAGATGATTATCTCCGTATGGCCGAGTCCACTGCCATCAATTGTTTGTATAGGTTTCTGCAGGGCAGTGATTGCAATGTTTGGGCCAAAATATCTGAGATCACCCAATGCCGACGATACTTCTCGAATCCTTGCAATCAAAGAAGCTAGAGGATTCCCTAGGATGCTTGGAAGTATCGACTACATGCATTGGAAATGAAAGAATTGTTTGTTTGCTTTGGCACGGAATGTACAAAGGCCACAAAGGAGGTTGTTGTGTGGTACTTGAGGCAGTGGCTACACCGGATCTCTAGATTTGGCACTCCTTCTTTGGTATGGCAGGATCCGACAATGACATCAATGTCTTGCAATGCTCGCCTGTCTTCTCCAAGCTTGTTGAGGGCCATGCTCCCATGGTGTACTATGTGATCAATGACCACCACTACAACAAAGGCTACTACCTGGCAGATGGCATCTATCTAAGATGGTCAACATTTGTGATGACTATCTCAAGCCCTCTGATTCTCAAGCAATCCAACTTTGCCAAGGAACAAGAAGCTTGCAGGAAGGATGTCGACCGGTCATTTGGTGTGCTCCAAGCTCGATTTGCAGTTCTTCAGTTCCCCGATCCGACCTGCTCACAAGAGCAAATGTGGGAGGTGATGAATGCATGTGTGATATTGCACAACATGATCATTAAGAACGAGAGGGAGGAGCCAATGCTTGATGGCAGTGATCCGTGCAACCATATTTCCGACAGGGTCGTCTTGTAGAGCCTGATCACTAGGTGCCAGCATCATGGGCTGACTTTGTTGCTATGCGTCAGGAGATTCGAGACCTGTATGTGCATCAACAACTACAGAATGATCTGGTGGAGCACACGTGGATGCGCAAAGGCAACATCTAGAGGTGTTCTTATGTTTGAAACTTGTTAAATTATTTGACGTGCACTTGTTTTGTGTGCCGAACTATGTGACCAAAATTTGGCCAAAATGTGTTCGCTGTGTGTTGCACGAAAGTTGGTTTAATATTTTGTCAAGTTTTGGCCGAATTTTACCGAAATCACCATTCTTGGGGGTGTCCAGTCAGTCGCGGCAGCCGAATCCCCTAAACGGTGCTGCAGCTTTAGTCCCGGTTCGAACCGGAACTAAAAATCCTTCATACCTCGCTCTCGACTGTGGCTACATGAAGTGCCTTTAGTCCCGGTTCGTAATACAACCAGGACTAAAGAGGGAGCCTCTAGTCCCGATTTCGCAGTCCCGGTTGGACAACCGGCGCTAGAGGCTGTCCCAAACCGGGACACTAAAGGCCCGTTTTCTACAAGTGGTCCTAGACCTTCCAGATCCTATATAAACCGCCAGGCACGCGACTCAACCTTCATACAAGTCCCAAAGCATTTGAAAGCAATAACCTTCCTAGCTACCACTACCACAGACAGAGTACTTAACCGCCGAACGAAGCAGAATCAAAAGAGCTAGCCAAGGAGAGGAGCTGAGATTGACGGCGTCCATGATGGGAGTAGACTTCGTGGAGGCCAACGTGCTCAGGAACGCCTACAAGGAGAAGATGAGGCGCATGGACCATGCCGACGCGGCGGCCGCCGCGGTTGGCGAAGGGAAGAACGGCAAAGAGGGCGCCGGCGGTGGCTCTGCCGGAGAGAAGAAGGCGGCTGGCGCGAGCAGCAAGGGACGAGGAGGAGGAGGGTTCTTTGGGCTCATGAAGAAGAAGGTGCACCCCAAGTCGGCGGCTTCTTCTTCTTGATCAAGAACTCTGCTCGTCTATTGGGGATGTCCTCAAGTATATACGTATGTACTTGTACGCAGTAGAAATTTAGGTACCACGAAATGTTTGCCTAGGTGTGTCTCCGTCTAAGCTTCTTCCGGTCGATCGATCAGCTTCTCTTGGGAGGAGCGTGTGGCCACTGGCTGGCTGGCTGTAACGTTGTTTTTTTTTAATTGGTCATTAGCTGAGTTGAAGAGAAACGACGTGGAAAAGAAATCGCCCCTGAATTTAGCGGAAATTTGAACAGAAATAACCCAAATAAATAACAAATTCATAAAATAAACACGGACCAAAACAAATTCATGAAACTAACCCCTTTTGCAACGCCGTAGATGACGGCGCCGCACCCTGAAGTGCAGCGCCACGCACCGTGGCGCCGCATGGCTGCTAGCATGGCGTCGTGGGGCCCGGTTTCGTAAGTGTGGCGCCACACACGACGGCGCCGCACTGCGATATGCAACACCACGGCCACGCGGCCGCCCCAACCCGACCTAGAGGCCAGTTTCCCCATCCACGAACAGAGAGTCGGCGGCGGCAACTGTGATGGCGACTCCATGTGATCCCCCTCTCCAAAAATCCCCAGATCTGAGTATTCCTCCAAGAATCTTGCTCCTAATCCTCCCCAGGTATTTTCTCTCAATCCTCTCAGTTCTATCTATATTTTTCTTTGTGTCCCCTTTTCTTCAAATTTCGGTAAAACCCTAGTTTCAATTGGATTTAGAGATTGGTATGAAGCATTCTTATGTTTATTTGACCTTTAGTTATAGCAATAGCTTAGTATTGAATGGTAGAACTTTAGTTGGTTATTTTAGCATACAAACCCAATATATATGTTAGTATGTGTGGTTCATAGTAGCAATTTCTCTTTAATTATGTTAGATGATATTTTGCAATCCTCATAAATACTATAATAATTGTTCAATGTGCAACTGTAGATAGATTATGGTGGGATATTTGTAATGGTGCAAGCATATTTTTGCTAAAGTGAAATATATGTTCATGTGAGAATAATATTTTGCAATCCTCATAAATACTATAGTAATTATTCAATGTACAACTGTAGATAAATTATGGTGGGATATTTGTAATGGTGCAAGCATAGTTTTGCTAAAGTGGAATATATGTTCATGTGATAATAATTGTTCTTATGGTATCTATTTGAAATATGTAGGATGAGTCTTCTCAATCCTCACTACGATGTTCAACACCGTTTCTACAAGTTGTCGGAGAAGAGACGGGTACTAAAAAAACCACACGGTAGTTCCTATTATTCCGGTTTGTTGAGATGTAATTAAATCTTACCTTGGGCATTGTATGTTTGCAGGAGCTTGTACCTCTTCGACTTAGGTATCATGAGGTCTCGTCGGCCAAGAGCTTGCCTTACGATGAGCGGTACACTCCGTACATTGAGAAGTTAGGACGCCTCCCCTTTATCCACATGGTCACTCAGTCGACACCAAAGTTCAACCCAGCTGCGATCACCGCGCTTGTCGACCGGTGGAGACCGGAGACACACACATTTCACCTTAGGACCGGTGAGACTACGGTGACCTTGCAGGACATGAGCATGATCCTGGCACTCCCAATCGAGGAAAACCCTGTGTGCATAAGCACAGATTCAGACGGGTGGCGTGAGCAGATGGTCAGCCTTATAGGGAAGGATCCACCCGAGGTTGTAATCGACAAGGGAGTAACGCTGAGGGTCGCTGTCGGGGCCACTTTTAGTTGGATCGTACATAATTTTAAAAACTGCCCCGAGGATGCTGACGAGGACACAGTCATGACGTACGCTCGTGTGTATGTGTGGTACATCATCACGAGAACTCTCTTTCCTGACAGCAGTGGGGATCGTGCTCAGTGGCATTGGCTTAAGGTGCTCACAGTTTTTGACTCAAAGTTCAGCTGGGGTTCGGCGGCGTTGGCTTGGTTGTACCGTCAGGTAATCGTTTGTTTACAAAGTTGTCTATGTTTCCATGACCTCAAAAAATACTGTTCTTACTAAACGGTATGTCCCCAACACACCCAATACACTTGTCAGGTGTATAGGTGCACTAGTTCGGCAAAGAGATAGTGAAATACAAGTGGTATGGATAATTATAAGTGGTAACGGTGCCAGAAAATAGCTTGCTGGCGTAGAAAAGACTAAAATAAACTGAAATAAAGATGGAAGCAAGCAAACATATAACAGATCTAATTGCAAACGGTGTATCAATGCCTCGAAACAAGGCCTAGGGATCATACTTTCACTAGTGAACACTCTCTCATAAATATATATTATCTTCGTGATACTACTCTTAACTACTCTCCGGTTGGACACTCTAATCGATGGTAGGGCTATAACAGCACACCTCAAAGTAAGCCTTCCCATCTAGATAACCCCACACTGTCACCTTGAGCACTAGATAGTTCCAACAAACACCACAATTTCATAAAGACATCCAACACCAAATATTACTCATAAAAGTAATTGTAATCTCTAGCCTAAGTGCCACCATGGTGTGCACGCTGTCACTTTCACACACATGGGGAGAGCAGAGATCTATTAAAGAACTTGAGTAGCAAGGTAGATCTACTTGATTACAAAGCTCATGATCACAATATGATCATGCATAGAGAGAGATAAACACATAGCTACCGGTAGAACCCTTAGCCTCGAGAGAGAACTACTCCCTCCTCATCATGGGAATTAGCAATGGTGATGGAGATGGTGGTGGAGATCGATGGATATGGCTCCGGGGGCACTTCCCCGTCCCGGCAGGGTGCCGAAATAGAGACTTTATGTCCCCCGAATCTCTCCTTCGGTGGCGGCGGCGCTGCGAAACTTTTCGTGGATTTCTGATTGATGACTTAGGGTTTTGCCTCAGGGGAGATATATAGGTGAAAGAGGCAAGGTCGGTGGCTAGCCAGGGGGCCCACACCATGCCCTGGCGCGGCCAAGGGCGACCCGCGGCCAAGGGGAACCCGCGCCCAGGGGTGGTGTGGCCACCATGTGGCCCCTCTCCGTCTCGTATTCTGGCTCCGTCAGTCTCCGGGAAAAATAGACATATGGCTTTTGTCCCGTCCAGTTTTGAGAATATTCATTTTCTGACTTTCTGGAACCAAAAACAGCAGAAAACAGGCAAATCACATTGTGGCTCTTGTTAATAGGTTAGTCCAAGAAATCATATGAAAAGTACTCCAAAGTATGGACAAAACATAAGAAAGTAGATAAAAATCAAGCATGGAGCATCAAAAATTATAGATACATTTGCTCATCCTCGAGTAGGTAAGTGATAAAAAGAAAGAATAATTTTTGAGGTGACATGCACCATCATAAACTTAATCAAAGTATTTGTAAAGCATTGAAAGCTGGGATCATAGAACTTCAACATAGCATGAAGGATAAAGTTCTAGCAATAAGACAAAAAAACTATGTTGTAACATGAAAGGATACAAACAAAAGATTAATGAATAACAATGCTTTGCAAGACGTTTGTTTGTTTCACATAAATAAAACATCGCATAGTGGCATTGAGCTTGTTCCTCATAGAGTAGCAAATATAAATGCATAACACACCTTCAAAGTTCATAAGAGTGACTAGATACAAATAGTTTAAAACAAGCAATATCAAGTTATGCATCAATCAACTAGTCTAGGGACAATGCACATAGAACTAAAAATGACCACTATGCTCTCAAATTAAGTGCATAAAGATAGAAGGTATAGACTCAATATAATGGTGGATGAAAGGCTTTAATAGAAGGAAGCAGAGATTCAAGTTTCATAAAGAGCTTCCAAAAATTATGGTACTTAATAGCTTTCAGCTCCCATTGCCCCTATCATAAGCATCTTGAAGTGATTAAGGTTAAAGTGAACAAACTATTGTGTACATGCTTGACGAAGTATAAGTTAGAAATCTCATGTCCCTTGAATACGAGGGCCGCTCCTCATGGTACTCAAGTTTAGTCACTGATAAGTTCTTGTCATCGTAAGTACATGTGTATCATAGAGAACCGCCAACGAGGTACCCCTTGCCCGATGATACGGAAGAATCCCCATATCAAAATGATAAGAAAAGCAGACAACGAGCATCTCAACAATCTTCTTATTTACCATGGGAATATGGTGATTTTTTCTCTCTTTCCTCTGTTCTCATATTTTTTTCTTTTTCTCTTTTTTCTCAATATATGACTCTTTTTTTATAAGAAGAATGCTTCATAGACAACTCATTATGGTTACAATGCAGGTTTCCACCATGTCAGCATAGCTACCGGTAGAACCCTTAGCCCCGAGAGAGAACTACTCCCTCCTCATCATGAGAATCAGCAATGGTGATGGAGATGGTGGTGGAGATCGATGGATATGGCTCTGGGGGTACTTCCCCGTCCCGGCAGGGTGCCGGAACAGAGACTTTCTGTCCCCCGAATCTCCCCTTCGGTGGCGGCGGCGCTGCAGAACTTTTCGTGGATTTTTGATTGATGACTTAGGGTTTTTGCCTCGGGGGAGATATATAGGCGAAAGAGGCAAGGTCGGTGGCTGGCCAGGGGGTCCAGACCATGCCCTAGCGCGGCCAAGGGGGACCCGCGCCCAGGGGTGGTGTGGCCACCCTGTGGCCCCTCTCCGTCTCGTATTCTGGCTCCGTGAGTCTCCGGGAAAAATAGGCATATTGGCTTTTGTCCCGGCCAATTCCGAGAATATTCATTTTCTGACTTTCTGGAACCAAAAACAGCAGAAAACAGGCAACTCGCACTGTGGCTCTTGGTAATAGGTTAGTCCAAGAAATCATATGAAAAATTCTCCAAAGTGTGGACAAAACATAAGAAAATAGATAAAACCAAGCATGTAACATTAAAAATTATAGATACACTAGCGAAGTGCCCGTGCGTTGCTACGGGTTGATTTATTTGTTACGGTCCATGCTTTCATAAATAAATATATAAAACTATTGTAGATAAAAAATAAATTAGAAGTGAGGCACCATTATTGTATAATGTTGCCGCATAGGTTAAAATTTAGAAACAAAAGCAAGATCCAGTTACATTTGAATTTGAAACATCAGGCCATGCTATCAAGCATGTTACTATGCACTTTGAGCTTCTCCATCCGAGGCCCAACTTCCTTATCTTGGATGTGTTATGGAAACCATACTACTACTTCTCGTAAAACTTGCAAACTGAACACACAAATTTAGTACAATACATTCACATTTTCTAATACTATATGTTTCAGTGTGGTTACTGGTAACAAAACTTTTTAAATGTGAAACAATTATGCACGGATGTATTTAGTACTATAAGATAGCGAAACAATTGCGGTAGCAAATGGACAAGTTACATTAGCCAAACAGAGGCCACATATGCACTCCTAACAAATGTTGCATTATGTCTCATCATTTTCAGCACACTTCCATTTTACCAAATACTCCTACATGTGTTCCTACAGCCTATGATAAGAAAGAAAATAAAACAAATAAACTTTTGTAATTGCATCTTCTCGGTATGCTCTTCGAGCTGCCTGCTATAGCATACAACAGTTGGCATCTTTTATCTTGTCCAGGTACTGCAGCCGCCAAGTGCAAAGAAATCAACCAAAGCATCAATAAGTCATCCAATTCACGACTGTAAAATCTGGTCCGATTTCTATCGACCTATAAAACAACCGGACCCCCAGGCCACATCCTAGCCCAGCCATATAACATGGCCTGAGCTTTTACTATCCATACACTTGGGATAATATTACAGGGAAATATTTTTTGGGTTATATCTGATGTATACATTGTTGTTTGTCATTAGAATCATATCAGGAGAAACCTTTCACAATGTAGATCAGAATAAAACTGATCCTATCACCCCAGTGGCAGGATTAAGCAAGAAGTATGGAAATTTTCCTAAGAGTGATATTTTTTTATTTTTGTAGCAAGGTTGATGAAATGGATTTTATTCCCCCAAACCAACTACCAGAAGAGTCGATTGGAACAGATGCTTTCTACAATAGCTTTTCAAATAAAAATAAGGGTAGTTATTCTGAAGCCTTAAGTGCTTCAAACGCGTCAAGGTGTTTTTCCTCTTTTAACCAATGTGATGCACAATCAATCCCTGAGGAAGTTTGCTATGCTAAAAAGTCTGATGTATACATTGTTGTTTCTCATTAGAATCATATCAGGAGAAATCTGAACGCCTAAATCCCGAATCCGCAATCTGTCTTAGCTTCTCTCTTTTTCTGAACTGCCGTGCCAATGTTCTGAAGCTACCTTGAGCCCCACAAGCCCAATTTCAGCCATTTGCAAGTTCGCCGTCCGCAGGCTCAGTTGATCGCGGTTGTCGTCCTCGTCCCCCATCATCGGCACCACAGCGGGCGGTTTGCTGCAGCAGTTCGTGCAAAATAAGCAGTACATGCAGCGGCAGACAGCAGTAAGACCAACGCGTCCTCATCCCCATGGCCTGCAGGTCATGTTCCTGTCGATGCAGCTGGGCTGCTGTTGGTATTGCGCTCTCTCACCACCCCAGCATGGGCTCTTGCTGGCCAGCTGCTGCTCATATCTTTTCCTTGCGTGCGATGCTGGCCGGCTGCAGGTGCTCATCCCTCTCGATTTGTAGATTGGTCACTCGTTGCTGCTGCTATGCTTTCTTTATTTTGGATTGATCGCTTCTCTTAGTGGCCCCTTTCTTTCACGTGACACTATCTCTTTGACAGCAGCATATTCTTAACATGAAGAACACCATGGATGCGTCTTACTATGTCAATACATATGTAGGTATTCCTATACCGGTACCACAAACAGCGGGGCCAAGGGATGTACCTTGGCGTCGTTGTGAAAGAACTGGATGCCATGGCCGTGTAGACGGTGGAGGAGAAGAGCCAGCACTTCTCCAACCTCATCGCGCCGCTTCCTTGGAAAATTACGCTGCAGCTGATAGCCAGAAGAAATCGCCCGTGGATCAGGAAGAGGAAGAGGGGACGGAAGGATGCGACCCGCGGTCTAGAGAATAGAAGCGGGGAGGAGGAGGAGAGGCAAACGTAGGTTACCTGCGAAGGGAGCTCGCCGAGAAACGGCGGAGACAGGCGGCGGGAAATCGAAGAGCGTGCAGGGCAGGCGACTCCGGGAGCTAGAGATCGAGTGGTCCGGTGGTGCAAAGCTCGTGCCGGTGGACGGTGGCGGAGAGCTCCAGGCGCCCGGCTACCGGCGGCATCGAAGGGAGCGGGATCTAACCTTGGAGACGGAGCTCTCAGGCGAGAAGCCGGAGGAGTTTGGCGGCTCCTGTGGTCGGAGATCGGGAAGAGATCGATGCGCGAGGCAGCCAGGTGGATCAGAGTCCCTGGCTGCTCGGTCGTTGACCCAGCGTGGCGTTTGGGGAATTTTTTTTGGCGGTGGCATAGTATGTAATACCTTCAAACACTCAGCGGCAAACTCGTCCAAAATAATTCGGACGGAAAATTTGTGTAGACGACCCTATGCTAAGATAAATTATAGTATAGATAGATAGATAGATTTGCAATGTATCAAAGTGGATAGAAAAAGGCTGTTTTTGTGACTAATGCGTTGCCCCATGGTATGCATGTGAGCGGTTGAGCATCACCAGCCACATCGTGTCATGATCCAGTTTAGGTTATTTCAGGTGAACCCGCCCGAGTGGAAGGACACATACATAGGGCTCCATGGATAAGATATCAACCGCCTTCACCTATGATGTAACATATTTTGACAAATAACGCTTTATGACTTTTTGTTGTGCAGCTTGGACAGGAAGAAGCAGAGGAAGGAGAAGGATTGGGACAAGCTTCACAGGAAGCACGTTGACAAATTCAAGAGGTGTGTGATTGAGGCTAAGAAAGCGAAATGAACACAGAAAGGGAGTTCAATCGAGATGCTTTCAACAACTACATCACCTGGTTTCTTGATAACACGCGGGTGGAGATATACCCACGAGCATTCCGCTTAGAAATCTTGGAGGAGCCATTGTTATTCGATGAGCTTGCAACTGAACAATACAATATGATAGTCAGAGAAGGGCGACAAGCCGAGTATGCTCCATTGGTCAACTTCGTGGTAATTTTTGCCGAATGTTTGTTTTCCTTCGTGCCCCTTACCGCACCTCGCAAGGATGCTTTACTTATTTACTCTTGTCTATGACAGCGGGCGGAGCTAAGAAAGTCGGTCGATGCATGCGAGGATGCTTTTGAGACATACCCGCGTGGAGAGAAGTGAGAGAGTCAGTTTAGAGGTTTCTTTAAGAAGCATGCCCTACGGTTAATGCGGCTTTCGAACTTGCTAGGTTGTCGTGACCCCGAGGTGGCAACACTGTTCGCGTCACGGTCCAACACACCCTCGGACCCTTCTGGCGATCATCACTCCCCATCCGAGGATGAGGCGAACACACCTGTGGTAGCAAAGCATTGTAGTACGACGAACCCTTGCATTACTATATGTCCTTACCATTGTTCTTTTGTTGACAACCCTAGGATGAAGAAAGTGTCGACGACGAGATGACGTTGGGCACATACACTCGATACAAGGTCCACGAGCGGTCCGACTACATGCTCAAGCCAAGGCAACCCAAGAAGCCTTACACACCCAACCCTTCCATGGCCAAGGAAATGAAGGCAAAGAAGGCCAAGAAGACCTACATGTCGGAGTCTGATGATGAGGAACCGGTCAAGAGGAGGCTTCCTACGAGAAGGGGCCGAGGGAAGAGGACGACCCGTGGGAAGTAGTTGTGGTCGTGTACTTTATGAACTTGTCGTCAACCTGTTGTGAACTTGTCGTCAACTTGTTAGCCTCTAGACATGATATGTGAACTTGCTTTGAATTAGCTTTGTCGTGTGAACTTGTGGCGCACAAAAGACTCCATCTACTTCATCATCAAGCGTTGAGAATTTGTGCCAACTTACGTTGATAGATTTGTGCCGGAATTGGAACTTGTCCAGAGATGTAACCATCCTGGGAGTTGGTGATCCCATTAGCACCAGGAATGTGTGGCGCCACGGTAGACGGCACCGCACATGTGCAACGCCTTCGTGTCTGGCGCCGCACATGCACGCATGGAAGTGTCTGCTGCTCTAGGAAACTGCGGCGCTGTAGTAGAGTCTGGCGCCGCATGATGACCCACAAGTATAGGGGGTGTATCGCAGTATTTTCGATAAGTAAGAATGTTGAACCCAACAAGGAGCAGAAGGTGCTGGCTAGTGGTATGGATCAGGAATTCTCTGCAAATACTTAGCAAACGGATTTTTAGGGGTTTTTTGATAATGCAAGTAAACAAAGTACGAGTAAATAAAAGACAGTATGAATAAATGCAGCAAGTGGCCCAATCCTTTATGCATCAAAGGACAAGCCGGTTGTATTACTTAAGATGACCAAACGTTCTCGAGGACACATGGGAAGATTGTCAAGTGATTTCGCTTCATATAGTTGATTAATCTTCTTTAGCTTGCTAAGTGTTGTGTGGGTGAACATGTGCTAATGTACCGACCTTCCTAGGACTAATACATACTTGTGATTATACCCCTTGCAAACATCCGTAAGTACAAGAAAGTAATTAAGGTATAAACCTAACCAAAGTTTTAAACTCTAAGGCCCTTACGTCCCTTGTGCAATGGTTTCCTAACGAGAGTTCAGGTTTCTGTCACTCCGGCAACCCCTACGATTAGTAGCCAAATACACAATGCATTCTCCTAGGCCCATATAGGTGAAGTGTCATGTAGTCGATGTTCACATGACACCACTAGAAGAAGTACACCACAACTTAAATATCAAACCATTGAATCTTTCTCAACACAACTCCACTACTAACAACATGACTTCTCCCATGTTCTCAAGAACAAAATGAACTACTCACAAGACATCATATGGATCATGATCAGAGATGGAATAATGATGTATAACAATCTGAACATAAACAATAATTCAATGGTTCACTCAATAGCATCAACTACAAAGAGTAATCAACACCGAGAAAGTTTCCCATATGAACTATGCAAGATTCAACTCAATTGTTACAGCAATATGGAGATGGTGATGAGGGTGCTGATGGTGATGATGATGATCCCGATGAAGTCCAGCTTGATGGTGGTGTTGATGGCAACGATCTCCCCTCTCCGAGAAGGAATTTCCCCGGCAGAAATATGTCTGTCGAAGAGATTGTTCTCTCTCGGTGTTTTCCATCCTATAGAGGCGGCGGAATCTTTTTGTGGTCGCTCCCCGAATCTTAGGGTTTCGGGAGGATAATATACGCTAGATGGGAGTGCCAGGGGTGGACCAGGGCGGCCACACCACCTGGTTGTGCGGCCTAGGCTGGCTCGCGCCAGGGGGTGGTGTGGGCCCCCTGTGGCCCATCTCCAGCCCCCTTCGGGCTTCCTTCGTCTTCTGGAAAAATAGGATTTTCCATGTATTTTCCCGGATTTCCTGATCTTCGCGAATTTTGCCTCCAAACATCACCTTTTCCACCAGAATCCTGACTGCAGTGGTCCATGCTCCAAAAGTCATCAACCATGCAAAAACAGATGAAATAACATAAGTATCACGTCTCAATACGATATATATCAATGAATAATAGTGAATTATGACATAGAATAGTGATGCAAAATGGACGTATCAACTCCCCCCAAGCTTAGACTTCGCTTGTCCCCAAGCGAAACTGAGCTCAATAAACATGGCCTCAGGTTTATGGAGTGAAGAGTCGATAAAAGAATACGGACAAGAAGCATCACATTCATCAATACATAGATCATAATAGAACACAACTCACTATTATATAACTCAACTTGCAATGAGTAAAGGAAACACAATAAAGATACATAAAGTAAATCATAATTGGTAATGGAAAACTTAGCTCTTGGTCGAAGAATAGTTGATAATTTGCTGGAGTTCACAAATAGCTGGTTTTCAATGATAGCTTTCAAAGTAGTAAACATCAAGATAAGAGCAATGTGCAAAACAAGGAACATAAGAAACATGATTGAATAACCATCATATGAATGAATGAAACACAACAACTCAAAATACTTGCTAAGATAGAAGGGAGTAGGTTTACTGACTCAACTAAAAAGTAAAAGAATGGCCCTTCACTGAGGGAAGCAGGGATTTCAGGTTTCATAAAGAGCTCCCAAAAATTATGATACTTATTAGCTTTCAGCTCTCATTGCCCCTATCACAACCATCTTTAGGTGATTAAGGTTAAAGTGATCAAATATGAGGATATGCATTGACAAGTTGTAAATTGAGAATCTCATGTCCCTTGAATACGAGGGTCGCTCCTCATGCTACTCAAGTTTAGTCACCGGTAAATTCTTGTCATCGTAAGCATATGTGTATCATAGAGAACCGCCAACGGGGTACCCCTTGCCCGATGATACGGAAGAATCCCCATATCAAAATGACAAGGCAAGCAGACAACAAGCATCTCAACAATCTTATTATTTACCATGGGAATATGGTGCTTTTTTTCTCTCTTTCCTCTTTTCATAATCTCTTTTTTTTCTTTTTCTCAATATCGGACTCTTTTTTTATAAGAAGAATGCTTCATAGATACTCGTTATGGTTACGCTGCAGGTTTCCACCATGTCAGCATGGATTAGACCAGTGGCCTAGGCGTTTCTCTAACACACATGCATAACTCCATGGACTTACAAGCTCCCCTTTCATTTCACACCGACGACATCCATAGACAAAAGAACATGATATCAACTAGGTACAAAGTACCAGTGCAATGTTGAAAGTGTTCCCCATGACAGCATGGTTCTGCTAATTCACAACTTACAAAGTGCAAGCATATACGCAGCATAGGTGAGCACAATGGTTCAAGTTTATTAAATGCAAGAAAGTAAAGTGTGCCATCAAGTTCGTGAGAGCTTTAATCACTACTTTTCACATAACAAGTTTAATTTGGGAGGTAGATAAAACAAGAATTTACTTGGAATAGCAATAATGCTAATAGGTAGGTATGGTGGACACAAATGGAAAATGTTTTGGTTTTAAGGAGTGGATGCACGAGAAGAATTCCCTCTTAGTACAGGCTTTTGGCTAGCAAGTCTGGGTAGCAAGTACAAGAGTTGAAGGAAACAAACAAACATACAATTGATAAAGAAAACATGCAATCTTCCTTGGAAGCACAAACGATCTTAACCAGAGAATACTAGACTTATGAGCAAATCAAGAAAGAAAGATGATGAAATTATATTTCTTTAGAGTACTTTTATCTTTTCTTTCAACTCTCAAAAATAGTATGCTACTGACCAAGCCAGGTCTGCCAAAACCAACTAAATTAACTCAATGATCCCAAAGTGCTACCAATACTAACAACAAGATCAATCATATAACCACGAATTGAAAACTAATATAAGCTATGCAAAAGAGTAAATGATAGAACTTCTCATTAATATTCCATAACGGCAACTCACACCAAGGGATACATATCTAACGAGAGAGGGGACACTTCCATAATGCAAACCATCCTACATAATAACTTCTCTATTCATGATATGACTCTACTAATAAGGTAAAAAGATAAAAGGTAGTGATGTGATACCGCGGCACTCCCCCAAGCTTGGAACAAACCAAGGGGATGCCAAACCTGATGACGAATTACTCCTTTGGTGGTGGTGGTAATATTTTCTTAGTTGACATGAGGAAATCTTCCAGCATCTTGTGAAGCCTATTATTCTCCCATTGAAGCATGTCCACCTTCCTCCTCAAGTCTCGGTACTTATCACAGAACTCCTTAGTGACTCGTAGGGCTTCCGTTGATGCAGGGCAAGAGACTAAAGGTACCAGCCCCTGCTTGGTGTCTTGGAGATCTTCCTCCATAGGCTCCTTTCCTTTATCCTTGGCAGACACCATTGTGCTTCTAAGCTTTCAAAGATAGTTCCTGGCAGAAACAAATCGAAACAAAAACATGACGAAAACACGATATACGAACCTCGGGAGATCCGGGGGATTATATATTATGAAGTTTCATATCAAAAGGAAGGTACTGGGAGAAAACGAGTCGGAGGCAGAGTCCGGGGTGGACTCACCACCTGGTGGCGCGGCCAGGGGTGGGCCCGCGCCACAGGGTGGTGTGAGCCACCCAGGCTCCATTTCCGTCCCTTTTTCGCTTCGTAGCTTTCCTTATTGACTAAAAACTGCAAAAATATAGTTGGATATTGTTTTCGCGGAACTTTTCTTACTAGAACTGTTACTTATTTGAAAGCGGACTCTGCAGGTCTCTGAATTTGGTCCTTGATAAATTTTTCCGGAGTTATAACTTGAAAGGCATCAACATCTTCATTGTAAGAATCCCCAGCAATATAGTGTTTGAGTCGCTGCCCATTCACTACTTGTGTAGTATTATCTTTTAAAGAAGAAATTTGTGTTGCTCCTGAACGGTATACTTCTTCAATAATGAAATGTTCTTCCCATTTTGATAGTAGCTTTCTTGCAAAAAATCTGAGACGAGACCTATACAATAGAACTTTCTCACCAACATGAAATTCTCTCTTAAGTATTCGCTTGTCATGCCATCTTTTAACTTTTTCCTTAAAGAGCCTAGCATTTTCATAGGCTTCACTCCTCCATTCATCTAGAGAACTTAAGTCAAATAACCTTTTCTCACCAGCGAGCTTACAGTCTCTATTTAGTTCTTTAACTGCCAAGTAAGCTTTGTGTTCTAATTCTAAAGGTAGGTGACAAGCTTTCCCATAAACCATTCTATAAGGAGACATCCCCATAGGATTTTTGTAGGCAGTTCTATAAGACCATAAAGCATCATTCAACTTTTTAGCCCAGTTTTTTCTAGATCTATTAATAGTCTTTTGCAAGCTGGATTTAATTTCTCTATTTGATAACTCTACTTGCCCGCTAGTTTGGGGGTGATAAGCTGAAGCAATTCTATGATTAACATCATATTTAGCAAGGGTCTTTCTAAAACCACCATGAATGAAATGAGAACCCCCATCAGTCATGAGATACCTAGGCACTCCAAACCTAGGAAAGATAACATCCTTAAGCATTTTTAGAGAAGTTTCCCCGTTAGCACTCTTCGTAGGAATGGCTTCTACCCACTTAGTAACATAATCAACGGCAACAAGAATATGAGTATAACCTTTCGAGGGAGGGAAAGGACCCATAAAGTCAAATCCCCAGCAATAAAAGGGTTCAATAACTAGAGAGTAGTTCATAGGCATTTCATTGCGTCTAGAAATATTACCAACACGCTGACATTCATCACAAGATAAAACAAATTTTCTTGCATCTTTAAAAAGGGTAGGCCAGTAGAAACCTGATTGTAGCACCTTTTGCGCAGTTCTATCTCCTGCATGATGTCCTCCATAAGCACTACCATGAAATTTACGCAATATCTACTTTTGTTCATATTTTGGAACACATCTTCACATAATACCATCCACTCCTTCTTTGTATAAGTGTGGGTCATCCCAAAAATAATGCCTCAAATCATAGAAGAACTTCCTTCTTTGCTGAGCTATAAAAGTTGGAGGCAAATACTTGGAGACAATAAAGTTAGCATAATCAGCGTACCAAGGGCTCCCTCGCGAGCTTACCCCTACTGCGGCTAACTGTTCATTTGGGAAACTATCATTAACAGGCATAGGGTCAAAAGAGATGTTTTCCAATCGAGATAAATTATCAGCTACAAGGTTTTCAGCACCTTTCCTATCTACTATATGTAGATCAAACTCTTTTAAAAGCAGCACCCATGTAATAATCCTAGGCTTAGCGTCCTTCTTCGTCATAAGGTATTTAATAGCAGCATGATCAATATGAATGGTGACCTTTGAGTCTACAATATAGGGTCTAAACTTATCACAAGCAAAAACGACAGCTAGAAATTCATTTTCAGTAGTAGCATAATTCCTTTGAGCAGCGTCTAAAATCTTACTAGCATAATGAATAACGTTTAACTTTTTATCAATTCGTTGCCCAAAGACAACACTGATACATTGCAAATGTATCTATAATTTTTGATGTTCCATGCTTGGTTTTATCCACTTTCTTGTGTTTTGTCCACACTTTGGAGTACTTTTCATATGATATCTTGGACTAACCTATTAACAAGAGCCACAGTGCCAGCTGCCTGTTTTCTGCTGTTTTTGGTTCCAGGAAAGTCAAAAAATGAATATTCTCGGAATTGGACGGGACAAAAGCCAAAGTGCCTATTTTACCGGAAGTCATCTGGAGCCAGAATACGAGACGGAGAGGAGCCAGGGGGCCACCACACCACCTGGCCGCGCCAGGGGGTGGTGTGGCCAGGCCAGGCACCCCCTCGGCCTCTCCTTCCGCCTATAAGATGCCGTCGGGACGAAAACCCTAAGTACCCGATCAAAAATCCATGAAAGAGTCTATAGCCGCCGTCATCTCCATCCCTAGATCGGGAGGGATCTGAAGCTCTTCCCGGCACCCTACCGGAGAGGGGAATTCACCCTGGAGGCCTTCTTCATCATCATGCAAGCCTCCAGTGTGATGCATGAGTAGTTCATCTCTGGACTACGGATCCATGTAGTAGCTAGATGGCTGGTTCTCCTCCTTTGTGCTTTCATGTTTAGATCTTGTGAGCTCCGTTCATGATCAAGATCATCTATTTGTAATTCTACATGTTGTTTTTGCGGGGATCCGATGGATATTGAGATGCTATTTCAGATTGATTATTGATTCTATCATGTCTTTGTTATTTGTGATCTTGCATGCTTTCCGTTGTTAGTAGCTATCTTGGCCAAGTAGATGCTAGCAACTCCAAGAGTTAGTATTTATGCTCGATAGTGGGTTCATGCCTCTGGTAATCTGGGGAAGTGACAGAAATCTCTAAGGCACTAGATGTGTTGTTGCTACTAGGGAGAAAACAACAATCCTTTGTTCATAGAACAATCATATTATTTACATTACACGCAATTAGTAAAGCAATAATCTATTGCTTACAACTTAATACTGGAGGGGGTTCAGATGATAACCTGAAGGTGAATTATTAGTCATAGATGCAGTTGGATGGCGGTCTATGTATAATGTTGTAATGCCCAATCAAGTTCCAAAGGAGTCAAGATGATTAGTATATGCATGTATTGCTTTCTCGATGTTTGTCAATTGCCCCGCTCTAATATGTTCACCCAGCATGTTATCTCTCTTAAGGAGAGCCACCTCTAGTGAACTATGGATCCCGGTCCTTTTCTTTTACATACAATCTACAAATTGTTTACTGCTTTATGTTTACTTTCTGCAAACTTTTACTTCCTTCCATTCGATACATTTAATCCTTTGTTTTCAGCAAAACCGGTGAGATTAACAACCTCATCGCAAGTTGGGGACAGAGTTCTGTGGTTGTGTTGTGCAGGTCTCCACATTGCTGCTGGCACCGGTAGTGCGCCCTGCCAACGTTTAGCTAGCTACACCTTTGGGGTGTTTCCTTTCTCCTACTAGATTGATAACCTTGGTTTTGTACTAAGGGAAAACTTGCTGCTGCTCATCATACCTTCCTCTTGGGGTTCCCCAATGAGCTCGATATAATTTGGGCCATCAACCATATTTTCTGGCGCCGTTGCCGGGGAGTCAAGGACATCTTCACAAGGGGAGTCCCTCATAACCAATCTCTTTACTTTGTTATTTTTGTTTTGCTTAGTTTCTTTTTGCTTTGTTTGCTTGTTTTGTTATCAAAAACACAAAAAAATAGTTTTACTAGTTTGCTTCCTTATTCAAAAACACACAAAAATGACTACTCTTGAAAACACTAAGTTGTGTGACTTCACTAGCACCAACAACAATGATTTTATGAGCACACCTATTGCTCCACCTGTGCTTGAAGATACTTACTTTGAGATAAAACCTGCTTTACTCAATATTGTTATGAGAGAACAATTTTCTAGTATTGGTAATGAAGATGTTGCTGCCCATCTAAATAACTTTGTTGAACTTTGTGAGATGCAAAAGCATAGGGATGTTTCCTTTCTCTTTGAGAGGAAAAGCTAAAGAATGGTTGAATTCCTTAACTAAGAATAGTATTGATTCTTGGACTAAGTGCAAAGATGCTTTCATTGGAAAATACTATCCTCCTGCTAAGATTATATCTATGAGAAGTGAAATAATGAAGTTTAAACAATCTGATAATGAGCATGTTACTCAAGCTTGGGAAAGAATGAAAGCTTTGGTAAAGAATTGTCCCACTCATGGACTGACTGCTTGGATGATCATCCAAACTTTTTATGCAGGATTGAACTATTCTTCAAGGAACCTATTGGATTATGCGGCTGGAGGTACCTTTATGACCATTACTTTGGGTGCTGCAACAAAACTTCTGTACAATATGATGGTTAATTATTCTGAATGGCATACTGAGAGAGCTCCACAAGGTAGGAAGGTAAATTCTGTTGAGGAAACTTCCTCCTTGAGTGATAAGATTGATATTATTATGTCTATGCTTGTTCATGGGAAAGCCCATATTGATCCAAATAATGTTCCTTTAGCCTCTTTGGTTACCCAAGAAGAGCAAGTTGATGTGAACTTCATAAGAAGTAACAATTTTGGCAATAATGCTTATATGAACAATTTTGGTAACAACAATTATAAAGCATATCCTCCCAACAATGGTAATGCTTATGGAAATTCCTACAACAATAATAGGAGTGCTCCCTCTGAACTGGAAGCTATGCTTAAAGACTTTATTAGTAAACAAACTGCTTTTACTAAAACTATTGAGGAGAAACTCTCTAATGCTGAAAGAAATATAGCATGTTTGGCTGAAGCTCAATCTTCTTTGAATAAAATGGCTGCAAAACCTGAAACTAATGATAATCCCTTTGTAGCCACTAATGCCATACAAGTAAGAATTGATGAAAATGTTAGACTATTAGCTGAATTACATGCTAAGTGGGAAAGAGAAGATGAAATTGCTAGAAACATTAGTGTTTCTACTATTACCACCACTAGTGTTGAGGCTAGTAATAGTTCTACCACTCTAGATGATAATTTTGACTTTGATCTTGATGGTTGTAATATCTCTGAAGTTATTAAGTTCCTACAAAAGCTTGCTAAAAGTCCTAATGCTAGTGCTATGAACATGGCCTTTACGAAACACATTACTGATGCTCTCATAAAGATTAAAGAAGAAAAGATGAAACATAAAGCTTCTATTCCTATAAAACAAGAAGATGGTTGGGAAACCATCATTAATATGAAAGTGAATGACTTTGATTTCAAAGCTTTATGTGATCTTGATAGTAGTGTTTCTATTATGCCTAGAAGGATTTATGATATGCTTGATTTGCCTCCACTTGAAGATTGTTATTTGAATGTCTCACTTGATGATAATGCTAAAAAACTCATGGGGAGTCTTAATGATGTTCTTATTATGGTTAACAATGCTTATGTCCTTGTTGATTCTATGTTTTGGATGTTGAATGCAATGCTTCTTGTCATATTACTTTGGGAAGACCTTTTCTTAGAACTGTTGGTGCCATTATAGATATGAAAGAAGGCACCATTAAATATCAACTCCCACTCAAGAAAGGTATAGAACACTTCCCTAAGAAGAGAGAGAAGATTTCTTTTGCTTCTCCTATGAGAACAAAATTTGCTCTTAATGCTTCTTCAATTGACAACACTTGATTCTTTCTTCCTTCTTATGCCTAACGTAAAGGCGTTAAAGAAAAGTACTTATTGGGAGATAACCCAAAAGTTTTAGATGAGTCTTGGAAGTTATTACCTCTGTAATAACCGCTCCTTATCCTTTTTATTTGCTTTTTGTGCCAAGAGTAACCTCTAATGAGAGAGAAGTAATGATTGGGAAAGTTGTTGTCCTGAAACAGATTTCTATGCTTCACCGTATAAATTCGTGTAAAATCTCTAAACGTCTTTTTGAGGCGTGAATTTTTGTGCTTCTGCCCCAGGTTGTTATCTAACTTTCGTTATTTCAACACGTTTTGATTTGAGCAACAGAAGGTCTTCAAAAAAATTCGTCTTTACCTGCTGGTCTGTTTTGGCAGATTTCTACCATTTTCTGCATTTGCTTCTTGTTGGTTCCTTTCTGAGTTCTTTTGGGGAATTGAGATTTTTTAGGGAATTACTACAGTAGCTAGTGTTCTAATGGAAGTTTATTTGGTGATAGAACTGAAGCTTAAGACCTATTATCTTGAGTGCACTAATGTTGCTAATAAAGAATGTGTGAAGTTTTGTATGAAGGAAAAATTTCAGGTGAATGGAAGAAATGAGTAATGAGATGAAGGATGGACTAAAGCTCAAGCTTGGGGATGCCATGCGTGTCACCCCAAGAAATATCCAATAAGTATAAGTGTCAAAGCTTGGGGATGCCCAAGGCATCCCCTTCTTCATCAATAAAAATCCCAGGTCTCTTCCAAACGCCTCATTTTTATTGTTTCATGCACAGTTGTGTTGTTCTTGGAGTGTCTTCTTTTTTATTTTCGTTTTGGTTTTTCGTTTGATTTTGTTTTCTTAGTTTTCTGAATAAATTGGTTGGACCTCCTCTTTCATACATTGGTGTTCAAATAGTTTGGTTTGGATTGGAAAAGAGTAGGAAAGTTCATGCTTATGTGGTAAAAAGATCTTGTTTTTGACTGTGGCCTATGCTTTGTCATGCCATGCTTGATATTGTTTTGACTTTATGCTTAGTATTCTTTGCTGTAGCATGACTTGTTATAAACAATTGAGATTGCTTAATGTGCCTTGGATGAATCATGCGTTGTTTTAGCATATTAAAGCATAGTATAGTGGTATTCTCCTTTGATGCTTTATTTGGGTTGACTTGGCGCATGCTCACACCATGTTATGACTATCTCAAGTCACCATAGCCTTTATGATCCTTTAGTTTTCAACTTGTAGTATCACTTTATGCCTTGATCAATGATGTTTTGTCGCTCTGCATGATTATGGCCATTATTGCTCTCTCAGTTTGTCGCTCCCAGTCTTTTGCTAGCCTCCACAACCAAGTGTGAGTTCCACTCATGCATCCAACTCCCTAAAACCAAGTTATTCCAAAGAGTCCACCATACCTACCTACTATCTTATGCTATTCCAAGTATATTCATGCTTTTGTTTACCTTCCGAATTAAACTTGTTATGAGAAAACTAGTGATTAAAGCTCTCACGAACTTGATGGCACACTTTACTTTTTTGCATCTAATAAACTTGAACCATTGGGTCCTTCTTTGTTGCGTATATGCTTGCGCTTTATAAGTTGAAATTAGCAGAACCATGTATCATGGGGAACGCTTTCAACATTGCACTTGTACTTTGTACCCCGTCGATATCATGTTCTTTTGCTTATGGATCCCAGCGGTGTGAAATAAAAGTGGAACTTGTAAGATCATGGAGTTTGTATGTGTGTTAGAGAAACGCCTGGGCCGCTAGCCTAAGCCATGCCTAATCATGATGGAAACTTGCAGCATCACCATAATGAGCACTCTATGAAGAATCCTCAATAAAAACCTATGCAAATAGCAAATAAAAAGATCGCTGAGATGCTCATTGTCTGCTTGCCTTGTCATTTTGATTATGGGATAGCTCATGTATCATGTGCAAAGGGTACCCCGTTGGCGGTTATTTATGATACACATGTACTTATAATGAAAAGAGCTTACTCATGACTATAGTTGAGTAGCATGAGGTTCGGTCTTTGTAAGTAAGGGGCATGAGATTTCGGTTTATAACTTGTCAAGCATATCCTCTTAGTTGTGTCACTTTAACCTTAACCACCTTCAAGATATTTATGATAGGGGCAATGAGAGCTGAAAGCTATAAGTACCATACTTTTTGGAAGCTCTTTATGAGACTTGAATCCCTACTTCCTTCTATGAAGGCCTTTCTTTTACTTTTATGTTGAGTCTCCACCTTATACCTTTATGCATCTACTTTGAGAGCATAGTGGCGATTCTTAGTTCTATGTGCATTGTCCCAAGACTAGTTGATTGATGCATAACTTGATATTGCTTGTTTTAAACTATTTGTATCTAGTCACTCTTATGAACTTTAAAAGTGTCCTATGCATTTATATTTGCTACTCTATGAAGGACAAGCTGAATGCTATTATGCTATGTTTTCTTTATGTGAAACAAACAAACTTCTTGCAAAGCATTGTTATTCATGAATATTTTGTTTATGCCTTTTCATGTTGCATCATAGTTTCTTTGTATTATTGCTAGAACTTTGCCTTTCATGTTATGATTGAAGTACTATGATCCCAGCTTTGAATGTTTTACAAATACTTTGATCAAGTCTTTGATGGTGCATGTCACCTCAAAAATTATTCTTTCTTTTTATCACTTACCTACTCGAGGACAAGCAGGAGTTAAGCTTGGGGATGTTGATAGGTTGCAAATGTATCTATAATTTTTGATGTTCCATGCTTGGTTTTATCCACTTTCTTGTGTTTTGTCCTTCCTTTGGAGTACTTTTCATATGATTTCTTGGACTAACCTATTAACAAGTGCCACAGTGCCAACTGCCTATTTTCTGCTATTTTTGGTTCCAGGAAAGTCAGAAAATGAATATTCTCGGAATTGGATGGGAGAAAAGCCAAAGTGCATATTTTACCGGAAGTCATCTAGAGCCAGAATACGAGACGGAGAGGAGCCAGGGGGCCACCACACCACCTGGCCGCGCGGGCCAGTCCTGGCCGCGCCAGGGGGTGGTGTGGCCAGGCCAGGCACCCCCTCGGCCTCTCCTTCCGCCTATAAGATTCCCTTGGGACGAAAACCCTAAGTACCCGAATCAAAAATCCACGAAAGATCCACGAAAGAGAGAGGGCCCCAAGGAATGGCTCTCCTCTCTTCCCCTCCCCCACGCTCCTCCCACCCACGTGAAGGTCATCAATCTCCATGGATGCGATGCTCCTTTGGGATCTCTCCCTGGGCAGGGCTTTAGCTACGCAGGTACATCGCCGATTCAAATCCTCGGTCCACTTCTCTCCCTCCTATTCTTCTAAGGAGTTTTTCCTTGTGGTTTTCTTTAGATCTGCCTCTTTCGAGCTGAATGTGGAGTCAGTGGGTCTGGTTCTTCAATGTTTTTTGGGTGGTCATCCATCTGGTTTTAATGTGCGGCAATTGACCAATGATTCATTCCGATTTTCGGTGGCATAAAATTTAGTTGGGCATTTCATTCATCGTCTGGAGTCACGTATCTGGCCTGATTTCCACTGTTCCTTCCATCTTTTCAATGATTCTTTCAAAGATCCTGTTATTGACTTGAAGGATGGTTAGTCTGTTCCCAAAGGTCGTGTTAGAAATTTTTAAGCAGTGTATGTTCCAAGGCAAAAGGTTGATCCTCTAGCTTCTGTTCGATTTCAGCCCGATCTGAGTTTTCTTTCTAGATCTTTGAGCTCTATGCCGTCGGTGAGTTCACCGTCGGCGACAGTTAGTTTTGGCAGCCTTGTTTTTCCGGTGGATCGGATCCGTTCAAATTTGAAATTTCAAACTTCAAAATGGCCCGATCCTGTTGCTGCGGATTTCTTGGATGGATCAGCTCCGACGCTAGCTGCTATGCGGGATTTACGTCAAGCCAAGTATTCAGATGAGGAGATTATGCATGCAGTGGGCCTTTCTTTTATGCCTGACATTTCTCAATCGCAGTCTGAGTGCCCTCTCTGCCTAGGCCCATGTCTTTTTTGCCATCATAATGGGTCTCGATGTGTTATTGGGCTGCGATGTAAATTTTGTCAATTGCTTGGACACGTTCAGAAAAACTGTCCTAATTTTCATGAGCTGGATTATCTGAAGTCGCGGGAAAGTTCAGATTTTAACGCAGTTGCTTATATTTTGGAGAATTTTGTCATCCGCAAACCTCTTTCATTGAACTTTTGTCCAAGGTGTATGACTGCGGGCCATTGGGGGCTGAAGTGCTCCAATAAGATTCGTTGCTTCAACTGTAAAAGGGAGGGGCACCCTGCATTTAGGTGTAATTCGTTTATTGTTTGGAGACTGAAACAACAAACTCATAACTTATCCTCTAGCCAGGAATGGCACCTAGATGATTTAAGGGTTGCTGTTCATACCTTCCATCCTCTTCCACCAGATCCTCCTGACGGCACCATGTCAAATTTTCTAGTTAATCCCTTCTGCTTTGTTCCTGATGGCCTAACGCTGGATGATGGTTCTGAAGATCGTCTGGTTCGTGCACACCTTGCTGTTTCGGCTGAAGCTCCCCTGTTCCATGGTGATTTCGCAATCGTTGTGGCAAACTGGGCTGTCCCAGATGTGGCTAGACCTGAGATGCTGGAGGACTTGGTGAGTTTGCTCAGATATGATCATCATGTTGTCATTAGAAGTGCTCGCAGTTCTCCTTTTGGAATTGGGTTGTTACGTTTTGAATCAGTCATAGTTAGAGATGCAATGGTAGATGGGCCTGGGTATGAACTTGATGAGGACACCCACATCTCTTTCGTTCGTCATGATGTTGCCTTAAATCTTAGAACTCCAGTTTTGGGTCAAGAGAGATGGGTCCTGTTTCCGGGGTTTCCTATGGATTATCGTACTAAGAGTTTTATCAGGTCTACATGTGCTAGTTTTGGACGTCTAGTTCTTTGGCATGATCCCAATGGAAATCTGTCGAGAGTCTTGGCTAGAGTGTGGCTGATGGATGAGGATTTGGTGCCGCGTAGTCTGATCATTCGTCAGGTTGGGGGTACTAATAGTTCCTGGACTGTTCCCACCTACCTTCTGCGTGGTTTTGGTGCTCAGGTTGCTGTTGGTTTAGCACCATCGGTGGAGATGAACATGGAGGAACCACCACCTCCTCTTAATGTGGATCCCCATCCTTTTCATGGTCCGATTTTGCATGTTATTCACCAATGGAATATGCAAGGGCTGAATCCACAACAAGGTCATAATAACATTCAGCAGCAGTTCTTGAATTTGCATAACAATCTGCAGCTCCCTCAGGAGGATCAGATTCTTGTGCTAGTGGGTGTCTTGCAGCAGTTGTTTCATATTCCAATTGAGCAAGGTGTGCAGCCTGAGGATGGAATGGTCCCTGTTAACAATGTGATTGATGATCTCTCGGATGTTAGTTTCAATCAAATTGATGATGATGTTCAGACTGATCTGGCTCTGATTGGTTCTAGCGCTATGATCTTTCTTTTGGCCCCTTTGGTGGATTCTCTGCAGAATCTGCTTCATCGTCAGATTAGGTCGATTGGAACGGTTGTTTCGGCTGAATTGAGGACTGTTGTGTCTAATGATGTGACGTCTGTGCTTTGGGTTTCAGTTTTTGATGGTGTGCAGGTTCAGAACAATGAGGTTCAGGCTTTGTGTGACCGTGAGGCTATTGTGGTGTCTCGCAAGAGGCATCGTAATAATCCTGCCACGCTTGTCACTGGTCAGCAGTGCGCCGCAGCCCTCGCTCCACCAGGTACCAGGGTTTTAAGGGGAAAAGCTTGTCTGATACACAGAAAAGGAAATCCAAAGTGCAGCCCCGAAAGATACCCTCTGCGATTAATGTTGGGACACATGGATCTGCTGATATTCAACTGCAGGTTGATTCACAGTCCAGTGATTTCATTCCACCTGAGATACCAGTTGCAGTAATTCAGGACATTGGGCAAAGGCTGTGTGGCATTCCTGCAGTTGAGCTGACAGACAATATTTTACTTGCTTCTGCCCAGGAGGAGGTGGAGGAGTCATCTGCTGCTTAGATGTCTGCTTGTCTTCATAATAATGTTGCCCTGGTCACTCAGGAGGCTTTGTTCACTGGATTTTGTTCTTTCCTCATACTGTTTTTATGCTTGTCTTGGATTTGTTCTGTAAGCCTAGTGGGCATTAAAACTGTGGTCCTTTCTTTCAGTTCCTATGTTATCTTGACTCTGGATTGTTTTGTCGTGGAACGTTAGATGTCTAAATAGTGATGCTAAATGGGTAGCACTTAAAAATAAAATAGAAGAACCGGGTTGTGCAATTATTTGCCTACAAGAAACTAAACGGGAGCATTTTGATCATTCTTATATTCGTCAATTTTGCCCAAGAAGATATGATAAATTTGAATTTGTACCATCTATTGGAGCTTCAGGTGGGCTCATAGTCATTTGGAACAGCTCAGTTTTTATGGGGCACATAGTACACAAGGAGCAGTTTGCTATTTCGGTTCAATTTTCATCTGCTCACCTCAATCGTTCATGGACCCTCACAAACATTTATGGGCCATGTAGGAATCCTGAAAGACAGTCTTTTATAGATTGGTTTACATCTCTGAATATTCCTATTGATAGTCTCTGGTTTTTTCTGGGAGATTTCAACTTCATCCGTTCCCAGGAAAATAGAAATCGGCCTGATGGCAATATTGCAGAGATGCATCAATTTAATGAGATGATCAGTGCACAATCTTTAATTGAAATCCCCTTGAAAGGTCGTCAATTTACATGGAGCAATATGAGTGAGAATGATCCGTTACTAGAACAGCTTGATTGGTTTTTCTCAACAGTGGAGTGGACTTCTGTTTTTCCAAACACATTGGTGCAACCATTGTCAAAACCAATATCAGATCATGCTCCTTGTATGTTGACTATTGAAACAACAATTCCTAAAAGCAAGCTATTTAGATTTGAGAGTTTCTGGCCTTTGCACCCTGGTTTTTTAGATGTGGTAAAGTCTAGTTGGCAAAAACCGATTAGAGCATCTAATAGTGCATCACTTCTCTCTGCAAAAATGAAGAATTTGAGGAGATGTTTGAAAGTGTGGAGTAAGTCCATTTCAAAATTAAAACTCATGATTGAAAACTGTAACAAAGTGTTGTTGGAGCTAGATAACATAGAGGATAAGAGGGCTCTTTTTGTTCAGGAGAGAAACTTTAGGCTTATTCTGAAGAATCACATCAACAGGCTGCTTGGATATCAAAATAAATATTGGAAACAAAGATGCACTTACAGATGGGCCCAACTTGGTGATGAAAATACCAAGTACTTTCATGCTCGTGCAACTGAGAGGTATAGACATAATTCAATAGCGTCTATCACCTTGGAGGATGGGAGACAGATTGACAATCATGCAGAAAAAGCTGCTGCCTTCCTGGCATCCTTCAAAAATAGAATGGGTATTTCTCATTCCACTAATATGCTTTTTGATTTGGATGCTCTGTTCACTAAAGTGGACGGTTTAGAACAGCTCTCTGTACCTTTCACCACTCAGGAGATTGATAAGGTTATTGCTATGATCCCTGCACACAAAGCACCTGGGCCAGATGGTTTCAGTGGGTTGTTTTTGAAAGTTTGTTGGAATATCATAAAGAAGGATTTCTATAAGTTATGTAATGATTTCTGGGAAGGCATCATTAGTCTGAAGTGTCTGAATAATTCTTTTATCACTCTCATTCCCAAGGTTCTATCCCCTGAAACTGTAAATGATTATAGGCCCATATCCTTATTGAATTGTGTCTTAAAGGTTTTGACAAAGATCCTGGCTGAAAGATTTCAGAAGTGGATATTAAAACTGGTACATAGGAACCAATATGGCTTCATAAAGGGAAGAAATATTCAGGACTGTTTGGCTTGGTCATTTGAATACCTTCATCAGTGCAAAGCCTCTAGGAGAGAAATAGTAATTATTAAACTTGATTTTGCCAAGGCTTTTGACACCATTGAGCACTCATCCATTATTCAGATTCTGAAGCACATGGGATGTGATGATAGATGGATCTCCTGGATGGAACTGATCTTTCAGTCTGGCACCTCTTCTATCTTACTAAATGGGGTGCCTGGTACAGAATTTCAGTGTAAAAGGGGAGTTAGGCAGGGTGATCCCCTTTCTCCTCCCCTCTTTGTTGCAGGTGCTGAATTACTCCAGGCTGCTGTTAATTCTGCATGTTCTGAGGGCCTTCTATCCCTACCAATTGAGCAACCTGCTTCTGAAGATTTCCCTGTGGTACAGTACGCTGATGATACTCTGGTTATTCTCCCTGCAGACATGGAACAATTACTGAATTTGAAGGCCATCCTTGATGCTTATGCTCAGTCTACTGGTTTGAAAATTAACTATCATAAGTCTCAGCTCATTCCTGTTAATTTGAATCAGAGTAAAGCTAGTGATCTTGCTGCAACATTGGGTTGTCAAGTTGGAGGAATGCCTTTCACATATCTAGGTTTGCCACTAGGTACAACACGCCCAACAGTGGTTGAACTCATGCCTTTAGTGGACAGAGTTGAGAGGCGACTCACTAGTACTGCCATTTGGTTAACCTATGGGGGAAGGGTCACATTCATCAATTCTGCTCTTACTCCTCTGATCACTTATGCTCTTTGTGTTCTAAAAATTCCTTTACAGCTAATTGAGTTTATTGATAGAGCTAGACAACACTGTTTATGGAGGAAAACAGTGGACAGATGAGAAGTCCTACTCCCTTGCTGCATGGGATCTTGTCTGTAGGCCAAAGAAAAAGGGAGGCCTGGGGATTTTGAATCTCAAGGTTCAGAATCAGGCTCTGCTAATTAAGTTTCTTCATATATTCTATCATAAGCATGATGTTCCCTGGGTTCTTCTAGTGTGGCATGCTTACTACACGACTGGACTCCCTCATACAATGGCTAAATGTGGCTCCTTTTGGTGGAAGGACATCTGCAGTCTAACTGACATTTTTAGAGGAATTACCTCTTGCAAAGTGAACCTTGGTGATACTGTTCTATTATGGAAAGACCTCTGGGTTGGTGATGATATTTTGCAGAATAGATACCCAAGATTATTCTCATTCTCTGAGGATATTACTGTCGCTGAATTTACTGAATCGGTAAACCCTCTCGATCACTTTGCTACTCCCCTGTCGATGGAAGCTAATACAGAGTTGGGATTCTTACTGGATTGTGTTAATGACCTTGACAGAGACATACCTACACCAGATCAGTGGGTTTTCACATGGGGTCACAATTATCACCCGAAGGACTACTATAACTTTTACTTCAGAGAAGTTGTCCCAGTTCAAGTGTTGCCTCAGATTTGGAAGACACGGTGTCTTATGAAGCACAAAGTCTTTTCCTGGCTGCTGGTTATGGATAGATTGAACACGAGAGATATGCTACAACGCAGGCAATGTCCAATTGCAAATGTGGATTGTGTTCTTTGTCTTCAGAATAGAGAGACAAGGGATCACTTGTTTTTTCAGTGCCCATTCAGTGTTCAATGCTGGGACCTGTTAGGCATCTCCTGGGACATGAATAAGGAGTTAAGCCCAAGGCTGGAGACAGCTAAACAATTCTAGTCTAAGCCACTTTTTCTGGAGTGTGTAATCCTGAGTGCTTGGAATATATGGAAGCAAAGGAACAGAAAGCACTTTGATGGAGTTGATTCTAATATTCAAAGCTAGCTGGTTCACTTTTCTTCTGATATTGACATTTTAAGTGTTAGGCTTAAATCTGATAGTAAAGATCAGATTATTTCTTTTGTAAGGGAGTTGAGAGTCTAGACTTATTTTATTTGCTTTTGGGTTCTGGGAAACCCTAACCCCTTGTACATATGTTGTAACTCTATCCTTTTTTTAATTTAAGAGCAGTAGGAGACTCTCCTGCTGTAATTCCTCAAAAAAAAATCCGCGAAAGAGTCTGTAGCCGCTGTCATCTCCATCCCTAGATCGGGAGGGATTTGAAGCTCTTCCCGGCACCCTGCCGGAGAGGGGAATTCACCCTGGAGGCCTTGTTCATCATCATGCAAGCCTCCGATGTGATGCGTGAGTAGTTCATCTCTGGACTACGGATCCATGTAGTAGCTAGATGGCTGGTTTTCCTCCTTTGTGCTTTCATGTTTAGATCTTGTGAGCTCCGTTCATGATCAAGATCATCTATTTGTAATTCTACATGTTGTGTTTGCGGGGATCCGATGGATATTGAGATGTTATTTCAGATTTATTATTGATTCTATCATGTCTTTGTCATTTGTGATCTTGCATGCTTTCCGTTGTTAGTAGCTATCTTAGCCAAGTAGATGCTAGCAACTCCAAGAGTTAGTATTTATGCTCGATAGTGGGTTCATGCCTCTGGTAATCTGGGGAAGTGACAGAAATCTCTAAGGTACTAGATGTGCTGCTGCTACAAGGGAGAAAACAACAATCCTTTGTTCATAGAACAATCGTATTGTTTACATTACATGCAATTCGTAAAGCAATAATCTGTTGCTTGCAACTTAGTACTAGAGGGGGTTCGGATGATAACCTGAAGGTGGATTATTAGTCATAGATGCAGTTGGATGGCGGTCTATGTATAATGTTGTAATGCCCAATCAAGTTCCAAAGGAGTCAAGATGATTAGTATATGCATGTATTGCTTTCTCGATGTTTGTCAATTGCCCCGCTGTAATTTGTTCACCCAACATGTTATCTATCTTAAGGAGAGCCACCTCTAGTGAACTATGGATCCAGGTCCTTTTCTTTTACAGACAATCTACAAACTGTTTACTGCTTTGTGTTTACTTTCTGCAAAATTTTACTTCCTTCCATTCGATACGTTTAATCCTTTGTTTTCAGCAAAACCGGTGAGATTGACAACCTCATCGCAAGTTGGGGACAAAGTTCTGTGGTTGTGTTGTGCAGGTCTCCATGTTGCTGCTGGCACCGGTAGTGCGCCCTGCCAACGTTCAGCTAGCTACACCTTTGGGGTGTTTCCTTGCTCCTACTGGATTGATAACCTTGGTTTCGTACTTAGGGAAAACTTGCTGCTGTGCTCATCATACTTTCCTCTTGGGGTTCCCCAACGAGCTCGATATAATTTGGGCCATCAAGCACCTACAACAAAATCACTAGCATCACACATTATTTCAAAGGGTAAACTCCAATCAGGTGGTTGAACAATAGGGGTTGTAGTTAAAGCCTTCTTAAGAGTTTCAAAAGCTTTCTTACAATCAACATCAAAAACGAAGGGTACATCTTTTTGAAGAAGATTAGTGAGGGGTTTTGATATCCTAGAAAAGTCTTTAATAAACCTTCTATAGAAACCAGCATGACCAAGGATACTACGAATACCTTTGATGTCTCTTGGGCATGGCATCTTCTCAATTGCCTCAACCTTAGCTCTATCAACTTCTATGCCTCTTTCAGAAACTTTATGCCCAAGGACAATCCCTTCATTAACCATGAAGTGGCATTTCTCCCAATTAAGAACAAGATTAGTTTCTTCACATCTCTGCAAAACTTTATCAAGGTTGTGCAGACAATTATCAAAAGAAGTTCCATAGATAGAAAAGTCATCCATGAACACTTCTACAATTTCCTCACAAAACCCATGAAACATAGCATACATGCATCTTTCAAAAGTAGCAAGAGCATTACATAAACCAAAAGGCATACGTCTATAAGCATAAGTTCTGTAAGGGCAAGTAAAAGTAGTTTTTTCTTGATCTTGTTGTTTAACAACAATTTGAGAGAAACCAGAATAACCATCAAGAAAACAAAAATGGGTCTTTTTAGACAACCTTTCCAACATTTGATCAATAAAAGGAAGCGGGTAGTGATCTTTCTTAGTAACTTTATTGACTTTTCTAAAATCAATGGACATCCTATAGCCTACTACTATTCTTTGGGGAATAAGCTCATCATTATCATTAGGAACAACGGTAATACCTCCTTTTTTAGGAACACAATGAACATGACTAACCCATTCACTATCAACAATAGGGTAAATAATACCAGCATCAAGGAGTTTCAATACCTCGTTCCTTACCACTTCCTTCATCTTAGGATTTAAACGTCGTTGGTGCTCTACTACTGGCTTTGCATCTGGTTCTATATTGATAGAATGCTGACATATAGTAGGTGAAATCCCTTTTAAATCATCCAGAGTATAGCCCATAGCTCCTCGGTGTTTCTTCAAAACCTCCAATAACCTTTCTTCTTCCTTTCCTGAAAGTTTAGAGCTAATAATAACGGGATATATCTTTTTATCATCAATATAAGCATATTCAAGATCATCAGGGAGAGGTTTTAGATCAAAGACCGGATCCTTTTTAGGTGGCAACATGGGACCCAAGTCTTCTATAGGCAAGTTATGCTTAAGCATCTTGGGTTGACGACGGAGAATCTCGTCAATCTCATTCCTTTCTTCCATGAAGATCTCACTTTCGTGATCTTCCATAAATTGCTGCAAAGCATTGTTACAAGCAAGAGAGATAGAAGCAAGTTGTTCAACTCTAAAATCCTCATTATGGGTTTCCTCTTCACAGGGTTCTTTAGTAAATTTCGAAAAATTAAACTCATAAGATTCCCCATCAAACTTATTCAAGATTTTCTCCCTCTTGCAATCTATAATAGCTCCACAAGTACTCAAGAAAGGTCTACCAAAAATGATAGGATAAGTTTTAGTAGCAGCTGAACCAAGTACTAGAAAATCAGCAGGATACTTAATCTTACCACAAAGAACTTCCACATTTCGTACAATACCAATTGGAGAGATGGTCTCTCTATTGGCAAGGTGAATAACCACATCAATCTCTTCTAGTTCGCAGGGACTGATTTCATGCATAATTTTTTCTATAAAGCTCATAAGGAATAACACTGGAACTTGCACCAATATCACATAAACCATAATAGCAATGATCACCAATTCTAACGGAAAGCACAGGGACACTAGCTTTTTAAACTCTATTAGGATGTGAAACAATATTAGAAGCATCATCACAAAAAACTATGTGTCCATCTTCTATGCTTTTAGTGACAAGGTCTTTCACAATTGCTACCACAGGTTCAACATTTATTTGTTCATCAGGTTTTACAGTTCTCTTTTCACTTTTAGTGATTACATTAGTTATCATAGGATGATCCTTTACCTTATCTGGGAAGGGAATCTTCTTGATATAAGGTTCAGGTAAGATGTGATCAATAGTGCAATACTCAGCACTCCCAACAGGAACACAGTCAACAATATCTTTATAAGGTGCATGGTACTTGTTCCATCCCCTTTTTGGAATCTAAATATAGAAGCAAAAGCCCTAAAGAAATTCGTAATAACTTGTAAATCAAGACCATAAGCGTTACTAATATTTTGAAAGTCATCAGTTCCCATAAAAGATTCAATGCATTCATAATCATAATTTATACCTAACTTTCTACCTTTGTCATTCTCTTCTAGTTCGCAGGGACTGATTTCATGCATAATTTTTTCTGTAAAGCTCATAAGGAATAACACTGGAACTTGCACCAATATCACATAAACCATAATAGCAATGATCACCAATTCTAACGGAAAGCACAGGGACACTAGCTTTTTAAACTCTATTAGGATGTGAAACAATATTAGAAGCATCCTCACAAAAAACTATGTGTCCATCTTCTATGCTTTTAGTGACAAGGTCTTTCACAATTGCTACCACAGGTTCAACATTTATTTGTTCATCAAGTTTTACAGTTCTCTTTTCACTTTTAGTGATTACATTAGTTATCATAGGATGATCCTTTACCTTATCTGGGAAGGGAATCTTCTCGATATAAGGTTCAGGTAAGATGTGATCAATAGTGCAATACTCAGCACTCCCAACAGGAACACAGTCAACAATATCTTTATAAGGTGCATGGTACTTGTTCCATCCCCTTTTTGGAATCTAAATATAGAAGCAAAAGCCCTAAAGAAATTCGTAATAACTTGTAAATCAAGACCATAAGCATTACTAATATTTTGAAAGTCATCAGTTCCCATAAAAGATTCAATGCATTCATAATCATAATTTATACCTAACTTTCTACCTTTGTCATTCTCCCAAGCTTCAGCATTGTCTTGAATACGGTCCAGAAGGTCCCATTTAGCTTCTTCTTCCATGCGAGTGAATGATCCAGCACAAGAAGCATCCAATAAATCCTTGTCATGTAGAGGGAGCCTTGCATAAAAGTTATTGATAATAATATTATTGGGGAGCTCTTGAATGGGAAATTTGAGCATTAGTAACTTCAATCTCCCCCAAGCTTGAGCTATACCCTCTCCATCAAGACGCCAAAAGTTGTATATTTGATTTCGATCTTTATGAATATCACTAGGAGGATAAAACTTTGAACAAAAGAGAGGCACTATTTCATCCAATTCCAGAGCTTGACCATTCTTCAGCAGCTTATACCATTCCTCAGCTCTTCCTTTCAGCGATAATGAGAATAACTTCTTAACTTGATCTGTAGTAATACCTGCACACTTGAGCAACCCGCATAATTTGTGTATAAAGAGAAAATGATCACCGGGATGGACAGTTCCATCCCCAACATAATAGTTATCCATAACACGATCAATAATTCTTGTAGGTATTTTAAAAACATCATTCTCAGCAGGTGGTGGTTTATCTACTACCTTAGCAGTGGTAGTAGCATTACCAAATAAGAAACTCAGCGAATTATCCATAACAAAAATAAAGCAACTAGCAGAAGTAAACAATACTCACAGTAGAAGTTTCCTTCACCAGTTCCACTCTCCAATAGCGCTTCACTCCCCAGCAACGGCGCCAGAAAATAGTCTTGATGACCCACAAGTATAGGGGGTGTATCGCACTATTTTTGATAAGTAAGAGTGTCGAACCCAACGAGGAGCAGAAGGTGCTGGCTAGTGGTATGGATCAGGAATTCTCTGCAAATACTTAGCAAAATGATTTTTAGGTTTTTTTTTGATAATGCAAGTAAACAAAGTACGAGTAAATAAAAGACAGTAAGAATAAATGCAGCAAGTGGCCCAATCCTTTATGCAGCAAAGGACAAGCTGGTTGTATTACTTAAGATGACCAAACGTTCTTGAGGACACATGGGAAGACTGTCAAGTGCTTTCGCTTCATATAGTTGATTAATCTTCTTTAGCTTGCTAAGTGTTGTGTGGGTGAACCTATGCTAATGTACCGACCTTCCTAGGACTAATACATACTTGTGATTATACCCCTTGCAAACATCCATAAGTACAAGAAAGTAATTAAGGTAGAAACCTAACCACAGCTTTAAAATCTAAGACCCTTACGTCCCTTGTGCAATGGTTTCCTAACGGGGATTTAGGTTTCTGTCACTCCGGCAACCCCTACGATTAGTAGCCAAATACACACTACATTCCCCTAGGCCCATATAGGTGAAGTGTCATGTAGTCGACGTTCACATGACACCACTAGAAGAAGTACACCACAACTTAAATATCAAACCATTGAATCTTTCTCAACACAACTCCACTACTAACAACATGACTTCTCCCATGTCCTCAAGAACAAAACGAACTACTCACAAGACATCATATGGATCATGATCAGAGATGTAATAATGATGTATAAAAATCTGAACATAAACAATAATTCAATGGTTCACTCAATAGCATCAACTACAAAGAGTAATCAACACCGGGAAAGTTTCCCCTATGAACTATGCAAGATTCAACTCAATTGTTACAGCAATATGGAGATGGTGATGAGGGTGTTGATGGTGATGATGGTGGTGATGATGATGATCCCGATGAAGTCCAGCTTGATGGTGGTGTTGATGGTGACGATCTCCCCTCTTCGGGAAGGAATTCCCCCGGTAGAAATCTGTCTGCCGGAGAGATCTTTCTCTCTCGGTGTTTTCCGCCCCGCAGAGGCGGTGGAATCTTTCTGTGGTCACTCCCCGAGTCTTAGGGTTTCGGGAGGATAATATACGCTAGAGGGGAGTGCCAGGGGTGGACCAGGGCAGCCACGCCACCTGGTGGTGCGGCCAAGGCTGGCCCACGCCAGGGGGTGGTGTGGGCCCCCCGTGGCCCATCTCTAGCCCCCCTTATGGCTTCCTTCGTCTTCTGGAAAAATAGGATTTTCCATGTATTTTCCCGGATTTTCTGATCTTCGCAAATTTTGCCTCCAAACAACACCTTTTCCACCAGAATCCTGACTGAAGCGGTCCATGCTCCAAAAGTCATCAACCATGCAAAAACAGATGAAATAACATAAGTATCACCTCTCAATATGAAATATAGCAATGAATAACAGTGAATTATGACATAGAATAGTGATGCAAAATGGACGTATCACCGCATGTGTAACGCCATTTACCGTGGCGCCGCACGGTGCAACGCCTTCTGCCATGGCGCGTCACTTTCAGAGAAAGATAGACAGAACCTTCTGTCTAGTTTTCTCCTAATGTGCGGCGCCATGGGCAGTGGCGCCACACGTCCAACGCATAGATCTGTGGCGTCGCACGGTGCAACGCCATTATTCTCTTGATTACCATCCTCGTAAGTGATGACCCACAATTATAGGGGGTGTATCGCAATATTTTCGAGGGAAGTGAAACCCAATTTATTGATTCGACACAAGGGGAGCCAAAGAATATTTATAAGCCTTAACAACCGAGTTGTCAATTCAGCTGCACCTGGAAAGAATCTTACTCACAGCAGTTTATCAGTAGCAGCAGTTTTGTAGTAGCAATAGTAAAGTAATAGCAGTAGTAAAAGTAAAGACAGTAGTAACAATTGCAGTAAATAGTAGGATTAAAGCGCGGTAGGCATAGGTATGGATGGACGGGCGTTGCATGGACAAGACAATTCATATAGCAATCAGAACATAGGGCATTTGCAGATAAATAAGGTAAAGCATCCAAGTACTAGATAATCATAGGCATGTGTTCCATATATAGTCATAGGTGGTCGCAATGAGAACTTGCACAACAACTTTTGTCCTACCAGCCCTTTTGCAGCGAGGCCTCAAGGGAACTACCGGCAATTAAGGTGCTCCTTTTAATAGAGCACCGGAGCAAAGCATTAACACTCCATGAACACATGTGATCCTCACATCAAAGCCATTCCCTCCGGTTATCCCGATTTCTGTCACTTCAGGGCCTTTTGTTCCGGTCAACAACGTGTGTACACAACTTGTAGGTAAGAGCATAAACAATACTATCATAATGAATCAATAACATGTTCAGATCTGAAATCATGGCACCCGGGCCCTAGTGACAAGCATTAAGCATAACAAGTTGCAACAAAGTCAAAAAGCACGAATAGAAGATACTAGGCACCATGCCCTAACAATCCGATGCCATTACATGAACGATCTCATCCAATCCCTACCATCCCCATAGCCTACATCGGGGGATTACTCACTCATAGATGGGGGAAACATGGATGGTCGATGGAGAAGCGATGGTGATGATGATGGCGATGATCTCCTCAAATTCCCCGTCCCGGCAGGGTGCCAGAACGGAGATTCTGGTTCTGAATCGTGGAATCTGGTGGTGGTGGCATAGTGGAACTCTTTCTGGAAAAACGTCGAACCCCTTGGGTTTTTAGGTCAGGAGGCAACTTATAGGAGAAGAGGGAGGCCGAGGGGGTGCCTGGGCGGCCAGACCACCCCCTAGCGCGACCAGGCCTAGCCCGCGCGGCCAGGTGGTGTGGCCAGGCGCTAGCCCTTCTCCATCTCGTATTCTGGCTCCTTGAGTCTTCTGGTGAAATAGGATTTTTGGCATATTTTCTGGGATTTTTCCTGATAGTTGATTTTCTGCACAAAAACTAGACACCAAAGTAATTCTACTCAAAACAGCGTCAATCCGTGTTAGTTGTATCCAAATCACACAAGTTTAGAGGAAAAACAATAGCAAAAGTGTTCGGGAAAGTAGATACGTTTTGGACGTATCAACTTCCCCCAAGCTTAGCTTATTACTTGTCCTCAAGCAATTCAGTTGAAAACTGAGTGCGATAAAAGAAACTTTCACGAACACATTTGCTTCATAAGATGTATATATTCTCAGCATGTGATCAACTACTCAGTCAATTCATAATAAGGAGTATGCATCTAAGTTTACTTAATAGTCATTGCAAACTATGAAGAGCTTCTAACTCAAAAAATAGTAAGTGGCATGAAACAAAAACATAAGCAACATTGTAATGCTCATAACAAGGTATGATAGAGTGGTATCTCGCTTGCCTTTGATTGTAAAGAAAACATAAATGCCAAGGCACCTTTGAAGTTCAAGTGAAGACTAGAAGTAAAGATATCAAAGATACAAGCATCAAAGTCATAACACAATTAATCAAGTTTTGAGACAAGCACATTACACTAAGGATGACAACTATGCTCTCACGAAGGTGCTCAAAGAATGGGTGGTGACTCAACAAGGAAATGAAAAAGGTTTTGAAAAGTTTGAAAGGCTTCCAAATACTGAAAGTATGGTACTCATTAGCTTTGAGCTCTCATTGCCCCTATCATAAGACTCTTTAAACGGTTAAGGTTAAAGTGACACAACTAAGAAGATATGCTTGATAAGTTATAAGCTAAAATCACATGCCCCTTACGTACGAGTACCGGACCTCGTGCTACTCAACTTCAGTCACAAGTAAGCTCTTGTCATTGTAAGTACATATGTATCATAGAGAACCGCCAACGGGGTACCCCTTGCACATGATACAGGAGCTATCCCATAATCAAAATGACAAGGCAAGCAGACAATGAGCATCTCAGCGATCTTTTTATTTGCTATTTGCATAGGTTTTTATTGAGGATGCTTCATAGAATGCTCATTATGATTATGCTACAAGTTTCCACCATGATTAGGCATGGCTTAGGCTAGCGGCCCAGGCGTTTCTCTAACACATATACAAACTCCATGATCTTACAAGTTCCCCTTTTATTTCACACCGCCGGGATCCATGAGCAAAAGAATCATGATATCAACGAGGTACAAAGTACCTGTGCAACATTGAAAGCGTTCCCCATGATACATGGTTTTGCTAACTTCAACTTATAAAGGGTAAGCATATACGCAACAAAGATGGACGCAATGGTTCAAGATTATTAAGTGCAAGAAAGTAAAGTGTGCCATCAAGTTCGTGACAGCTTTACTAACTAACTTTCTCATAACAAGCAAACATTTTATTCGGAAGAAAACAAGGCATATTGAATATGCAAGAAAATAGAAAATGATGCTAATAGGTAGGTATAGTGGACAATTTGGCAATATTGGTTTTGGGGAGTTGGAAACACGAGTAGAGCATACTCAGTGCAAGTGAAGGCTAGCAATAGTAAGGGAGCGACAAACGAGAGAGCAGTAATTGTCATAATCATGCTTGCAACAAAACTGGACTAATCATGGCATGAAAATGATTCAAGATCCCTGAGGCAAAATAATTCATTGAGGCTTAACTGATTATTTTAGTCATATGCATGCGTGAGCATGTGCCAAGTCAATTCAAGTGAAACATTCATAGGAGGATACTACAGTGTCATACCAAAATATGAATAGAGCAATGCAGGCAAACATTCATTATGACAAGGTACAAACTATTAACGAGCTGGAGCTAATCATAAGAAAGCAAGAACTACTAATCATCCATAAATAACATACACCCTACATGAACAGACTAAGTACGCCCACAATGATGAGTATATGTATAAAAATAAAAACAAATAGAGTTTGTTACCCGCCTCTTACCACACCTCAAGTTATCATTAATCCTCATTATTACCCTTCACTTGTGTGGCTTGAATAATAACATGAAACCAAATTCCACTGAGGACTGTTGAACCCTGCAACAAACTCACAAAACCAAAGAAGAACAATAAATATTTTTGGTGTTTTTGATTTTTTAAAACAAGAACCAAAAAGGAAGAACAAGCAAAGCAAAGTCTTTTTGAGTTTTTCGAATAGTTCAAACAAAGCAAAGAGGGAGAAGCAAACCGAGGCAAAAAGAAGCAAACAAAGTCAAACAACAGAAATATTTTTGGTCCTTTGTGTTTTAGGAAGCAGAAACAAAGAGAGAACGAAACATGAATATACAAAGTACCGATGAAACATGATATGGAAATGAGTGTGATGTCGGTGTACCTCCCCCCAAGCTTAGGATTTTGGCCTAAATGGGTATTAATCCAAATGCGAGTAAGGGTTCCAAGAAGGCGGATCATCGTAAGAATGATCGTGGTAAGTCCCTTGCGAAGATGAAGAAGCCCCCCAATCATAGGTAGGCTGCTGATAAGAAGACTCCCCCTCATTCGAGGGCTGGACCGAATCATATGTAACCTCCCTTCTAGTATCCTGCTCCTGTTGGGAGAGCTCTCCCAAGTACGTATCAAGCTCCTCCTCAGTGAGTGACCATCCTACCCTGGTATCAAGGTTAAACAAAACAGGTGCAGGCAAAATAACAAATCTCTCAGACTTACTCCTTCTCCAACCAGCCTTGAGAAAGGTTATTTCATAAGACAACTCACTCAAATTATCCCAAGAAGAAGAAAATTTATGTTGTATCATGGAATTAAGGTCAAGCCTTTCAATGGGAAACTGTAGGTCTAGATGATGAGGCACTAAACCATGCAACGCTAATAAACGAGAAGCAATGAGGCCTCCACAAATTCCATGTTTCTCACGGTTAGCAGCAAGACGGAAAGCTATCAAGGCACCCAAGTTGTAAGTTCTATCTCATTTTAAAGCAGCTGAGATGAATGCTAGATCATATGAGGATAACTTATTAGCAGTTTTCCTAGCAAGAACACACTTGGCAATAAAGTAAGCAAAGTAGCGAATAGATGGGAGATGAATGTTACGGTCTTTCCCACTCTCCTTTGAGAAGCTTCTCCCTTGGAAAATCTTAGTATACAAGTCCATGAGTGGTGCAGGTCGCTCTTTAATCCTTCCACACGATCCCTACTTAGGTACCTTAATAGCTACATGAAAGTCATCAAGAAGAAGGTCGACGGTTATATTGTAAATTTTGTAGTGGACTATGGGGTTAGGCAAAGAGTGACTAAATCGAAAGTCCTGCACTACAGACATAATTAGTATCACAAATTGACAGGGTTCATCTTCCACAAAGTGCTCTAATCCTGCATTAGCAACTAAGGTGTGGAAGTCCTGGGAAATTCCTACAGCCCTCATGAATTCGAAGCATGGATAGATGGAAGGAAAAACTTCCTCCTCTCGGTGAACCTTCATAACCTTAGGCACCCTCAGTTCATGTTGGTTGAGTTGATGCTCATTCATCTTCTATTCTGAAATTTAAACATCCATTAAACAAGTGATTGCAAAGTGAGTACATAATGAAGGGCACTACTCATAGGGACTTATAGAGGCCTAAACATGCATCAAAACAATATCTCTAAGCATTGAACAAGCTTACAAGCTCTCATAACCTATCACCTATAGCAGCAAAATACTCAAGATATAAACCACAAAACACAAATCTACTTGGACAAGCGGAGGAGTCACATACCGGAGAACAAATGCTCAATATTTCAGCAGCAAAGATGGGCTGAGCAAGGAGATCAAAAAATCGAGGGCAAGAACAACAAGAACGCGATTTCGAGCAAAGAACTGGTGTTTTCTTAGGAGAGAGGAAGAAGTGGCAAGTGAGAGGGTGAGTGGAGGGCCAGGGGTGGCCCACACCATGCCCAGGCGCGCCCCTAGGCTGGTCGCGCCACCAGGTGGTGTGCCTGCCTGGTGGGGCCCCCTGGTACTCTCCAGGCACTTCTCTGCCCTTTTTTCACGTAAAAAATTAATATGAATTTTCTGGAATTTTTCGAGACACTTTATTTTTGAGCAATTTTCTGGTATAGATGAATGATTTTTTGACAGAAAAAGGTTTCTGGAATGATGCAATGACAAGACAAAACTAAAACTTCAGAAGTTCCAAGACACTCTAACAAGCAAGCAACTAACAACAGAAAAGTAAACTAAACGAAAGCAAAAACTAGAAAAGATAAAATAAAAGTAAACAAAAGATAATCATGGTGAAAACATTGTTTTGTTCATTAAAATCATTTTGTTAACAAGGTTGATCAGGTCTTGTTACCAAAACAATTTTATATGAAGCAAAACTTTGTATTTCACTAATGATTATGTTACCTCAACCTTGATAGCAATGGTCCCTATCATAATAGTTTCAAATTTTTCTCTTGGTATGGGACAATATATTTCTCCAACTTGAATGCCCTCCACATGTTCAATTGAATTTAAACCTAAGTCCTATCAATCTTCTTGGGGAAATAGACAGTATGCTCTTTGTCTTTAACATTAAAGGTCACCTTTCCTTGGTTACAATTAATAACAGCTCCTGCAGTATTAAGAAAAGGTCTCCCAAGAAAAATAGACATATTATCATCTTCAGGCATTTCAAGCACAACAAAATCAGTTAATATCAAGCAATTATGAGCCAATTGAACAGGTACATCCTCACATATACCAATAGGAATAGTGGTAGATTTATCAGTCATTTGCAAAGATATCTCAATTGGTATCAGTTTTTCCAGTTGAAGTCTCTTATAGATAGAAAAAGGCATGACACTAACTCCTGCTCCCAAATCACACAAAGCAGTTCTAACATAACTATTTTTAATAGAGCAAGGAATAGTTGGAATCCCTGGATCTCCAAGTTTCTTTGGAACCTTACCATGAAAGGAATAATTAGCAAGCAAAGTAGAAATTTCTTCATTAGGGATCTTCCTTTTATTCGAGAAAATATCCTTCATATACTTTGAATAAGGAGGCAATTTAATAGCATCAGTCAAAGGAATTTATAAGAATAATGGTTTCATCCACTCACAAAACTTATTATAGTGTTCATCTTCCTTTGACTTGTGTTTCTTATCAGGGAAAGGCATAGGTTTTTGGACCCAAGGCTCTCTTTCACTAGCATGTTTCTTAGCAACAAAATCTTCTTTAGTGTTTAGTATTCTTAGTGTGCCTTTCAGGTTCTTCTAAAACTTTTTCTTTATCAGGAACATCATTTTCTTCATTACCACTTTCAGTTCCAGCATCAAAGACATATATACTATTAGGATCTTTAGCAGGTTCAGAGGGTTCTACAATAGTTTTATGTTTCTTCTTTTTTTAGGATTAGTGCCACTATTTTCAGCTTGTTGAGAATCCTGCTCAATTCTTTTAGGATGCCCCTCGGGATATAGAGAATCCTAGGTAGCAGCACCACTTCTAGTTCTAATTTCATAAGCATGTTTTTATTTAGCAGCATTAATTAGCAAGTCTTTTTGTACCTTAATAAGCTGATCAATTTGAGTTTGAACCATTTGAAAATGTTTAACAAGCATTTTAACATCATTAGCGGTTCTTTCCACAATATCTTTTAACTCAACAATAGCTCTAGAGTTTTCCGTGAGATGATTTTGCACCCTTTTATTAAAATTATCTTGCTTAACAATAAAAATATCAAATTCTTCTAAGCATTGATTAGGAGGTTTAGAGTAAGGGATATCACCTTCATCAAAGTGTTGGAGAGAGTGTACCTCAATAGTGGATGAGCGGGGAATTGGCTTACATAATTCTTCTATAGGAGGTAAATTCTTGACATCTGCAGCTTTAATTCCCTTCTCCTTAAGACATTTCTTAGCTTCCTTCATCACTTCATCATTTATTTCAATAATTCCCCTCTTCTTAGTTGATGGTATAGGCGCCGGTATAGCTGGTTCAGGTATTATTGTTTCAGGTATAGCTGGTTCAGGAGGAGTCTAGTCTTCATAATTCTTGCTTATTTTAGCCATTAATTCCCCAGCTTCCTTGGGAGTCCTATTCTTAAAAACACAATCAGCACAACTATCCAGGTATGTCCTAGATTCTTCAGTTAGTCCATTATAAAATATATCAAGAAGCTCATTCTTAGGTAATGTACATCCAGCATGTGCATGAATCAAAGCACAAAACCTTGCCCATGATTCAGGCAATATCTCTTTTTCTCCCTGTTTAAAATCAAAAAGCTCCTGCAAAATAGCATGTCTAGCACTAGGAGAAAAATATTTCTGCAGGAAAGTACTAATCAAGCAATCAGGGCTATCAATAGATCTAGGAGGTAAATTATTAAACCAAGTTTTAGCTTCTCCTTTCAGTGAAAAAGGGAAAAAATTAGCAACAAAGTTGGTGCGCATCTTAATATCATCAGAAAACCAGCCACTCATGGTAGAAAGCTCAGTCATATGTGCTACCGCACTCTCATTCTTAGTCCCACAAAAAGGTTCTTTCTCAACAATAGCTATGTAAGATAGATCAAGAGAGAAATCATAATCCTTATCTTTAATGTTTATGGGAGTTGCATCAAACTTAGCATTAGGTGACAATTTGGGTTTAATAGTACGCCTCTCAAGGAGACTCTTAGCAGCACTCCTATCATGGGTGTTTTGACATTCTTCAATAAATTCATCAGTCATCTCAATATAACCGTCTTCAATATCATAGCTCTCTCTAGACTCAGGTGAACTAACAGGTGTAGTAGTGTCTTCATTAGGAGTTTCAGTATTTCTAGCTATAGTTCTAGCAATCTTAGCATCTAGGAAAGTACCTAATGAACCACTCTTATCAAGCATAGTAGAAGCAGCATCATAAGTATCAGAAGTTTCATATTCAGTAGTAGTAGCAGTGTGTGTAGCATGTGTATGTGGTGGTGTAAGGAACTTACTCATAACAGATGGTGAATCAAGAGCAACATAGGTGTTCAGAACCATACCTCTGATTGTAGTGGATGGTAAAATAGGAACCTTGCCATCATGAGACTTACCCATGATGGATGGATGGCAGCGAACAATAGTGATTCCAAGTGGACTTGATAAATAAAGCTATGCTCCTCGGCAATGGCACCAGAAAATAGTCTTGATGACCCACAAGTATAGGGGGTGTATCGCGGTATTTTCGAGGGAAGTGAAACCCAATTTATTGATTCGACACAAGGGGAGCCAAAGAATATTTATAAGCCTTAACAACTGAGTTGTCAATTCAGCTGCACCTGGAAACAATCTTGCTCACAGCAGTTTATCAGTAGCAACAGTTTTGTAGTAGCAATAGTAAAGTAATAGCAGTAGTAAAAGTAAAGACAGTAGTAGCAATTGCAGTAAACAGTAGGATTAAAGCGCAGTAGGCATAGGGATGGATGGATAGGCGTTGCATGGACAAGACAATTCATATAGCAATCAGAACATAGGGCATTTGTAGATATATAAGAGAAAGCATCCAAGTACTAGAGAATCATAGGCATGTGTTCCATATATAGTCATACGTGCTCGCAATGAGAACTTGCACAACATCTTTTGTCCTGCCAGCCCGTTTGCAGCGGGGCCTCAAGGGAACTACTGGCAATTAAGGTGCTCCTTTTAATAGGGCACCGGGGCAAAGCATTAACACTCCGTGAACACATGTGATCCTCACATCAAAGCCATTCCCTCCGGTTATCCCGATTTCTGTCACTTCGGGGCCTTTGGTTCCGGAAAACAACGTGTGTATACAACTTGCAGGTAAGACCATAAACAATACTATCATAATGAATCAATAACATGTTCTGATCTGAAATCATGGCACTCGGGTCCTTGACAAGCATTAAGCATAACAAGTTGCAAAAAAGTCAAAAAGCACTAATAGAAGATACTAGGCACCATGCCCTAACAATCCGATGCCATTACATGAACGATCTCATCCAATCCCTACCATCCCCATAGCCTACATCGGGGGATTACTCACTCATAGATGGGGGAAACATGGATGGTCGATGGAGAAGCGATGGTGATGATGATGGTGATGATCTCCTCCAATTCGCCGTCCCGACAGGGTGCCATAACAGAGTTTTTGGTTCTGAATCGCGGAATCTGGTGTTGGCGGCACAGCGGAACTCTTTCTGGAAAATCGTTGACCCCCTCTAGGTTTTTAGGTCAGGAGGCAACTTATAGGAAAAGAGGGAGGCCTAGAGGGTGCCTGGGGCAGCCAGACCACCCCCTGGCGCGGCCAGGCCCAGCCCGTGCGGCTCGGTGGTGTGGCCAGGCGCCAGCCCTTCTCCGTCTCGTATTCTGGCTCCTTGAGTCTTCTGGTGAAATAGGATTTTTGGCATATTTTCTAGGATTTTCCCTGATAGTTGATTTTCTGCACAAAAACTAGATACCAAAGTTATTCTGCTGAAAACAGCATCAGTCCGTGTTAGTGGTATCCAAATAACACAAGTTTAGAGGAAAAACAATAGCAAAAGTGTTCGAGAAAGTAGATACGTTTTGGACGTATCAGTAAGAACTTGACCTTGGTCCAAACACTATGCCCTTCCCGCCATCAACCGTGGCTTCATCCGCGAGACTAACATCACGGAACAAAGATACCATGTGGTCCCGCCCCAATACGTTTTCGTGGATTTCGGCCTCTCTAGACGTGAACCCCTCCTCGTCAAGTTCTTCTTCGGGACCATCATCATCCGAGTCCAATGCATAGCATCGAGTATATGGGATGTCACGGTCCATGTTCTCTTGCGTAATATATTTGTCCAAATCTCCAACATTGTTGTCGTGGAGCTCAACCTCATTCTCATCGTGCCAATAATTATCATTTTGCTCTTCCAACACTTCATCTTGGTTCTTCGAAATCGGGCTCAATGTTTGGGTCAATGGAGGTTCAATCAATACCTCTTGGTTTATTGGTGGAGGACTTCTAGAACCCAATGGAGAGGCCGGACGGTTAAAATCAAAGTGCAAGTTATTATCAAACTTCTTGGTGGCAAATAGTTCAAGAGCTTTGTCTAGCGACTCCGCCACCACCTCCTTGTATGCAACCTAAAGGGGGCTCGGAGAAGATACGATGGTCTTCCAATGGGCGTGCATTCCCAAACCCACATTATGCCTTCCCTCCAACTCAACAACATCATTTGGGTCCATCCATTTCAATTCATTTCAATTCAACAAACTTCTTGGTGGCAAATAGTATGTGGTTGTTCTGTTCCCCGTTCGCTTGTGCTAAGCGTTTCAGCTCGCCTGCTTAGACTGTTCGTTATCACTGCGTAAAAGAGCAACGACAGCTTCACGACGTTTGAGCTGATTGGAATAACAAGTTCATATACTGTAACTAAATTGCCAGATATGCATTGAGCTGAGTTCAGCAAGTCACTGAACGAGTTGATGCTCCTCTCCAAAAACCCCAAGATCTGAGTATTCGTCCAAGAATCTTGCTCCTAATCCCTCCCCCAAGTATTTTCTCTCAATCCTCTCAGTTCTATCCAAATTTTTCTTTGTATTTGTCTGCTTTTCTTAAAATTTCGGTGAAACCCTAGTTTCAATTGGATTTAGAGATTGGTATGAAGCATTCTTATGTTTATTTGACCTTTAGTTATAGTAATAGCTTAGTATTGAATGGTAGAACTTTAGTTGGTTATTTTACAATACAAACCCAATATATATGTTAGTATGCGTGGTTCATAGTAGCAATTTCTCTTTTATTATGTTAGATGACATTTTGCAATCCTCATAAATGCTATAATAATTGTTCAATGTACAACTGTAGATAGATTATGGTGGGGTATTTGTAATGTTAAAAGCATAGTTTTGCTAAAGTGGAATATATGTTCATGTGAGAATAATTATTCTTTGGTATCTATTTGAAATATGTAGGATGAGTCTTCTCAATCCTCACTACGATGTTCAACACCGTTCCTACAAGTTGTTGGAGAAGAGACAGGTACTAAAAATCCCACACGGTAGTTCCTATTATTCTGGTTTGTTGAGATGTAATTAAATCTTACCTTGGGCATTGTATGTTTGCAGGAGCTTGTACCTCTTCGACTTAGGTATCATGAGGTCTCGTCGGCCAAGAGCTTGCCTTACAATGAGCGATACACTCTTGTTGGGGTTCGCAGCATAGAAAACAAAAAATTTCCTACGATGAGAACTATACGCCAAGATCTATCTACTAGATACAAAGCAACGGGTGGATATACATCCATGGAGAACTTACCCTCGAAGACAATGAGTTTTGTTAATGAGTAGGAACTCATGGATGATGTAGTCGTACGCTTGCCAATATCAAGATCATGATAAAGTCCAGCAGGTCCGGCTCCAGCACGTCCATCAGATCCAGCTCCAGCAAGTCCAGCACCACCAAGTCCAGCACCGCAAAGTAGCGGTGCATCCGTGATCGCACACACGTCTGGTACCCGACAACCTCCGTCCCTCGCTCCAACAAAGCAGCGGAAGCAGCAACTCCTTTCCAGATAAAGCCACCGGGAACATGTATCTCGCTAATCCGAGACCATGGGGGAATAATACTAGAGTGTAACTACCTCGGTGAATTACGCTCTTAGTTAATGCCTGGATGAACGAAAGTGGTTAAAATAGTACGGTGGGGCCCAAGGCCACTCACGGTAGACCTTTCGGCCGTCCTAACCACTTTCAGACAATGGGACAAGAACGAGCGGCGTAATCGGCAGGCGAAGGGATCAACTACATACACAAATGAGTATGTATGCAAGCCACATATAACAGTCCTCAAAGCCATTCCATCTAAAAGAAATAGAAATATTGCAACGCCATACGGCAAGATCCAAATGTCCTAGATAGATATAATAATTTAGGATAGCTCCTCATACATCACACATCAGAGTATCAGGCGGAAGCGGAAAACAAGATCCGAGTACGGATGAGAAGCAAATTGGCATAAGATGCCCCATAAATAAACACATCCCGCCCACAGATCACACGGATCCCCGTTCCCGGAATCTCTACACCGAATGATCGTTGCCAACATCATCTGTCTCTTCCACCCAGTATCCATCTTGCAGGTACACCTGTTCATCTGAATCAAACAATTTATCGTGTGAGACCCTAGGGGTACTCAGCAAGTCTTTATGCCGCTAAAGGGGGACACCACCTAGGATGACGCAATTGCAGCAAAAGGTAATACCTAACAATTCTACAGATACTCGCTAACCTTACGCCTAACCAATGATAGACGAAAGTCCGTGAATTAAGAACAATAGTTATAACAGTATAATTAACGGATCCATCCTCCTCCTCGCTTACCAACGAGGAAGCGGACGGACAACCCCCATCATCCGTTGGCAGTTTTATTAACCATTCCATGAGCATTGCACTATTTACTAGTCAAGTACTTAGTCAGTTTAAAAGCGGTACTTTAGTTATACTTGTCTATGATCGAGAAACTGTGCTCCAAGTCGTCCATAACCGCGGACACGGCTTTCAGAAAGATTTACCCTGCAGGGGTGCACGAATAGCAACACACACTCGATCAACCTCGCAAAACCCAAATCAAAACCCAACGAGGCATTCACGACAAAGCAATCACAGGATTCAGAAATATTTCAGGGGGCCACCCCATTAAGCTACCCGCAACGAATTTGGCTGGCTCCGAGACGGACCCAAGGTTTGTGTGGACGACGGTAAACGACTGGGAACCCGAAAATGTGACTGGGCTTGTCGATACAGCGAAAACGTGTCACGATCCAAAACAGTACAGGTGCTCCTCGCACAATCTTAAATAAAGCAATAACATGGCATAAGTACAGGATAGTAATAAATCCCCAAACTAATTGTGGCCCCAAGAAATAAGAATGAATCAAGCTCTGGCTCAGGGGGGTCCATAAGGCCTCCCAGATGTGGATAGTGCGAATAGTCAAGGAACAGGAATCAAGTACTCGGGGTCCTACGGGACACAAGTGAGCATGAAAAACCAAATAGCAGATATTGCTCACCGGTGCCTCTTTCATTAGTTATCCCATTACTACTCAGGTTATGTTGTTGAGGTACCTCGTTATCCATCCGACACTCACATACCCTACTCATGCTTTTCTACGACTCGCATGGCTCAAACAACTCCTGTAGTAATGGCTCATGGGACCGGAACAGGCTTAATGTGGTTTAAAAGTAAAGGCTATGCAGTACTTGGGATTCAATTTAATGCAACCGCGACTCAATGATGCAAGAATAAGATAGAGGCAATAGGTACTGTATGTATGCAAGCATGTGGTAGTGCTTTCCTGGCAGCTCAGTTGAAGCGAGAGATGGATCTGGGTAGTACTCCTGTGGTTCCTGGTAATTCTCCAGCTGGGCGTATATTCGAAGAAGAACCAAACAAACAAGGGCCAACATAAATAAAGTGCACAAGCATATGAATTAAAATGCTACAAGCAAACAAGCATGCCATGATGAATGATGCACAATTTGCATGGCATTAAAGTAGCATGGCAAAGGTGAGGTGTGGATACAAGAAATAAAGCTTTTTGTTATTTATTTAATCAAGTTTTATTGTCATAAACAGTTCAGATTTTGAATAATGACATGATGCATGCTTCAATTCAGAACAAGGACTGCGTAGATAGAACGGGCTCGTCGCGCTGATCGATTTAGACATATTATTTGTCAAATTTGGAGTTATAAAACAAAAGTTATTAATTAATGAAGGAAAAGGGCATTTTCATGTAATTTTAATCATCTCGAAAATTTAAAGTGTGCAAAACATATTTTGAAGGGCATATTTGAATTCCTCACATTTTTCTGATTTCAAAACATATATTACTTGTATTATTTGGATTTGTATTTTAAAAATTATTTAAATCTGATTTGAATTTGAATTTAAATCAATTTGGAAAGGTTTAATTAAAATCAGACTCAGGAAAATGCTTTTGTTACCCAGGCAATTCTAGCCTCAGCCGCTGACGGGTGGGCCTTGCGCTAACTGGGGCCACGCACGCGAAAACACTTTTGTTACCGGGCTCTGCCTAGCCCACTGAGGCTGACAGGCGGGGCCAGCGGCTTCGGGCCCACGCGACAGTGGGGATGCCCCCAGAGGCCGACATGTGGGGCTAGGGCTGGAGCGTGGGTTACGCCTGAGAAAGCAGAGGGACCTCCCTGCAAAAATACTAGTGCGGCTAACTAGTGGGGCCGCTAGGAGCGCGGGTTGCGAGCGAAATAAAAGGGGGGGCTGAATGTAATTTTACCACAGGCCCGGTACGGTTCTTCTTCTTCTCGGTCTGACGAGAAATCGGCGCACGGCGCGGGGCGGGGGCTCGAACCCAGGTCGCGGGCGTGCGCGCGGAGGGGCTAACCAGTGCGGCGGGTCAAGGGGAGTTGACTAGGAGGTAAGCGCGGCCTAGTTAGAGTGCTGCGCGGCGCGGGGAGGCTGCAGACGACGGCGAGCTCTGGCGCACTACGGCCGTTCGACGAAATGATCGGCGGCGCTAGACGGTGTCGGTGAAGCGGAGGTTGTCAGGGAGGTCGAGGGACTCACCGCGGGCTCGACGGCGGGCTCGGATCGGAGCGAGGAGCGGCGGAGCGGCGAGATCGCTGGCGCTCCGGCGGCTAGGGTTTCGTCGGGACGGCGAGGATCTGGCGGTGCTGGGGGGCTCCTCCTTCGCGTCAGCGTGTACGAGTCGGGGCAGGGGACGGTCCTCGGTCTTCCAGGACACCTCCACGTCGCGCTGACCGGCGGGAACGACAGGGGCGAGGTGGTGCTGGCGGCGAATGGCAGCAGGTGCTAGGCGTCGGGGTGGAAGAAGAGGAGGTAGAGGGGAGACTCGGGGTGGATCTGGCGCTGCAGGAGAGTCGTGAGGAGGAGGAGAAAGGAAGGAAGAGGGCGGAGTTGGCGTGTGGGCGCGGCCAGGTAAAGGTGGCTCGGCCCCTTCTCCCTTTCGCTCGGGCACGTGCTAGCTCGGCTGGGAGTAGGTAGGGCATGGCAGGGAGGCTGCAGGTGGACCAGGGGAGGGAGAGACGCCGCAGCTGGGGCCAGCATGGCAGGAGAGCGAAGAGAGAGAGGAGAGAGGTTAGCTCGGGCTAGGTTTAGATGGGACTCGGGTTAGGGCTTGCTTAGGTTAGATAGAGGGTTAGGGTTAGCTGAGGTGGGCCAGGGAGAGAGATCCAGGTGGGGCCAGCATGTTAGAGAGGGGGGGTGTGAGAGAGAGAGGTAAGGTGGAGTTAGGGTTTAGGAGAATTAGGGTTAAGAGGAGAAATAAAGAGAGTAGCTAGGTTAGATTTTCTTAGGTTTTAGATTGTTAAAACTTGTGCAAAAGGCCAACCCAAGTGGAACATGATGAATGCTTGAATTATCATGAGATGAAGGTGACAGAGAATTCCCAGAAAAGAAAAAGAAAAGAATTATGAAATAGGCCTCATATGGTTCATGCATGGAGAAATAAAAATAAGAGAAAATGATATGGATGAGACTATGAGGATGGTGGAATGGTAGAAGATGGTTCCCCAAGATAGGATCCATTAAATCAAAAGAAAAATCAATGGAGTAAAATGTGGTGAAGAAGTTTGCATGGCCCATGCAAAATAATAATGCCATGATTTATTTTGTGAAAACAATAATAATATTATGGCATTATTCTCATGCATTTCCAAGAAATGTAATAAAGCCAAGCAAAAGAATTTTAAGGACTAGATCCACCCAATTGCCCATGAGCTAGATAAAACCAAAATAACGACAAACAAGCTCATGAACTAGTAGGATGGTGGAATTATAAAGTGGTGGAAAAGAAAGGTGATGGAATTGAAATAAAAGATATGCCCCAAACTCAACTTGGCATTGAACAAAATATCAATAACCAAATACAATATCAAGAGGCAAATACAATTAATAATGCATATGAGAGAACAACCAAAAGAAAGAGGATTTTATATGATGCTCAAATGCAAGGTGGCATGATGACATGAGCATGATATAATTATGATGCAACAATAATATATATGAAGTAGCCAATATCTTACTCGGACATGTAGCATTACAATTGTTAGACAATTGGGATGCTACAACTCTCCCCCACTAAAAAGGAATCTCACCCCGAGATTCTAGGAATAAGAAGACTCAAAGAGGGTAGGATACTTGGCACGGAGCTCATCTTCACGTTCCCAGGTGGCTTCATCAACGGAATGGTGCGACCACTGCACCTTGCAGAACTTGATGGACTTGTTGCGAGTCCTTCTTTCTGCGACTTCAAGAATTTTTGTGGGGTGTTCTTGATAAGACAGATCTTCTTGGAGATTAATGAGTTCATGGTCCACGGTCCTGCCGGGATCCTTGAAGCACTTCTTGAGTTGGGAGATGTGGAAAACATCATGGACTTTGAGTTGCTCAGGGAGCTCAAGAGCATAAGCAACTTCTCCTCTTGTTCCACGAATTTTGAAAGGACCGATGTATCTAGGAGCCAGCTTTCCTTTGATACCAAAGCGGTGCGTGCCTCTCATGGGAGTGACACGAAGGTAAACGAGATCACCAGGGACATACTCCATCTCCGTGTGCTTTCTGTCATAATTGCTCTTCTGGCGACTTTGAGCAATCTTCAGGTTTTCAAGAATGATGTGAACTTTCTCCTCCGCTTGAGTTACAATGTCGGGGCCAAACAATATTCTTTCACCAGCGCCCGACCAACCAATCGGAGTTCTGCATTTGCGACCATAGAGAGCCTCAAATGGTGCCATCTTTAGCCTTTTCTGGAAGCTGTTGTTGTAAGAGAATTCCGCATAAGGAAGACATTCTTCCCACTTCATGCCGAAAGAGATAACACAAGCACAGAGCATATCTTCTAGAATCTGATTGATCCTTTCAACTTGTCCTTGCGACTGAGGGTGGTAAGCTGTGCTAAAGTTTAGCTTTGTTCCCAAAGCATTTTGGAAACTTCCCCAGAACTTGGAAGTGAAGATACTTCCACGGTCTGAACTGATCTCCAGAGGAACTCCATACAGAGAGACAATTCTGTTGATATAGAGCTCAGCCAACTGAATTGCAGAAATTGTTTCCTTGACTAGAAAGAAGTGAGCTACTTTGGAAAGCCTGTCAATGACAATAAAGATTGCATTGTTGCCCTTCTGCGACCTTGGAAAACCAGTGATGAAGTCCATCTCTACTTTCTCCCATTTCCATTCCGGAGGCTTCAATGGCTGTAGAAGACCGGAAGGTTTCTGATGGACAGCTTTAACTCTGGGACAGACATCACACTCCGAGACATACTTGGCACAATATCGTTTCAAACCAGGCCACCAATATTGTGTTTTCAAGTCCATGTACATCTTAGTGCTGCCAGGGTGGATAGAAAGGACAGAATCATGCGCCTCCTTGAGAACTTGCTCTCTTAAACCCGGGTAGTTCGGAAAAAACATCCGGTGTTCAAAGAAAAGAGTGCCTTGGTCATCAACGTGGAAAGACTCATACTTCGGAAGTTGAATGTTGGAGATGATCTTTTTAGTGTAAGGATCACCAAGCTGAATGGAACGGACCTTTTCTTCCAAGAGAGGTGTTGCTAGAAGGTTCAGAAGATAACCTTGATCCAAAATTTCAAGATTGAGCTTGCGGAATTCCTCGCACGAGAGAGGCTATTGTTCTTCCACCATGAGGTTGTTGACATAAGCTTTTCGGCTGAGAGCATCTGCCATGACATTAGCTTTGCCCGGGGTGTAGTTGATGGTCAAGTCGAAATCATTGATTGTTTCAATCCACCTCCTTTGACGAAGGTTGAGATCAGGCTGTGTGAAGATATACTTCAGACTCTTGTGATCAGAAAAGATCTCACAACGGTTGCCAAGCAAGTAATGCCTCCATAGTTTCAAAGCAAAGACAACTGCTGCGAGTTCGAGGTCATGTGTAGGATAGTCGATCTCATGCGTCTTCAACTGACGAGATGCGTAAGCAACAACTTGCTTTTCTTGCATAAGGACCGCACCCAATCCTTGCAAAGAGGCATCACAGAATATTTGGAAGGGCTTTGATGTATCTGGAGGAACTAAGACTGGTGTGGAAGTGAGCTTCTCTTTGAGTGTTTCAAAGCTTACTTGACATGCAGGAGTCCAAAGGTATTTCTTGCCTTTCTTGAGGAGATCGGTAAGAGGCTTCACAATCTTTGAGAAGTTTTGAACGAAGCGACGACAGTAACTGGCCAAACCAAGGAAACTTCGTACTTCTTTGACATTTGGGTGGAAGCCAGTCCATAATTGTCTTAATAGTTTCTAGGTTGACGGCAATGCCCTTGGCAGAGATAACGTGACCAAGGTAGGTGACTTGAGGCAGCCAGAATTCACACTTGGAGAACTTTGCATATAGGCGGTTCTCACGAAGCTTGTTTAGGACACACCGAAGGTGTTCTTCATGTTCTTCTTTTGACTTAGAATAGACTAGAATGTCATCCAGATAGACCCCAACGAACTTATCAAGATACTCTATGAAAACCGAGTTCATAAGCCTCGAGAAGGTGGCAGGTGCGTTGGTGAGACCGAAAGACATGACCGTGTACTCATACAGGCCATAGCGGGTGGTGAAAGCTATTTTGGGAACATCTTCCTTGCGGATCTTGATTTGATGATAACCACTTCTCAAATCAAGCTTAGAGAATACCACAGCTCCAGCTAGCTGATCGAAGAGATCATTAATCCGCGGAAGGGGATATTTATTCTTGATTGTTTTAGCATTGAGTGCCCGATAGTCAACACAAAGTCTATCAGTCTTGTCTCGCTTCTTCACAAAGATGGTTGGACTACCCCAAGAAGAAGTACTGTGCTAAATGAAACCCAACTTCTCTTGTTCAGCAGGACCCATTTTATAAGGCCGCTTGGAGATAGGAGCGGTGCCAGGTTCAAGTTCAATGACCAACTCAACCTCACGATCCGAAGGCATACCTGGCAACTCTTCAGGAAAGACATCTGGAAACTCACAAACTACAGGAACACTCTGAATACCTTCCATAGCATCATCATTCAGAGCCGCCAAAGAATAAAGCTGAATTGCAGGAGTCAGACTTGGAGAATAGACTATATGGCCTTCAGGAATTTTCAGAGAAACCGAACGTTCAGCACAATCAATCACAGCTGCATTTGCTGTCAACCAATCCATGCCCAAGATAACATCAATATCAGAATTTCCCAGAATAATTAAGGAAGCCGGAAACGAAGAGCCACCAATCTCAATTTGATTGCCATGGCTGATATGAGCAGCCCTCATGTTTGACCCACGAGATTGTACCACAAGATGGTGTAATAAAGGAACCATAGCCAGATCTTGCTCATGAGCAAACTTGTGAGAAACAAAAGAATGCGAAGCACCAGAATCAAACAAAACTCGTGCAGGAACTGAGTTAATAGGAAGCATACCCATCACAACTCCAGGAGCATGCTCAGCTTGAGCGGCGTTGACACAATTGGCACGAGCAACCGTAGACCCCGGCTTAGTGTTGATGTTGAGAGCCCGAGGTGGAGGTGCACGAATCATAGGAGCACTTGCCGCAGGTCTTGGAGGTGGTGGTGGAAGAGCTTTGTTGTTCATAGGACAATTCCAGTGCTGATGCCCAGTGTTTCCACAAGTATAGCAAGCACCAGGTGGACGTGGAGCAACGTAGCCAGGGACTCCGCCAGGCGCTCCAGGGTAGTTGTGGTTGTAGCCCCTGGGAGCCGCAGTGAAGGAGTTTGGTGGCCTTGGTGCGTAGCTTGAAGGTCTTGGTGGAGCAGGGAGCGACGATGGGGTGTTAGGAACCCAAACACGACGCTTAGAAGGAGCTGTCATAGCAGAAGAGCTTGCTGTATCACGGCTGTGTTTCTTTCACTCCTCAAACACTTGCCTACTTGCTTCTTCCTGTAGAGCTATGTGTTGAAGTTCCAGGAAAGATGCCGGCCTTGCATGAGTGATTGCATATTTGATGGAAGCATTGAGGCCTTGCCGAAACCTCTTTTGCTTCTTCTTGTCATCAGAGATCTCATCGCCACCATAACGAGATAGGTTCATGAAGTTTCTGATGTATGTGTTGACATTGTTAGTGCCCTTCTTGAGGTTGAGAAACACTTCCTTCGTCCTTTCCATGACAATTTCTGACAGATATTGCTCTTTGAAAGCAGTAGTGAACCGCTCCCAAGTAGGCTGAAAACCAGAAAGATCTGCCTTGAGGTAATTTTCCCACCAGAGAGCTGCATCTCCCTTCAGAAGGTGAGTAGCACACTTGACCCATTCTTGCTCGGGAACATCCGCAGTCATCAGCAACCTTGACACTTCATGAAGCCAGTCATCCGCATCAAGTGGCTGATCAGACACTTCCAATTGATGTGGGTTGAACTTGAGAAAACTCTTGATGTCTCCTCGCTTGGGAGGTGGAGGTAGCGGAGCAAACTCATTCCTCCTGACACTTTCCTCGAAGCGCTGCTGGTTCTGTTGCATAGTGCCCAAAGCATTTGCAATACTTGCCAAAGCAGCCCCAAGTTCAGGTGGTATATCCTCCTCAGAACGGCGTGGTGGTGCCATCCTGTGATTGATATAAAACATAAGTCAGTACTATAATGGAGAATGATAATAATCCAAAATAGTACCAAAATGGAATTAATCAAGATTAAAGAATGCAATACACTGAGATGATATTAAAATATCAACAAAGTTCAAGGAAACTAGAAGATACTAAGCATAACGCACACGACTGAACAAGGAGTGTGGTACACAACTAACAAAGAAATTTTTTCCGCAAATTCCGGCATTAAAATACCACTATATGCGCAAAACCACTTAACGAATCAAGATTAGTAACTCTACTAATTCAATACACAAAAGCAAATGATAAAAGTAGTGGTATGGTCGCGACTCCATCCCGCACTCGAATCATTACTCCGCACATGAATCAGTAAAACACATATCCCAACACCTTCTTCTTAAGATGAACCTAAAGATTGGTAACTACGGAAACGAACACCCCAAACAAGATAACGTCGGATAACATAGAGTAAGGTAGATCGCATCGGTGTACAACGAATCAGAATAGATCGCGTCGGTTTACAAAGGACTATCGGTAGGGAATGTACCAACAGTTGGTAACCAAAAGGCAGATAGTGATAACATTTGGATGCAACAGATAGACAAGGAATTAACACACACTCACACACACACACAAACACAACATAACCTATGGTACTACGGAACCCAGAACACGTGAATCCTAGTTTGAATTTTTAGAAGAGGATTGAAAACGTTACACTTCCTTACCAGAAAAAGGGTGGGTGGGTGGGTAAGAAGAAAAATGGAAGCAGTCCTACTCTCACGCTTTGTTTTCCCTAGTATACATAACTACCAAAATATTTGCTAGACTGACAACGACCATTTTGGCTGAGACCCTGAAGGGCAGGATGGCTCTGATACCAATTGTAACTACCTCAGTGAATTACGCTCTTAGTTAATGCCTGGATGAACGAAAGTGGTTAAAATAGTACGGTGGGGCCCAGGGCCACTCATGGTAGACCTTTCGGCCGTCCTAACCACTTTCAGACAACGGGACAAGAACGAGCGGCGTAATCGGCAGGCGAAGGGATCAACTACATACACAAATGAGTATGTATGCAAGCCACATACAACAGTCCTCAGAGCCATTCCATCTAAAAGAAATAGAAATATTGCAACGCCATACGGCAAGATCCAAATGTCCTAGATAGATATAATAATTTAGGATAGCTCCTCATACATCACACATCAGAGTATCAGGCGGAAGCGGAAAACAAGATCCGAGTACGGATAAGAAGCAAATTGGCATAAGATGCCCCATAAATAAACACATCCTGCCCACAGATCACACGGATCCCTGTTCCCGGAATCTCTACACCGAATGATCGTTGCCAACATCATCTGTCTCTTCCACCCAGTATCCATCTTGCGGGTACACTTGTTCATCTGAATCAAACAATTTATCGTGTGAGACCCTAGGGGTACTCAGCACGTCTTTATGCCGCTAAAGGGGGACACCACCTGGGATGACGCAATTGCAGCAAAAGGTAATACCTAACAATTCTACAGATACTCGCTAACCTTCCGCCTAACCAATGATAGACGGAAGTCCGTGAATTAAGAACAACAGTTATAACAGTATAATTAACGGATCCATCCTCCTCCTCGCTTACCAATGAGGAAGCGGACAGACAACCCCCATCATCCGTTGGCAGTTTTATTAACCATTCCATGAGCATTGCACTATTTACTAGTCAAGTACTTAGTCAGTTTAAAAGCGGTACTTTAGTTATACTTGTCTATGATCGAGAAACTGTGCTCCAAGTTGTCCATAACCGCGGACACGGCTTTCAGAAAGATTTACCCTGCAGGGGTGCACGAATAGCAACACACACTCGATCAACCTCGCAAAAACCAAATCAAAACCCAACGAGGCATTCACGACAAAGCAATCACAGGATTCAGAAATATTTCAGGGGGCCACCCCATTAAGCTACCCGCAACGAAGTTGGCCGGCTCCGAGACGGACCCAAGGTTTGTGTGGACGACGGTAAACGACTGGGAACCCGAAAATGTGACTGGGCTTGTCGATACAGCGAAAACGTGTCACGATCCAAAATAGTACAGGTGCTCCTCGCACAATCTTAAATAAAGCAGTAACATGGCATAAGTACAGGATAGTAATAAATCCCCAAACTAATTGTGGCCCCAAGAAATAAGAATGAATCAAGCTCTGGCTCAGGGGGGGTCCATAAGGCCTCCCAGATGTGGATAGTGCGAATAGTCAAGGAACAGGAATCAAGTACTCGGGGTCCTACGGGACACAAGTGAGCATGAAAAACCAAATAGCAGATATTGCTCACCGGTGTCTCTGTCATTAGTTATCCCATTACTACTCAGGTTATGTTGTTGAGGTACCTCATTATCCATCAGACACTCACATACCCTACACATGCTTTTCTACGACTCGCATGGCTCAAACAACTCCTGTAGTAATGGCTCATGGGATGGAGGAACAAGCTTCGGTGGGGTTTAAAAGTAAAGGCTATGCAGTACTTGGGATTCAATTTAATGCAATCGCGACTCAATGATGCAAGAATAAGAGAGAGGCAATAGGTACTGTATATATGCAAGCATGTGGTAGTGCTTGCCTGGCAGCTCAGTTGAAGCGAGAGATGGATCTGGGTAGTACTCCTGTGGTTCCTGGTAATTCTCCAGCTGGGCGTATATTCGAAGAAGAACCAAACAAACAAGGGCCAACATAAATAAAGTGCACAAGCATATGAATTAAAATGCGACAAGCAAACAAGCATGCCATGATGAATGATGCACAATTTGCATGGCATTAAAGTAGCATGGCAAAGGTGAGGTGTGGATACAAGAAATAAAGCTTTTTGTTATTTATTTAATCAAGTTTTATTGTCATAAACAGTTCAGATTTTGAATAATGACATGATGCATGCTTCAATTCAGAACAAGGACTGCGTAGATAGAACGGGCTCGTCGCGCTGATCGATTTAGACATATTATTTGTCAAATTTGGAGTTATAAAACAAAAGTTATTAATTAATGAAGGAAAAGGGCATTTTCATGTAATTTTAATCATCTCGAAAATTTAAAGTGTGCAAAACATATTTTGAAGGGAATATTTGAATTCCTCACATTTTTCTGATTTCAAAACATATATTACTTGTATTATTTGGATTTGTATTTTAAAAATTATTTAAATCTGATTTGAATTTGAATTTAAATCAATTTGGAAAGGTTTAATTAAAATCAGACTCAGGAAAATGCTTTTGTTACCCAGGCAATTCTAGCCTCAGCCGATGACGGGTGGGCCTTGCGCTAACTGGGGCCACGCGCGCGAAAACACTTTTGTTACCGGGCTTTGCCTAGCCCACTGAGGCTGACAGGCGGGGCCAGCGGCTTCGGGCCCACGCGACAGTGGGGATGCCCCCAGAGGCCGACATGTGGGGCTGGGGCTGGAGCGTGGGTTACGCCTGAGAAAGCAGAGGGACCTCCCTGCAAAAATACTAGTGCGGCTAACTAGTGGGGCCGCTAGGAGCACGGGTTGCGAGCGAAATAAAAGGGGGGGCTGAATGTAATTTTACCACAGGCCCGGTACTGTTCTTCTTCTTCTCGGTCTGACGAGAAATCGGCGCACGGTGCGGGGCGGGGGCTCGAACCCAGGTCGCGGGCGTGCGCGCGGAGGGGCTAACCAGTGCGGCGGGTCAAGGGGAGTTGACTAGGAGGTAAGCGCGGCCTAGTTAGAGTGCTGCGCGGCGCGGGGAGGCTGCAGACGACGGCGAGCTCTGGCGCACTACGGCCGTTCGACGAAACGATCGGCGGCGCTAGACGGTATCGGTGAAGCGGAGGTTGTCAGGGAGGTCGAGGGACTCACCGCGGGCTCGACGGCGGGCTCGGATCGGAGCGAGGAGCGGCGGAGCGGCGAGATCGCTGGCGCTCCGGCGGCTAGGGTTTCGTTGGGACGGCGAGGATCTGGCGGTGCTGGGGGGCTCCTCCTTCGCGTCAGCGTGTACGAGTCGGGGCAGGGGACGGTCCTCAGTCTTCCAGGACACCTCCACGTCGCGCTGACCGGCGGGAACGACGGGGGCGAGGTGGTGCTGGCGGCGAACGGCGGCAGGTGCTAGGCGTCGGGGAGGAAGAAGAGGAGGTAGAGGGGAGACTCGGGGTGGATCTGGCGCTGCAGGAGAGCCGTGAGGAGGAGGAGAAAGGAAGGAAGAGGGCGGAGTTGGCGTGTGGGCGCGGCTAGGTAAAGGTGGCTCGGCCCCTTCTCCCTTTCGCTCGGGCACATGCTAGCTCGGCTGGGAGTAGGTAGGGCATGGCAGGGAGGCTACAGGTGGACCAGGGGAGGGAGAGATGCCGCAGCTAGGGCCAGCATGGCAGGAGAGCGAAGAGAGAGAGGAGAGAGGTTAGCTCGGGCTAGGTTTAGATGGGACTCGGGTTAGGGCTTGCTTAGGTTAGATAGAGGGTTAGGGTTAGCTGAGGTGGGCCAGGGAGAGAGATCCAGGTGGGGCCAGCATGTTAGAGAGAGAGGGGGTGTGAGAGAGAGAGGTAAGGTGGAGTTAGGGTTTAAGAGAATTAGGGTTAAGAGGAGAAATAAAGAGAGTAGCTAGGTTAGATTTTCTTAGGTTTTAGATTGTTAAAACTTGTGCAAAAGGCCAACCCAAGTGGAACATGATGAATGCTTGAATTATCATGAGATGAAGGTGACAGAGAATTCCCAGAAAAGAAAAAGAAAAGAATTATGGAATAGGCCTCATATGGTTCATGCATGGAGAAATAAAAATAAGTGAAAATGATATGGATGAGACTATGAGGATGGTGGAATGGTAGAAGATGGTTCCCCAAGATAGGATCCATTAAATCAAAAGAAAAATCAATGGAGTAAAAGGTGGTGAAGAAGTTTGCATGGCCCATGCAAAATAATAATGCCATGATTTATTTTGTGAAAACAATAATAATATTATGGCATTATTCTCATGCATTTCCAAGAAACGGAATAAAGCCAAGCAAAAGAATTTTAAGGACTAGATCCACCCAATTGCCCATGAGCTAGATAAAACCAAAATAACGACAAACAAGCTCATGAACTAGTAGGATGGTGGAATTATAAAGTGGTGTAAAAGAAAGGTGATGGAATTGAAATAAAAGATATGCCCCAAACTCAACTTGGCATTGAACAAAATATCAATAACCAAATACAATATCAAGAGGCAAATACAATTAATAATGCATATGAGAGAACAACCAAAAGAAAGAGGATTTTATATGATGCTCAAATGCAAGGTGGCATGATGACATGAGCATGATATAATTATGATGCAACAATAATATATATGAAGTAGCCAATATCTTACTCGGACAAGTAGCATTACAATTGTTAGAAAATTGGGATGGTACATAGAGGGGAGAGGGATCCTTCACGAGGAGGTGTGAGTATGAAGGTGTGAGAGGGGGGGCCTTTTACAGGAGGAGGGGAGGATACCCCTCCCATGGCCGACGCCCATGGAGGGTGTCCCTTCACCTCCCCCATTCATGTTGTGGTAACCCCCTCCAGATTAAAATGCCCCTTCACATTCTCTTTTAAAGTCTCAACTTTAAATGCATTAAATTTCTCCAAATTTAATGCTCTCTCATTTAATAAAACTCTTTTATTTATATTTATTCAGAATTTTTTAATTACTTTAATTAACAAACATTCACATAAAACCCCCTGCAACATTTCAATATTACATGCAGAACCAATTTCAGCAATTTCACCCAAAACAGTTTCGGTGTCTATTGAAATAATTCCAGCGCTTTCTTAAATCTTTATCTGAAACATATTTGCTCCAAATGGTGTCGGTATCCCTTAAGTGTGCCACCCTACGGTTCGCGAATAATGCAGACATGATCGAGACCCCTCTCAGATCAATAATCAGAAGCAGGACCTGGAGACATCACTTGCTTGCAAGCTATCTTAATGTGATATCACCGAGAGGGCCCAGAGTATATCTATCCGTCATCGGGATTGACAAATTCCACTCTTGATCCATGAGCCTCAACATAACACCTTCGTAGTACTGAACCCACCTTTATAGTCACCATGTTACGTTGTGATGTTTGGTGTTATCAAGATACTCTTCTGGTGTTAGCAATTAACATGATCTCATGGTCTAAGGACTAAAATTACTTTGTATGATGCTCTAGCAATATAAACATAATGACTTTGATCGTAATGCTATACTTTGGATGAATGTTCATCACATCATTCCACCAATGTTGTGACCTCATTATTAACAACATCCAATGTCCATGATCAGGAAACTTTGTATTTTGTTTATTAAACACACATGTATTAACGTTTCCAATTAATACAATTATAGCATGCAAAATAAACATTTATCATAACCATGGAATAAGATAATAACCACTTCATTATTGCCTCTCGGGCATATTCCCTTCAGTCTCCCACTTGCACTAGAGTCAATAATGTAGTTTGAAAAAAATTGCGTATTGAACACCTATGGCTTTCTGGTGTTGCATACACGCGATTGCTAGTGGTTAACATAATCTCTGGATCTGACAGTTTTAGGTCTGTGTGTATTTGCATGTCTTTGCGTCTCTACGCATCACTCATTCTCAAATGAGATGGCATTGTATAAATTTGGTCCTTTGGTGAGACCTTTAGTTCGTTCGGATTAAAATATGTTGATATTATTGTCATACAATATATCTTCATAGTATTAGCCCACTTTGAACCACACCTAGTTTGATAGCAAACTTCTTAACACAAATGCCCTCCTTTGCTGCTACTATAGAAGCCATATATTTAACCTTTTGTTGTAGTATCCGTCACAATGTTTCAACTTTGGAACTTATCCAAATCCATCATGGAACATCCTTTCCATTACATTGTGCCACCCATAGTCTAAATTGAGATAAATTTAATTTGTATCTTGTGACAAAACTAGTATCAATGTAACACTTTACAATGAACTACCTTTAACTATTTGTAACTTATACATGATATATTCTTAGTTCTTCCAAAGCTCATAAGAATATCTTTACTATTGTCCAATGATCATCTTATGAATCATTCTGGTATGTGCTCATAACATTTAGAGCATAGAACATTCTGGATATATACATATCATGGTATAATCGATCAAAATCTTCATGTGATTTTACTCACCAAGTGTTGAAACACTTGAATCTTGATACAATCATTTCCATGGAGTAAGAACCTTTCTTGTTGTTTCCATATTGAACCCTTTCAATATCTCATATATGTATGTCTGGCACAACCATATTAGCGCCTCAATCTATCCATATAGATATTGATGCCAGATATTCCAGTTTTGCCCAAGTATTTCATCAAAATCTTATTTTAATGAAATTCTTAACTTGTGTCAATACAAGATACATCATTTCCAATCAACAATATGTTCTCTACATAATGTATTAGAAATATGTCTCAGCGCTCCCACTTAATTTCTTGCAAATGCAAGCATCTTCATCATCTCCGATGAATTTAAACTCTTTTAACAGTTTCATCATGGTGAAGATTCCAACTCTGCTATGCTTACTTCAACTATTGAAGTTTGTATGCCCTTTTAGCACCCTTTGAATTAACAAAACCCTTCGGACCATGTCATGTACACGTCCTAGGTAACTGTTCTATTAGAAGAACCTTGTTTTGTTTATTCAACTACCATATAACAAATTATATGTAGTGGTTGCTACATTAATCCGTCAAGACTAAATATCGCTATGGAAGATCAAATCTTGTTATAGTCAACTCCTTGAACATTGCCGTAAACTTATTTCCAACATGTCGACTATTTCATAGATGTTAAACATCCATGTCTATTTTTTTATAGATCCAAACACGACCGATAGGCTTCACGCCTTTCCGGAGGGTCTTCCAAGTTCAGAAACTTGATTTCTCGTGTATGGATACTATCACGGATTCTATGACTTCTAGTCATTTTATGAAGTCAGGGCCCATCATCGCTTCTTTGCATGCAGTCGGTTCATCATTGTCAAAACAATAATGACTTGTTTATCAAATCTCACTATTTGATTCTTACCGACCCACACGGTTCAATAGGAACTCTAATCTCCGAGATCACACCCTTTGTAATCATGGGAGGCATGAGCATTGTGGCCGCCACCGGGACACTTTCTGGCGCTGCGCTACTTAGCACATATATCTAAGGTTCAACAACCTTATCAAAGTTCTATTGTCCTCCCACTTAACTTTTCACGAAAAATTCCTTCTCAAGAAACTTGACGTTCCAAGTAACAAATTCTTTTGTCCTCGGTGTTATGGAGAAATTCCCAACAAATTCTTTGGGATAACCTACAAAGACATGCTTATCCGACTTTGGTTGTAAACATTTTACTTATGCATAGCATACCAAAATTTAAGAAAAGACAATTCGGGTTTTATCCCAAACCATAAATTATATGGTGTCGGATCACGATGGTGCTCTTTTCAGTGTAAAAGCAGTAGTCTCTAAAGCTTCAATCCTTAAAATTTAATGGTAGTTTTATAAATGACACCTTTGATCTTACTATGTCAAACATGGTTTGATTTCATCTCTCGAATATGCCATACTCCTATGGTTTCTCGGGAAAACACAAATCATGGAACAATTCCACAAATCTTAGGTGTTTTGCTAAACATGTAACTCAAATATCTTACTTTATGATCGAATCATAAACTCTTTATTTTCTTGTTACAATGATTTTTCACTTCATCTTGAAAGTCTTTGAACAATTTTCAAATGTTTCATACTTCTTCCTTATTAAGTAAATATATAGATATATTCACTCAAATTTCTAGAGAAAGCATATAAAGCAAAAAGATCCATCGCATATGGCTACATATAATGGACTATATACAACAATATGTATAATATCCAATAAGTTAGTCATCCGTTCCTCTTTGGCCTATGGACGGAGTTTCAATTATCTCGAGGAAAGTCTCACAAGCGTCAATTGATCAAAATCAAAGACTCCAAAAATCCATCAACATGGAGTTTCTTCATGTTTTCTTTCCAATATAATTTAAACAGCGATGTCACTTCATAAGTGATCTTTCAATCATTTGTCTTGCGACATTTTAGCAATAGTGTTTATGGATGTGATTTGTCCCACTAGACTTGTAAAAGTTCATCCATCCTTTATGCAATACGGTAATTATTTGAACAACCATTTTTATCGTAATACAGGAACAAAATAACAATTATTAAAACAAATCTTGAAGGCTAGGTTTGACGACAACGAAAAACACAATAATACTTTACTTGTTTTCGATGAACATCATCACTTATTCTCTTGCTAGTTACTTAGGACATTGCACTTCATGAATTGCGTTCTCCTGTATGACACTTCATATCAACCAATTTGGTATCCAATACCTAAGAACCACATTGTTTAACAAGCAAGGAATACAGCCATAACATGTATATCTTCTATATACCTAAGTTGGACATCTCCAACCTTTTCTTTTCTGCCAAATATTTTATAGATTCTCTTTCAACAATTCGTTTTATTTTAAAAGAATCTATCAACATCAATAGTGGTGTCATTCACATGACACATAGTACAAAGTGTATATAGTCAAATACTAATACCTTTGAACTTGCACTTTGAAGTGGATCACCATCATCAAATGTTTGGTGTTCTTTCAAAAATCCATTCTTTAGTAATCTATTAGTGTAGTAAACATTGTACTTACATCTTCTACTCATCCTTATCATGACAACATTCATGATCAAGCTACTATAGCCTGTAAGGAAGAATCGCGAGTATAATGTTAGTTCCCAAAACCTTTTTGGGAGATCCAGATGCTTAGCATCTCCATCCTTCACAAATTCTCATACAATATGAGAACATGTATTTTGCTAAATTATACTCTTATCATAATGCAACCAAAAATATTGTTTCACATATCACAATATCTTTCACACATGATGGTTTCTGAAACAATTTTTAGCTCCTATATAATCTTGATATTAAAACAACTTTTGAATATCAATAATCATGGAGGCAAACATGATACTTTAGATACTAACATTGGAATTCTTACTCTTGATTTAATACTACTTATTAAACTTCATGGAGTAAATAGAGTTTGCTGAAAGTTTGCAATAGGACTTATAAACTTTAAATTGACATTCAAAACAATACGATACCAGTTCGTAAAGTAAATATCCAGAATTCTATAGTTCTATTATCTCAATTAAAACTAAGCATAAGGTAGTGAACAGATGCCAATGACTACAACAAGTTATGCAAATTCACTTCGATTTAGTTTATGACAAACTGAGTTCGACTAATCCAAATTAGAAATGAACTCCCACTCAAAAACGACATCCCTCGTGCCTTTTTGGTGATTACGTGAACCAAATCCACTATACCAAGTCCGGTCATCACGTGAGTTAGTGTAGCTTCAAAGGCGAGCATCAATATGGGCATCATATCAACTATATGACTCATGCTTAACCTTTCGGTCCGTGTTCCGAGGCCATGTCTATACATGCTAGGCTCGCCAAGTAAGAACCTTAGTACTTGCGTGTGTAAAACGGTCTTACACCCGTTGTATGAAAGCATAGAGTCGAGTACACCCGATCATCACGTGATGTCTCAAAACACAATCCATAGAACGGTGCATACTTAAGGAAGAACACATTTTTTATCTTGATATCTAAATGAGGAATCATCTTAAAATGCTACTAAAACTCCAAACTAGTAATATAAGATGTAAAAATCTAATGTGTAAAGTGAGATGATATGGTCCATGCATTTGATCTCTATCATATGCATCATGGTATGATCTCTATCATTCCTTTGTGTGTAAGGCCAAGGTATATGGAACTTACACGTTAGGTGTGTTGTAAGAGTATCTATCATACATCTACTTACAACATTACCATATCATGACACTAGCCCAGCAACGATCTAAACTAGACGCCTCTAATTTATCCATTGCAACTTTTACGTGGCTTAGGGCTTTCGGAGATAGAACCATTCTTACCTACGAACATGGAACCACAATGAGGATAACCAAGTTATTAGCAACTCCTTGTAAATCATATATTGACTATAGTAGGAGAGACAAACACCCGCCAACCACTTATGCAAAACTAGTTGCATGTCAGTCGTGGAACCGGTCTCATGTACGATGACATGTAAGGTTAGTCCGGGCTGCTTCATCCCACTATGCCACCAATATCCAAAATACATAGAAGATGCAATAACATAATCATCATCGCCCACATATAAACATATGTGTACTACCCTTGCAAAGCACCTACGCATAGATCAGGCTCTGATACCACTGTTGGGGTTCGCAGCATAGAAAACAAAAATTCCTACGATGAGAAAACTATACGCGAAGATCTATCTACTAGATACAGAGCAACGGGTGGATATACATCGATGGAGAACTTACCCTCGAAGACAACGAGTTTTGTTAACGAGTAGGAACTTGTGGATGATGTAGTCGTACGCTTGCCGATCTCAAGATCGTGATGAAGTCCAGCAGGTCCGGCTCTAGCACGTCCATCAGATCCAGCTCCAGCAAGTCCAGCACCACCAAGTCCAGCACCACAAAGCAGCGGTGCATCCGTGATCGCACACACGTCCGGTACCCCGACAACCTCCGTCCCTCGCTCCAGCAAAGCAGCGGAAGCAGCAACTCCTTTCAAGATAAAGCCACCGGGAACATGTATCTTGCTAATCCGAGACCATGGGGGAATAATACTAGAGGGGGAGAGAGATCATTCACGAGGAGGTATGAGTATGAAGGTGTGAGAGGGGGCCTTTTATAGGAGGAGGGGGGGTACCCCTCCCATGGCCGGCGCCCATGGAGGGTGTCCCTTCACCTCCCCCATTCATGTGGTGGTAACCTCCTCCACATTAAAATGCCCCTTCACATTCTCTTTTAAAGTCTCAACTTTAAATGCATTAAATTTCTCCAAATTTAATGCTCTCTCATTTAATAAAACCATTTTATTTAAATTTATTCAGAATTTTTTTAATTACTTTAATTAACAAACATTCACAGAAAACCCCCTGCAACATTTCAATATTACATGCAGAACCAATTTCAGCAATTTCACCCGAAACAGTTTCGGTGTCTATTGAAATAATTCTAGCGCTTTCTTAAATCTTTATCTCAAACATATTTGCTCCAAATGGTGTCGGTGTCCCTTAAGTGTGTCACCCTACGGTTCGCGAATAATGCAGACATGATCAAGACCCCTCTCAGATCAATAATCAGAAGCGGAACCTGGAGATCCATACTGAATCCTACACATTGAACGATGACTTATGTGATCGTGAGAACCTTTAACGCTAGTAACTAAATCCCTTTGTCTCATGATATAATACATGTTCGAGATTCGATCATCGGTATCCAAATACCTAGTTTGATCTCGTTACCGACATGCACTCTTTTCTCGTTCCCGTGATATAACATTCTAGTGATCACATCACTTGCTTGCAAGCTATCTTAATGTGATATCACCGAGAGGGCCCAGAGTATATCTATCCGTCATCGGGATTGACAAATTCCACTCTTGATCCATGGGCCTCAACATAACACCTTCGTAGTACTGAACCCACCTTTATAGTCACCCTGTCACGGTGTGATGTTTGGTGTTATCAAGATACTCTTCTGGTGTTAGCAATTAACATGATCTCATGGTCTAAGGACTAAGATTACTTCGTATGATGTTATAGCAATATAAACATAATGACTTTGATCATAATGCTATACTTCGGATGAATGTTCATCACATCATTCCACCAATGTTGTGACCTCGTTATTAACAACATCCAATGTCCATGATCAGGAAACCTTGATCATCTTGTTAATCAACGAGCTAGTTTATATGAGAGGCATTACTAGGAACTTTGTATTTTACTTATTAAACACACATGTATTAACGTTTCCAATTAATACAATTATAGCATGCAAAATAAACATTTATCATAAACATGGAGTAAGATAATAACCACTTTATTATTGCCTCTTGGGCATATTCCCTTCAACTCCGTACATTGAGAATGTAGGACTCCTCCGCTTTATCCACATGGTCACTCGGTCGACACCAAAGTTCAACCCAGCTGCGATCACTGCGCTTGTCGGTTGGTGGAGACCGAAGACACACACATTTCACCTTAGGACCGGTGAGACTACGGTGACCTTGCAGGACATGAGCATGATCCTGGCACTCCCAATCGAGGGAAACCCTGTGTGCATAAGCAGAGATTCAGACGGGTGGCGTCAGCAGATGGTCAGCCTTATAGGGAAGGATCCACCCGAGGTTGTAAACGATAAGGGAGTAACGATGAGGGTCGCTGCTGGGGCCACTTTTAGTTGGATCGTATAGAATTTCAAGAACTTCCCTGAGGATGCTGACGAGGACATGGTCATGACGTACGCTCGTGTGTATGTGTGGTACATCATCACGAGAACTCTCTTTCCTGACAACTGTGGGGATCGTGCTCAGTGGCATTGGCTTAAGGTGCTCATAGTTTTGACTCAAAGTTCAGCTAGGGTTCGACGGTGTTGGCTTGGTTGTACCGTCAGGCAATCCGGAGTTTTCGCAAGGCACTACGGTGGTATATCATCTGTTTATCATGCTTCACATCTTTCTGAACTCCATATCTGCAAAATTCTCTTTGATACAAGGGAATTTCATCTTTTCGTCTCTAATAGCTTTGCTTAAGGTAGGAGATATCATCGTTTCTTTATCCAAGATCTCTTTATCTTTGTAATCGGTAACCCGATCGATGATGTGAACCAGGTGGCATTTCCTGTTCTCTTCCAAAGGACCAGATAATCTATTCTGCCAGTGCATCTCTTTCAACACGAACCCGTGCTCTTAATGTTGATCTTTCAAAAGAGCGTTGACCTCAGAGAGTGTTTCGAGCATTTGTTCGTTTCTCTCGCCTCTTGAACTCGGTATTCTGGGAATATCTTGTTAATACATGGTGGTATATGTTTATAATATGCTTGCCTATTCTATATAAATGGAAGGACATGGAAGATCAACTGTGTCTCTTTCTCTCAAGCTTCGTGAACACTGCCTGTGTGCAAAGTTCTCAAAGTGTAATTCTGGCTTTTTGAAGTCACCTAGCTCGACCACGTCCTTCTGCTAAATACATCGCTTCAATTTTTGGAATCAGCAAGCCCATTGTTAATTCCACCTTCCATCTTCAATCAAACCCGGAGTTTTTTCCTTGTTGGCGAGTTATCATCGTCGTTCCGCTGAAGTTTTTCCTCAAGACTGCTAAATCTCTCTCAATCATTTCAAGAAGAACATGGAGTTTCTTTTCACCTCTGTCTCGTCAAGTAATCTTTTGAAACCCTCTTGTTCTATCGTCTATGCTCAATCCACCGGAGGCCATGAAGACTTTTTAGATCTTTTGTAATCCTTCTGTTCAAGTTGGTGCTATATTTTTCTTTATTTGTTGAATCATGCAGTTGTTCTCCATAATCTTCCTTCATATCTTTCCGTTGGCTTGGTGCTTTTGACATGATGACAACATCATCATCTTTATCTACTCTGGATCCAACGAATCATTTGCATCATATCTTTGTTTTCCTACGGAGTTCCATGAGTCTTTGTCATAATCTTCAGTCGTTTTCGGTAGTTGGGTTGCATGGTTTTCCTCTTCATGTGCGGAGTAATGCTTTGGGTGCGGGATGGAGTAGATACCATACCACTACTCTTATCATTCGCTCTTGTACATTGAATTGGTGATCTAATGCGATTTAACTCATTCCACGGATGTAGAAGTGGCCTTTATCCCTCGATACTTTTAATTCCGTCCTTGTTTTCCGGAGTGCTCTCTCGAAGAAAGTAATCAATAAATCTCTTGTTGGTGATCTCGTATTTTCCTACACAGAGCAAATCCTCAATTATCTGGCGGGAACAAACACAAACTCTTTTCTGTCCTCGTCATTCTACCGGTGCGCGACATTCCCAAACAAGATGGAAGGAAACTATCTCTCTCTTTGTTTCATCAATTCTTTTTCTTTGGTAAAGCCAATTAGGGTGGATGCCATCAATCGCAAAATTCTCCACTTCTTCTCGGGATTCTACCATAAGCTAGCATTCTCTCTTTCTCTTGAAGTTATATCCACGCACCTCAGTTGCGTGATCATTTGGTTCTTACCGGCGCAACAAGAATCTAATTCGACAATGTCTAACTCGACCTTTCCGTTGATATCAAGGAACTCTATTGTTTGAAGGCAATATTGGTTCCGAACTTCATTTCTCAAATCCGAGAGAAGATACAATGCTATTTTTCATAGTGTTTGACATCCCCTCCAAAGTAGCTCTTTCTTCCAGCGAGACAAACAGTTATCTTCTCTTGTATCTTCTCTTGTATCTGTAAATCTTTAATCTTAATGGTGTGTCGTTTCTTTCTCCCTGATACATCGTCCTTTCTAGCTCTTTCACAAGTGGTTCTATTCTGTTATCATGTTTCTCGAGAAAACCAGAGCTATGTTTATCCTATCCTTCTTGTCTCACGACAATCCTTCAATTCTTCTAACCCCTTGTTTCTTGCAGCAAACGCAGACTCGCAACAAGTCTAGCAAGTGTTTGCAAGGTGTAATGGTCACACCACTCCATTGTTCATCATCTTGGGAGCGCAAGGATCAACTTCGTTCCGAACACCCGACTCTCCTTGTGTTGTTTTCTTTTTCCTAGGAATCTCGGGGCGAGATTCTTGTTTAGTGGGGGAGAGTTGTAGCATCCCAATTGTCTAACAATTGCAATGCTACTAGTCTAGTCTATATATATGCTACCTTCCTACATATAATTGGTGCATCATAATTATATCATGCTCATGTCATCATGCCACCTTGCATTTGAGCATCATATAAAACCCTTTTTCTTTTGGTTCTTTCCTCATATGCATTTATTAATTGTATTTGCCTCTTGATATATTGTATTTGGTTCTTGATAAATGCTTGGTGTCCAAGTTGAGTTGGGGCATATCTTTTATTAACTCCACCACCTTTCTTTGCCACCACCTTATAATTCCACCATCCTAACTATACATGGGCTTTTACATTTTCCTTTGGCATTTAAATCTAGCTCATGGGTGTTGGGGTGGATTCACTTCTTTCTACATGCTTCCATACATGATACATGTGTTCTGACAATATTGATTATGGGAAGCCTTCTATCCACTTTTGCATGACATGTGAGTAGAAATGTTGCATCTAAGTCTCTATATGGATTTTACTTACTATATGCTCATGTATGGAGCTATATTTGGCTACAAGTGCTCTAGTGGAAAAATACACACTACCATGGTCATTTATCTTCATACATGTGCATATACTAATTATTTCCATATGTCAAGCAAGCTTCTTCTTTGTATGATTTTGGTCAAACACTTTGGCATGCATGCAAGAATATATGTCCATGATTGAAGATAGTTGTTTTCACAACTAGAATTAGTGGCATTTAATACTTGTGCATGGCCCATGCAAGGCACTCACTTGTTCTTCTATTTTGGGTTCCTTTGGAATATTTTTGGGTGGTGTTTGTTTGAACTCAATTGAACAAATGAACCCATTTAAATACTTCTTTTCCACTTGTCTTCCACCTTGCCCTCTTTTAGTGTTTTCCTCCTTGCCAAGTATACATGGAATATATTTTGTTTTCACAAAATATGATCATGTGCATGAGGCATGCAAGATCATTATTTTTCTTTCACCTCTCTCTCTCTTTTGGGACCTTTTGGTTTTGACCTTTGTCTTCATTCAAAATTCCTTTTAGTGTTTCTTAGCTACTCTGAAACCTAGATCATCCACCATGTGGTTTTGCCCCCTCTCTTCTTCTATCTAAACCGAGTCCTCTCTCTCTCTCTAAACCTAGCTTCTACACACTCCCCTCACCAAAACCCTAACCCTATCTCTTTTACCCTCCTACCTAGGCTCCATGCCGAGCCACCCACCCTTCCTAGCTTCGGCTATACCCTCTCCTTTCTAACCTAGCCACCACCTCACCCTTTCTCTCTACCATGCCGAGCCCCCCTCTAGCCCTAACCCTAGCCGAGCACCTCCCCTCTCGATTCCCCTCTCTCTCTCTACCAAGCCGGTCCTACCTGAGCCACCCTTCCTCTCTGCCTGGCCCAGCTGCAGTCACCACCCCCAGACCTCCCTAGCCTAGCTGGACACGTGAGGAGGATGAGAAGAAAAGTTGGCCGCCACCACCTTTTGCACCGATCCATCCCATGTGCCTCTCCCCTCCTCCCTTGGCCTTATCTACCTCGCCTCGGCCTAGCAGTGCCCTAGATCTCCCCAGGGCCCTGCCCTTCTACCCTCTTTCCCCACCTACCGCTACCCCACTCTCTCTCTTCTACCTCCGTTCGGCCTCGTCGGCACCGACTCGCCACAGACACA